>JAREIS010000167.1:0-600000 GCA_030060385.1 Muscicapa striata striata
GGGATGGGAGCAGGGGCTGCAGCCTGGGATGGGAGCTGGGGCTGCAGCCTGGGATGGGAGCAGGGGGCTGCAGGCTGGGATGGGAGCTGGGGCTGCAGCCTGGGATGGGAGCTGGGGCTGCAGCCTGGGATGGGAGCTGGGGCTGCAGCCTGGGATGGGAGCAGGGGGCAGCTGGGGCTGCAGCCTGGGATGGGAGCTGGGGCTGCAGCCTGGGATGGGAGCTGGGGCTGCAGCCTGGGATGGGAGCTGGGGGCTGCAGCCTGGGATGGGGCAGGGGCTGCAGCCTGGGATGGGAGCTGGGGCTGCAGCCTGGGATGGGAGCAGGGGGGCTGCAGCCTGGGATGGGAGCAGGGGCTGCAGCCTGGGATGGGAGCAGGGGGCTGCAGCCTGGGATGGGAGCAGGGGCTGCAGCCTGGGATGGGAGGCCAGGGCTGCAGCCTGGGATGGGAGCAGGGGCTGCAGCCTGGGATGGGAGCAGGGGGCTGCAGCCTGGGATGGGAGCTGGGGGCTGCAGCCTGGGATGGGAGCAGGGGGCTGCAGCCTGGGATGGGAGCAGGGGCTGCAGCCTGGGATGGGAGCTGGGGCTGCAGCCTGGGATGGGAGCAGGGGCTGCAGCCTGGGATGGGAGCAGGGGGCTGCAGCCTGGGATGGGAGCTGGGGCTGCAGCCTGGGATGGGAGCAGGGGCTGCAGCCTGGGATGGGAGCAGGGGGCTGCAGCCTGGGATGGGAGCTGGGGCTGCAGCCTGGGATGGGAGCAGGGGGCTGCAGCCTGGGATGGGAGCAGGGGCTGCAGGCTGGGATGGGAGCTGGGGGCTGCAGGCTGGGATGGGAGCAGGGGCTGCAGCCTGGGATGGGAGCAGGGGCTGCAGCCTGGGATGGGAGCAGGGGGCTGCAGCCTGGGATGGGAGCAGGGGCTGCAGCCTGGGATGGGAGCAGGGGGCTGCAGGCTGGGATGGGAGCAGGGGCTGCAGCCTGGGGGAGCTGGGGCTGCAGCCTGGGATGGGGCAGGGCAGCCTGGGATGAGGCTGGGGCTGCAGCCTGGGATGGGAGCAGGGGCTGCAGCCTGGGATGGGAGCAGGGGGCTGCAGCCTGGGATGGGAGCAGGGGCTGCAGCCTGGGATGGGAGCAGGGGGCTGCAGCCTGGGATGGGAGCAGGGGCTGCAGGCTGGGATGGGAGCAGGGGCTGCAGCCTGGGATGGGAGCAGGGGGGGCTGCAGCCTGGGATGGGAGCAGGGGGCTGCAGCCTGGGATGGGAGCAGGGGCTGCAGCCTGGGATGGGAGCAGGGGCTGCAGCCTGGGATGGGAGCAGGGGCTGCAGCCTGGGATGGGAGCAGGGGCTGCAGCCTGGGATGGGAGCTGGGGCTGCAGCCTGGGATGGGAGCAGGGGCTGCAGCCTGGGATGGGAGCAGGGGCTGCAGGGACAGTGGCAGGCAGTGCCATTCCCAGCACATCCCACAGGAGGGCTGCACCAGCGCTCCAGCTCCACCAAACCAGTGCAAGTGTCACCTGAGCAGGGCTGTTCAACTACTCACCAAAGCTCTTTTAAGAAAGGGCTTAAAAGTTTTCTCTGCAGTGAGCCACAGAAGCAACTTATTGAAGTATTTCACGTGTCACAGCACACATTCTGCAGTTTTAAAGCACAGCCAGGATCAGTGTCCTGTCCTGCCTTTACCTACAGCTGCAAAAGCAAGGTGACCTTTCCCCTTTAGATGTCAGCCAGGAGACTTTCTGAGTGCAGCACCCAGGCTGATGTCTAAGAGCAATTCTGCTTTGCATTGTTACACATTATTTAAAACTGAACAGCATTTATGTCTGTGCTCAATCCAAATCCACCCTCTGTCCCCAGCTGCACACAAGCACTACACACTTTCTCCCATAAAGTCCAACAACAGAGATAAGGCAAGATATGAAACACACTGAAGTCATGAGGCTCAGGGAGTTGGAAAGTTAACAACATGACAGCCACGTGCAGCAAAATGTTACAGGTGCATAATGCCTTCTCTGGAGGAAAAGAAAATAAACCAAATAAACCAAGACCATGTCTTTGACTTTTCAAACAGATTTTCAAATTCACAGAATAATTTTTCATACCAAAAAAAACCACATTAGAGGCAGGGAAAAGGTGATGTGACACACACACAGGCACACATGCATATTTTGGAAACACCTGGTATGACAACCATAGTTTACAGTCCAGGTGCTTAGGATCCTTCTCCAAAATGCTGAATAATCTTGGTTTACAATTGTCATCAATTTAATCCAGGCCCTTAGTATAAAGAAAAAAAGGGATACAAGGGATACTCCACGGCAATCCTCAAAGTTTCACTCAGACAACAGTACTCAAGTTTCCCCACTTACTTTTCCAGCCCTGGTTTTCCACACCTTTTTTTACACATGCTCAAAGTCAAACATTTAATTTTATTCCAAATAAAATAGGTGTTTTTCAGGGTTTCTGCCAGAATGGCAAAGTCAGCAGGATTTTGACAAAGTGCAGCAGGAATTTAAAGAGTAAAGGCAAAGTATCCCATCACCTGCAAAGTGCTGATAATGACAGCAACCAAGCTAGATAACCACTTGGAATATTTAATCAGACTGTGGTACAGATTAATTTGATACTTTCTTTAAAGTGCTTTGAACATGAAAAGCATAACTTAATTGTTTTATCTTCAGCCTCATCACCTCCACTGTGCCTCATCCTACCTAACGGTGCAAGGCAGCTGGGGAGCTGCTGGTGTGGCACTGGGCTGTGACATGGGAGAGCTGGTTCCAGCAACACTCCAACCCCTTTATCTGCTTTCAACAGTTGATTGCTGGGTAGATATTTGTAAAAATGCTATACTCTTCCTTCACATCAGCCCAGCTGTGCAATTCCTAATGTATTATGGCTAAAAGCTAAATCAGTAATGAAGCAAAAATTAAAAACCATTAACACTAATAGTGATTTTCATTTCCAAAGTATCAGCAGCTATGACAGCACCCAAGCAATTAACAGGCCCCTTTGGCTTTATGGTGTTTCATATACAAACACTGTAACTCCTACAGCAGTTCAGGTAGATTATAGGACACTGCAATCCAAAGGCTGTTTAACACCTCCCTTTGAAAACCACTTCTACCAAAAAAGTGTGAGAACAACACAGAGCAACTCTTTCACTTATCCATCACTGTTAGACCAAATTTGGACAACAATACAAACACATAGCAAGTGGCCTCTTCAGTCTTCAATTAACTCTTGAAAAAGCAGCATTGACATCAAGGGATGACAGGAGAGAGATTCAGACATTCTGCTGCCCAAATGCACATTCATTGATCAGGAAACTTGGTACAATTATACTGTATTTTAAAAAATGCCTGATTTTTGTACATTCAGAGACTATCACCTCTAACTTCTAACTACATACAGTCTAAGACAAAAGGATAAGAAAACTGCCCTCAGTTCTGCAGTGCACTGAAATGCCTTAATACATAAGAGAAGCCCAGCACACAGAATTGCCAGGACTTTGCACTTTTCTGCACTTTCTGAGGAAATGAGCATTTTGCACTACTAACAATCACACTCATCTCATATTACACCAAGAAATGGGCCTGCTGTTTTATTATGCTGTTTAAAAATACATCCCTCAAGCTCTGGGGATTTTTTGTGCCTTTCTTTTTGGTGGGTGGGCATGGGAAGGTGTTGGTGATGATTTGGGGGAGAAGGACACCTTGCCTTAGGGATGCAATACAGAGAACTGCACTAAGAAAAGAAATATTCTGCCAGCAACAGAAAAACTTGGGGATGAAAGCAAACAAAGGGAAAGAGGCTGGAACTACCAGGGTACTCTCATAGCAGACATCCTGTGCAAATACAACACCTGGCAAATGTTTGAACCACCACCTGTGGTAACATGGATAATGCACCTGAATAATGTCACAGTCTGGAACAACTCCTAGGCACACATTTAAACAACTAACACATCAATCAAAAGGTGTATTTGCATCAATTTCACATGTTAAGGATAATACAGAGCTGGCTTGCTTTCTTGCTTTTCTCAGAGAAAAGAATTGACTCATCTTCTCAATCCTTTTCCTTTTTTTTTTTTTTTTTTGTTTGGCTTTTCCTCACAACAACCAACACTTAAATAAAAAAACCCACGAAGCTTCCATGAAAGATTAAAAGGGAATGGCACACTTTCCTTGGAGAAACAAGGTGCAGCAGTAAGAACACACTAGCTAGCACATGGGAGCCAGAGTAAAGAAAGTTCTTCAGTTCTCTTGTCATAAATGCTTTCAGGCATCCTCTTATTTTATAAATACTTCACATAGAGATACATAGGCCTTTTTTAATTCATCCTCCTGTTGAAAGGACAGGATCCTACAGCAAAGCTCTGTGACATGAGACACAGAATGCACAGAAACTCAGAATTTCATTTGATTTCTATCCAACAAATTGAATCAAGCAGATTACAGATTAATTACAATTATTTAAGTCAAAGAAAAATTCTGCAGCTTTTTCCCAGAATCTGCTTTGTGACTATCCTAAAAAAATGCTAGAGGATTTGCCACTGCAGTTTACATGCTTTTCTTTAGGTGGCTTATTTCATTAGCTGTCTTAGAGCTGAGGGAACACACAAGCCTGCATTTCATCCCCTCTGGGCAGTAGCCTCTCCAAAATTATTGATTTCATAAGGTTGGTAATTCAGCTGAAGTGTCAACCTCGAAGTCCATGAGACAGGCCTAAACATAAAAGACTTGACATAAGATCATCCTGCCTGGCAAAAGCTCCAAGGTTTTCCATGCCCAGGAAGTCTTCCATTTCAAAACACAGAAACTTCTCAGTGGAATATCAGCAAGGTGGTTATGGCACTGTTGAAGCAATAGAACAATAGAACCCTTGAAGACTTACCACCAGCTTTTACATACAAACATAGTGTTCTGCACATAAATTGAGAGAGACTTCAATGGGAATGTTTGCATTTCAACACAAGTCTCCTTGGTGAGTGATCTAGCTTGTCTTTGAGATCAAAGAGAAGTGCATTAACATCTTCTGGCTTGCAGAAGAAAACACACACAAAACCCACCTATAATTCAAAGTGTAGTGAACTACAGAAAAGCAGCCAGGAAAAACAAGAGGAAACAGAATGGATGAACCAGATCATCCTCCAGAAACAGGACTAAATACAGATGCAGATTAGCCTGGCAAACTGAACATTTCTAGGTAGTGCTGATATGTCACTGTACTGCCAAAATTAGAAAAACTGTGTAGGAAGCAATTAGCTACTGTAGCTTTTCCCTACTTAAAATGATTGTTCAAGGCTATATGGTAATATACAGTTGGTCATACCAATTCAGCACATAAATGCTGGCATGAAAAATGCCATTTATTCAATCTCAACTTCAAAAAAAAAAAATCTAATTGAAGTGAGAGAAATAACAGTTCTTTTCTTGACCAGTCTGCATTTACACTTCAACTCTACTCCCAAGATGCAGCTTCGTTGTGCACATTGTATGCGTGTCCTCCATCATTAAAGCTTTATTTGAACCTCCCCCCTCTTTCAAAACAGTAGAGACAAAAACTGAAACATGCCTGGGGTGCAGGAGAGAACAAGAAAGACTATTTAGTGAAGTAGGCTAATGGTGGTGGGGAGGAAGGGGGCTGATTTTCACATCTCAGAACTGCAAATATTACTGAAATCACATCTGGGAACAAAGCTGTGCTTTAAGTTCACCCATAAGTGTTGCTAAGCAATGGAGAAAAGACAAGGGAGAGGGAGAGTGCCTGACTTTAGGATTAGGAGGATGGATAGAAGATAAAGTAAGGCTTCTGCATAGCTTTATTTATAAAAACTTTCAAGTTCTTTGTTTTTATTGCCTGTCTTCCAAACTACTTGTACCATGATTAATCAGGTCTCATTCATTATCTATCCCAATGCACAGCAAGCACAAAGAGAGGTGCTGCATCCTGGAGCACTGGCACAAGGATCTGAGCACCAGAACTGCCAACATCTGTCTCTGGATTTAACAGGTAAGAACAGGAGAAGCTGTCCTGATGCAAATACTATAGAATTTGATGTCTATATTTTAGAGAAATACTGCAGATACTTGTTTTTATGTAACTTAAACTATGCATTATATGGGAAATAAAATACTTGTGATAGCTAGAGCTTGCTGTAACTCTATTCTTATGCTGGTAGTTACAGAAAGGTGAAGTGTTTTATCTTATAAGATCAATAAATGTCATATCTTCACCCTACTTAAATGAAGTTTTTCTGTCCACTCTCTACTGGCATCTTGATATTGTAAAAGTTTCTTGTTCTGCTTTAGCAAGATTGTTTCCAAGTCTTAAGAAAGCAACTACACATTTTCAGCTGTAGACAAATACATTGCCTCATATTATTTCCCAGAAAAAATTTGTTGCCTTGTTCAGCTAAATGCCTCCATAAACTATAGCATGTACATTTGTAAAGCATGCATTGTTGGAACAGTAAATTGAATTCTTCGATTCATTTTTACATGGCAGCAGTATTTTTTATAATTTTTTTATCATCATAAATACTCTGGAATGCTCATCTCTTTATTACTTTATTATATTCCATATGCTAAGGCATTTGCAGCCTCACAGGTCATTTCATAGGCATTAAACTTTTACTGTATACCTGTCTTTTTAACATTTGCTAATAACTCATCTGGAAAGAGAGTGACATTTGTTGCTCAGTAACAGATGTCTGCACACACAGCATGAACTAGGAGCATTTCTCAGCCTGAGATCCTAGATTATGATTAACTGCCTAGTCAGTATTCTAGTTAGAGATATTATGAAGGCCCTTCCTAAAACTCAAGATATTCAAAACCTGTCACTTCTGCAGCACTCCAGCAGTGTTCCCTGCACATGGGATGCATTTCCCTGACAGGAAAATGGCATTTAACAGACTGAACAACAGAAACTAATTAAGAAGATTGAGTGCTGTAATCACATTTTTATTTTATACACCTTTAATGTTCTCAAAAGCAAAGACTCTGAACCAAATATTTTAAGCTCAAATGAGCATGGACACTGTACAAAGGCAAATTAAGTCACATGCCAAAAAAATAAGCTACAAGTTTTCCTCTGAAAGGTGATAAATTAATTACTGAGATTGGAAAGTTTCCCATGCCTAACACATAAATTAGGTCACCTCTTGTACTATATTTTATTTACATACACAGTCAGAAGCAAATCTATGGGCAGTTGCTTCAGAGCTGAACAAGCACAGGCATATCATTTGTCATCCTCCAAGAACTCATTCAGGCAGTCCAAAACAAAGTGATCAAGTGGAAATATAGACCAGGATGGAAGAAAGATGCTGGGGATAACCCAGCAGTTTCCAGTTTCACATAGCAAACCTCTTGAAATGGATGACATGTAGAAAATGCACTGAGATCCATCATGTTGTGGTGCCCAATTGACTTTTTTCCCCTTTTGCTTTTTCTTAATGAAAAGTAAGGAATGAGAGAAGAAGAAATCTTCCCTATCAGCAGCAGCAGGGATTGCTGCAGCAAGATGATAATTCCCTCCTGCTACTCTGCTGACAACCACCAAGCTGCACAGGAAGAGCAAAGCATTTTAATCATGGGATTGAAAAACACAGCAGTTCCTAAAGCTTCACCTTCCCTTGGCTGATTTACATTAATTTAGGATCAACTGGCTTTCAGTGGAATAATGCTATCTATGGAAGATGACAGAGGAGGAAAAATTCGGTGTAACTTCCAGTTTCCCTGTGCATAACAGGCAAGGATCTATGTATGTGAACAGTTTTGGAGCATCTGAGATAAACAAGGACTATGGAATTCCTTAAAAGGACAGTGCAAACTTGAGGGCTCCCTTATTCCATACTCAATGTTTTAGAAGTGCCATACTTTCAAATACACACCATTAGAGAGAGAAAAAAAATATATTGGGAAGTCAGGGTCCAATCCAGTGTCCACTGGACCCACCAGAAATCCTGTGACAGAGGCCTCAAGGTCTTGGCTCTGGTCCTTTCACCAGATTATCATTTATAACAAAGGCACTCCATAAAGAGCTGCTAAGACAAATGCAGATCTTGTGTCTAAGACAGTCACACACACCCCCCCAAAATTAAAAATTTGAGCACACAGCAGCTTACAGGCAGCAGCTTTGGGCATGTGGCACAACATCTGCTACAAAAACACTGGAAAGCAGACCTGCAGCAAACTGGAGCTGTGCCAGCTCTTGAGATTATCCCCCCTCCAAGGCTGCCAAGTGAATGGACAGATGGCAGCCAAGGCACTCACAGGATAGTTAGCTCAGCTAACAATCAAGTATGCTAAGTGATTTCAGATTCACTCTGCACCAAGCATTGTACTTTCCAGTGAACCATTAACACTGTGTCCTAATAGAAATATGGTTTGGTATGAAGGAACTGGCAGATCCTGTATTTTACAAGACAGTTTCTCTGGAACAATTTGTCAGGGAACATTAGATCTGCCTTCATGAATAAAGTGAGAAGCTGCCAAGTTTGCCAGGCGGGTTTGTTCATAGTTTTAATCCTACAGTTTTTGAAGAGTGAGGATGGAAGCAAACAAAGATGCAGGTCAGTTATCCACACAATCTGCTCCCAGGGCTGCACTCAGCAGAAAGCAGGAGGGATGTTAGGAGCACTCAGGATCTGTGCCTGCCCTAGGGCAGCACTCAGCTCTCCTGGACAGGACTGCTATCACAAGCAGCCTGCTGGGTGACACACTTGTTACCAAAGTGCACAGATGTGACAATTCATCCCAGAAAAGCTAATGGGGTTTAAATGGATAAAATCTGTAAAGAAAGTTTGGCCCTCATACATCAAGGGGGCAAATAATTCAGTACTGAGCCCTAGCACAGAGCATACAGGTGGACTTTTGGCCTCAGCATTACAAGGTACATCTTTGAATTCCTCCTCCTTATGGTTAAATATGATTGCTTTTAAGGACATGTGTAGAGTTAGAGACAAATTTATTCTATTGATTTGCTTTTCCATAAATCAGTAGGGCAAGAATAGACTTTGAAAAAAAAAAAAAAAAGTTGGTTTCTTCTCCCAGCTCCATCCTCTGCTCCTGTTACATATCCCTTTTATCCATCTACCCAAAATCCCATGTAACTAAACAGCTGGTCAAAAGTGTAATAGAATTTATTTATTACATATTTGGCTCCCATGACCATTTTATTCATCACTGTTGCACCTAATAAATACCCTGAGAAAATACACACCACCACCCCTTTTCTGTCTGCATTGGAAAAATCCTTCAGCAGAAAGCAGGGGAGAAACCCAAGAAAAACAAGTGGAAAAATAGAAGGACAGGGAAGAGAAAGAACTTAGCTCTGTTGAAGGAGGTAGGAGTTGTGCCATGGATACCAGAAAAGCAGCACCTCACACTTATCTGTTATCTCAGTTCCAAAGAGTTGGACTGAAGAAAACTGAAAAACACAAAGCATTTCTGGAGGACACTCAACAAAATTAGTTCCCTACTCATGCAGGCACAGCTTCTGAGCAGGGCTGTGAAGTCCTGGGCTTTGGGCTCTCACTCTGAGCTCTCCCAGAGCACAGAACAAGCCCTGCTGCACGTGCAGAGCCCAGGGGAGCTGCACTGCACAGTGCAGGGCTGCAGCACCTGCAGAAATCCCTGTGCTCAGTGAGAGACATCTCACAGCTCTGCTCCCTTCACCTCCTGCTCTGACACCACTTCTATCCAGAGTTACACCAGGAAAATCAGCAGCACCATCAGGAGCTCATCCTGCCTGCTCTTCCAGTCCAGACGTGGAAAGGTGCCACAAAAACCCCAGAGCAGGATCAGAGCTCTGCCAGGGCACCCAGCAGCCCTCCCTGCAGCTCTCCTCTCTCCTGTGCCATCACCAGAGCAGGGCAGCCAGAGATGCAATTTTAACAAATAAAGAGCAAACCAGTCAAAAATGGAGACAGGAGCAACCTCGTTTTCTGGCTCAACTTTATGAAAATCTGATTAGACCTCAGTGAAATTTAATCTTTACCTTCCAGACCTTCTGAGACAACAATACAGATCTCCTGAGCTCATTAAAGTACCCAGAGAGGAGAGATACCACTCAACTGCAGGAAAATAGCTGAGAAAAATTATTTTTCTTGGCACTAATCACCAGGTAAATCTGCAAAAAGTGTCATTAAAAAGTGAATGATAAAAAGCTACACATCATTCTTTTCAAATACAAGAATACACTTTATCAGACAAAGTAATAAAATAATTTGAAAAAGACAAGACAAATTAGCTACAGCAATAATTAGGGATGCCAGACATTCAGAAGAGAGTATTTGTTCAAATTGCTTAGATAGTCAAGAGACAGAAAATTTGACTCCCAGCAGTCCTGCAGTGCTAATATTTCTTTTTCCTTTTTTTCCTACTACAAATTTACAGCAAAAAAACCAAACCAACCTACCAGATATATTTTTATATTATCAGCCCTTCCCCGGAACAATTCTGTTTCAAAACCAGTCATTAAGCTGGAACTGGCAAAACCCAAAGTTCCAGTCTTTTATTCTCAGCCAGAGGGTCCACATTTCTCCCTGTCCTTGTAACAGCTGTTACGTTGCCTTACGAAACACAGAAAAATTGGAATTTTTTTACTTTCCTCAAAACATTTTTACTGTTATGGACAGATACTACATGGTGCCATTAGCCCCACAAGAGGCCACACTAAATGCTGCATGCTGGATGTGCTCAGCACAGATCTACAGAGACCTCTCACTGCAGGGAGGGCTGATTTTTGGATGTTGTTCCCCTCTGCCAGCTCAGCAGTGGAAATGGCACCAAAAGCAGCCTTTCCACTCATTCAGCATCTGGGCTGGAACATTTGCCAAGGGTTTGATCTTGGCCTCTTGGTTTGTGCCTACAGTGCCCAGGATTCCCAGGAGGGGGTCCCACAGCCAAACCTTTCCTATTTTGGGGTTGCTGAGCCCACCACAAGCCATGTTTTGTTGGCACAGTGTAAAACCAGCAAATCCTACAACACTGATCTTTCTTAGATTCTTCCAATGTTCTGCTTACAGCCCAACAAGATCAAATTTTGCAGCTTTCAAGAAAGTAAGCAATTCTTATCAAAGTACAGCAATCTGGGAAATTAGAAGAGAAAAGGAAAAAACAGATATGAACAGGTGGTAAAATTTTATTTGCAATCTTGTTCTCTAATAATGTAGTATAGCAGCCATCTCCAACCAACCCATTTTTATCACATCATACCAGACAAAGTGATATATGCAGGAAACATTAAAAAACAAACAGATGCTAAAAAAAAAGAAAAAAAAAATCGAACTATGGATGTGCAGAGCCAAAATAATTGAAGATGATGTGCACATACTGAGTTAAAAACTAGAGGATAGTAGATAGATATATTTATAGATGTGTATGTGTATATATATATACATAAATCATCTGGGAACTGCATTTAATTTTTGCATGCATTGATTCCCCCATGTCCTTGTTGTTTATAGAACCCTTCACTTACTAATTCCATGTCTCATACAACCATGGATAACGTGGTTATGTTGCATATGGTTACCCAGCAGAATGTCTGTGGAATAAAGTTTGCTGATTAAAACCCTATTTTAATGATGCAATTAAAAAGTCTCCAGTAATATTGCAATTGAAATACTTGTAAAATGCATTTATGCAGAAAGCTAGAAAACTGGAATAAGTATGGTATTCTGATCTCTTACTGTACAGATGTACAACAATTCTCAGTCTGTTCTTGCCTGGGCAAGTCAGAGTGTGTGCAACATTCAAGATTAATTAGAAGGAACACGTGTTCCTCATGAATGATGCCATGTCTAGTACTATATGTAAATTAATTCATGTCAGCATGGGCCATGTTGTGTCATGATTTTTTTTTTTTTTTTTTTTTTTGGGAAAAGGATGTACTATTTTTTGACTGCAATTACTGCAGATTGTCTATTGATTTTACAATAGCTACAGAGAGATTTTATAAAAATAAAATATTGGGCAATATGTAAGTTGGTTTTCTGCTGGGTTTGTTGTTTGTTTGATCTTTGCCAACTAACTGGCATTGGAAAATTCATAAGGTATGAACACATTATATTCTGTTTGGGCATCTATAATGTGAACAGAGTGGTTATCACAGAGCCTCAACAGCAGCCACCTCTTCCCAGCTTATTGCCTTGAGGAAACAGCACTGCCTCCAACACCAAACACAAAATAACTTCACATTACACATGCAGAATCCAAGGTCTCAGCTTTAACTGTCCTTTGATCTTCCATAACTGAAGGAAGTGTAAACCAAGATCAAGTTTATTAACTACAGATCAAAGTGCAGCCTAGTTCTTCCCTTTCCAACAGCAATTAAAGACTGGAGGTAAATTTCCAGAGAAAATTTTGAGATATGTAGGTTATTTTTGCAATCATTGAATGTGTCATTCCAATTTAAAAACACAACTTCAGGACACTATGACCCATATTTCTCCCAGCTCTTGCTTGGAGATTGCTGTTTTTCCTCTGGCATTAGGGTGTTTGTCAATTGGGAGCATGGACACATAGCACCATGTTAAGAGCTAACAAAACTACTGCAGTAAAAACTTAGAGGTACAATCGTTTTAAAATGCATTTTATCCTCAAAATACAGTCTTCCAACTGATTCAGCTGTACTGAGAGATTGGTGGTACAGGTTATTTGAAAACTCATTGAGTATGAAAAACCAAATAGATTTCTCCAGCCTTGGAAGCACCTTGGAAATTGCCTTCCGTTCCCAGCATCATGTGAATTCATCACTTAAGTGCACTGCAAAACAAAAAGCTATACTGCACTTGGATTTCACTTTTAGGAGCAGTTTAGTCACCTTTTATAACCCAAGATTTGCAATTCTTCACCATAGCAGCAGCTTAAAACACATTATAGTTTCTAATTTTTTTGAAACTTAATTGTAGTACGTTTTTAATATGGCCTTTAAAATAAAACACAATCTAAGTACCATAAAAACCTTGCAGCTTCTTACACAATTAAATTTCTCTGAATGAAAAACACTATCCTGCAGTTTTGCAAGTCAAAGCAGCAGATGTATATGCTAAAGCACAGCTCAGGGTAAGCAGATGCCATTAATGATTGAGATTTATGACTGAACTTTTTTCCAAATATAAAGCAATATGAAATCAAGACATCTGTTTATTACGTGTTTTTTGGGGTATTCACACAGATATATCAGTCTTGAAACAGGACAAATGTTTTCATCACAAGTTTGCTCATTCCCACAGCAGTCAGTAGGAGGTTTGGGGTATAGTTTGGGGTACAGGTGTCAGGAGAATAAGACTGATTCTTGTAAAGCATCACCACCCTCAGCTTCTGCCATGCTAAGTCAGCTCACCTAAAACATGTCCTAAAGTAGATTTTATTTCTTAAAATACCAGTCGAGAGACAAGTGATAACAGCTAAAACTCAGACTACCTTCTTTATTAAAAATAACACCACCCTGCCTCTTCAAATTAACACTTTCACCCCCTCTTCTCCAGCACCCTCTGTTGCATTCCAGTGCTACCAGACCTTCACATCCGTGGCTGGATTGCATCCAGGGTTCATCATCTTACAGCTGGTTTCAAAACCACAAGGTAAATTAGCATTTACCCATAGAGATGCCCAGCAATCATTACCATACTATATTCAGCTCTCTCCTTATATTGGTAAGTACTGCTCAGTGTAAAGAGTTGGGTTTTTTAAAAAATAATAATTTAAAACTACAGCCAATACTGACAATTTTCCTTACATTCCCAAATTAGTTGCATAATGCTGCTGCCCTTTTGTAAAGATAGATCACACTGGCACTTCAGAAATGGCTGCAGTTTCCAAGTGATGACAGAATTTCACATCCCCGCCCCATTCCCACCGAGTGCCAGGATCCTTTCCAACGCCTGCAGCAATGCTTTGAAGTAGGTGCAAATGCAGCAAATGCAAAAGATTAAAGGATTCTGGAGTTCATGGAAAGAGGTGCAGAGCTCACTATCACCAGAAAGATTCAACTAAACATTTTAAATTTTTATTTAAAGAGTTTCATCATGAGATGAGTTGCACCATAGTACTTTTCCTCAGGATATGTTTTACATAACTGTCTGTGCTGCCTGTGACTAAATCCTTAGGTGCATAGAAATGGACACATGTCCAGCCTTCCACCATCCTCTGAGACAGTGCAGATCTCACACACAGATAACAGCATACCAAGAGCTGAAAGGTTTAAAAATGTTCAAAATAGACAGCAATATTACCTCAACATTTTCTTTTTTAAGCAGCTCTCACACAGAATGTTTAAAGGAGAAATTTCACATTTAAAACATCCTCCTACAGGAGGAAGTTGCAATATTTCTGACAGACATTTTCATTTTTGTTAGGCATTTCACTTACTCAGTATCCTGTCAGTTTAGGAACTAGGAATCAGAGCTTTCAAAAATCAACTGATGACATGAGTCCCAGTCACTGTTCCTCCAAAGGTGGCTTACAAAGCATTATTTCTTTTAAGACAGGGGGAAAGGAAAAGTAGAGTTGATGGCAATTTTCTTTTTTTTATTAATCCTTCAAATCACAACTATTAGGCAAGTCAAAGTTGAATATTCAAGTAACAAAGGTTTCCACCTCAGTCACTGCTGCTGAATGTCCTGGAGCATACCAGCAGCAAAACCTGCATACCCACAGGGTATCACAAAATCTGCTCACACATCTTGACATCTGCTTCCAGAAGATGCAGTAGAACACAGGATGCTGCAAATTTAGGTGGTTTTTAAAGCAATAGGCCATAAAAGACTCCCTAAAACTTTCTGATGTGTGAGTGTATGAACAGTTGAAAATACAGCTAACAGTGATATTTTACTCTGTTGTTACCTATGGGTAAGTTTGGCAGATTTGGAAATAGAAATGGTCTTGGATTAAAGGCCATAAATAGAGCAGAGAAGCAGAAGTGCCCTCTGTTTCTCTGCTACTTCTATTCAACTCTGGGTCTGTCTGCCCAAACCTCATCCTCAAATTTGAGCTCCAGACTCTTCCTTTCCCAGACAGCATATCTTGCCTTCCCAATCATGTCCTCAACTCCATATCCCTTTTCTTCCAGTCCTAACACCACAGGCTGTTGTCCCAGCCCACCACAAAGTCCTTCACTTGCTGCCCATCCATGGTTCTTCCTCCCTCTGTGCCCTGACTGCAGATCCCAGCACTGCCTTGGGTGCTGCAGAGCAAACAGCAGCAGGGTGTGCTACAGCAGCCTGTTGGAAGAATCCTACAAGAGCTGAGCCACAATAACTACAGCAAGATGCTTTTGTACTTACTGAACTCTGGGATCCACAGTTCTCACAAACCTGCACAGAAGTCATATGAGGTGTGCTGGAATCTCCACCTAATAGCTGACCCAAATAAGCACTAGTTAGACTTCTGCTACTGATGCACTTTCATTTTAGAATCAACACAAATTGTCTAAATAGATTTAACAAAGTTTGAGTTTGGATTTTCTCCTAAGACCAGCATTGCTGGAATGAAGCTGAAGCACATCCAGTTTCTCTTCCTGGACCCGTGGTACACTCCCTCCATCACAGACTTGTCCTGTTTCTAATACTTCTCTCCCTCCCCCATCCTAGACAGAACTGCTGAAACAATTTACAATGGGCATTACCAACCTCACTGACCTTGTATAAGACCTCTTCCATTTTGATCTGTTTCCCATTGCTTTATTATAATTTAAGAAAGAGAGGAAGACTGGGACAAAGGAGGAAATAAGGGAGTGTTAGTTAGACAGTTTGAACACCTGGAACTGCTGCAAGGTAGAGAACACAGTATAACTAGTAGAAATATTTGTAAAGATGAGTTTAAAGACCTAACACATAAACAGTACTCTGAGTTACAGCATTTTATGCTTAAGAGAGTCAGCATGAGAGCCCTAAGGCTACAGTAAAGTTAACAAGCATGAACAGCAGAATTGCCAACACCAGGACACAGTTTATATGTATCCTGTGCACATGCTTTTTCAAATGTAACTAATTTTTACTGAAGATAAATAGGAATACTAATGAATAGCTTAGCCTGTGGCACTGGGTTGGCAAAGTACCATGCACAATGAGAAAGCACAACAAAATTAAGAACTTCTGAAAATACATTAGCAGTAATAGCCATTTTTAACTTCTTGCTGTTTTGTCTTTTACTTTCAGTGAGACCTAGTGAAGTCATTAGACTTAGGCAATGATTTAAATTTTCTTTACTTGTGTAGAGCAAGTCAGGCTCTTCTAAGAAGGTCAGTGCCAAGATCCCTGTATCTGATCTGTCTTCCTTCCAAGCTGGAAGACCATTTGCTCTCCCCTAAGCCCTCTATCACCCTAGGGTGGAACACTACCCTGAACTACTACATCCTCAGACCTCCTCTGGGCTTAGGAGTTAAATTTATCATTTTTCACCTATACAATCACACCTAGAGGCCCCAAGGAGTGAAGAGCTAACACTGTTTAATCTAGTCTGCCCCCACTCCTTCTCAACAAGTCCTTTAATAACCCAAAGGTGTGAAGAGATGAAAGCAATACAGCAAAAGCCAACTCAAAATACTAAATAACTCTATTCCCTGACTTGTGACTTCTAAGTTTCCTTGGCCAGTCCTCAAAGGTTCTTCCTGAGACCAGGAGGCCTTATCTGATGGAATTCAACATCAGTAACTTCAAAGTCATGCTCTGCAGGCATGATGGAGAAATCAATCCAACTGTGATATCCAGTTATTAGATCAGCTATTTGCCACTCAGAAAAGAAACCTGTGAACCCTCCCATGGAAGTGTCAGCTCAGTGTTCATCAACAAAGGAAAAAATGAGTCAGAGAAACAATCCTCCAAGGAGCAGAGAATGAAATCTAGCACACCTTCGTGTGTCTGCTGCTACAAACTCAGATGATGGCATCCAAGTTTTGTTTCACATTTTTAAACTGCAATGAGCTTTGCTTCTAATCCCAAAAGATCACTGGGGACAAGAAAATTCTAGAAGAAAAAGGCAGTTGTGGATAGAAAATGTCATCAACAGTGAAAGAGACTATGGGAAAAAAAGGGATTTAGATGAGAATAAACTATCACAACACAGTTTTGGAGTTTAAAACACTTCTTAGTGCTAGAACACTTCTTCAAAGCACAACTCTGAAGACCCAATTTAGATCCAGATTATTATGGGCAAATCCTTCAGACCAGACCCCCAACCAAAAAGTAATTTGAAGTGGCACAGAGCAGTAGAGAAAAGAATTATACAGCATTTTCACCAGCAGCACCTCAGCCAGAGGACAGGACCAAGCCAGGCTGACTCAGTGTTCCCCTCCCAGATGGTGTGTGCCAAGAGGCTCCCACAGCACTGGCTGGGAGCTAAAGCTGCCCCCAAGATAACCTGCAATCTGAAATCAGAGATTGTACAAAGACACCACCTGCTCCCCCTTGCAGTGTAAGGAAGCCCCTGGATGGGAGCCAGCCCCAGGGGCACAGAATTCTGCTGCTTGTTCACACATACATGCACAAGAGATTGAATGTGTTTTTTCCTAGTGCAGAATTTTTATTCCAGAAAACATAGGGCTGTTGGGTATTTTCTCACTCCCCCCCTCTGTAGATGCCATATAGTCTGAAGAGAAGAAAATGAGAAAAATCTATGCCTTCTTAGAAAACTCTTTTTTAATGAATTTAACTCCTTCCACTGCCTTAGGCAGAAGATTCAAACCAAGATGAACATATGTTTTCCTACTTTCAAGCAAGTTTCATCAAGACCAGGCTTACAAATGCAGTCCAGAAGTAACACAGTCAGTATTACTCTATAATAAGGTCTAACCCATTGGAGAAGGCTTTTCATATAAGTTGATGCAAAGAGCCTCCTCCTTCTTTGAAATTTAAAACCAAGAATTTCTGCCAGAAACTGTCCAATATTTTTTCACCAAACAGGAGACTTGGCCTCCCAACCCCACAAGCTCCTGATACACAAGCAGCTGTGCTCTCCCCTCCACAGCTCCAGTGCAACACCAAACCCTGCATTTTAACCCAGCACTTTTCTGTGTGACTGTCTTTGGGCAGAGTAGGATTCACTTACTATAGGATTTAGGAAATTAGCATAGTTGATAAAAAGCACCAATTAGGAGGGAAAGTGGTAATTTAATTCCCCCAGGTCAAGCCCCTTCTCTGGAGCCCCCCCTTCAGCACCAGTAGTAATTTGTCCACGAGACTGTATCTAAAAGAGTTGTTCTTGGCCTTGGTTCCCAGGAAGAGCCAAGATTGCACAGAGCCTTGGAACTCCCAGGGCTTGGAGCTCTGCAATTTGTTTTGTCTTTCTGCTTAAGGAAAGGCCATGCAAAAGTACTGGGAACACTAGTCACTAATACAGTAGACTACAAAGCTACAAATATGTGTGAAGAATACAGAGAACATAAAGAAAAAAAGGCAAAACCTAAACAGCATCACTGTGAGCATGGCAATTGTTATCTGAGATCTAGTTCACGGGAGAATCATCTCTAAGCCTCTGTATTGTAATATATTGTAATATACCAGCCCAAGGAAAATGGAAACTAAGTGCTTCAAATACTGCTACAACATTTATTTTCTAATTCAGACATTGAAGAGGATAGCCTAAAGGCTGCTTGACATTACCAGCCCATTGCTCCAGGACTGGTCCTGAAGATCCAACTTCAGCACAAGTTTAGCTCTCCCTAAGGCATCCTGCACCATACACCTGGGTTTTGTATGTCCAACCTCTTCCAGGAGCCACCAGCTGCCCTGCCTTGGGTAACAATAGGCTATTAAAGGTTTTCACAAGTTATTTAATAAATTTGAGGTTTGGGCTGGGCTGGGGGAATTGCAGGGATGATGATGAGGGGAGCAGAGGGAAGAGGCTCACAGGTGACTGGAGCAGGGGGTCAGCTTGTGACATCCTGGCTGGCAGCCTCAGAGTCACCGGCCTCCCAAAGAGTCACTCAAGTGTCTGTCAGGGTTTTCCCCCAGCAGCTTCACACCCCATTAACATGCTCTGCAAAGTCTACTGTCTGCACAGGAGGAATCATCACCTCTTGAATCTTTACACCACTCACTCCTGTTTTGACAGTGCTTGATTATAACCTATGGTGTAAAAAAATCAAATGCATTTGCCTGCCTGCATTGCAGAGTGAAGATATTTAGCAGATACGTGGTATAACCTTGCAAAGTTCTATCCAGATATTAAATTGCAGAGAGGTATTCTGTTGAATGTCTCTAGCAGAAACACTGAAAGAATTATTTTAACAGTCTCAAAACTATTCATTACTCGGGAAGAAACCAAAAACAGGCATATCTGGAAGAGAGAAAGATCCAACAATACAAAAGTACAAACTCATGACATGTAGGACAGCTGTGGAAAACAAAATTAGCAATGCTTTCACTGGTCAGAGCACATCCTGAAATGATAAGTAGAAACCCAGAGTGATATTATTATGCTTTTGTTATATGACCTTATCAGAACTTTACTTGGCTGGACAGTCTTTTAGTTTTGTTGTTTCATTTCACCCCTAGAGCCAAGTATCACTTAGATACATTTATTTTCTCGGCATGTCGTTTTAGGAAGTTGCAATTTTACTCAATACACAAAGTCATTTCTCTGTCCTAAAAAAAAAAAAAAAAAAAAAAAAGCACTCCTCTATTCAAACTCCTGCGTTGTGCATCTAAACAGTAAGGCAAAAATCATTGCATTAAGAAAGCATTTCATTACCAGCCATTCAGACCACATCTTTGTTGAAAAATTGTGATGAATAGCACATTTATACTACAGGCTTCCTTATGTTCTAAACTTTGTTTTGACCACAATATCCATCCTCAAAAACCTTCCTGTCCACTCTTGCATATCCCACAATTGTTACAGTGAAATTCCTATTTTACTTTCAACCAACATTTCCAAACACACACATTTGCAGAGCTAGTCCTGCTGAAATGGTGGAAGACAGAGCCCATACATCTGCCCTCACTTATCCACATGGTCTATGCTGCTTTCTACCTACCTGCTTAACAGCCCTCTCATTCCTTCTATGAAAGCTGCTCTGTTAAACTGACCAAGGCCTGGGATTTCCCCAGTATCCTTCCAGTTGCTCAAGGGAAAACCTAAAACTGTAGATAAAACTTATCATGCCCCTGTATTCATTAGATGTCCTGAGCAGCGCTTGAAAGGCACTGGAACCATAACACCTACAAGGGGTCAGTAGAGTAAGGGTCAATCATAAATAAGAGAACAAACAGGGCTTGAGTCAGATGACCTCTGAAGGTACCTGAACCATTCTTCAGCTTCCAGGCCATTATTAGCAAATTCAGCAATGGAAACATTGCTGATACAGGATCAGACCCCCATTATCATCTCTTTGGCCTTGCAATTAAATGTACTACCAGTCTAACAGTCTAATTAAACCTTTTCCTGCTAAACACCATATGGTCAGGCCACATCATGAGCCATTGCATGGCCATGTAAGTTATCAGAAGGAATAAAGCAGAAGGTCATGTCTCAAAAGGTCAGCTCCTATTTGCTGCCTGTTGCAGCAGCTGCTCATAGCCCTGATTTTCCTCAGCAAACACCCACAGAATAATGATCAGCTTTTACAGATTTCAAATACTCACACACACACACACCTTGTACCAAATGAATTTTGGGAACCAAAGTACCACTGTAGGTTTGAATAGGGCTTGGGCAACCCTTTCCAAGGCAAGCATCCAGCTACACTGAGCACACTCATCAGCCATTAAAATCCATATAAACCAACTTCTACTCCATCTGGCCATGACAGATTAGGCCATGACACTCCTGGGCTGACATCCCCCAGGTAATACCAAGTTTTTATCACAGGTTTCCTGACCCTTATGAGAAAAAGCCAACCATACACAGAATTTCCACATCCCCTGGGCTGACTTCAGCATGTGATGCCAGCCATATGTCACCGGCTCTACACACCTGCTTCAAGGGCAACAAGCTAGACTTGACTTTTACCAAATGCCTGCATCCTGCCAGGAATTAATTTCTCCCTCAAGCCCTCCTGACATTTCCATGGATCAGAAACTGTTAATTAAACACTTCCAGTCGTGTCCTTTCTCCCAGTTTGCATCCTGAATGCAACACCAGTGCAGCTGCAAGCAAGAACTATTCATCAGCCTTGATTATAGCTGGGTTTGACTACAGCAAGGAGCAGAGCTGAACTCTTCCATTCATCCCAGAGCCCTTCTCTGGAGCCCTAATGGACAAGGGAACCCTAACATTGACCTAATGCAGCAATCAAAAGCAATTAAATCCTTGAGGAGCACCCAGAGCACCCCACAACTGCAGCTGTATTGCCATGGGTACACATATCAGTCATGCAGCTCTCCCCCTGGAAATGTGCAGCTGTGCTTTGTGGGCTTCAGCTGGCACACAGGGAGCCTGAGAGCTGCTGCAGATGCCTTGAACCAACACACAGAAAAAGTTTCCAGCTTAATTTCAAGATGATATTTTTCCAATAGATTTTTATCTTGCATACACCAAAAAATTTGCATCCTCGAGATTTTTTCCAAAAACTCTTTCCATGTATTTTGCCTACATGCACAGGAGAAATACTTTAAACAAACCTGCTCCTTTAACAGTTTGCTTAAGTGGATGCTATTGCAATGAATTATCTTTCTTTAGCCACAGCTGCCTCCCAATGGATCTCTTCTGTTTCTTACAGGGAATTTAACAGCAGTCTCTCCAATCCAGCAGAACTGACAAACTGCTTTAGTTTAGTGAGGCTCCATGCTGGGAGAGTCCCAGAACCTCCTATTCTTTACAAACAGCATTTCCTTTTAAAAGGTGCAGAGAGTTTGTTTCCATATGCTCAGGATTTCTCAATACTGCTGTTCTTACAAACTAGTAAATGAATGCCTCCAGCTAGCAGTAACATTTCTATCAATGTAACAGCCCAGCCCACAGGGATCTAATTTACTGAAACTGGTTAAGTGCTACACAAACATCATCTAGAGAGATTAATTGGCTGTTAAAGTTTGATTGCTTTGCAATCCCTCGGTGATGGTTGGAAAATGAAAAAGTGATCTTTTGTCATTACGTAAATACCTTAAGGTACAGTATATATGCAGGGCTTTGTGTACATTTTATAAACACAGCAAGTCTTCAGTGGGTAGGAGAGCCATGACCCATTTATTTATACTGAAGTTTATTTAGTATATTCATTATGGATGACATTTTCCTGAAGTTTATTTAGGAGCAAAGTCTTCCCAGGCTGTAATTAATCCAAATTAAAACACATTTATGCTGATCATTAAAGCAATTTGTTGCAGACAAGTTTCCATTTGATCATTTCCCAAAGTCTGTATTACTGTATTCTGAATCTTCCATTTCCTAAGTGCAACTTGTCATTTCTTCTTCTAAAAAAAAAAATTAAAAATACCATAAGCCAGATACCCCTGGCTCCTGGAATTTTTCCACTCAGATTCCCTGAAGTTATAGGGGAATTTGGTGTCAACTTTTCTATTACTCAGTTTTCTCCGTTTCTGGTTTGTAAAACTCTTGCTTAACCAAGAGTTTTATAACCCTGGTTTTGTCAGGGGAAGAGCCCTAATCAGATGTGAGCGAGGGTGCACAGAGCAGCTCAGAGCTCTGCTCTCTGACCACGCTGCAGGATTCTGTGAGCAATCAGGACTAGAGCACAGCCCAGTGAGCTGCCAGTGGGACCATTCCATACAACTTCAGCAAATGAAAATTGCTGATTTACACAGTGCAATCCCATGGATATAAGAAACTAGTTTTTCCTGAGAAAAATGTCAGAATTTTTTTTCACAAGCTACCTCATTGACAACACATCTCCAATACCTACAGGCGTGCTCAGAGGGATAGGTCCCCCTCATTAGTGTTTGTGTCAATGTTTGGGATGGTGCAGTAAGGATCAGAAACACATAAGCAAAGAGTAAGAACAAGTGCTATTAAGATCAGAGTGGAATTACTGAAATCACTGCTAGCAATGTGAATAAGAAAAGAAATATTTTTCAGATTGAAGGGAATTTGAAGCTCTTGCATAGTAGGAAAAATCCTTTTTATTCTTAGGCTCAGGAAAATCTGATCAGGAATCAGCAATACAAAATCCTCAGCATCCCACATTAAACTGCTCTTCCACTGATAAATGACTAAATATCCATAGTAGTTCAGCATCTGGGTTGCATGTAAAGCTGTAATACAGAAGGTGGGGAAAAACTTAAGACCCATAGCACAGACTTCACATAAAACAGTCTTAAAATAGACTTTGCAAAGGCAGAGTGTGAAGAATTTAAACAATTTGCAGATAGCAATACATTTGTAATCTGGATATATGAACAAAAAAACATTTGTTGTGTGCTGTATGAGTGTGACAGCCCATTTATTGAGGAATTTGCACAGTTCTGATAGAGAGAAATCTGAATAAACTATCTCCTCCAGCTGGGGTGTAGAGCAGGAGGTGGGAGTTAAATCTGTAGTGAAGTCCACAGCTGGTACAGGAAAATAGGTAATGGCCTTTTGGGAAAAGTAATGGAAAAATCCATGATTGTGTGTGCATTAACAGACACTCCTAATTTACCATTGCAGAACAAAGTGCTCAGATACCATGGTGATGAGCATGTTATAAAACAAAGAATGAGAACCAGCTTATACAGTAAAGGGTTCTAGCAGAAATGTCCATCAAATGGGCCTGGTCCTAACTTGCTTGACAAAAGAAAAACAACCAAACACCACCAAAAAAACACCAAAACAGCCCCAGGAAAGGCAGCCCAGCTCGGTCCTTCAGAGCACCTTATCCACCTTGTAATTAGAGCTTTCAACTTGCCTTTGGCCATTTGATCAGCTCTAGGGCCAGCAGAGGGGAGGGAGGGGAGTTGGGGAAACAAGTTCTTCCAAGCTAAATGCAGGTGTCAGCTCTGTCACTGTTTTCAAAAGCTGGTGTACAATCCTCCCCATTCCCACCAGCCTTCTGTTCCACCACCACACCGTGATGCCTGGAGAGCCATGCACTGCCCAGGAGCACTTAATCCAAGAGATGCTGCTTGCATCCAGAAGATTATCACTGGATTTGGCAAGTGAGATATGCTGGAGGCCAAGATTAGCAGGGGAAGAGGGAATGCACTGTTTGGAGCTGTTAATTATCATCTACCAAGCAAGTCTTTTGCCACTGAAGCCTGCATTTGCACTCTGCACTAGGGGTGAACACACCAAATCCTACTTTAAATTATTTAAAACTATCATGCAGCTGGCTTGTATCATGTTTGTGTAAAATAGCTGACTCAAAACCTCAGATTGCTTATCCTGTTCAGATTACATTCCCTCACTCACTCCTGTATTTAAATGAAACCGTTTCAAAATAGGCACCTATATCACTTAGGGAAGAAATACACTTTAAAAGGAGTAATAAAACTGTCTCCTCTCTGCAGTGAAAAGGATCCTAATTGCCTTATGCTTACTAACACCTCCCAGATTTATGGTGCCAGTTGGATTCATCTCCCTCATATCCCATTAAGAGTGGCTATTTCCTGTCAAAGATACACTGAGCAGACCCTGTGCTCGTGCTCTAACCCACAGATAACAAGAATGGCAGCTCCCTTATTTACACTGCAGTCCTCTGGCAGTCCCACTGTTTCCCTTCTTTGCTGCAGCTGTGCATGTTGGGATCAGCACTTCAAGGATTTTTATGTTCACTTGAAAGTGTCTTTCCTGGGCAGCATGCTGTGGAATCTCACCCATTATATACGACACTTTAAACTGGCTCCCACCTTTTATAGCTTCCTAACTAACTGTTCTGCAATTTATGAGCAGAAAATTAAATGATCTGAATCTCCTGCATCTAATTGCAGCGAGGGAGGCCTCAGCATTTGTTGTGCCTTTTCATTGATTTCTAGCCTGGAAATCCTTGCTTTGTACAGCATTGTCAGAGGCAATTACAGTACACGTGTAAAGCCTGGATTCCACCATAGATCCTCAAATCTCACACTACAGAGACCCTTCAGAACCTGAAAGGCTTGCTGATGGTTCCAATTTCCTTCCTAAAGTTGGCCCCAAGTTCTTTCCCTCCTCCCCTTCCCACCAAGTTGTTCGGTTTGTGGAGGGTTTTATGTTGTTGTTGTTTTGGGTTTGTTTGGTTTTTTTTAATGAAACCAATACCCTATTTCCTTAATATCTTTAAAGACTTTGGGCATGTTCAATATAGAATTTTGTTCATCTGGCTTCTATTGAGAGCAGCAAGACACTGATAACAGAAGAGCTGCCAGCAATTTGTAATGCCCAGCATTACAAATTACAAATGTGTCTCTACACAACTTTCCTCAGAGATTTCACAATTCTGGAAGGATCTCTTTTGGCTTTTCATACTGCTTTACAGCCTGCCAACAGGACTGGGTTTGGAACTCAGGGAGTAAAGAGTTAATCATGTGACATTTTTTCCAAATGTGTTTTCTCATTTGGGCGATTAAAATTCACTTAAACTTTAAAACAGCTTCTAAGACTTTCCACTTGAATGACATCAAACAGTGCAGTCTAAAGTTTTCCAGTATGTCACTTGACCCCTCATATGGAGGCATTATATGTTAGTCACATTCTAGACCTCAGCAATCTCTTAAACTTTGAGGTTTTATTTATTTGTTTTAAAGTCTGCTTAAATCTTTTAATCTCCATTTCCCCATCCAATACTGGTAGATACAAGTTATGTTTGCCACCTACTACTTACAATTTCTATCAAACTAACTTCTAACAGAACTCCTGTGTTGCTTTTCTGGTATCTGAATGATGACTAAAATACATCTTTGCACTTCTAGCATGCAATTACTGCACCTGAAAATCTTTCATCAGAAATCTGATTTATTTTCCCATATTTTTCAAACATTGCTTTCTCACTGAAAGGGTTAATTGAGTGCCTTTTACTACAGTTTGGATTTTTAAATCTGAAGTGTCCAGAAAGTTATTTGACTTCCATAGTGAAGCCCAGTGAAGACTCTTTTAGTGCCACAATCTAATAGCATTCACAGCTTTTATTAGTTTGCTTTAGCAGTAATTAGATTGAAACCATATACTGAATCCTTTTTTCAGCTATGTTAGAGGAAAAAATTTCCTTAAGTTTCATTTATTTTATGAAGTTGAAAAAATAAAATATTTAAAGTCAGATATCACAAGAGTTCATAGATGTTCACAGACCCTAACTTGGTGTACTACTTTTCTTCTATGATGTTCAGCCTAATGCCTCCATTCATGCTATCACAGACATCAACTTGAAATATCATCAAGCCTCTGCTCACCTCAACAATTTGGCCTTTAATTCATAAGATATCACATACAAATGTGAAAGAGCTTAATAGTATTCCAGTCTTTCACTGAAAATTACAAAAAGTAACACTACACTTGGCATTTTTTCACTGAGCTTCACTTTCTTTAGATCTCTTTGGTAAAGGGAGCATTGCCCACTTTTTAAAGCAACAGAGGATTTAAATTTTGAGAGGCTGATTTTTAAGTTCTCTACTCAAGTGAGAGAATAACACGTGGCATTAAGAGGAGATTGATAAAAGTATGTGAAGCCAAGCACTGCACAGATTCTCCATGTTCATTTTTAGTATGAGCAGCACACAGAGGGGTCATTTACACCATTTAACCCTGGGGACAGAGAAAAGGTGTGGGACAGAAGGGCTGAACAAGGCTACTGACCACATTTTCTCTATTAATTCCAATGGTTTTCAACACAACACAGACCCAGAGATTCTGTTTGGGCTGTGCCATGCTGCTCTAGAAAGGAATAATGCTCTGAACACAACAGAGCACTAGATCAGAGCACTCATGTCAGTGTCAGTAAAGGGACAAATCAGTTTTGTTTCTACTAGACATAAAATAATGACAACACTTATCCCCAGTTCTTTCCCACCCAATTCTCCTAATGACTTTTCAAGCAAGAGCAGTAACCTCATTTGCCAGAATCAGCACAAAGAGTGTTGTTACAGCCCATTTTGTTCATTTTTTCTTATTAAATTCTGACACATAAAGGCCAAACCCAAACAAAATATGCACGTTCCACAGTGTCAGTCATTGAAAACCTGCCTTAGCCTAGCAAGCATCTGTAACTAAATATCATTAAATGTTACACAATCATTCAATATCAACACATTGACTGCCTGCAAAAAGGGGTTCCCTCCACTTTCATGTCACCTCCCACAAAAAAAACCTCCACATACAAAAAAATACTCCCCACATTTGGGGTAAAGCCATTCCCAGGTTGATCCTTTGCAGAAAAAATCTTTCAAGACAGAAAATTCAAATTAACTAATTCTGAATATTCCTATTAACATTAAATGCTAAACCAACAGCTCTGGCATTTTTGTTAAAACAGCAATCCCTGCAAGCATTCATCTCTTAGCACATCCTCAGAATTGCAGAATTTCTTGTCATACCTGAAGGAATTGCTCTAATATCCTTGACACTGTGGCAGATTCAGGAGCACAGAACACAAATGCAGACTTCCAGGAAATTTCACCTGTGCCTTTATTGTCTTGTTTTCACTAGACAATTGCAAATATGTGGCTCTAGAGTTATAATGTCTAATTTATTCATATTAACCTTACTGAAAGCCACTACTCTACTGATGTGTTCCCCTGGAGAATCCATGGCTCCAATTGCCTGAGGTACTTTTCAGCTGTCTGTTTACTGAAGCAATACTTTAAAAAGGAAAAAACAACCAGAAGATCGGAAAAAAAAAAAAACCAAAACACCACAGACAAATGCAAGAGTTCTCAGGAGACTGAATTTAACAGCATTTGTAGACCATAATGTGAAGACCCACCCTTCTCAAGTGATTGCTGTAATTTCTTCAAGAGAATTATAAATAGCATTTACACTTATTTCAAATAAAGTTAATTAAACTGGAATTCCTGCCTACAATTTCTTTCCCTTGCCTTAGGAATAATAAAAAAAAAAATATATCCTAAACTTTGAAAAGCATCAAAAATTTTGAAGATTAGTTTGTTCAAAACATTTGTTCATATCTCAGGTTACAAAGGAAATCTTTGCATCACTTTCCCTCATATGGGAATATTATAAGGGCATATTAATATTCCCTTTAAATTCCTCAATACTTGAAGCTGAATATCACAGCCCTTTCAAATTACATAAAGAACAACTTGGCATGAAATTAATGTGGATGTGGGGCTTTGGTTATTTTTAACAAGTATTTCAAGCACTTTTTTCACTCTTGCCATGCAGCAAGAACTAAGAACATTTCAGTCAAAGTTTAAAAAGGCATTTGACTGAGAATTGGAAGTGGTTAACATTCTGATGCAATTTTAACTGCCACGTGAATATCTAATTGGGCAATCTCTTGCCTTAATGGACTGTTTCGAAGTGCTCTGTCCTCACAGCTAATGACTGATTCAGTTTTTACAGCAGAACTAACTCAGATTACACTTCTTATCAATTTTAATTCATATAATCTTATGAGTTCCTTCAGAAAGGGAAACAGGAGCCATTTACCAGACTCCTGTAAGTGGATGTTCCTCACACATTACCAGGGGGGTGCTTGGGGGAAGATATGTGTCTGTGCTGTGTGGTACAAGACCTCCTTAAAGCATTAGGTATTATGAAAGCCAAATAACATTTAGGTAAAGCAACTTCTCCCCAACACCCCTACTTTGTGCTTTTTAAAATACTCAGCCAAGAAACTGCTAGTTAAATACCACAGAAATGGTCATGATACTACACAAGCTGTAGCATACCCCATAAATCTCACTGCATATGCACTCATCACTCATATGCAATAGTGATGGGTATATTTTAAATTTCATATAATCCCATTATCTAGCAACACCAAATGCAGACAACTCTATAATTTCCAAAGACAGCTTCTTGGCATATAAACAAAAGTTATCTCCTTACTAATAAATTAAACAACTTTCATTATGAACCAAAAAAAAAAAAAAAAAGGATACTGTTCTATGCCAAGATTATGCATAAATTTATGGGCTCCAAGAAATTAAGAAAACGTTATCTGTTCAGAAAGAAGTCTCTGCACACACAATAACTCCATTCATTTTCATGATCAGCCTTTTGTTCCAGTTTCATCATGAAGATCTGCAGCTTCTTCCCACCTTTATTTCCTAAATGTAACTTTCTTTTATAAATAAGGAATAAATATGGACCCAATGTCAGTGAGTTCACCTAGCTTTGGCTCTGACCCATTGATATTTTTGAAGAATCCAAGCAGATGGACACATGCAGCAGCTCTGTGTCCCCCTATACTAGGGGAAGGCAGTCTGGACGTCAGTAATGACTTTTAAATGAAGGTTTTGGGAAGGGAGATCCAGTGCCAGGGCTGGGTTGGCCAAAGGGACACAAGAACCTTCTTAGGAGCCAGCCCTAATCACTCTGCTCAGCACAAGATCATTCTCTTCATTGCTTTGCTGAACAGAATTTGTAGCCTGTCACATATCCACGAGTGAAGAGACCTGTAAATGTACACAGATCAAACTGTATTTGCTACAGATTCAAACTTCATTATGTTCTACAAGAGCATTGCAGCCCAAAATAAATGACAAAATAAATCACATTTTTATAATGGCTTTGACATGTCTGTAGAAAAAGCTTCTCTCGTCAAGACATTTCATATTCTATTAAGTGACCTGACCTAATAATCAAAAAATACATTAAATGTTACCAGCAGTCATGAAGTAGAAGGACAAAGGAAAGACCAACAATTAACTAAGGCCTAACCAAACTGAAAACACTACAAAAATTAGCTAATGCCAAAGCCTAGGAGGAAATTCAAAGCTTTAGGTTTTTTACAGGGTTTTTAGTTGTCATTTTTCTCTCAGTTAAGGAATTGGGGTCAAAAGTGGAATTATCTGTTTGTTCTGAGCCATGACAGTGTACTCTTGCTTAAACTCCTCCTGTGGAATGCTAGATGAAGTTCATTGAAATATAATCTTTTGTATTTTTTATCCTCAAGCAGATACTCCTACCTGCACCTACACAAGTTTTGCATTTCTTACATGGATGCCACCTTCATCTGACCTGAGGCTGCCACTGCTGGTTCCAGCATCCCAAACCCAGAGCAATGGCAGCAGAGCCCCTGAAGAACTCCAATCATGGACAATTTAAGTAGGCACAGACTAAGCATCTGCAGGACCATTACACTCCAAGCTTCAGTGGTTTGCTTTTTCTTTGCACTAGTGCTTGCATTTTTACCATGTGGCAAAAATATCTAGAGGCGTGGGTTGAAGGGGTTTTAATCTATGACTTGTTTAACTTCAAAACAATAAATAAAAAATAAAAATCAATTAGAACAGCCAGGAAAAGAGAGCTGCTTTTGTTGGCTTCAAATGAAGGAGTCTAATATATCCTTTCATAAACAAACCTCCTCTCTACTAAGGTTTCTTGTAAGAACAAGGCAGGCTTCAAAAGAGGTTCAGAGATTCAGTGAGGATAGGAACCCCAAAGTTCAGAAAATTCATTTGTCTGCAAAGCAGAGCTGGAAGTCTCAAGGGAACAGCTTGAGTGAGACTTTCTAGTACTTACCATGTCTGCTCAAGCACAAAGGGCACTGTAAAAACAACCTCTCGGGTGCTTTTCAGGAAACTAGACATTTTCTGCTGAACCAGCCAGAACCCATTAATTTCAATGCATAAAATGATGAATAGAGAAACTGGCTGCCCTCAAAGGTAAACAGAGCTCAAGGTGGAGCTTGGCAAGCAGCTAGTTTTTGGTTAAAATACCACCCCCAAAAAATTGGTTTCATGCAAAACCACTCAAATTAAAGGAAGTCATTTACATAAAGATTTTATAAACTATTTTGTTCATCTTCCAGGAATAGTCCAGTTGATGAGTTTAATGGCAGAAACAAACATTTCCCCGTTAACTTTAAGGGAAAACTAAAAAAACCCATAAGATTTCAGTCTTATAAACTGAAACCATAATGTTCTGTTTCAATGTGACCAACTAACTGTGTATATACCTGTCCAAACAAGAGAAGCCTACAAGTCTCTAATAGATTTCATTTGGTATCCAACAGATTGCAAGTTATCTGCAGTCATAAATGAGAAAATAAGGTTAAAAAATCAGAAAATTATTGCCTGCTTATTCTTCTCTGGATGTTAATAATTTTATCAAAATTGGCTGTTATTCCTTGAACCACAGTGCTAGATTTATGCAGTTGTAACAGGATCCATATTTAGACAGGACAGGCCCAGGTTGCAAAGGAAAACTGACAAACAATACATTCTCTCAAAGTATCTTTGTTGTTAAAAGTAAACCTTGACTGACAAACCTTCACAAGCCTCAGTTAGTAACACATTGAACAGTAGAGGTGCTCAAAGGTAAGTTTTGCAGGGTCCCTGCTTTGAATGTATTGATGGAGTTAAAATTACCAAAACTGGGGGAATGAGAATGGTTTTGCTCCTTCCTTTCCATTATCCAAATAATCCTGCTTTAAATTCTGCCTAGCCCCACATAACTTCACTCCTCTTCTGGTGCTTAGCTTCCTCTTCTCTAGACCCCTTTTAGCCCTAAGGCAAGACAGAGAAGGTTGGGACTGTCAGGGGAAGGAAAGGAAGGGTGGGAGGGAATGCCCTTCCCTTGCAGCCTGGGACTGAGCAAAGAAGGTTTTCAGAAATTCCCCATTTTCTCATCTCAGGCAGTGCCAGAGGAAACTGAGCAAAGCAGCCACCTGAACCCATGGCCAGACTCTTAACTTGCATACCCCACTAGCCTCTGCTTGCCAGCAGATGTGATCAGACATGTTCCTAGCTCCAGGGATCCCAAACTGACAAATTTCATACATCAGCCTTCCACAAAAAATAGGAGGAAATCAATCACAAGGGTTACTCATTACACAGTCCTGAGAATCAGCTGCTCATGGTGCCACTGGCTTGCTGCTGGATCCAGGAAGGGGACTGGAGGTGGATTTTAATTGCATCACCCAAGAGATGCTATCTGCCATTTTTATGGAGCAGAATCTGATCAGAGGAGTCTACCTCTACCTGTGGCCAAAAAAAGCTTTGCAACAATGCAAATCAAAATGTCCTTGCCTTAGAAAAACATTACAGATGTGAATTTTGCTTGCACTTAGAAATAAGAGGCATGTTCTGACCCAGGCAAGTCCAGGCTAGGTTGCCCCTGACCTTGACTAATCTTTTCTTGGCATGTTTTTCATGTGTATCATCTCCCTAGAGCACAGCACACAGAGAGCTTCCAGTTACTAATGCAGCTCTTCTTTCCTGAGCATGCCCACATGAGGAGTTGGAATCTAGATTTTCCATGAAACTTGTTGTCATAAGACCTTTAAGGCAAGGAAAGACTAGAGGATTGAAATGGAGATATTTAGAGGACAACATGGGATAAAGGAGAAGAGTGAAAAACTGAGATTCAGGTTCCAATGATTCAGATTCCAAAGGATAAGTTCTTAGAGGGGAGATTAGAACAAGGAGGAGTGGCAATGCTAGGGAGAATAGGATAGAAAATAAGAAAGCAGTAGTATAGAAATTACCCCCCAGGAGAAACCCTGCATCCTAGGAGTAAGTGAAACAGAATTTCCACAAGAAAAAAAGGTGCTGTGGTTCCATCATGCAGCAATATTTTCTTTTGGCTCTGAACATTCCTACCTCTGACCTAACCTGCAAGAGAACTTGGAATCAGGTGTTTGGAAGGGCTTTAAGTATTTCACCCCATTGTATCTCTTAGTCAAGACCACAATATTCATTTTCTCAAATCAAAACCTATTAGATGTCACTGAAAGGGTGTTCCTTAAGCTGCCACAGTGACACGTGCCCAAAGCAGTGCCTGTCAGACAGCAGGACACAGCACTCAGATCACCCAGGCCAGTTCATCAGCAAGCAAGGACTGGATACACAGTGCTCCAGTGCCTACAGAAGGGGTGTAATAAGCTGCCTTAGCCAAAAAAACCTCATCCCTGCCCTAGAGCTATGGTTTATCAGATAACTTAATTCACATTCATACAGCAACTTTATCCTATGATCCCAAAACCACTTTATAGGCCATGCATCCAGCATAATTTGCATATTCATACATACTCTCCAACAGATGTAGCCACACCAAAGTCAGAAGTAATATTTCATTTTCACCAAGAAGTGAGGATATTTTCTTAAACCAGATTCCTCCTGCTAACCAGAGAAACACCACATGTTAAGTAATAGAATTTTCCTCATACTGGAATAAGATTCTAATTATTCTCTAATTTTGCTGGCTCCTATGAATCATGAGGAAGTGATTAAAGCAAAAATAAATATTGGTTCCTTGTCATATTTACAGTAATCACCTCAAACAATAAAGCTACTTGAGTCACTAACATTATTAGAAGGTGTATGTGGTTATATTTTCCTCATTACATTTACAGATAACTCTCTGCAACCCAAGTGTTACTCTGAAGAATTACTGAAGTCTAAGCAGCAGCTGTGCCCATCCTACCAATACAATGCAATTTTTCTGAAAATTCAAAAATGCAATCTGTTCCCAGGCATGATCAGAGTATTGCAAAGCAACAGCAGACTATAAACCTTACAGAGATCAACAGCCTTACATTTACCAGCAGCTAAAGTGTGGTGAATAAAAAAACTCCTCCACTGCTCAGCCCCCCTTAAAACACACCTCTCCTCAAAACTGGTGTCTAAATTAATTTTCCAGGAGAGCCTTAAGTATCTCGGGCAAATAACACTGTACTACATCCTTCTGGCATTCCTTTCATCCCAGAGAACACTGCACACATCACTTAAATCAAATACTTGTGTTTTCACTCTTGTTTTCCCAGTGACCAGATATTTGAGCACTACTATCAGTGGTTAGAGGAGAAGGAGCCAGAGATGAATAGCATGAGGACGAGTGGGCACCACTTCAAAAAGTCTGTGCTTTAAACCCATAAGTATTCCAGAGGTTTAAGTGCCAGGATGCTCGACTCATTTTACCACAATGATTTAAATAGCCTGTTCTGCTACTGTAAGTCAGGTAATCAAGGGCATGAACATTTTGGTTATAAAAGCTTGAACAACATGGTTGATAACAATAGGTGTACAATTTTATAGCAATAGAGATATTTTTAAATTGAAAGCCCAGTTTTTTCTTCCTTTAGCCTGCCAATTTTATTTACAGAAAATGAAAGTAAGACATGCTGTTTCCAAAAAAAAATTTCAGTTACAATAATGCCTCACAAAAAGATACCCAAGTCATACTTGTGCTGCCTTTGAAACAAAAGCCTCCATTCAAGTGAAAGAAAAGCAAAACACTTCACACACAAATACACTTGACAGTACAAGTCTTTCAAGAAACATTGGAATAACAAATACACAACAGCATTTTGGTGTAATCTCACTATTCTTCTGATCTGAATGTCAAAGAAAGCAGAAACTTAAAGTTCAAATCTGGTTTACTTAAAGTCCAAGTAAAAACATATCTTTGACACACTTCATTATACACACTTCAAAGCTCTTTACTGGTTTTCTGTATAAATTCCATTTCACACTTTGCCTAGAAAAAACAAACTCTCCAATGGAATATGCAGCCTTTGAGGGGAGGTACTTGATTCTATTGGGGAATAAATATTGGGGAAAAAAACTGAATAACATGTTCAACCAGACCTATGAAGGAAAATTATCACCATCTTAGAGTTCAGGTACATTGAGGGCTTGCTCAACATGGGAAAAGAAACCCAAACCAAGTCTCTTGAGTTCAGAATAAAAGAGAAAGGATGGTTTTTCATCTGTGAAATGCCAGGAAGACATAGCCCTGCCATAAGTGAAGTGCAGGGACACTGCCTTGCTCTCCAGCCTGGGGAAAACATCACAGGCTGAAGACAGCCATGAAGCACATTTTGTGTCTGTGGCAATCTGTTTTGTACCCAGGGGGCTCCTGAGCAAAAGAAAAAAAAAAAAAAAGTCAAAACACACACTCACAAAAAAAGAAATAAGTCAAAGCACGCAAATAACTGTAGACTGAGCAGGAAAATGGAAAGGAACATGTTTCAGTTCTGTCAGATCCCAAGGGTTTTAAGCCAGAAGTATTACCAGTATGATCCACCATCCAGTCCAAAATTCCCTAACAACATGACAAGCTGGCTTGACAACACTGCTTGCAAAAGATAACACTTGCATAAAAAAACACTTTCACAAAGGGTCACACAAAGAAAGAACAAGCAAAGTAACATTTTTCCATGTCATCAGCATGAAACTCCACCAAAAACAAGACTGAATTTTAAAGTGACAATATTAAAGAAAAAGTTTTTTGGCTGTTTCGGGCATTTCAAAGCAAGCAACAGAATCTGAGTTGCAGCAAGTTCTCCCCAGCACACTCTAATCCTTCAAAAGCCTTTCCTCTTGTGCCTGAGGCTTGCACTCAGGACTGCACTCAGTAAATCACTTTTCCCCCTCCTTCCAGATTATTTGTCTATTCATTCCCTTGAGATAACATCCCAAGTCAAAGTCAAACAGCTGTCCACAGCAAGAAAAGGCACCTTGAATTCAGAGCAGCTACCTTGACCTGCTGCCTTCAGTGGTCTCACAGAGGCCACTGGAGAAAAGGCAGCCTTCCACTTACCCAAGGGGTTGCTATATTTTTATTTACTCAAAGTTCAGCACAGGTATTCAAATTCTTCACTAACAGTGCAAGGGAGACCATAACAGGTACAAGGTATAAAAGGCATCAGAACAGCAAAGAGTCTCACCACAGATGTTGCTTCTGCATTACCTTATTTTCCAGAAAATGAGTTATCTTGCTTGGCACATACTAATGTCATGTAGTTCCCATTTCCTCAGTAAGATTTATAAATTAAACCAGATTATTATCTCCATTCTTAATTTCAGACTTCTTTTGAATTAATCTATTCACTTCCATGTGAGATTATCAGGAACATAGAGCTTTATTTCGCTCAGTTATAAATCAAAGTCTGATCAGTATTACTTCCAAAGTTTAATGTTTCAAAGCTGCCTTTTCAACCATTAACAATAAACAGCAGTAACAGTATTACCCCACTCATGACTATTTTTGTAACAAAAATCTCCAGTTACCTAGTTTTATCATATTCAAGTGATTAAAAGGAATGTTTTTCTGAACAATTTCCTTGGATAAGTTGCATTCTTAAATGCCTGTACAATGGTTTTTAAATGACTACTGAGTTAAAGAGAAAATGGTGTTCTGAGAATCACTGGAAATGGTTATCCTTAATTCCTTTTCCATTTTTTAAAAGGTAATTTATAACATTACTAAAAAACCTACTGGCAGAAACAACACACAGTTGCCAAAGGTCTTTGATCTTCGTCAGCAGCTGCCACACCACGTTTAGTGAAGTGATTTATGATCAGACAAAACTCACAACTCTACATATTCCAGTCACAGGCTCTCTTTAAGGCAATTGGAATGACCATGCATGAGGTGCCACAGAAAACATTTTCTAAGAAACCTCAGAAAATAGGACTACACCACTCAGTGACAGCAGCAATGAACCTCAGACATCTCAACTTCCTAGACAGTTTTTTCAACCCTATCTTTGCTCCTGAATGCTTTGCAGCCTTAAGTAGTTGGTTGTCTACACTTACAAAGCACCTCTCAGCACCATCACTTTTTCATACTCCAACACCATGAAAGCTGAATTACATCAATTTCCTGCTCCCTACACAGGTCTAGACCCTGTGACCAATCCATCCTGTCTCCTAATTAACTCCTCAGGTAAAAGGGGTTGCTGCTGTCATAATCAACCCTTTTAAGCATTCATGATGAGACTTTCAATCTCTTCAGTACAGAACAGCTTACTTTGGTTAAGAGTCAAATATTTTTAATGAAAAAGAAACAACTACCTTCCACTGATCTGTGCAAATTTTATTTGCTTGATAGAGCTGATCAAATTCTAGAATCAATTGTTAGCAGGTGTTTTCAGTGATACAAGCATTGGCTTGTGCTGCTCTTTGTTACTAATTGGTAAGGTGGTGACAGGGTACTTGAAGGATTTCCAAACAAGAACAGTTCTACAGATATCAGTATGCCACAAAATGCAGGAGTTACTTAAAGTCAACTTAAAATGGCTTGAGTGATCTATTTGTAACTGGTCACTCAGAAAAATAATCAAGCAGTAGAGAAAAAAAAACCTCTGCCATCCATCCAGAAAAACGTCACATGCTGTGAGCCAAGTAAAAAGGCATCCACCACAAAGGGTGGATAGCAGAGAACAGTTAGCAAGCAGTTCATGTTGAAAATAAACAAAATATGCCTGTGACTAAAGCAGTGAATAGCAGCTATAAGAGTAGCAAATTTCATTTGCAATTGAAAAATAAGAGACAGTATTTTCAAGCTCTGGCCCCAAACAGTATCACTTTTGAAACTTGCTTCAAATGTCACTTAATCTTCTCTCGAATACATGTTACTACATCATCAGTAACAAAACATCTAAATAATATCATTGCTCCAGTCACAGCCAACTATAATTTAAAATAATAGCAATTCCCATTGTTTTGTTCCTGCTGATCATATAGTTTTACAAGAAAGGCTTAAACACATCCTTAGTCTGTATATTCCAGGCTACTAGACCAGTGCTAGTTCTAATTAGGCAAAGACAAAAGGTTGAGATATCTCAGCCCTTAACTGGATTTCAGCTACTTCCTGCTTTCCATGCCAGGCTGGCAGGGATGTGTTTTAAGCAGCATCATCCTACCGGCAGATCCACTGCAGAATCCCATCAATCCAAGGAAAACTCAGAGCCATTTGACACCATTTAAACCTTTCCCCCCTCAGCCCTCCAAGCCCCTTTTCTCAAAGACATTGTTTGAGGTTTCTTTCCAGCATCACTTGATTGAGTCCAGACACTTCTTTGCATTTCAAAGTGAGATGTGGAGAGTCTGCCCGTGGCAGACAGGGTGCTGATCACCGGCATAAACATCAGGAGATAAAATACCCAGTGACACCTCCTTAGCACATCGGCTCCCACATGTGCTCGGCAAAGAATGAGGCCATTGCTCAGAAGGTGAGTGCTGAGCACGGGAATTGCACATTGCAAATTGACAAAGGAGAATCAGACAACTCCAAATACTTTAAAATACTTATTTCCTTACCAATAAATGCCAAAAAAATAAACTAAAACACACTTTTCTTTTTTGCTGCAGGCTAGGACCAGCCCACAGACTCCATTGTGTTAACACATTTACCCAACAGACAACTGCAGGGAAATAAAGGAAGAATGGAAGACTGCAGACTGACTCTTATATAAGGAATATTATCAATATTTGCACTGAGGTAAAACCAGATAATAGGAGGATGAATGCCAGCCAAACATTAAAGTCAAAGATGGGGAAAATTACATCTGGGAGTCATTAGTCTGTTATTACATCAGTCTTTGGCCACTAACAAACAACCATCTTATCTGGAAATGGCACATTTTCACTTTTGGTGTATGTGTGCCTGGACAGAGAGGCACACAGTTTTATTTTAGAGAGTGTTTTGTTGAGGATTTTTTTAAAATACAAAAACTCTACTGCAGTCCTTAGGAATTAAGCCTGTTGTGAAGAAAGAGCCACTCTGCACTTCTTAAAACACAGCCCACCAGATATTTATCCTAAAAATAAGTTTTCAGAGAACAGAGGTGAAAAGATTAATAAACTCTTTATCTTGTCCAGAGATTAAATTGGTATTGTTGTATTTCAGTCAGTAAATTGTGTCAGCTCTACTCTCTGTTCCAGTCTGCTCTTATAATAGACTGGAGCAGAGTGGATAAAATAATAATGATTAATAGTCACCACTGCTCTGCTCTTACTTTACCTGCCTGGAAACATAATTCTTTAAAAATAAGTAAATAAGCTCCTGAGATATTCTTCTCCATTGCAGTAACCCATTGCCTGCTTTACAATGTGGCTTAGATGGCCCTACAAGGGACAGGGACCACACTGTCCTAAATACTGTGCAAGCAAACCAGAGGAGACAATCCCTGCCCCAAAGTATCTTTCTGTAAGCAAAAAAGAATCTGAGTGACAAAACCAAGTTGGAACAGACTCCTGCATATAGGCCAAATAAATGGAAGACTTCACTGAGTCAAAAGGTCTTCAGCAAACTTTCAGCTCTAGGATAAGTTTCTCTTTATTAACATACATAAGATAAATATTGAATAATAAATGCTCTCTTGGATAAAATATGCTCATAAAATTATATCAGATAAAGCAGCCTCTCATTTCATATAAAGAAAATTACTAGACAAAGTTAAAAATACAAATTTAAACGCACTCAGCTTGAATGCTAAAGTATCCTATGTTTCCATTATAGACACTACCTATGTTACACAACCAAAGCAGAGAGAGTTGGCACTAATGATGTCACATCTGTGACATGAGAGGGTTTCCAGTACTGACAGCAGCATTGGTCAGGACAAAGATGTCCCTGGACATCATGCTTTTAACTCTTTAAGCTCTATAAGGTGTTCTGTACATCTAAGGATGTGCATCAAAAACCACAAGCTCCTCTGGGTGCTCCAAGGTGCCCTCTGACCTGAAGATCTATTCAAGTCCTTCAGAATGTCCCTAGCTGAGCCAGGGACATTGGTCCAGAGCCTTGTGCCCACATCAGGGTTGGTTGGAGGCCTCAAGCCAGCAGCTATGGCAGATGTCCTGGAAATAACTACATCCTTTGTAAAGAATGGTGTAATACTTATATTTACTGGGAGCACTCCACAATTCTCACTAACTGCTAGATTCAAAAATACACTACTTGACACTTTGGTAGATGACAGAAACTGTCATTTAATCCTTCAATGAACCTCCACTGAGGTCATTGAGTGTTGGTGAGGGATGACCAGCCAAGGGAGTCAGTACTGGCAAAGATTATAAATGGGCAAGTGATTCCTCCTTCCACATTTCATGTCTTCAGCCCATGAGGGGTAGTTGCTTGTTTGTTTTTTTAATTTAGAATTGCCTGCCTTTAGACTAACACAGACTAACCTTTAGCATCTCCAGTGCAACCAGAACCCCAGATGGAGGCACTCAGTTGACTATAACTGCTCACACAATTTCCTCAAAACTAAAATACTAAAAAGCTGTAAGAGGCTTGTTTTTAAAAAAGAAAAGTCCAGTGGAGGGCACTTGAATCTTTTTTCTGCCTTTTTATTAAAAGATTCATTGCCACAACTACAGAGACCAGAAGAAAAAAACTGGCTTCAGAAATCACAGATTTGACTGCAGAAATAAGCAGGGAAACAGGTTTCACTCATTTGTGAAATGCCAAAATCTTGATAGAGAGGTGGAAAACTCAGTTAGAATGAAACATGAGGTCAAGTATTCAGAATGCAAATAATCCACCCAGACCTAGGAGTTTATATGCAGAGTAACCACATTGAGCTGCCTGCCAAAGTTCTCTAGAAGCTCAAATTTCAAGAGGGGTGGGGGGGGACAAAAAAAGAAAAAGGCACAACAGAAGACATCCATTTATACTTGAAGAGGGCAGTTCTAAAACATGCAAGAACAACAAAATATTAGTACTAAAACCTGAATTTTCTTTAGTAATGCATATCTCCCCATGAATAATAAAAGAGTATCCTCAATGTTTTATGAGATATAGCTTAGTCTTGAAGACAACCTGCAGGACTTGCTTATGCTGATACTTTTGCATTAAAGAGATCAGTAATATTCAGCTAACTAATAAAGGGCAACCACAGGCTACAATGACAGCCTCAGGAAGCAAAAATCAAAAAGGTCATTCTAAGAAATGGATTTATAGCAACAAATTTTTTTTTTTTTTTTTTTTTTCTCATCCCTGCAGTATCCAGGAGCCATGATGAGCCCAGACCCCACTTTGGTGGATGTTACTGTACAACCAATTTATGAACCAGACATGCTTCTCAATGAGTAAAAGAAAGTACATGCTAATAATGTTATTACAGCATCAGTGCAGCATTATCTTAAAGGAGAAGTGTGGAAGTTTTATATGCTTCCTTTATTGTTATTAAAAGTAGCACTGTTACCTTGGCAACTGCTGAATCACTTGGGAGTTTGTTAAAGAAACCCAAATGTTACTTATACTTGCACATTTGCAATCAATTTAGGGAAAACAATTGGGGTTTTGTTTGGTGTACTTTTTTTAAACAAATTGCACATTTTTTCCTTATGACTATGACCCTGCAAATTTCAGCATTTTGGGGGTTTCTTTTAAATAAATCAGTTCTTGGGATTTAATTAAGGCAGCTCATGTCTCATTTGCACACAAAGTAGTCTGCACTTTCTTACACAATAAATTCTAATAATTCATCTAGGATGTCAGTCAGAAATAGAAGCACAGACACTCTGAAGTGCACACAAAAATTTCCATCAGCTTCCACCTCCTGTGCAGGTACTGGGGATAGGGACAGGCATTTTCCCTGGGGAGTTTAGGAGGGGACAGGAATCCCACACCCCCTTTTTGCAGGGGCCCAGACCACACTCTCAGGTGTAAGAGCACAGAAATAGGAAAAGGTTTTTTCCCATTATCCTAAACACTTAGGATATTTCCAGTACCCTAAAACACCAGGCTGCCAAACCTGAACTTGCCTGTTGGCATCCTTGTGGTTTTGAGGTTTTTTTCACCCTTCCTCAGCAGTATCTGTTTGCTTTTAATGTAAAAACTGGGTGCATGAAGATAATGAGAAACTGCAGGAGAATCAGTTTGTGAGATGTGATGATTGTGTGGGATGCCTGTTTTCTTTCTAGTTTTCATAAACATTATTCCCCAAGTACAGGCCAACAGCAGTGAAAAGCAGAATACTGGCAACTTTCAGTTTTTCTGTCAAGGAAATTCATGAAACTCAATTAGGCTGTAAAAAAGGGGGCTGATTTTGCATAATCTCCATTTTTTAAAACTGAAATTGCCACACACAATCAGTGTGTGTGTGTAGCCCAAGTGAAATGCCCATTTTCCTTAAAATAAACTCAGCCAAAGGCACATCAGACTCCTTCAGACTGTCATCTCTAAGGTGTACTATGTCAACTGGATTAAAAGTCAAGGGTTACATACAAACTCTCCTAACCCACAGTGGCAGGACAAAAGCAGGCTCAGGGAAAGCCTTTTTACTCCTTATACCTGAAAGGGGGTTGTAGGGTTTTGTATTCTCCATTAATTCTTTATCACATTGCACTTGAAGGCTCAACTTACACCACAGCCAGAGGAACTCCTGTTTTTAATACTTATTTAATATTTTTGGTGAGAGAAGGCAACTGAAACCCACCCTCCAGAAAACATGAACACTCACAAGACTGAGGAAGACCAGAATTCAGCTATAATTAAACATAACTTATTTTAATAGGAATATTGAATAGTTACAGAGTTCCTGTGATAGTTATTGCATTAGTAGCTACATAGGCAAGAGGATAAATACATGGCTATTGGCACCTCCACCACCAGGCTGTGTTACCCCTATGGCAAATATTTATTATTGTATTTCCTATAGGCCTTTAAGAACTGAATAGTTAAATTGCTCAGAGCATTCAAACCCTAAACACATAATATTCCACATTTGCTTGCATGTATATAAGTCTGAGACAATGACTCAGCCAGATACAACCTTAACTCTCAATTTCCTTTCATTTAAGCCTCTAATGAGATGATAACAGAAGGGCCTTAGGGTTTTGTTTTACACAAGGTTGTGATAGAACTCTGTAGCAGCTAAAGACTTTTTCACCTGAGTTTGTTCTTGGGGATAAAAGAGGGCAGAACATGGAAACTTTTTTTTCAAAAGGTACAGCAGAGAATACTTCTGCAAGTGTGTTTGTCTCTGATATCACTCTAAGAAGTGGCTCACATTAAAAAGAAATAAGATAGATCAGACTGTTTATTCACACACACATTCCAATCCCCAGACATGTTTCAGCAGGAAAGCAGAGTTCAGGATCTGGGCAGAGACATGAATGCTCCAACCATGTTTAAGTTCCATGTTTCTCCCACCCCAACCTCCCAGTTCTTCAGTCCTCACTCCAGGCTGACCTTCCTGCCTGTGCTATTCCCGTGTGCTGGGGCTGTAAAGATCTCAGGGCCCTGACCTGATTTTGCTGCCTGTTGATGTCACCTACCCACAGGAGCTGTGCAGATCAACCCCTCTGCCCAACCAGAACTGCAGTGTGGAGCAGGGAGATGAGCATGGAAGGTGTGACTGCATGGGATGTGCCTTTAGAAAGTGCCCTGTTTCAGAGAGAGCAAGCAAAGCTTGAGAGAAACAAGAGAGATCACGGGGACAGCTGTGCTGGGGTACAGAGCAGTGACACTCACTCACTGGCACAGACTTGAATTACTTTCCAATTCATTTTCAGACCTAAGTGATGTGAATCCTATCAAAGCAAATACTGTGCAACATAAAGACACCAAAGACTAAAACAAAAAAAAATATACAGACAGCAAGATCTGTTTTGGCAATTCAAAATGGTTCAAAATTGATACTGATAACCATGTCCCAGAAAGGATACAGGTAAGAAGCCATAGTAAAGGAGGGAGGAACAAAGCAGTCTAACTGCTGTCTGTGGAACCAAACTTGTCACTTAGGTCTTCATGGAATGTTTAGAGTCAACTTCTGATGCAAACTCCTGAAGCTGCAAACTGCAGTCCCAAGGCAGCTGCCCAGTGGCCACAAGCACTGTCACAGTCCCCCTGCCTCACATTGCTGCTGAACAAGCCTGAAAGCAGCAGCAAGTTTGTATACAGTTCCCTAGGTGTGGAAAAGAGCCATGGCTTACCACGTGTGTAAGTCTGCTCTCAGAGACACTGAGAGGATTGGCAGCATTCACCCCCATCACATTTTGGGAGCCCCATGAGGAAGGGCAGCTGCAGTTTCCTCCTGACCTCACAAAGAAGGGGGAAGGCAAACAGGACAAGGGGGCTGCCAGGGACACCCTCCTCAGAGCACAGAGCAACAAGAGAGAGGTGAAAGCTGCCATGAATACATTCTGCTTATGGTTTAATTATTCCTACTAACTTAACTCCTATTAGGCTGTTTGTGTTTGCCCAGTTTCACGTGGCACTACTACAGCACACCCGAGGCAATTTCCTCTGATTACAGGACATAATGGCTGAACAGCTCCAGCACACAGTGCCTGGTCTCAGAGCTGCCATACATTCCAAGATCACCTCCAAAAAATGGCCAAGCTGGCTATTTAATTCTGTCTCCCAGAGTGGAGAAGCTACCTTTAAAAATACACCACTATCATGGAGATGGAAATAATTACAGACTTCCATACCAGAGAGAATAGCTCTTTCTCTCTGCCCCATCCCTGCTGTCCCTTTCTGTACCCCTCCAAGGAAATGGCAGGGAGAAGGTCTCAGGCAAAAGCACTCACACAGCAAGACTGCAGCAGGAAGGTGATGGACTCAGACACTCACTCCTGTGTCACCACATTTCCTACACAGCAGGATGCAGCACAGTAGCTCCATTTCTTCTCCAGCTTTTCTGTCCCTCCTGCTAAAACTGCTTGTCATTTGACATTGCTACCTGCTACTCTGTTTTTCCCTATTCCTGAGTCCCACAAGTGAGAACTTGAATCCACACATCAGCCAAGAGTGCCTAGCAGAAAAGGATTTCCATGATTGAGGAACAGGATGAAATTCTGTCTTGCATTTAAAAATAAAAATAAAAACAGGACAAAGAATAGAAGCAGAAGTGTTTTGCTGCATCTTCTTACAAAAGATATTCTCTAAGCTCTAGCTGCTTATGTGCAAAGCAATTCACAGCAGTAAAAAGCCAGGAGAGAGCTCTTGCTAAGCAGTGAATAGAAGCAATTAGCCAAGAGAAGAGCATAAGCAACTTGCACTTTGCCTTCATACAGCTTATCAAGTTTATTCTGCCCTGTTGCATCTGTGTAATTTATATAAAAAGCCAGCAGCTATTTGGCAAGATTCACATCTAGAAGCAGCAATTTAATCACGTATGAAAGATCAGTGGAAGTGGATGCCTCAGGACATTGCAAACTTCTCACCTCCTACTAACCTGCCTGAAACTTGCCCTGGTCATGTTAAATGTTCACTAAAAATAACTTTTAAATGTCTGTTTCATTATTAGGCTCATCTCTCTAAACAGAAACATGAAATTTATTAAAGTTATCATGTGAAATATTGAATGCTTGCACAGCAGAAACAAGTAGCTTGCAAATTCAGCAATATTCCCTCTGCAGTGATGTAACTACTCTAACACAGCAGAAATCCTAGCAATTTCTTGGCCAGGCAGAAACAAGTTGAATGGCAGATGTTAGAGATTCATCATGAAAAAAACCTCCAGAAGCAAAACTGTCAAACAGGACTTTACTCCCTAAAATAATAGAAAGAGGAAATTCATATGTAATCTATATGTAGTAGCTAATCCCACCAAGTCCAGGATACCCTGTCCTGTTGTTTCATTATCACATTTCTGACATTTTGATACTGAACAGCAGTTATATTTACCAAATGCATCACATCACCTTTGCAGCCTGACCTCAAAGTGTCCTAAAATTTCAAATGCCAGCACCAAGGCTAGTTAAGTGACCAATTTTAGGCAGTCCTGTATTTGTTGCTGCTACACAAATAACAGAGCTCCTAATCAACCAAGGCTTCTCAGAAGCCTCATTTCTTTCTTTATAAACCTCTTTATGGGCAACAACCAGACAAGACCAGAAGTTATTTACTTGCTGATTGGTGCTCAGAATTTTTTCTAAATGTATGTGTGCCTGCATTACAAACACAGTTGTTGCAACAGGTACCTTCCATGAACTCTTAAGAATTGGGGTCAAGAACAGAAGGGGTTTTAAAGTAGCATTAGTTTGCCAGACATGGCACTAATCACTTCCAAATCAAAGCTTATAGAAAGCATGGACAGCCTGCTGAGATGTATTTGATCTGTGAGCAACCACTCTCACTTTATCAATATTCCACTTCAGAGGGTGGAATTTCATAGCTGAAAAACAGAAAATAACTTGTGTCCAATATATAAGCAAAGCTCTGCCCAGTAGGCAAAAAATGACAATTCCGCCACTTAATTGGAGCTCTAATTAGAAAGCAAAAATACATTTAATACACAAACTGTTACCCTTCATTAAATCCCTCTTCAGAAAAAGGAATCTCTTTGGGAGCTGTAGCCTGGGGGATTTTTTTTTGTTTATTTTTTTCAACAGTCATTAATCTGCTTCTTGTAAAATACAAACAAGACTGGCACAGAGGAAAATTTCTATTGAGTCCATGAAAAAATATCAAGTGCAGAAGTTAATGCACATGTTAATGCTCAGAATGGTGGGGCTTTATACAATTTCATCATCTGATATCTGTGCCAAGGCCAAACCTCACCTCCTGCTGTGTTCAGCTGTTTGCCAAGTGTGACATTATCTCACCAGCAGCAAAACATGTGGGGCTCCCAAACCCCAAGTTCCCAATGCCTGCCCAGGCCTATAACGTGCTCCTTAGCCCACGTTTATAATCAGACTTTCCTTGAAGAAAATAAATGGATGCAATAGGATTCAGTCACATCTAGGAGAGAGTGTAAGAGTAGATACACTAAATTGGGAGCTCAGTGCCCTGATTAAGATAAGATGGAAGTAATTGAGAAAGCAAAGGCTTTTACATGAGTTTATGAGTTTACTACATTCCACACCTAACAAACAACTCCATCCATGCCTTTTTCCAGCAGCTCAGGCAATAAGTACTACTGGGCATTTCACTAATAATTCTAGGAAAAGTAATCATAGAAAAAAAATCTTTCCATCACTAGTGGAAAAGTCTTAGAGCAGAGATTCTGTATTGCAATATTTTGTTTTTTTTTTAAATCATGCCACAACTGACTCTTCACTCATTTTCTTTCATCTCTGAAACACAAAATTATTCTCACAATCTTCCTATTTAAAAACAAATCTGATTTAAAACAACAGTTGTAAACATTAATAGGTTTAAACAATGATGATGACTTGCCTGCCATTCCATCTGTAGCCAAATCTGTGTTAATTCACAGTAGAATTTCTCATTTGTGTGATGCTACAAGAAACAGAGCTGTGCTCAATTAGCATGACCAGTAAACTATCAAGATAGGGAAAAACACACTTCTGTATAAACATTCCCTTTTATTACAGCAAAAATACACAGCCTAAAATTAATTTATCCACCAAAAGGTTGTCATTTTCTGTAATTTAGGATATTCAGACTCAGATGCATTCCAAGATAAGGATGCTAAAGAAAAATCCTTTATTACTACAAGGCTGCTGTTTCACATGGAATCAAACAGTGACAGACAGGGTCCTTCTCAGCCTGAAAGGATACCAGTCCAAGCTTTAAGGGGCACAAAAAAAAAAAAAAAAAAAAAAAAAAAGCACACATTCTTTGCCATCTTAGATATGTTGATCAATTTATGTATTTTTTTTTCCAAATTCTTATGTGCAAAACCACTTCAAATTCTTAATTCTTAATCATTATCTGCAGGAACATTTAGAAAATCTAAGCCCCCAAAGCAAAGCACCCATAATAGGACAAAGTTGTTCCACACTGACCTATTGGGACACTTAAATGTAACAGCCAACATTACCCTTCTGCAGCCAGCTAACACCATAACATGAGAAATCAGAATTTAAAAAAAGGAAGTTGTAAGGACTTTATAACCTAGAAGAAAGACTAATGGTCATTTTATAATATCTAAGAGAAACTGTATAATATACAAAATTCTCCTTCTTCTTGATAATTCTCAAATTACTTTCCATAAACACGGTCTATTTAGTAATTTTGAAGAGATGTCAGTAATAGCAGTGATATTTAATTCAGTTATAGATTTAAAAACCCAAGGTTTTTTTTTATTAAAGATACACTTCAGTTCTTCAAATTTTGTTATGCAGGTTTTCTGTCAAAAGAGTTGTCAGGTTGACAAGGAAATCTGAAGAGGTTGTTAATGGGAAATAAAGTAAAGGTATTGCTTCAACCAGCTGGAGCATGCTGTAAGTAGCAGCAGTTTGGGAAGAAAACAACAAACATGATCTTTCCAAAGGACACAGTCACACTAGACATGCAGTGCACATCTGTTCTGACAGACACCACATTTACACCCAAGATTGTGATATAATCCTCCATGTGATTTCAATAGGGAATTCACAGATCTTCTCTTCCCTCTTCCACAGAGTGACCAGCTGATGAATGAGAAGGCAAAAATTATAGGTTTTGGATACCTTTGAACAAAAGTCACTTAATCCACAGGAAATAAAGATAATATCTGAACAGAGACCTTTATTTGAACTGAGAATAAAGCTTTTCATAAGATTTGTCCATTGTTTCTCTGAGATTCAGCCTTTCTACTCGTACCATTAAGAGAAAATAAAAAAAAACAACCCAAAATACAGCTCTACAATGCACATGCCTGTAACAAGTTAGGAGCAAGCATAAACAGAAAATTTTGCAAACCAAGTATATTTTAGAATTATTTTTAAAAAGTCCTTCTGCACTGGGGGAGAAGTAATGCCTTTCCCCTGCACCCCCAGCTTCCTCTAAGTTTCAGCTATATAAATCAGTTTAATGTTTTTATGCATTTCACATGTAGATCATCCAGAACACTTACACAACCTACCAAAAATCATTTTCTGCAATAAATGCATTAAAATACAGAGAGTGTAAAATTACAGTTCTCTTCTAAGAAAGCTGTTTCAAAGTTAAATATACAGCATTCCAATAATTTCCCTACATTTTTTTTTCTGCCTAATAAGTTTCAGTCTTACAAGAATTATACCAATTATTTGAAATGCCATAAGACACCAAGCAATTATAGGGCTGATTTTTTTTTTTTTTAAGTACCAATTTAGAACTCAAATCTGTGTTTTCTAGGTTTATTTTCAAATTCATCTTGGTAATTTACCGCAGTGCTTTAAAAACCTGGCCTCTAGTTAATAAGGCTTCTCCACATATGGTCTGACTTTCTTAAGGGCCTATTAGGAAAGAAAGAAAAAAAAAAAAAAAAAAAAAAAAAGAAAAAGAAATTCCATGACTGTTTTCATGCTTTTTCATTGAACCATCACCACATTTGCTTGCAATAACTCTAAAGGAGGATTATAAAAGTGCTTTCCCAGAATGTGCACTAAAAGGAAAGGAGCTCCAAACCTGGAGTGTCTGAAAGGAGCCTCTTGTGAAGGGAATTCTCCCATGCAGCCCTTTGAAACCCTTTGCCTGGTGGAGCTGCTGGGCCTCTACATACAATTAGCTATTACTGCAGCTTATCCCAAATACTTTCACCAGCCCATCACAGCAGCGATTAGGAAAACCCTCATTGCATGTCTGTAATGGATCCATTAGCAGGATCCTACTTCACCTCAGAACAAGTTGAAACAATTTTCACTTTCTTAACACATCTTCACTGCATGTGGCCTTTTGAAGAGCCACATGTTAGTTACTTCTCTGCACTCCACCATAAATATTCTCTCCAGATATCCAGGCTTTAGTGATCACAATTTTATTTTGCAGTCCTGCTTTGACAAATATGAAATGTTTTCAGCTTGTTAACAGCATCCATGTAAAGCAAAGCTCCGTCAAAAATCATTAATTTTATACACTAGGAGAAGTAAAAATAAAGCAAACTGCCATCTGTACTCTTCACTGTTAGGCAACACTTGTTACCTTCTTATTGACGTGATTTCAAACCGACTGGCCAAAACCCACATTTTGGATAGGCATACAGGGGAGATGGAATCAGCTGCAGTGTGGGGTAGAAGTCTTTTGTTCCCACGACAGCAGCACAGCAAGTCTATTTCCTTACATATGATCCCAAGTACTTCATCCCCTTTGATAGTATTTATCTTTATGAGCATGTCCCAACCACCCCATTACTGGTATTTTCTCTGAACATAATAGCTGCATATCACCATCTACCCATACTATGGAAAATCCCAAATCTTTTTATCCACTTATTCATGCAAGGGAATAAAGTGAAGAAAGACAGGAAACACTGTCAAATATCCAAGTAGTCCTAAAGACCATCCAGGAATTAAACTATAAAGGGAAGGGAACAAGGTTCCTGCACTTTTTCAGATTTTGAACCAAAAACTTAAGGAATGCCACAATATACCTTAAGCCACATTACTTCAGGGAAGAAAAAAAAAAAAAATAAAGCTGCACAGTTTGACAATTGCACTGCATCTAAGAAGCAGAACTGGAAAATCCACAGAGGCTGAAGAAGTGCCAAGGGAAACAGTGGAATTTGCTAGAAGCTTTGAATTGCAAATGCAAGGGGAAATCCTCTTCTGGAAAATATATTCAAACTCTATATACAGAGCACATGAATGCCAAAAGAAATCTGATACCTTTCTCTCCCTTTTCACCTTTTTCTTTCAACTTTTTTTTTCCTGTCTCACTACTTCACCTTTCCTTATCTTTTTTTTTTTTTTTTCTTTTATTAGCAGTGCTTTGTCACTGCTGTTACTTTCTTACAGAAACAAGAAATCTCAATGTTTATTCTGCATATCATCTCAAAAAGAGGGCATCTTTTTTTTTTCCCAGGGTACAAAGGAAGTCCCACAAGATCATCATATTAGCAGTTCTTCCCTCATATTCAGAACTCTGGTGTTTTTATTTGTCCAGTGCATGAGGCTCCATCTTTTTTTCCCCAGGTCACCCATCTCACCTCTGCAGTGGAAGGGGCATCCACAGCACAGCTGGGGCAAACCACCACCACCCCCTGCTTTGCTCCCCACCCCTAAGCACCAGATGCAGATGGTTGGAAAACACCTGGAATGAGAGAGAATCTGCAGTACAAGCCCCAAAACCCCAGATTCCAGCTATAGATACAGATATAAATAAATGATGAACGAACCACTCGTTCAGTTTAACATCAAGAGCTAATCTTACTGTCCAGCAGAACTTCAAATCTAACAGCAGGCAAGGTTCTTTCCTCAGCAAGATGGTAGCATAGCTCTAAGTGCCATGCTGAGCTCACTGTTTTAGTAATTAGGGTCTGATCCTGAACCAGAGAAGTCACTGATAGCCTTCAAATAAATAAAACTAATGCAAAAGTCCTGGGATCACAACTGGGCATTCCAAAATTGCAATTCAACACAACTGCACATGTTTCCATCCACATCTAATGTCACCTTTTCACTGTGAAAATGAATTTGCAGGTTCTGGCCATGCTTAGGAAAGGAGGAACAGCAGAGCTTTTACCACTGCATTTACAGGACAGGCAGTTCAGCAGACCAAGCATTTTGTGAGCTATATTGCCCTTGTAGGTACACAACCCATTAAATCCTATCATGGTGTCATTTCCCCTTGGAATAGGGAGATCCACACAAAACTTCAGTTATGTAAGTTTAAACCAAGTAACAAGTACAGAATTTGGCACGTGTTTTCTCATGAAATCAGAGTACAAATGCCACACACTCCAATAGCAGTAACTAACAGGCTGCTTCTGGGAGATAGCAAGGCTTTCCTAATTACAACATATAACCAGAAAGGCACCCAAAAATCTGTTCTTCCTTTGCCCAAGCACATTAAGCAATTAAAAAAAAAAAAAAAATCAAGCCAACAACCAAAAACAAAACAGGATTTCAATCTTGCCTTAGCAAATGGATCTAGATAGCTGAAAAATATCCAAGAGTTATGTCACCTACAAAGCTGGTGGACAGATCATAAATTGTAGCAGTCAAACCTGGATTAATTTGACATTAGAGTTTGGCTTTTTGGTCAGAAAAACCAGGATATAACTGTATCTGCTAATAACAAAATCACATCCAGGTGGTTGATAAAGCTGTTCCTTTTGCTTTCCTTAAGTCTTAATGCTACAGGGCCAATACAATGTTCAGTATGGCAGAACTGGAGAACTAGCACCACAGTAGTATTGTTTTCTCCCTTTCCTTCCTGAAAATCATCATTTCTTTGTTTTTAAGGGAGAAATATAATCACAGAAAAGAAATTTTTACACTGTCAAGGAGAAGAACGACAAAGAGACTCATCTCTGCAATTGCTTCCCAGTCAAAAACAGTTTGTAAATTAGAGAAGAAATTATTTTATGGAGTAACCAGACATATGACCAGCTTCTCAGATCATTACCCATACATTATTTTTCTATGCAAATATGGTCTTTGATTACAGAGTTTCTGCACAAAGGAGTTTTAAATTTCAATAAGGCCCAGAGAACACTCACAGCTCACCTCTTTATACCATATTTTGGGCACAATTGCCAAAAGTCCTTTTATTTCTATAGCTCAAGGACTCACCCTTCCCAGAGCAAAAAGGATTCATTCAGTGTTCCAAAGACCAGAGAGCTGTAGGCTGTATCCCAGTACAGACCCACCTCATTCTTTACCTATCACCCAGAGAAGGAGCAGAGACTGTACCAACCCACTCTCCACTTGCTCCATCCTTGGCACACAAATACCTGGTAAGCAGCAGGTCTGGACCTCTCTTTCAAGCCTTTCTGCAGCAGCCACGTTCTCCTAAAGAGCCCAGCAAGAGCTAAATAGTGCAAGAGTTAAATAGTTTAGGCTGTGTGAAATTGCTCTCTGCTCCTAATGAGCAATGCAAGAAGTGCCTCACCTGTGTGTGAGGGTCAGCATGGAAGTAGGTATCAGCTGTGATAATCTTTCCTCACTTCTATGAAGATTACACCAACCCAAAAATTAATTTAATCATTTTATATTCAGTTGCACTTTCATCCAAAGATCTTAAAGTGGTTCTCAAACATCAACTAATTAACTCCAGGTGCCCCCTGTGAGGTTGCACAGGTAGGTAGGGGAGCAGCTTCACAAGGGAATGACAAACTGCAGGAGGGAGGAGTTGGGAGGCAGCACAGCCTCCTCCTCCTCCCCACAGCTGTGTATAGCCCTGCAGCACCAGCATATAGACAATTTATAGATGATAGAAACAGACACTGACAGCTTACACATCATAAAACACATGTGGCAAAGCAAAAAGCAGGTCATGGTGTGTTGGGGATGCAATACTAATTGAAAATAATAACCCAGCACCATGCTTTAACCTTCTCTGTGCTGCTGCTGAGAAGTGTGAAAGTCAGAATTTGTGTTTCTGTGGACCACTCTGTTCTTGCTTTCCCCACCTCTAAGATTTCCCTTTTTTGAAACACTGGATTCCTGAGGTAATCATGGATCTATGTGCCAAACTCTCCTGGGGCAGACTGAAGGGCATCTTTTAGAGAAACATGAGCACTGTACAACAATAGCACCAACAGACTCTGGGATGAGCATAACACAACCAAACGAAACACAAGGGCAGAGCATGTTCAGATGGGGATTCAGATGACAGCTGGGCTGATCTAAAAATTTGCTGCTGCCAAAGAGGTTAACCCTCCCTCTTTGCCCTGCAGCATGGTCCAGTCCCCTTCCTGCACTCAGCCCTGATTCTTGTCTCAGCCCAAGGATGAGTTCAGCTGTCCCAGCCTGCAGCCAGCCATTCTCCCAGCCTGCTGTGCCAGTTTAGCAGCAGTGCCCTGCTCAGGGCCTGGGCCATTCAGTGAAACACCCTCAAACTCCTCTGGCCTTCTGACATATTAGGTAGCACCAGATAATTACCAGTTGTCAAGATAAATGCCATTATGTACTCTAGAAAATTCTATATTTTCAGTCTTTGCCATTTCTCTGCACAGACCCAGGTATAACTTGCATATAAGGTCTCTTTTTGCTTTGCCATCACATGGGGCAGGATGCAGGTGTGGAAAGGGATTTCAAACCACTTTTTCTGTTGCTGTGGTGCACCCCACAGTTTTATTTTGTGTGTGTCTCTCAGCAGGCTGACTACACTAGACTGCATTGAGTGGCAAATGCAGCCCATAGTGCTATAGAGACTTCATTTCACTTTGGTTGTTCTTGTGCACCACTGTAAATGATGGGAGATGCAGAGTCCCACCAGCCCCAATGCTCAGACTGCACAGTCCTGTGTTTCCTTCAGATTTCCCCTTTCAGAAGGTAGTTTACTTGGACAAAGAGGTGTCTTTGTCTCACCCTCGATTATGAAATTCAAATGACAGCCCTTTGCCTTAGGTGCTGCTTCTGCTTTTCCTCTCTGCTTCTTTCATTTCTCCTCCCTGCTGCTACACTGGAGTGAATAATGCATTTTTTAGCTAATTTCCGTGGATTAGGCTTCCAATTAATTCAAGCCAGTTTTACAGACTGCCAATTCAGGTTGCTAAAATTCAGTTGGAGTTATTGGGGTAGGGTGAGGGGACTTCCCATAAACTTTTTCGAGATTAACTACAAGAATTCAGTGGAAACAAATCAGTCATTTTTACATGTGAGTATATACCATCAGTATCTGCAGGATTTGCTTCAGCCCTAACTGAAAGCACAAATTACACTCTTCCTTTCTAAAAGGCCCAAACATGGTTTCACACCAACTGACAGTGGTAGTAATTAATGTGAAGGATCCCTGGGGTCTTTTAACCTCTTTTCTTAGCTTTTGATGGCTGAGACAGCACAACCTGTGTGCCATTTAACCATCTATAAAACTGAGGGGGGGAAAGCATTTAAACATGACATTGAGTTTTCTTTAAACTCTCTAATGAGCTCTGGATAAAGCAGAGAGGTTTTTACTGTGGATTTTAAGAAACACTTTTTTCCCCTCAATTGTTCTCCCTAGGGCAGAGCATTTCTGTCTCCCTGTAGACAGAAGAAATCCAGGAACAGCTCCCACAAAATCCAGGAGCACTGATTATGTCAAACAGGATTGCAAGTGAAAATCTGCTGTAGGACCATTTTAGCCATTTCATCAGCTTGGTGCAGTTTGCCCTGTCTCCATTCAGATGTAAAATTGTGACGACTGTTTTTCCTTTGCTTCTTTCTTTGCTGCAGATTTGCCAGCTACTCCAGGGTGGTTCAGAATTATTAGCTCATTCAAATAATGCAGCATTATGACACTTTGCTTAAATCAACTAATCCCTGAGAGAGATAGCAAGGACTATCAGCTGGACCTAGGGTTGGGAGCTAAATTTTGCCAACAAACTGTGATATTGGACAAATCAGTCAACCTTCTCAAGCCTAAATCTGTGTAATACCTCAGAAAGGAAGCATCCCCCTGGCAAAGCACTTCAATATCCTCTAACGATGGAGGTTGTTCTCAGTGTAGAAGACATTAAAGGACATGGGAGAATTAGATTTTAGATTGATTTCCAGTTCAGGGATTGCAAGTTAACAGCATAGGAGCTGCTCCTTGTTAAATATTCCAGTACTTTGTACAGTAAATAGGAGCTGCTCCTTGTTAAATATTCCAGTACTTTGTACAGTAAATAGGAGCTGCTCCTCATTAAATATTCCAATACATTGTACAGTAAATTATGAATTAACTTTTCCAGAGTACATCCCAAAAGAGAGACTGCAGATGCAAAAAGAACCATTCATATGCTTGAATTAAGGCTGCCAATATCCAAGCTTGCCAGACAGAGTCCTGAGAAGGCCACCAGCAGCTGAGCCCTGCCCAGGCTCAGTGTCCACCTCCAGAGCCACACAGCAGGAGCAGATCAGTTTTTCTCAGAACTGACATTTTAGCAGAAGCTGCCAAAGAAAATGGGATGCACTTGGACACGAGGCTGAGCCTCAGGCAGCAGAGGAGTCCCTCCTGGCAGGGCCAAGATGTTGGAACCTTGGTCACTGAGAATTTCAGACTTTCTGTGCTGACAGGCACTGACCCCCAGGAGGACACTGCATTTCACCTGAGGCTGTGGAGAAGGTTTCCAAAATGGAATGACAGAAATGGGATTATGGGTGTGTAGTTTGAATAGAAGTATCACATCACATTCTGGACAACTTAGAGGTTTAGAATATAGTAACATATATAAAGCAAAATAGAGGTTTTAGGGCAGAGGTTTGTCCTTCTTCACCTTTTTCTTCAGGGGTTTGGGTGATACTGTGTGATTAGATAGAAAAGTCTGCATTGCAGGCCATGAGTGGTTAGTTACTGGGTTAAAAGTAAAAATAATTTAGGTGGCATTTCTTTATTGGGCAGTTTACCCTTAAAAGGCCTTGTAGAGAAAGAGAGTCCCACAAAGGGCAGGAAGGGGCAGCACAAAGCAAACAGCCAAGCATGGGGATTTCTCTTGTCCACCCAAGCTCGTTCAGCAGAGCCCTGGGCTCCCCCCAGGCTCTGCCCATGCAGGACCAGAGTGACCCCATCAGCTTCTCATTTCCAGTAACTGGGGGAACTGGTTCAGATGGAGCAAGAACAGTCACTTTCACTTCACATTTGTCAAGTGTCTGAAATTCTTGGTTTGGGCTGGAAATACAAGCAGAGCACAAGAATCCTTTTAAAATATAGTATCATCTGCTGGTAATGAGAACTGTGAAGCAGTTATGGTCTGAGCTTTATTCCTTCTATTTATGTAATGCTCTGATTTGCCAAAACTCCTTTACAGAAAGTTTTGACACAGCCTTACTCTGGTGAAGATTAGAATTTAAGATCTGAGATCTGAAATTAATTAAACATATGAGAAACAGCAAGTGAATTAATTGATTTTTCTATTTTGGGGTTTAGAAAAAAAAAGAAATCAGGAAAAAAATTTATCTGAAACAGAAGCTGCTGGCTGTTTGGAAGAATTCAAAAATAACAAACAAAACAACCAGAACCAAATCAAAACAAAGAAGGTCAACTACATCTTTCAATCCAGAATGAAATATTTTTGAATATATCTTGGAAGTTTCCACCTCTAAAATAAAATATTTTTATATGTTAAAATGTCATTCTAATTCTATCTTTTGGCTGAAATAATTCTCCAAATTTAACCCTTTTAAAAAAAATATTTCAATCTTTTAATTTCCCAGCAAAATCACTTTATTTGTAAAAATTTATCCAGAGAGGACTGAACTGGACTTCATTTTCAACTGTTAACTGTAAGGATTTGAATCAATAGCTGTTTCTTGGGACAGCTACACACCATGCTTGGGATGTGGACATTTAGTTCAGGAGACCAGACTGAACTTATTCTTAAGAAGTATCTTCAAAGAAAATGTTGTGTGGGTGCAGAATCCTCAGCACCAACTTCTTTAATCAACTGACCTTCAACTACCACACTGATTTATGGCTTAATGTAGCCACAGCACAGGACATCTCATGGTGAACATCAGAAAATACCATCAAATCACAAACAGTTCCTGAAATTAAAAGCAATAAAAGAAAGCCATTTACAAGATCAACTGAAAGAAAATGGGAAGGACACAGCAGAAAGCTCGTGAAATTACTGAACTTCCATTTTTTCACAATAGCTTCTTGGTCAAAGCAGGAATTAACATCTCCTTTATTTGTACAGAGACATCCCAGTCACTTCTAGAGTGCTTTTTTAATATTAGATAATATTTACATAGAAAACCACCTTGCAGCAAACATATCAACAAGAGGTTTTTTTGGTAGAGAGATTGCAAAACCAAATACTGTAGCTGAGAACAGAAACTGCCAGCACTCAAATGGGAAAGTGTTATTTTCCTATAAATGTTTTTTAAGAGTTAACATAGTAACTATGGATTCAGCTTGGGATTTTTAATATGACCTCACATAGAAGTGTCTTGGCCTGGAAAAAAATGTGATGTCATATGTAAACTATTCATTACAAATCCACTAATTGAAAACTTAATAAAATCCTTTGGAGCCATATGCTAATAATGTCAACATTTCTGTAAGCAAAGAAGAGTAAAGATGAAAAGAAATTACCAGTCAAGCCAAAACATTTCTATCACAGCCCAGTCTAACACAAAAGGAAGATGATGTTTTTAAGACATTAGAGAAGTTTGCAGAAGTCTGCAAAACTATCAGCTGAAATTCTGATATAAATCTGAGATCAAATGGATGAAGCATCACAGACATTTTAGCTACACCCCCAATTTTTGGTCTAGACCTAAAGGGACACACTATGATGGGTATTTCTGTAGCACAGCCCTGATGTTCACAGGTGCCCTGGGGGCCCCCAGGACATCAGAGGGGAGAAGAGTGCAGCAGCCAGGCTGGAGAGAAAACACTCTCTGACAGTTCAGAAAGACAAGGAGTTGGGTTATGGCTCAGCATGCAAATCATGAAAGCCTCATACTACTAAATACCTAAACTCCATTTTCTTTTACGTTTTAAACATGTAAAAACTGATGACAGAATCACAGAATGGGTGAGGTTGGAAGGGGCCACAGTGGATCATCTGCTCCAACCTTCCTGCTAGAAGAGAAAAAGTTGCCACTTGAGGACACTTTACTATTTCACAGCCTGTGGGACAAAAGGGATGGAAGCCATGTAAATGCTGAAAATCCACAACAGTTGTTTTATTTTGGTAGATCTCACCTCTTGTCATTGGCAAATGGAAGAGTCAAAACTCATGCTGAAAGATAGAAATAGAGAATGTTTAAAATTAAGTTAGAATTTAACAGATTTTCTCATTAAAACTTTCTTTTCTTTGTAAACTTCCAAGAAGTGCTCCACAGGTAGACAAAAAGCTGTCTGAATTATAACTCTTTTTTTCTTCATTCAGGGTAAGTTGAGCATCTGGTCCTTCATGGTGACCCATCTCCTTGCACAGAAGACAGCACCAGCCTAGATATTACTTAAGTACTATTTTAAAAAATTCAGTACTGAACAAGCTTAGAAAAATCTAAAACAGTGATCTCCCTCAGAGTTTTACTGTTGAGAACTATAAATTCTCAGGCATTAAAAAAAGACATTTTTTGACATTTAAAAGAAACAACACCCAGAAGCATTGAAGGAAGCCAAAATCTCCCTATGTCAAGATTTGATCTGACCCTAAGTCTTAAGCCAGGCTTTGTCAAACAGCTGCTGTAACTTCAACCATTAGCAAGAGAGTAGCCTCCCATAAAATTTGGGCAAATCAAAATTAAACATGATCCTTCATTCCCTGGGGAGCAGAGAGGTCTGTGCTGTGAAGTGACCCACTAATTTTTTTATAATCATTAAAACTGTAGCTCAATATCAGGCAATCATATAATTGGTATAGTGATTTTTGTAGTTAGTTTGTGCCATTTCAAACAGAAGCCAGGCTTTTCTCCTGTTGTGCATGATAAAACATTAAAATGTGACTGTTTAAGGGCAATGACCAAAGAGATATTTGGGGCAGGGGGGGTGGAGGGAGAGAAGAAGAAAATGGTAGAGATACTTCCAGAAGGGTTATGAATACAGTGATTTAATGAGTTTTGCAGTTCTGTGTGGCAGGGCTAGAAGATTTTTTGGCTTCCTGTGGAGGGTCGTGTCACCTTCCAGAGTCCTGTAATTCTCCACGTGTGTGCTGGAGGAAACCCCAGGTTGGGAAGGCCAGAAGGAATATTCCAGCTAAGGCTTTAATATTAGCTAGGAGAAACTTGGGTTCTTTCCCAAGTGTTTATGAAAACATGAGCAAGTGGTCTTGAGAGTATTCCAAGTTCAAGTTTATTTACTTTACTGATTAGAATTAGATGTGCAGAGAATGGCTCTTGCATGATAGGGGTGGGGCCATGGTGTTATAAAACAGAGCAGCTTTTTAGCATTTACAGATCAAACATGGGGGCTGAACCCATAACAAACCTCTCTAAATTCCTAAAAACAACCTTTGGTGAGCCTGTAGAATTCCAAATCTCCAGCTAATGCTCTCAGATTAAGTAATTGATCAATACTAAACTATGAAGACTCCAATTATTCCAAATATACTTTTTTCTTGACAAAGTGCAATCCATCATGTGAGGATTACAGGCTTTTCATGCTAGGAAACTGCAAACTTCTGAGATTTTAACATTTATCATTCCAACTGGGCATAGAGATGGAGCAGAGCTGGGTCTGAAAAACCCATGTAGTCAGTGGTGACTGTGGTGGGTGCCTGTCCCTGGAGACAATCAATACAGCATTTTGGGCAGACTGTTTAAACAATGAAAAGCAGAGGAGAAAAGGGGGTTTTAAGAAGTTACTAGCAGGAAACTCCACTTAGGACTATATCTCATGACCTAGTTCACAACTGAAGAGATGCAGATGTTGATGAAACCTTTGCAAACATGAAAAAAAAATTCATAATACTGGAGTAAGATGTATTGTCTGAATGACTGGGATCATGGTTTTCATGCAGCTTTCCAAGGTTTTAGGAAAACAATTGTGTCAATCTCCTTCATGTGTGGAAAGAAACATCAATTCTTTTCCCTTTGTCTGACAGATAATCAGTAAGATGAGCAAATCCTATATGTTACAACTGATAGGTTGCAAATGATAGAATGTGCCTATGTGCTAGACAAGTGCACAAAGTATAGCATTAAAAATTGTTAAAAGCAAAGGTGATGGTATTAACCAGGAGACAAGGACATGGAGGCTCTGACAGAAAGAACTGGATTGTTCAAAATGTGAGTTTGGTGTGAGAGATGAGGCCTCTGCAGAAAATCTCGTGTCTTTCTGAAGAAGGAGGGTTCTGATGAAAAATTAATATCTCACTGATGCAGATCCAAAGAGATTCTAATTCTGGCCTTGTTTTAAAACCAGAAGGTTAAAGCTTGAAAACTAGAGAATTTTCCAGAAGATATGGACCTGAAAAAGTAAAGTAAATTACAATGTTCACTTATTTATACATTTTACTTAATTCTCATGGTATTTTTGTACATTTCAGTAGCCTTGTAAACTTGAGGGAAAGGTACAATTTTATGGTAATGGTATGGATTACTTCCTTACTAATTTGGAAAAGCATGTAATGCACACAACACATCAGCCAGTCACGTTAGGAATGTGGATGTGCTCCAGAGGTAGCATGAATAAAATCTTACCTGCAGTTGCCCTGGTAACTCCTAATTTGTCACTGCATAACAGATTTGTGTTTAAATAGCTGTAAAACTTTCCTTGAGGCTGCTACAGAAATAAGCAAATGTCATTTGCTTTTACTTTTCAAATTGCATACACGTCCATGTGTGTATATGTGGATATATTTAATAGAAAAGATGCTTTCCCAGCTTAATTTTACCTTTCTTACAGGTGTGTAGCTTCAGGCTGTCATCATGGAAAGCAAGCATCTTCTCCAGGCAAAGGGAAAAAGTCCTTGTTGTTCTGGAAGAGAAGTCCTCCAGAACCAGCTGTTCTCCTCTTCAAACACCAGCTTTGTAATAGCAATTTTTGAAATTCCACTTTACTGGTCTCCATTAGATGTTAGGAAGAAAATATAAAGCAAACATAAGATTTTTTTTTTTTTTAATCTTATTTATCCCAGTTCTGATAGAAAACCAGAATGATTCAACACAGCTATTAAATGAGATAAATGGTTTGATACTTATCACTCACTGACAGTGAATAAGACTTTTTAAAACATTTGTTTCATGGATTAAAATAAACAGGAACGGATAAGACTCATTTAAAATACACATACACCTCCTTATTTAAAAAAAAATAAAATCCACCACCTTTAAAGTTGCTTCTTTCAATGCTTCTTAATAGAAAAACCCAAAACCGAGAAAATGTTTTCATCAAATTTAACAAATAAAAAAGAACCTAATTTTAATCCAGTGACAATCTCAAAGTCTAACAATGAGGTAAAGCGTCCATAATTCTATTTAACTCTGCTTGATGTGAAGGTTTTATTTTGTGATCATTTTAGAGCATAAACCCTGATGAATAATGGAATTTTAGAAAAAGAACCCCTATTGAGCCAAGCTTCATTGACATCTGACTGGTAGTCTAAGAGCCTGCAGAGAGGGTCCAAAGCAATGCATCACAGCCTCCCAGCAGGTCATTAAGGCATTACCCAATTAGAAAGCAAGGCTATGGAGTGACATTGTTCACAGCAGAGCAAACATAATTGATTTTTATTTCAACAGGGGGGAGAACCTCCTTACTAAAGAGCTTTAGCATAATTTCTTATTTAGGAGAGGTTTAAAGAGATTTGTGCTGGAGTATTTAATTCCAAACCCTGGGACAGTCTCTGGCAATGTGTATAAATTAAGGGGCAGTTGACTTCACTCATTCATATTCAAAGTAGAGACTTGCTTGTTGCTCAAAAGTAGCATGAAGATTTCTGAGCACTGGCATCCAGCACCAGCTGTGCAGGGGCACAGTGCTGGGACCCTCCAGACCTTTATGCAGCTCATGTAGCTATCAGCAAGCCAGTTTCCTGCCTGAAGGCTCCTCTGGAGGCACTTTAACATGCTAATACACTGTATGTACTCCACAGCTCTTCAAGAGCACCATGCAGATGGAATTTGCTCCCAAGACATCTTCATCATCCTCGACCTCCTTCTCATCTTATTGTTTCCCCACTGGTTATTTTTAATCCCACTGTTCACAGGCACCACTAGATGGGAATGTTCAGTGACAGCCTGTAGCAAGAAAGGCTCCTGATGAACAACAGCTTGGATTTTCCTAATTTACACTGCTACAGTAACACAGGGGGAAATGTTAGCCCTGTTATCTCCCATCTCCTTTTATATGTGAGTAACATGATGCCTTTTTTCATTGCAAGCCATACAAGTTAAAAAAATAAAAAGGTTCTATTGCAAACACCACACTCCATCTTTGAAAGCAATCAAATCAAAACTCCACAAAGAATGTTTGTTTTAATTTATTAACACTCAGTGCTTCAATGGCAACAAATAACTTTTCAAGAGAGGTGCTTTTTTTCCAGTCTTTGCATTTAAGGTCCACTGGAGAGCAGATAGCTGGAAAATGTGCTAAAATCCTCACTTTTTATGAGGCCCAAAGCAACCCAACTGAAGTTCTTATTGGAAATATTTGTAGAATACTATGTCCAAACTATGTATAGAGTAGACTTGAAAAAAAATTGTTTTCCTCTATTAGTTGTACTTCAGGTGTGCCAAATGAAACACTTAAAAAAAATTCAAAGGGCTTCTCAGCTGCAATGGCAAAAGTCCATTCCCACCTTCATACTCTGGGTCTGTATCTAAGAATCATGTGACTCATCAGTCTCCAATTTTCTATTTTCCAGCATGTTTCTGACAAAACCAATCATTTTCAACTGGATTTGTACTTATGCTTTAAACACACTCGTTAAAAAAAAATTCTTACCAAAAAAAAAAAAACAGGGAAAAAAATTTTACATGGCATTTTAACTTCAAAGTCTGCCAGCAACACAGTGACAATTTTATTCCACTTGGTTGTTCACAAGCCTACTTCTCTGTCTTCTGTAAGTACTCTCCTGAAATACAAGGAGAGCAACTATATGGAGTAAATAATTTTTATAAACACTTATGTACTCAGATATATCACAAACCTAGCAGCAGCAAGGGCAATTTAGCAGTTGTTTGTCTTACCATGGCACTTAGGAGCCCCAGGCACAGAGTGCCACCCCTTAGTGCTCGTCAGGACACCTACACACATCAAAGCAGCAATCCCTGACCTGAAAAAGCCTCCTGTAAAAATTTATACCCAAGACCAGCTGTTTATGAGTTTATCCATATATTCCCAATTCTGTGTCCCTTTTTTAATGTCAGGATCAAAATCAGTTATTCCTGTTGAGCAGATCAACACAGGTATAAAATTTCAGTAGCAGCAGCCATATATTTATTGTGCACTGCTGCTTAGTCATGTACCAGCAGAGTTAGGAAGTTTTTCTGGGCACTGCCAAGGCACACCCAGTGCCCATTTCACAAAAGACCAGCATTCTCTCTTCCTCTTGAGTCAAAAAGACTATGGCAGAATCTTCTTCCATGGACATTTTACTAATAAATTTACTGTCAGTTGGCATTCAGTTGTTCAAATCCACCCATAATTAACTGACTAAAGGATCCATTGCTTCCACCACATCAATGCTTGAAAAGAACTTTTAAAATAATTGTGACAAAAAGCATCAGTGCATGAAGCAGTGTGGTAATTTCTGTTAGTTACTGCTACAGACAAACCTCCTATACCCCAAACTCTTTCAGCCACAGCAATTCCTGGGAAATTACCTTAACTCACAAAGAAATTCCCACCAACAGACTTGGTAAAAAGCTGCAAAAACCATCATTAAACACATGCTTTCTAAGAAATTAGCTAGATCCACAAATACTCAAAAGTGGTTCACCATTAAACTGATCCTTACTTCAAAAGCAAATCATCTGAGCCAGTGGTTCTCTACCCTTCTCCATTTGTGAACATCTAAATGTTTTCTAGCTGTAACACAGACCCAGTACCATACAGCAATAATAACCTCTCTTTTTTTTTAGGCTTGTTATGACTGCCATGTATGTCTTGAGAATAGTCACTGACAACAAAAGGATTTTAGCCCCAAGCTGGGCTATCACCAGTCAGGTAGTATATTTGAAGTAGGCAAAGATATTGACCAAACATCTTGAAAACATGTTGGAGTAAGTTAAAAGCTTTGAACTCGTTGAGTTCCTCATGCATGGCCCTGCCTTTCCTCTGCACAACTGAAGCAACAAACCTTCAGGGGTGCCCTGTGCAGCCAGGAAACATGGAAGAACAGGATCCCATGCTGAAAGCCAGACATGGGTAGAGGAAAATGCCCTTTTCAGCTCTTAGAAGGATAAGTGGAATGGCTTACATCTGGAATTAATAGGTCTCTTGGCTTAATGAAAATAGGCAATGCATGGTTTTGCATGCTAGGTTAGAGTGTTTTGATTTATAACGAGGAAAGAAAGTGTAGAATACACTGTACACGTTCTCCCACAGGTGTGTGATGTGTGGGCTGGAGAAAATGGGCTAATTTTAGAACTTTCACCTTGTTAAATGTTTCTGGAGTTTAACTTTGCAATAGGAGACATGCTGATATTACGGTCCTTGAGCATTCCTCACCAGTGAGAAAACAGAGGGAAATGGTCTGAAAATTCAGTGCTTTAAATGATAACTACAAATTATACTGTAACTTCAGTCCTTTAAAAATGCTTATTTTACTGGAGGACGTTGACCAAGGCTGTGTTTTTCTCTAAGGAAGAAATGCTGCTGTTCACCACAGTAAATCTGCATGCTGGCACTTAAGTACACAAATAACCATTATTTAGTCTATAAAATCTTTCTCTAATATTCAGTAAATTGTGTGTCATTAATTCTTAAAGTAAATCTTGGAAAACTATTCAAATTACTTGATTTTACATAGTATCCTCTGGTTCACCTTCTGTAACCTTCATTTACATGCTCACTGGCTAACTGCATGTTCAGTGCTGGGCATGAATGTACACTGTATGTACTGTATTTGTATCTATACTAATTGAGAAACTAATTTTCAAAGAGAGAAGAAGAGTCACTTGAATATAAAAAAGCTGTAAGGACATCAATAATGGGGCAACACGGAAAATATCTCCTAAACAGACACTTAGTTTTTCTTTAGTGTCCTTCAAAACATAAAACCAAAATATCAAATGAACCAGCAAGGTAATTGACATGAAAAATTTATGTCACCGGGTTTCAGGTCATAGGATTAGTCAGTGTTACATAGACCAACTCAGTGTTTTGGGTTCAAGCATTTATCCAGCCCTGTGACAGCTGCATTCACAGATACCTGGGAAAAGATACTCAGAAGTTCATTTCTCTCTTCAGTGTGTTGTGGCTAAAATCTTGATGCTGAACTGCTCAAACTCCACAGATTTAGGAGATGCAAAGTATTCAATAGTTTTATACAGAGTAAGAAACAGAAGCAACATTGACAATTTAACTTGACCTGAAGAAGGGGTGTGGATAACGAGGCGCAGTCGCACTACACGAGCAGCAATAAAGTGGAAAAGCACTCTATTCTTTAGCTCAGTACAGTACAACCAAAGAAGAGATCTATGTCACCAGGCAGCACTTCTGATCACGCAGTCAAGTCCCTCTAAATGGTACAATAAGGTCTGTCCTGCAGCCCCATGGAAAGCAGATGGCACAGCAGTGACCCAGGGAGTGCGAGCGTTTGAACCTGCGGTGCCACGTCCAAAGTTCACTGATGTCAAAGCACATCTGTCATGTGCCCTGACATTAAACGAGGCCATAAAAAACATCAAGCATGAAAGTGGGCAGGAGTCAGATGGGGCCTCTCCTGTGAATGAAGATAGTCAAGAATATATTTGCCTGAAATCATTTCAAGCCTAAGGAGTTTGTGGAAAAAGGCCAGACTTTACCAGAGCATTTGTCAGAAAATGGTGCACCACTGAGCATCTAACTCTACATCACACATTAGAGGAAATTTTATCTGAAAGAGGAAGAGGGAGAAAACAAGGCAGAAAACATAATTTTTCCAAATTTCTGACTTTTGCTAATTTTTCATATTACAGTTTTGCAACTTTTCCTTTCCAATGGTTACATGAACTATGTAAGTTATATAAACATTTTAATCATTTACCACTGTAAAGAGATGGTCATAAAAAATAATTTTGATTTGTACAACATTTTTTTCTTTTATGCGTTCCATAAGCCCCCAGAAGTTTCAGGAATACACTCGGGACCATATTTGGAAGCAATAAATTTTAACAAACTAAGAACTGTGGAAAATATTACAGATTTTTCAACTTATAAGACTAGGGAGCAAGCTATGCTCATCTGATGAGAAATACACCATGCCCCTGAGAGGTTTCTCATTTACACCCCAAGAAGTGTGGAAAAAATATCTTTAATCTATAAATACCTACAAAGACTTTCAGAAAACTTGCTACTGTGTCCAGGCAATTTACTGCTCATATATTTCAATAAATTATTCATCAGGATTTATTTTCCATAGCTAAGTATCACACATAAATTACTGATAAATGCTAGTGAAATCTGACAGCTGAAAACATCTGTCCTCCCATGCTTATACATCTTAATTTTCTTTCAGCTTGCCTTTATTTCTCAAAACTAACTATGCTAAGAGGCTTAAGGATACAGTATATTTGATTGATGTCATGCAAACCAGAGCTGCATGGCACACTGGACACTTAGAAAGGATACAGCACATTGTTCCCAAGGCTGGAATCGTCTCAGGAAGAACACCAGCTTTTTATGCCTATGGCTAATGAATTTATCTTCTGAAATAAATGTATCTTTTGGACTTGGATCAATGCATGCCTTAATTAAAACCATGTTTCTGTATAAGCATCTAACAAGAACACATGAAGGCCCTATTTAAATTGGAAGAGAACAGTATAAACCAGTATGGCCTTTAAAGCTAACTGCTTCCAGGTGCAGGGAGAGTGGAAGTTTAGTGCTGTTTCCAACTTGATGCTTGGATGCCTTTGTTCTTGAAAGTGTAAGGTTTCTCTCATTCTCAGTTTTATGACTGCAGGTTTCTATGTTGCATAACACCCTATAATAGAGCACCAAAGGGCTTAGTTTAATTGTTTTGTTTCACTTTATTGACTGCATGTTTTATTCAGCTAATATGTGCCATGGAGGCAGGCAGTAACATCTCAATTACCTTGCCAGGGCTCTTCCTTCTCTGTAAATGACCAGCTCCAATCTGCACTTTATTATACTCACATGCAGGTGTTAAAAGGCAAGGGAGGAGGGGTGAGGGAAGATGGAGTTGAAACAGACCTTTTAAAGCACTACAACTGGAAAGGCTTTTTCCCAGGTAATCCTCTAAAGCTAAACATTCCAGTATATGATATTCACACTGTGGCAAACCACCAAGCACCAGCAACTATTGCATAGCAATGGGTGTGAGAAAGTTCAAATCTAAATAAAAACTCCTCCAGAGTTTGATCAGAGCTGGATCTGGCATTTCACTTTACTCATTTCTACTATTGTGCATCCCTGCTGGAGAGCCAAAGAGACTTTGGCAATGCAACAAGTATACAAGCAAGAATTTGGCACTCCCTACAGCTTATTCAATGTCCTGAATATTAAAGCTTGTTTTACTAAGAGGGGGAATACTGAACAGGATGACATTAGGAGTCTTCATGGGTCCTTTTGTAATGCCACTGAATTTTTTCATTCCCACAAGATTCCCACAAGGGCCAAGAGACAGACCAGCTTAACATTAGAGACAGATAAAATCTTTTCCTGTTAATCAAAAGTATGCTGAGCTGGCAGGGCAATGGGTGGGAGGTTGAGTGAACTGAGGGTAGAAAATGAGGAAAAAGTAATCTGGAACTTCATTAATAATAGAGAAACAAGGCAATTCCTTGCAGGTGGAAATGTAATTGAAGTGAGTAAAATAATTGTCCCTTATTTTATGTGAAGAACACCAACTCTAATAATGCAGCAATGTCAATTAGTTCAGCACACAAGCCCAAGTCCTGCTAATGGACTTGAAAGTTTAATGTCTGTTTTTGTGGTCAAATAAGATACCAACAGATACCAACAACTATCACAAGTCCCCACCCCCAGAAGCAGCAGACCCTGAATTCTGAATGCTGTAAAGAACAGCCCTTTGCCTTCCCATAGGAAGTGCCTGTGAGCCAGGAATGGATTGTTCCTGTGGAGACAGATACTGTGGCATTTTGTAGATTCAGACAAGGAAATAATCTTTACAGTGTTTCAGAGATTATTAATAAATGCTTTACTTTAGTTGAATTGTTTATACTGCATTGTGAGCCTTCTGGAAAATCATGATAATTTCATCTTGTGTTATAAAGAGCTCAAATATTCAGTATCTAGTTCAGTTAAAGGCAACTGGAAATAGCTGGATGTATTCACAGCAATATTCACAGTGACTTTGGGCCAATTTGACAACAATGAGAAAGAATGATTTCTTTTTAGCCTGCTATAAAGGGTAGCTTATTGCACAGACCTTTCCCTGTCTTCAAAGGGCAAAAACCTGGCTCAGCTTTTTCACATTTCTCCCACATCCTGACTTTAGGATTAAAAGCAAAGCCATAACAGCTCAGTCCAATGCCAACATTAGTCCCCTATATAGGCACTTGACTTGCTCTACCCAGTGGTTTCATCCAGAGAATTTACTGGGTGGGGAAAGACTTTGCAGACCAATCCTGCAAGATGTGTGTGTTTCCTGCCAGGTGCTACCATCCTATGGTGACACCAGGTGTCAATGTTTGGGCTGGCACCTCCCAGGAGCAGAGTGTTCCCTGTATTTTTATTCCCAGTATTCCCAGTATTTTTACTCTGGCTCACCAACCAGCCCAGAGCTGATCCCTAAGTGTGCATGGAAACTAGATGGGAGACTTTCCTGACTTCTAACAGCTCCAAATTTTTTTTTTTTTTTTTTTTTTTTGGTCATACTGAGCTTGAGAAATTTTCGACCTTCCAATTCCTTCTTTCTTTCATTCATATCAAGTACTTCAACAAGTACCTGTGGTGGCAGGTCTGTGATTAAAAAAAATCCAGCTTCAGGTGTAGAATAAGCTGCCTGACCACAGAAGGGATGATTAAAAATTACTTTTAGCAGCAGGCTGAAAGCAACTCCTTCCTTTTAGATCAGATTCCTAAATCTGTCAGAGAAAAGGAAAAGGGAGCAGGCTACAGAGTCCTGATAGAGCAGGCATGGGCCAGCAGCTGCTCTGGTGGTCCATGGCAGAATGTGCAGGATGAGCAGCCAGGAGAGGTGCAGCAGCCCTGGGTGGGTCTCATCCCCCATCCCTGTCCAAGACAGCTGCACAGATCCCATTGGACTTTATTGTTATTTATGATTATTTATTGAGCATCATCAGCAAGCCTGGGACTGGACAAGGGACAAAATCCCTTCCCAAAAATGGAAACAATCAGGCTCTGTGTGGGAAACATGAAATCCACTCAAATTGAAAGGCTTCAGTCTCCAGGCTGTTAATTCAGCACGTATCAGGACCAATAAATTAACTCAGGAGAAGTTCCAGAAATCAGTGAAATTTTGGTCTCTGACACTTTGCACTGAACCAGAAGTCAAAGACCAAAAGTGAATACACACAATCCTCCAGTTTCCATTTTTGCCAAAATATATGAAAATACAGTCAATACCTTTGATATCCTGAAAGGATTTCTTCCATGACTTTTGTGGCCACGTAAGGATACTGTCTTTGACAGCTGGGCTCTGTGCTTTCCCAACATAAATCAGTGTCACCACGTTAAAGGCAATGCAACTGCATAGAATGAAACCACAGAACGATATGGACCTTAGGTATAATTATTTTCTAAATGGGGAGCAGGATAGGAGAACAGGGCTAAATGATCCAACACAATTATCTCCTGCTGAAAGAAAAAAACTATCATTCTGATTGTACATAGTACATATTAAATTATTGTTATTGAACTTGCATGTTAAATCTCCACTAATCTGAGTTCTGCTCTGTGGTGAAAACTGTATTGCAGCTCTGCTCCTGATAACATCATAAATACAGCATTACAATAACTAATGCTGCCCTCCTATGACACACTGCAAATTAAGGACATTGTTAACAAAACCTGAAGTGGATGCATATTTCAAGTCATGCTAGATAGAAATATATTTTCTCCCTGTTTTACTCCCTTGACTATATCACAAAAACACCATTTTTCAGCTCTGTACAGCCATACTGTATGCCTTTAATATTATACTAAATGAAAAACCTGTTATTGTCTGGACCCTGGGTGCCCCCTAAAGCAATGCTGTCTCTGCCTTCCTCGGTTGCACAGGGAAGAGAAAATACAACTAAAGGCTCCTGGGCTGAGACAAGGACAGGGAGATCACTCAGCAATTATCATCATGACCAAAATGGGCTCAACTTGAAGAAAAATTAATTTAATTTATTACCAATCTAATCAGAGTACTATAATGAGAAATAAAACCAAATCACAAAGTCACCTTCCCCCCTCCTCCCTTCTGGCAGAAGCCACTCCTGTAGCCCCCCCACCACAAAGTGTTGCCACACAGACCCAATACATTCCACCCCCCACTTCTGTAAAATATTGAGAATTACAACATTCAATCCACATTCATCACACAATCCTCACACACATCAACAAAAAAGAATTTCCTACACCAAAATCAAAATGAAGTAACACAGAATGAAAGTGGGCAAGTGACACACAACTCAATCCCTCCACCACAATTAGAACACCAAGAACTCCCTCCCCATAGCCATTCTGCTCTTTAACATGGTCTACTGGATGTTTGCCTCTCCCAGTTACTGCTCTTATCTTGGTCCATGAGCCTTTTGCTCTGTTTTCTCTCTCCTGTCCAGCTGAGGAGTGACAGAGCAGCTCTGGTGGGTACCTGCCACCCAGCCAGGGCCAACCCAGCATGTATCCTGCCCTTTCCTATAAAAAATCTCTAAAACACAGTATATAGGGTATGATTCAGAAACACAAAAATCCTTTGTTAATATTCCTCTCTAAATGGTGACTTCCTTATGTGGGTTTCATGAAGCAGAGCTACCTTTAAACACAAAAAGCTGCAGTGTGTGCTCAGTGATCCTCTGGCTTCTGCCAGAAGAAGCTCTTCAAGTCAATCTTCATGTCAATTACATGGAAAAAATAAAAAAAAGAAAAAGTCATAGAGCCTGAGCCCTCCTGCCACCTTAGCCCACATGTAGCTGTAGTGTGAATGAATATTAAACCTGGATTTCTTTAACAATCAACAGAGCATGAAACACATACAAGGCAGAGAAGGGAATCTGTTGTTCTGTCCCATGACCAACATCCCTTCACCTGCATGCAGACATGACATGGGGTGTGTGGTGTCCAGGAGCAACCCCACACACTCATTCATACCACTGTGGGGTTTCATTTCACTCTGTCAGATGGAGCAAAGAAAGGACTTCCAAGTTCCTGGCATCTGATACTGAGAGGAAAGATGCCCTTAGGAGAAGCATCCACAGAAAGCTGTAGTTTCTCCCATTTTGGACCCTCTTTGTTCATGCAAAGCACACTGGTAAACATTGCTTTCCCCAGCCAGGCACAAAATATCTGGCTTATTTGGTGAGATCCAGCAGAAGCTGTTTTTGTGGGAGTTTCATCTGCTGGAACTAAACCATGCTGGACAATGATCACTGCTTAAAGATGTAAATACCTTCCCCATGCAGTGCATGCACAATGCCCTTCAGGAGGGGTCTGTGCAGGCAGGTTTTACATTCATCACACTCTCTTCTGTCTTGAGAAGAAGTACAGTACAGCTACAGTGCAACTCTCTGGTCAGCTTTGCTGCTGCTAAATATTTCTTTTTCTCTTTAATGACTCGCTCCACTGCCATAATGAGCAACAACTCTGAGTGACCAGCCAAGAGACCCCCAGAGCTCCCAGGTTCCAGGAGCAGTGGTTGTACCATCCCCACTCAACCATGCTTTAGTTCCTTCTAGTGAATTCTCTTCTCCTCCTCCCCTCCTCATGAGACCCTGATGACTGAAAACCCCCTGCAGCAGGCAAGCATGGTGGAGTTCTATGAAATTCTTTGCCATCAGAGCAGAATTCAAACCAAAATAATAATTGCCTCAGGTACTCTCCTCCTCCCTCTCATCCCAAAAAATATTTTTAAGGTTTCCAGACATTTTTTAGTTTACTAATGAGGTCAGTAGTTCTTCTCTGAATGAAACCCCAGCAAGCAAGAAGGGATGTGGCTGGGGAGTCACTTTTTAAAGCAACTATCAGAGTAACTTCCTTGCTGGCAGGTCAGTACTATCTGGGGGAGTAGGTACCAGCCAGTCTCAATCCATGGACCCACTGCCCCTCCTGCTTAAGGTGGTCCCAGTGTCAGTCAATCCTAGTGACTAATGCTGGAGCAGAAACCCAATGGAGCCAGCTCTAAGCCCTCCCTTGGCCCAGGAAAAAGAAGTACAGGCTGAGAGGAGATTTTCCTCTCTTCCCAGAGAGGTGTGTTCTCCACCTTACTCCAGACACAGGCTGGTACCTGGAGTACCTGTTGCCTGAAAGAAATATGTACACAGAGCCATCAATTCCCCTTTTACTATGAGTTGTATGTGCCCTTTAGTAGTTCGAAACAGCAGTGGAAGCAAAGGCCACACAAAGGCATCATGTGAATATCTGGAGCTGTGAGCTTAATAAAAGCTCTTTACTACTACAAAGCATAGCTTATAACACTGTGTTCAAAGTGTTTCTCCATGAACACTTTGGGTGAATTCCTGGTCCCACCAAAGACAGTGGGAGTTTTGCCCTTAGCTTCAGTGGGATGTATTTCACCTTTTGTGTTTAATTGCCAGTTGTTGGGGAAAGGAATAAATTACACTCTGCTAAATCCAGGCACAGTAATAATCAACAAGTCCCTTTTAAAAAAAAATAAATGTTACCATAAGAGCCCTTTCTATCTAGCTGGAGTCTTAGAGAGTCCTTTTTGAGTGTTCTGAAAGTTATTTTCTGATACTTTTTTGTATTCCTGGATGGTTTCACTGCATTTGCATCAAACCAACTGGATCAACAAAAAAAAAACAAACAGGGAAAAGTCATTAATGGACAATAGACAAGATTTAAAAACCTTTCACAACCATCCACTTAAAAGACTGCACTGTTTAGCTAGCTTGTCCAAATTTACAGTGTAGCAAGAGCAATAATCTCTGTCAGTACTGCTCACAGCCCCTGCCAAGCTGCAAGCAATGTTCCCATTGACTTCTGTATGCAGATCAGAGCCTGGAAGAGAGGAGCTCTATGCCAGAGCTGGGAACAGTTAGACAAATGAACGTACACTCAGATGGAGATATCCTTTCTCAGAGTGAAATTATTTTGCCATGAACAGGACATTTCAAGTTTGTATTGAGATGACCCATCTGTGTTTTAAAGCAGATTAGAGTGCATTGGGAAGCAAAGGACACGCTGCATTATTTAAGCCAAATGTTCAAAATTCCATTTGCTACTGGGGCAAGATACACACACTGAATCTTCAGTCGTGTCTGAACACATTTCTGGTGAGCTTAAGTAGTTAATTGAATCAGCCTATGGAATCCCTACCACACCACTGCAATCTGAAGGTGTGATTTCTATTTTATCAGCCTTTAGGTAATTTTCATCAAGATCCTCTGATTTCTCATCATCTTCTCTGCATTGTCTGTAAGGATTCCACTGCATTGGCTCACCACAGTGTCTTTACCTTCATTTAGATATCTTCATTTTATCCTTGACCTTTACAGCATCAAAAAAATGCTTCTGTTCTACTCTCACAGAGTGTTATGGAACCTTTCTCTGCCAATGCAGCATTCACCAATTTAATACACAAAAATACAAGTACAAAATATTGATCTCATTTATTCTTCCCATTTGCCTCTGCACAACCTCTCCTCAAGACTCTCACCATCCAAGCAGCAGTTATGTAGAAGTGCCAGAGGTTTCCCTGCCATCCAGCCCTTGAACATTCCTGCTGCAGTTTATGGCTTTCTCCAGACAACTTGAGAGCCAGTTTTCTTGAGTCTACAGATTTTATTGGTGAAAGCAACATATGCCATCAGCTAGAGAGAGGCTGGGAACATGGCAGTACCTCATCAGTCAGCACTGCTGCTTAGGATAATCATTCAACATGTTATTCATGTTTAACACATCAGTTCATTGAGCTGGCACTCTCATCCCACTTACAAAGGTAAATGAAGGCTAGAAGGGGCCTGTGAAACTCAGCTAATGAAAATGATGCAGCTGGCTCCAAACTGTATTTCTGGCTCTGAGGTGCAAGATCTTGGCACCATCTGCTCCTTCCAGAGCTATTATTAATGAAGAACTCATCACAGCCCTGCTGGGTGAGGGGATGCTAGCACACAGATCCCCATGGATGCACACAGCTTTCAGCCATATTTTAGCACTGCTGATGTGTAGCCCTGCCAGCTTTCTGTGATATGGAAATGTGAACTGTAGCATCTGTGTGAGTTCAGGCTGGAGGGCCTGGGCTGCAGCCCCTCTAACCAGGACATCCTGGGGGAGGAGCAGTCCAGATGCTCTGCACAGAGTAGGCTCAGCAAAATGGGTCTCCAGGCCATGTAGAGCTGCCTGGGCACACAGTCTGTGCAAGGTGCTGCATCTCCAGGATTTCCAGATGCTTAAAACCTTCAAAAATCACCAAAGTCTCCAAATTCCAAACTAAATTTTCAGGTGAAAAAAGAAGGCCCAAGCAGCTCAGGTGGATGGGAGTCCTTTGTGGACTATAAAGCAGTAAGTCCATTTTAAACCAGGTTTCACACTCAAAAAAACCCCAAATGTGTATGGTCCTTTTTCTGTCCTGCACCCCTCTTGGTTCTCTCCAAATGATGTCTTGTGGCCCCATTAGCCTACACATACCCATCATCCTGCTCTCACTTAAGAAATACAAGACCCAGGAAGACTCAAGAGGCTGCTGAACACAAAATAATCCTTCTGTGCCTTCAAATACCCAATTACACTGCACTAGCATTACCACATGGATGGGCAACATAATTTGTAGCAACATCCAAAAATATAGAGGCAAACAATTCCCACAGTCCAGAGTCTCCCACCAATATTTTTTCCACTTAAGAATTTTAAGGTATGTGTTGTATTCTGCATGCCACTGAAACAAGGAGCATTTTGCATGCTTGGTGTATTTTGAAACTCTGTGTAACCAGACTGCCCAGCTATTTGCTTAGTTGCATAAGAGATCTCATGCTGCTAAACCCTCCAGAGTTATCTTGCCCCCACCCTACTGCTCAGAGGAGACTTCCAAAATAAAATAAATCATTGATCCAGTGTCAGGAAAGCTGCCTTCCCAGTGTTAACCAGTCCCAGAGTATTCTCTGTAGGACTGTTTCCTACAGATAGTGGGGACAACCCTGAGGCATTTTATGGATCCATACACTTCAAATTTTACACACAGCCTTTGGCACTGACATTCCCTTTATCAAAGATACAGGATCCCATGGCCATTGGAATTCCCAACAGACTGACAGTAACAGAATTCTATGGAAATTCTCATACTGCAGAAATTTTAAGATATATGTATGCAGTTGATGCTTAAATTGCCCAATTTAAAAAAATATACTTGGCAGGAGAAAACTACCCAGTAAGAACATTAAGGCTGCAAAGTGAAGTACTCACAATTTCAGAGATGTTAGAATTAGGATTTCTTGGGACATACTTTATCCACTTTCTGCATATCCCTTCAATAAGGTATAACCCCTGGAGGGCTGACTTCAGCTCAGTCCAGAGTGTGGCTGAAATTGGTTCTGGTTTTAGCTGCTAAATACACCAAAGCTGTCCCTATGCAACATGTCCAAATTATAAATTAACAATTTAACCAAATATTCATAGATTAGAAATGGCAAGAAAAATATCCCTGAGTAAAGAGCCAGACAATCCCTCCCCACCAAATTTCAGATTCTTGCTTCAAAGCACTGAGGTATTTTACCTTCTTAAAGTTCACCCCATTTTTTGCCAGTGCATTGTTCTCTACATCTATTCTCAGGCATCAGTTTGCATTAAATCTTCCTAAAGAGTTTAGGGAGTTACTTAGCAGAGCAAATTCCCTCCAAATTTTGTTCAAAAGGGTTCAAGTCTGGCAAAGCATGTGCCAATCAAACCAGGGGCTTGTTACACAATCTTCACAGTAAGAGACACCAGCAGCTCCGCCTGTAATATTTTTGCCACTTACAATTAATAGTCTGGAAAAAGACATCTTGAGAAAGTAAAATAAGTGGCACAAAGAGGAGGAGGGTTTCCAAGCAACTGCTTCATTTTCATTTTAAGCCCATGCTGCAGAAGTGTTAGCAGCAACTTAAGGGGCTAGTCTCATCCCCAGCCTGCAGGAGAGTGAGGAAACTAGGTTAGAAACAGTGATTTCCTGCATATGACCTCAGATTAACATACAACAGGAGGGATCAAAAGGAACAGGATTTTAAATTATTGTGCCCACAGTTAATTTCTGCATGCAATACATCCCACAGTCAGCAAATGTATTTGTACGTCCAAGTTACATTCCCACTGATTTTTGCAAATCCTCTGCTCCCTAGATCTTAAAATAATAGGGAATAGAATTACAAAGAAAAAGCAAGCATAAGTGTTGCCTTTTCTTGGCAAGCACCTCCTGAAGAGCCCCTTCCAAGCCCTGCTCCCACTGCTGCTGGCTCAGCATGCCAACCTCACACTGCCCAAGCTTCACTCACTCAGTCATTACTTATTGTTTCCTGACCTTTTTGCTAAACAGCACCTCAGAATTATCACAAGCCCAGTCCCATATTTCAAAATCAGGCTCCTAAAGAAATCCTCTGATTTTTCAGGAGCTGCTGTGCATTGTCAGCTAAAGGAGGACTTGCAGGCGCCCTGAATGCCCTGGAAATCAGGCCACTTCAGGCTGTGCTCCTGCTCTCAGCTTTTTCAGTTTTTCCTCCACCCAGTGGCCACTAACAGAAACAAATCACCTAATAAAATACACTGCACTACCACTCTATTCACTGAAATATTCTATTAGCATGGCAGTTCTATTGTTCTCTGGACTGCTACTTACAGAATATCACTGTGTGCCTCTGTTATGACATCAAGTAGAGGATTATGTTATGGAAAATATTGGTATGACATGTAGGTGACAGAAGGATAAAGAACCAGTTTGTGGGGATGGACATAGGGGCAGATGAAAATATTATATCCTCACAAGGTCTAGAAATATAGATACAGTCAAAACCAGTGGTTGCTGCCATTGACAGAAGTAGAAAAAAGTCAAAACAGATTCAAAACTATTGCCATGAACTAAGGCACAGAAATCTACATTCATTCATATAAATCAAGCAGCTGATTAAATCCCCTGACCAGTTTCCTGCTGGTACTGCAAAAACACAGATTTCTTGACAGCTGTCTGCCCCACCTGAGCAGATGTGATGAGCTGCAGATCTGGCCTTCAGAACAGAGCTCCTGCAGGAACACAGGAGGGAGGAGCCCTCTTTGGTCTGGCTGCAGACTGCCATCAAACCCTTTGGTAATTACAGTCTAATTTTGGATTTTAATATTCAGCCAGAGAATTGAAAAATGCTGTGCTTCTGTAGATGATGAGAGTATATTACCTGAGCCAGCTGGCAAAAATGTAAAGTTGCATTTCTGTTTCATTACCAATAGCTGCTGAATTGACTCTGTCACCAAACCTTTAAGGGTATTTGCAAGACACATTCCATACAGTGTACTGAAAAACAGTTTTGCTAGATGTTATCAGGGCTGCACTGAAATACAAACACATATTTATAGATTTACTTGCATGTTCACAAACATTGACACCCCTACTCTTCTATGCTGGATAAACATCTCCAGGAAGATTCAGGACTAGAGAAGGAGCTACCAGGTTACATAATTTACAGCTTAAGACAAAAAATACCAGCAGACCTGTACAAAAGTCCAGTATACTATCACTTATTGATTGAAAAGCACAATTTTAATTATTTTTAATTCATTCAAGGTTTGGTCTGTACCTATTTGACCATGTCCCCAGTGCAGGGCCACTGATGCTGAGCTGCTCCCCTTTGCACACCAGGTGCTTGCTTGACCAGAGTCAGCCCCTTATTCCACCTTTTGACCAAAGAGGATGTTTCAGCTGGACACTCAAACACACCACACAAGTGCCTACTTTGCCCAGCACCATGAGGCAGCCCTTTTCCACAGCTTGCAGCACTGCTCACTGCTGCCAGGACCTTTGAAGGCTCCATTTGCTCAAGGCTCTCTTGCTGGAAGCCCCACTGTTACAGAGCATGAAGAGCAAATAAGGGCTGGAAATACAATAGCACAGATTAAACCTCTCTCTGTTTGAAAGAATGATTGAGACTTGCCAGAGTATTTGCCCAGCTCTGCCCATAAAGATTTAAGCTTGTTTGCTATCTCTCCCTCACCTCACCTTGAGTCTGTAGTTTATGGGATGGTAGGAAGGGTGTGGACAGCCCAGCATCTCCATGGTCCTCAGAGTGCTTTGAGGCAGCATCATAAAAGGGATCAGGGACAGAGCTCTTAGCCATGGCCCCTCTCTGCAAACAAAGCAGGAATTACTGAGCAGTGGTGTCATTCACAGTATTTTCCCCTTGAAAGTACCTCTGCAAGAGCCACCACCCTTGGGCAGCAGCAGCTCTGTGCCCTCCAAGCAGGGCTCACACAGCCCCAGGGCTGACCTGGCACTGCCCCCTGCCCTGCAGGGCTGCAGACCTGCCACAGAGCTCCATCAATTGTGGGGATTGAGCAATTCTCAGTATTTCTCTGGCTGACAGCAGCAGTGGAGCTCTGTCTGCCAGCTCTTGGCTAGACAAAGCAGATTTAGTGTCCCCCATCTGGTAGCTGAACTCTGTGTGCAATCTGCACCAGCCACAGCCAGCACTCAGGCTGGGACCTCGTGGGGCCCTGGCACTGCTGGTGCCAGGGAGGTGAATACAAGGAGTGCTGGGGCAAACCCATCTCTGGGAAGAAACTCTGCACCTGTGAGGAGCAGTGGTGACAGAAATATAACCCCAAAATGTAGCCAGCCAGCATTGCAAAAAATGAGTTTTAATAGCTATGCAGATTAGAAAAAACCACAGATCTGGCAGTGCTTCTGGGACTTGTTTACACTTAATAGTAAGTGCTGGTTACTAGCAATATCTTGTTTAAAATACAAGGCTATTTAAGAGGCAGCTATTGATAGTTTACTGTGCTAAGATGAAGGCATTATTGCCAGAATTTTGCATTTAAACAAGCCATCGTGCCCCATAAAAATCACAGCTATTGCCTCTAGGCTGTTGCTTTGAATCCAGTTCAAATCAGTAATGGCAAAAACCAGTCACTCTGTGAGGATGCTCAGTGACATGAACACCCTGAGCTCACAGGTACAGCCTCTCTGGGGCTTGAACACCTTGTACCAGGGCTGGTGTCCATCTCTGTGGCTGTCCCCAAACAAGCTGTGTCTTTCCATCAGCTCAGCTCCCAGGACACACCTGTGAGCCTGATGTCACCCTCACCCCATAAACCTGAGTCTGAAATTACCTGAAACCAGTTTCTTCAAACAAGTCCCACTTTTCCCCCCACCTCCCCCAAGGGTCAGTTTGTTCTGCTCATCCTCCTCTCCTGTGCTTTGTGCATGGCTGGGCACTGCTGGAGATCCACACCAGCACCAACAGCTGTCCCCTGCCCGTGCCATCCTCTCCAGGACCCACCTTCACTCATTCCTTACAGTTAGGACTAGATGCTATCCTGACATAGAAGTAAATTAAACTAAATTTGGACCACAACCCTTTTTCCAACAAAACTGTTAAAAATACTGAACCTGAAGTACTTCAGAAAGCTGCCTCCCTGTTCCTATACTCCACCCCAATGTTTTGCACTAGGAGGGTATTTTCTTTTCCATCTGTGCAATAAATTGAATTCCTATAACACTGGCCAAACAAAACCACCCTAGCATGGCTCTTCCCTAATCATCCAAAGGTAGCCTGAACCGCCACAGATGTTTTGCCCCTGCATTTTAACTCTGGCCTCCTCAGGCTCAGTGCATGGTGCAGCTTTCCCTGTTTCTGTTCTCAGGGCAGCAAGGTGAGCAGCTTCCCTTCACAAGGGAGCTCCCTACCTGCTTATACTTTACCTTTGCTCCATTCAGGCCCTCTCAGAGAGCACATGTAACCTGCAGATATTCATGAAGAGCACCAGATCTCATTTCATCCCTTTTCAGATTTTCCATTTAATTTCAATTCATTCACGATTTTTCTTAAACTCTTCACATATTCTACTTGGATACCCTACAAGATCAGCACAGTGTAGGGATAGTTAGAGAGCAGTGTGCTGTCCTCCCTGATCAGAGCAGGAGGAGCACAGCCAAGGCTGTGGAAGACAGGGCTGAGTGCTCACACACAGCAGCAGCAGCCTCTGGAATCCTCCCACCTGAGTGTGCAGTGAAACCCTCTTGCATCTTCAGGGGCTCCTTCAGAGTCAGTGACAGCCTGAAGTTTAAACTCATCCACAGAAGTAAACCACTAGCAGTGTGACTCCCAGTGACTGCATTCTCACCATGCAGGAGCTGGTTACATGACCAAACATTTGCTGACATCTGCTTAACTCTTCCCCAGGCTAAGTTTAAATCGGTGGGTGATTGGTACGACATTTGCACCCAGTGCACATGCATTGAAAAGAACACCAGTTAATTTTCTGTTTTCTAGCTGAGAGCAGCTCTTCCTTTACTTAAAAAGGTGTATTTCAAAGGCCAAGGTCTGCACGAGATGGAAAGGGGCTCCTGCTCCAGGGAGCTGGGCTGTGCTGTGGCTGTGTCATTAGTGCAGCCAGAGCACCAGGCACTGCAAATCCATCATACCATCCAAATTCATCCTCTGTGAGGGACCTGCAGCTCAGCCTGCACTGGAACAAACCCACCAGGCAGGCAGGCAGAGAAGGAGGCAGCACTAGATCTTCCAGCTCATCTTATCCCTAATTAGCTGGGAGATGATGATGGCTGCTCTGTCTCTGCTGGTGCTCTTCAGGATTTAAATAGATGTTGCCTGCCTGCCATGCCTGCATAGTTTTAGGCCAGCAATAATTGCAGGTGTGAAAAATATCCCAAGGAAAATCTGTGTGAGATTCATAATAATAGCAAAAAATTAAAACCAAAATGGCAAGTGTTCCAGTATTCTACAGTAGGCACTTATTCCTTAATGTGAAACAATCAAACACCTAAAATATGCAGGGACACACACACAATTTGTATGTATAAACATACATTATTTAGATCAGCTGAATTCTCAAGAGCTGCAAATAGCCCATGAATTATTCTACAATTTATCCTTCCCCCATCTGAGAATATGCTTCCACCAAAAGATTTTTCTTTTTCAATTAAAATTCATTATGTTAGCATCCCAAGCAGGCAGCCAAAAGAGCACAGAGGGACTGCCAGGTATGACCCACGGGCTTTGTGTGTCAGTCTGCTCCCAGACATCATTTTCTCCATCAGTCCCTCAAGGCACAAGCAGAAAGCAGGCTCTGAGCCAGCTGAGCATTTCTGTTCACACACACCTCCCAGGCAGCAGCACCTTTTCAGCAGGCACCTCAAACCCAGCAGGGACCAGTGGGACCAGCAGGAGCCTCCTGTGCTCACTGCACTGGCCTGATCCAAAATCAGGAGTAACTGGGATCCACTGCTCCTCACTGCTGTGACACTTGGGGACAGCAAATGATTTCACTTCTCTACATTTGCACGTTAAGCCACCACTCAGAACTGATTTTTAAAGTTCCTGCTGCACATCAACAACCAACTTTCCTTAGCTCTGTCAGCCACACAGCAATGGTTTCCTTCTGCAGCATGGCTGCCCAGGACTGGATCCTGCACAACACCAGGGGCATAGCTTGGGAAGCCACAAACATTTGTATTTATTCTGGAGGTTGTGGATTTTCTGCTCTTAACTTAGAGCTTCTGGAGGCTTCTTTTAATTTTTTTTTTTTTAATAATTACTTTTTCTCTTATCTGGGATGTATAAAATATCTTGTGAAGGTACTAAAAAAATTATAGAGGAGGGAAAATATTTTTATAATAAAAAGTTAATAATTTGTCTATCTTAAAAAAAACCAAACCCAAACCTATGAAAACTCATGCAATCATAGCTGCAAAAGAAGATGAAAGAAGAAATGTCAAGCCAGGCTGGTCCAGGTCCAATATCCTGCTTTTTGCACTAACACCTGTTAAATCCAAATGCTTAGAAGAAAATTTTTCTAAAAATTAAATGCCTCAGACTCACTGAGCCATATTTCATTTTCCTGTCCTTGAAATCCCCAAGGAGTTGTCTAGGGAAAAAAAGGGGGAGGGGAAGAGCAACAGCAGACTCAGTGTTATTTTTAAATATAATAAAAAAATCTCCAAGTAGAAATCTGGAAATATTCAAAGCTTCCCAGACCTTTGTACAACATTTTAAAACCCAAAGGAAAAACAAAACGAAGAGGAGTGGCAGAAGCTAAATTTGAAGTTTCCTTAACAGGTCGCCTTTGAGATGAAGTCACAGATTTCCTCCATCTAATATGGTCTGAAAACACATTATTATGATACTGAGGGTTTCTTTTCAAACCAGCAGTGCCAGAAATTAAATTAGGGCTGTCTTTCTCCAAGACAATGTTGAAGCACCCAGTCCAAAGTCTTGCTTTCTTGTAAAAATTTATGAACAAAATAAAAACTCCTATCCCAAATAGAAGGGGTCCTACATCTTGGAATAAAATACAGCTATTGCTCTTAGTCCTGCAGAGAACTTCCTATCAGCACACATCAAGTGGTACCATAGTGCCCTGTATGGCATTTTTGGCTACCACTTCTTGTAAGCACCTCAATGCATTTTGTGTAGCAGGAGTCCAATGAAGACACTTGAAAAAGCAATTTCAAGAGTTCACCCAGAAATATTGTTCTTAACTTCACATTTAAAGCCTCAGGTGAGGATTTGTTAGAGTTTCAGGTTCATTTAAAGAAAGAAATTCAGAAATTCACATGGAAAAATGCAGTTACACTGAAAGCAGCTCCAAAGTCTTGCTGAATGTTTTGCACTATTACAATATTATTGGTTTTGCACTCTTACAAACTTACTGCTTATGTTTGCCCACAAACTGACAGGGCCCCTTGGCCCTACATCCACACTGGAACAAAATCCAAGCTGCTCAGACCCACCCAGCTCAGCTGCTGTCCCTGCACCACTCACAAAGCCAAAGACACCTTTTGGGTGTCCCAGTGCACCTGCCCACCCATGAGCTAATTTTCCAGCCTTGCCTCAGATCATTGTTGGCTGCACCTCCTATGCATCATGACAAGCATTTCTAAATCAAATCAGCAACTGTATTTGAAAATTTTGTGGAGGGGCTTTTGGGGTGGGCTTTTTGTTTTTTCCTTAGCTCTGACAACAAAGTCAGTGAGAGTACAACTTGCATCATCAGACTGTTGGGTGAGAATTTGAATGAGATAACAGAAAGCAATACCTTGTATTGTCCAAAACCATGATCTCCCACAATCTGCAGGAGAAACCAGCCAGCCAGATTATGAAGGGGGTCTGTATGCAAACCCTAAGTTTTCTAGTTCATCCCTGCACAATTTTTTTCACATTCCTTTGCTGCATTCTAAGCAAGGCAGCCTGACAGGCCAAAGGCAGTTCAGACTCCCAACAAGGAATAGGACCTAAACTGTGAATAGAAAACCTGTCAATTGTAAATTATTTATCTATTTATATCTTTATTCTTTAGGAGATTAGACATGGAATCATCTTCAAAAGAGACATAGTGCAGAATTTTCCCCTCCCAAAAAATAAAGAAAGGACTTCAGCTCACAGCCTGAACATTTGCTTTTTATTATGTTCTGCTGCTCCCTGAGATGGCCAGCAATGCCCAGCTGATCACATCTGATCTGTATAAAACACCATCTTTACCTGACACTGTTTTGTCTGAGGGGAGCTCTCTAAATTAACTCCACAGGCTCAGAGCTTTGACAGTTCTTTTTTGATCTTCTCTGCTGCTTCTCAACGCTTCCAGGGATGCTTAAACCCCCCAGAACAGCCCAAAATGAATGGCAACTCTTCTGATAACACTGTCACTATTGCTATGGGCACTGAGCTCCCCTTACACAGCAGCCACAGGTAAATCAGGGCACCACACTGTCAAAATTAGGAGCACTGCAAATATTATTTTTTTTTCCCACTTCTTTTCTATCCAAGTCTGGAAGATGTTGTGAGCCTGTGTGCCACTAAGCCAAGCCTCTGCAGCCTTTAGCTTAAGCAGAAGTACAGATCTGCAGGGCAAGAACCACAAAGGTGTGAGACAGCTCAGGCTGCCAAAACCATGCAGAACACTCAGCCCTGTTTGGGGCAGGAGAGGTGGCAGCACAAAACCTGTGGTGACACAGCCCTTCCCGTGCCAGGGTGGATTTGCTGTTCACAGTGCTGATATAGAAACCATGCATTAAAAAAAAAAAAAAAAACAACAACAACAAAAAAAAAAAAAAAAAAAAAATAAAAAAATAAAAAAACAGCTTTGCCATTGTTGTGTCCGCTTATTTTCTCTCTCTGCCCTGAAAAACTTTTAGAATTTTCATCTCATCCATAGAAATTAGCATACGGCCATATTTCAGATTTCAAAATAAAAATAGCTGTTTCATCCAGATAATCCTGGCCACATCACAAAATATTTCTCAGTGAATTAGACCCATCTTCTGTGGGAAATGCATGAAATAGATTTTCCTGTTCTCACTTGGTTAAGGATCGTGTTTTGCCTCATTTCAGACCCCCTTGAGGATTCATTAGGTTGCAGGTGGGAAGCACACAGTGCTTAAAAGCAAAGCATTTTCCTGCTAAGGCTAATAGCCAGCATTTCCAAACTTGGGCTAGCCAGATCACAGTGGGCGATTACAGAAAATCCATGACATGCTAGAGCAGGAGCTGAAGAAGTTCAGTTTAGCTGAATTTCACACCATGTCAGAGTCCTATTTGCAGCTTAGAAAATGAATTTAATAAAGCTTTTCTGCTGTAACATGGAGTGTCAGCTAGCAGATTCTCTGACACCTGCTGCTCTTTGAGTCTGATACCATATTGCAGCATAATGTGGTCTAAAATTAGACTTCACACAACACACCAGGTTTCAATCTTTCAGAAAATAATTCTGTTCAGCACCTTTCATTCCCTAACAGGGCTTTGGGACACATGTCCTTTCTTTCCTGCCCTCTCCTGGGTTAGCACTTGGAATATTTTTTAGCAAAGGTTTGAACCATTCGTAAAAAAGAAAAATAAAAACAAACCAAAACTGAAATAGTTTCATTTTCACTTGATTGCAAACTATACCATGAAGAAATATACTTGCCAACTTATACATTTGCTTCCTACCTGCACCCCCACAGACCAGAGATAGCATAAAGCTGGAAGGCTTTCAACTTTGGGTGCAGAGAATTATTGTCTGAGAAGGAAAAATATTCCAAGCTTAAATGACAGACAGTTTGAATATCTATTTCAAGACTCAGAAGCAACTACAGGAAGAAGCCAGTGACAGCTCCACAGGATAATGCAATTTTTCTGTATAAATTTCACTCATTACCAAAGAAAAGAATTAACCTGAACTATTTCTTTCTCTAATCAAGATACATTTTTGTATCTTCATGTATAATTATATTTAAATGCAATTAAGTGGTAGTTCATTCCTTTTATAGAGAACTGACTGCAATTAATGCTGCCGTTTATTCTAAATACTAATTAGATTTTTTAAAAGTGTGCCTAGTCTTTAAATGCTAAGTTGGCTCCAAAGCCCAGAGCTCAGCTAAAATCACATAGGAAGCTTCTTTCACAAGACAAATGCCTGTCTTGCCTTTCCCAGCTACCTGAAAATCTTTAAGACAATGTGGAGCTCATGTACACAACATGAATAATGTTTCACTGCCAAGAAATCTAGCACAGATTGGTGTGCTTCAACACAGATATCAGTATTTTCCTAAGATTTTATAGGAGGCATAAATTAAAAAAAAAAAAAAAAATTTACCTAAGGATAAGGTGTAGACCTTAAAATGTATGGCATTTACTGTGCAGAAAAGATACAGCCTTTCACTAACAAGAAATGGCTCTGAGATATCCAGTAGAATTAGTAACCTTGTTCACATCCTGGGAATTACAATCGATCTACTTTTTGTATCAAAATCAAATTGCTTCTCAAGCTAGAATGCAACATCCTGTGTCAGCTTGCAAATGAGCTGGAGTGAGAAAGTAAACAGATCACAAACACTAAACTTTACAAATATAAATAGCATGCAGATTGAAGCAAATAACATGTCCAGTGGAAAAAAAAATATCTAACTTCCCCTGTTTCAACTGAATGTCCAGAATATTGCTTTGTACAAGGCACCACCCATAAGAGTAAAACTGAATCTGATTGACTGCCTTGGCCAATTCATAAAACTTTCCTTCACCAAATGTGTCTAAGCAGGTGCATCTACCTCCCTTGCAGCAGCAGCAGGAGGGAGGGCAGTGCTGCACTCAGAGCCTCAGAGCATCTCTGAATCCCCCTGGGACAGCACAGGGAGCTGTGGCCTTCCCATGTCCCAGAACACTGTCACTGGCTGACAAACAAAGCCAAACCAAAGGTTTCAAATCAAAACACACTCTTCAAATTATCATCTCCTCACTCCTCTCACTAAATATATTTTCGTCAGATATTGCTGTTTCCATTCAAAACATGGGTGAAGACTGACATTTCCTTCAGCACCAATATGTGCTGCAATGCCTGCAAACTACTAACCTCTTCCTGCAAAATTACAGAAGCTGAAGAGAAAGGAGAACATAAAGCATCTATACATCTCATTTTGTTTAAACTAGCTTCACATCATCTTCAAAATGCAATCTACATATTGAAACAAAGGAACAATCCTAATGGGTACACCACAATAACAGCTCCTCCCATCAATCTCCATTTACACCCATCCATATGGAGAAAAAAACTGATCATCTCAACACAGAGAAGCTCCTCCAAGCATTCCTGGAGAATTCTCAGGCTATTCAGCTTATCAAATTTACATCTATGAACATACTCATACCATTTTAGAGATAATATTCATTAGGCTCATCAAAATATTCGGTCTCATTTCTGTGTTGAAGGTACAGATGCTTATTTGCAGCTCAATTAAACTTAAAAAAAAAAAAATCCAACAACTTCAAATTGCTATGACCTGCCTGTCTCAGAGGTATTCTGCAAGTACTAAAAATGCTGGTGCCAAAGCCTTTCACAAATACCAATAGTCCAGAATCTGTGTGTTTGATTACCCAGAGCCAATCCTCTTTCCTACTTTGCATGGCCTCTTGTTGCCCCTGATGTTCCTCTCTGTAAATCAAGGGTATGACTAACCAGGCATGTATGTGGCTTGTGAGAGTTCATTAATAAAAACTTACATTTGCAAAATAATGAACATTTTCAGTACCCTGTGAATCTTCAGATTCATATAAATGAGGTCATTTTAAAGTTTGAAACTCCACATGTAAAAATTCTAAGATAAGAAGGTCTAAGAAAGGCATATGAGGCATCTTGTCACTTGGGACAGGTTTGAGGCCTGGAGAAAAAACCTGCACTAATTCCTGAGGCTTGGGCAGTAGCTCGTTAGTGCTGGTTTACAGCCATCCAAAGCTGATGAGAGACTTACTCATAAATTATTTATCTTTTATTTTAATGTTATTTCACGAAAACCAGCTATTACATTCTGCTTGATTATGGTGCTAGTTTGCATTTTAATCTGTTTTAATAATTTCAAACACTATGATTAAGAGAGAAGGAAATTAAGAGGGTAGACCAGGAGAGGCACAATCCTGTCACACATACCCTTAACTGATCCCAGGCTGAAATTGTGCTCATGTACCAAGTATCCCCAATAAGAAACATCTCACTGTCCTGAGGCACCAAATATTTGCACTCACCTGTCTCTCCCCCAGGCTGCAGCTGAGGCTGTGCTGGGTGATTCCCTGGGATGCTCAGGGGTGTGAAGGAGTAGCTGGGTGCTGGAGGACACAGCCAATGCAGCCAACGCAAATCCCGGCTCAGCATCCCTGCAGGAGCACAGAGACACGGAATAGTGGGGGTGGTGAGCAGAGGAAATTGTGAAAGCTATTCACAGGCATTGCCAGTGCAGAATATTTTTATATCCCTCTCAACTTTGAAACAAGTAATATGTATGTGAACAATGTATGTTCAATGTTCACAGACCCAGGAGGACCTGAAAGCCAGCCCTGGAAGAGCAAAACCTGTCTGGAGCTTAAGGCAGCAGTAGTGAAAGCATGCCCAAAAACTGCACAAGAATGTCTTCAAAGCAAGCTCACAGCAGTGGCCTCCAGGACAGGCTTCATCCACACAAACTCCTTCAGCTGTGGCAAAGAGGGAGCCAGAGGCACTGCCACAGAGGGACTTGTGGGGTTAAATTACTTTAAAAGTGGGGCCACTTTCCTGTATTGATAGATCTTGACAAACCATGGCTTGCATATGGCCACAGAGAACCCTTTCCAACATAAAAAACAAGAATTCACCTACCTGAAAGCAACCACATTCAAACCCCAACCCCAGTTTCGCCCCATTTCATGTTTCAGTATTCTGGCTGGATGCACAAGCAGTGGGCAAACTGCAGTTAACTCCCATGCAGACAGTTGGGATGAGCTCTGTTCTGATACCTGAGCAGTAGATGAAAAGGGCTGCTAGTAATTCCAGGTGATAAAATCACACAGGTTGGAGAAACTGGGCATGGAAAACAGCTTTAACTGCAGATCCTGTGCTGTACACACAGACAGTAAATGGACCATTAGGGGCTTACAACTTCATAAGAAAGCTTTTTAGTTTTCAATTTTGATGGACATATAGTTCTGTACCTCTTGTTGATCCAGGACTAACTTGAATGAAATCTTGTTTCAGAAACTGGATGAAGTTATAGTTATTGAAAGAAACAGAGATTGTGTCACAAAGGCTCTGTGCCAGTACAATAGTGCAGGATAAAGCTGCAATTGGTTTTCTAAAAAAATGCTTTAACTGTTACCAGTGCTGCTAACACAGCATGCAACCAAGTTCCCATGGCATAAGGATGGCTTAAGCCAAAAATAACTTTTTCTCTGCCTGGGAATATACCAGGTCACAGTAAGGTCCATGGTAGAGTGAGAAAGCATTGGCATTACAAAGCACCTCAGAGCAGAACTGAGCATTTCAGGCTCTGCATTCCAAGCCAGAATGAACTGCTGGTTCAACAGTGGCAGCAGAAGGACTGCAGTAAAACTGAGCAAAACCTTGGTGGTTTGCAATGGCAATTCCCATCACAGGTCTCTGTGGTTGCCCAGCCTGAGGGATGCTCTAGGAATGCAGCCTGTCCAACAAACACCCAGGAGGGCTCTGACCACATGCCAAGGCTCCCTCCAGGAGAGAGAACCAGCATTAGAACAAGTGGGAAAACCTGAACAAGCCACACACTGCTTTTCCACGAAAAGCTCCTGCCTAACTGTGGCATATGTAGTCTCAGATTTGCCTATTCCATCAAATATGAACAGGAACAATGGGAGTTCAAGGCTTCCATCCACCCAGAGGTGTGATGTATGACAGACAATAGATCTGGGACATACCAAACAGTTTCTTACTGGAGCCACAGCAAGTTTTCCCTCAGTCACTGTTGCTAGGTAGTTAATCAAGACACAGACTAAAATAAGTTAAATAATTTTTTAGTTCATAGTGATTGGCTAAAATGTGTTTTCAGTAACCTGGCTATTTGCCTGGTCCGTGATATTTTTTTTCCTGAGATTCAGTCTATCAGGCTGTAATGAAGCCAAGATTCAGGAGAGATGTCCTCCCATTTTAGCAGAGGAGGAGGAACTCACTTCCCTGCTCCCTCCTGCAGTAACTCCCAATTACCTCGACTTGCAGAAGGTTGATCCAGATGGTGAACACAAGACTGCAGGCAAGCATGCCTCGAATGAATTCTCAGTGTGGAAGGGTGGAATAAGCCATATGTTTTCACAAATTAGGGGTGACTCTCCAACGCCTGAATGATGAAGCAGATCCAAGAGTAAGTTATGCATGATCCTCCCTGATGAGTGAAGAGAAATGTTTTATTCAGTGCCTCATGCTGTGAGCTATATTTATACCAAATGTATCTTTGTACATTTTAAAATATTATCTATTAGGGGATACTGCAACTGCAACACAGTTGCAGCACCACTTAAAACCCAACAGCCACAGGAGGGTTATGAGAGGCCTTGACACCATCCAGCTGTGAAGTTACTTGTTCTGGTGACTCAGGATAAAGACCTTAAAATTCAGCCAGAAAAAAAAAAAAAAAAAAAAAAAATCCTTTCCCCTCTGTGCACAAGCTATGAAATCACCTGACCAGACAAATACACAACCAGCACCTTGCTTTCTTTGTTATAGTAACTAGCCAAAAGCACAATGCTTGAGACTTTTATTTTTTTAAATCCCCCCCCCCTTCTGGATTCCTTGGATTTTGTTGCCTTTTTCTCTTCTGCTTAAAACCTCTTTAAGAGTGAAAATTATACATCAAGCTGAAATTAACATTCTTCTAATCTCAGAATCTTTGCAGGGACTTTTCAAGCCTCCAGCAGCAGGGGAGGCTCAGGCAGAGCAGTGGGAGGGAGCAGCCCTTGGCTTGCCCTGGGAGCACATCCAGAGGGAGCAGAGCTGCCCAGAGGGAACCCAGCACCTCCTGGGGCTGCCCTGCTCCCCAGGGCACCTGCAGCAGAGGGGAGGTGCAGCCCAAATGTGCTTTTACAGCAAGGCTGCACTTCAGATGGAAAGAGAGTAAGAGTGAAAACAAAAGCAAAGATCATTCTGACTGAAGATCCATAGCTTCTCTTACACATAATAACTACAATCGCATTTCTTGACCAAGTAACAGAGTTAAAGTCCACAGGCAAGGTCATCAGCTAAGATGAAACACCACAGCACCATTAACTTTGCCCTTCCATGCTTGATCTCACCCACTGTGCTCCCAAAATGGCCATGGTCCTTTTTCTACTTTTATTGTACAAAACCACCAAACATTTCTAAAAGTACATTTGCTGCACAGCTTACATTTCAGTTATTTTACACCTCAGTCTAATTCATTCCTCTGCCTAATCTCTATCTAAACACATGCAACATTGTGGCCTACTAGCATGCCACTTATGAAATTCATGAAGCTAAGAGGTCACAGGAATATTTTTGAAGCCATCTCCTGACTTTTTAACCAGTTGTTACCTTCTGTAACAGAATTTCTCAAAGCTCAGCTGCTCTGAATTCTTGCCTGTCTCCTGTAATGAGCAGATGTGGCAAAGTAAGGATTTGAAACATGATGAAAGTTATGCTGACAGGTCTTTCTCTGCCAGATTTTTATGTTTTTACAGCCTAACACTGAACTGAAGCACTTTTTTTTTTTTAATTCAGCTTCTGACAAGAACATATAAAAAGCATATCAAAGGCAACAATAAATTCACTAAAATAGTTCTCTCAATTCAAGCAGATCTGCACTTTACAGGACCGTGCAGGTCGTGCTCTGTTTGAATTTACTCATAAATATCAACCCCAGCATCTCACGGTGCCCTGCACGTCCCTTCTCCCACCTAAAAAAAACCCCATGTGTTTCTTGGTGAGGGAAGTCAGGATGATGACATGGAGCAGTGTTGAGCTGACAGAGGAAGGCAAAGCCCCAGCCCAACACGAAGACAATGATAAAAGGAGAGCGTTGCTGTGCCTCCCCTGGGCACGAGGCAATTACGGCGGAGCCGTGGTTATTATTGCAGCCTGAAGTGGGAGCGTTCTCCGTGATTATCACAAATGTCTCCACTGGGAGGAGGGAAGTGGGAGGATTTACCAAGCAGCAAATCCTTCATTTCCCTCCCCCTATTGCCAGTGATTCCTGCTGAGCTGAGCTCTGGCAGCAGAGAGGTGCAGCCTCAGGCAGCTCCAGCAGAGCCAGACCAGGGCAGGGTGGCTGTGGTGACCACATCAGCACCAACCATCACCTTGCCAGGCTCCCCCTGAGCTAGTGAGGAACTTCAAGTGTCCTACAAGGCCTCTGGCTGAAAGCTGGGTCATCTTTGATGCCTTGAGAGTCCCTCTAGAACAGAGGCTAGACAGAGTAAAGAAATAAAATAGGTATTTACTAAAAAGGCCTTCAAAGGATACACCTTGGGCAGTGAAAGAACCTGGCTGAGGCTATACCCAAGATGGATGATGGGTCACAAGTTGTCACACTTTTATAAGTTTTGGTCATATTGGGTTTAATTGTCCAAATACAGTTTCAGGTTATGAAACTCTGGTCCCATCCTCCCAGTTTGCTCCCCCCAATTTGCTGTAGTTTGCATTTCTTTGGGCCTGAAGCTGTGATGAGAACCTTGGTTCTCAGGCTGCAAAAAGATTGTTTTGTCTAATTAAACTGTGAAGAGAACCTGCTAACACTCTTTCAGAGTTATATACTAGTGCAGGACAGAATCTAAAAAGTATGAGATCTAAAACTGAAGGCATCATCTTGGTATCCTTTCCACTACTTTTAAGCATGGCCTTTTTAAACATGACCTTGTACCCCTTTTGCTTTTAACTCATGCCAATTTGAAAAACATTTACAAAATTAAAATTCCAAGTTTTTTCTTCCCAAAAAAAAATTAAAGCCTAAATGGTTTATCTCAGTGTCAGGTGTGTTGTTAGACACCTAAAACTTTGCTCAAAATATTTTGAAGATAATAAGACAGAACTGGTAAGGATAAAATAAAACATGGTGATAGCACCTCTCTGGATCTGAAAGAAAGAAAAAAAACACTTAAAAATCAGAGTTTCCATCTAGTTGCAAAACCAGCCAATTCTGCTGACACCTGACAGATCCCTCTAAAACAAGCTGATCACTTCAGGGCTGCTCCCTACATGAAGTGGGCTGATCACTGTGTGTAGCTGCTGGGGATACACCTGTGCAGCTCTTCACAGACTGACAAAAAATTGCTCAGCCAGTGAGCCAAACCAAAAGTAATCCAAAATGCAATAAAGCTTGGCAGGATGCTGAGCCCAAGTCAAGATATTTCAGCACTTTGGGCAGGTTTGAGAGCAGGGCTGTCCCCACACCACAACTGCTGCCCCATGAGGGCTATGACAGATAACTCCTGAGCACCTGCTTTGCAAAATACTCCAGAAACATTCTCTAAATATATTGTAGACATTTAGAGACTAACAATAAGGCCCACAAAGCTTAAAATACGTCACTATCCCTAGGACTACTTCCTCTAGAAGTGAAATGTATTATTAGTGGGATAGGAGGGGAAATGGTCTGCATTGTCTCAGCAATACCTGGTTCATTAAGGGAAAAGTCTGCCTACTGCTCGAGTATTTCCCTGGCTAACCCAACATATGGTTCATTATTATTGTGCTACCATAGCCCCCAAGGAACCAGCTCTATCAGGGCCTCAGCCTGTGAGCACTTGTACAAACACAGGAAAGGAGCCCCTCCTCTGAAGAGCTTGCTGTCTAAACAGAGCAGGCAGACAAAGGCTGTGACGCTGCACAAAGGTTTGCAAAACTCATCTGATGTTCAGAGGGCTCCTTCCTCCAGTTGGTTCTGCTTTTTCATGAAAAGAGGATTTTAGTTTTCAAGAGACAAAGGAAAATGAAGGGAGGACATTAAAAAGGCTGAGAACAGGGAGGTGAATAAGAAGAAACTGATATGAATAAATGCATACAGTTTTTTCATCTCCAAAAGGAAGGGGAGCATCTTTCCACCACATGTGCAGCAGATAAAACAAAGAGTAATGGGCTCATATTGCAGAAAAACCATTCGATATTACAGAAATAAGTTTTATGGGCATAAGGCTGGGGAAACTCAGGGACAGGCTGCTGGGAAAACTGGAGTGACACTAACATTGGGTGGCTTCAAAAACACGTTGAACTCCATTAGGCATGGCTTAGACATAAGGGACTCTGGCTGGAGCTGGAGGCTGAGCTCCTTCCCTTGCAACTGCTCTCCCATTCTTCTGGTTCCAGCAGTGTCACCTCTATCCCAGTTTTGGATGGGATCACTGCTCTTCCACAATGCCTGGAGGTACAAAATGAGCATGTTTAAGCTCATTTAGAAATAGAGTCAGAAGTGAAACCACCTCTTTCCCCATGCTCTCTCTCATTTTTGTAATGATGCCTCTCTAGGCATAAGCTATCTTTGGTCCTCAGTAAAGAGGGATCACAGACACAATGAAATGTGCTCAGAAAAGGGAAAAACCCCAGTTTTTCCATCTTCATGTAAAAAGCCAAGCAGTTGCAAAAGTCCAAATTGAATTTCCTGGGAAATCCAAACATGCCACAAGTCCACATGAGATCATGAATCCCACAGTCATGGAGAGACAGCTCTCCAAAGGGATGGGCAGGGAGAAGGAGCACAGGATTGCAGCAGCACCAGTGGGAGGAAAGCCTTTGCTAATAATCCCTGGAACAGAGCTGTGACACTTCAGGCAGGGCTGATGTCCTGCACAATCCCCTCCACTTGTGAAGGAACCCTTTCTACCCCTTACAGAGGGCAAAGTGAGCACATGGGATAACCAGAGCTAGAAACACTGAGAGTTTATGGTGTGAGTGGAGAAAAAAAATAAATACTGCTGAGCCTCCAAGTGCCTCCCTTGCCTGGTGAAGCAGCAGTGATATCTAATAGCAGGAGAGAGCCCATCTGATACCTCCTGCTCTCTGCTTCCACTGCACAAGATAATTTTTCCTTTCCTCCAGGAAGAAGAAGTGGGATGCCTTCTCCCTGATTCACATTCTAGATGATCCAAAAACGCAGAGCAGTATCCACTTATCCACCACTCCCCACAGCCACGAGCAAAGCAAATTTGAGTGAGGTGCTAAAGGGCATGGAGGATGATGCACTGCTTGCATTTTGGGCTTGCAGAGGATAATGCCATGTTTCTGCCCTGCTATTGACTTTCCCACGGGAGAGTCACATCCTTCAGATATGCTTTTCTGAAATGATTTTATTTTCCTGCAATGGTCTATTTTGACATGTTCTCCCCTCCTTTCAAAACCTGTTGGGAAAAACACCATTTTCCTGAATGGGGAATAGGTCATGTGAAGCCTCTTCTAGTCTTTAGTGGGAGCCTTCCCACAGTCAAGACCAGCCTCCTGCAGAAATAGCAGAAGTTAAGAGCCCTCTGTATCTGCCTCAAGCATCACTGATGTTATTGTTCAGAGAGCAGCACTTGGAAGGAGTGAAGTGCTCCAGAAACCCTTATCTTTATGACCTGCCTCCAGCAGAGAAATCAGCTCATTATTGTTTTCTTAAAATATTATTATATGAAAGCATAGTAATATTGTTTCATTGTTTCTCTAGCAAGACCTTTGGTTTCGCTCTCAGAAGTTTCTTGTTGAATCAACCACACATCTAGAAAAAGGCTGTCTACAGTCTACTGAACATAGGTTGATTTCAGAATTGCAGAGCTCTAGTGGTTCAGTTGTTTCTGCAGACTGAAAGATGTGGTCACAAAGACCATCCTCCTTAACAAACCCAGCTCTCCCTTCTCCATCACCTCCCCACCCCCACCAGAGCAATTAGCCTCAGCATTTAAGGAGAAATGGAAAAAACACAAAACAAAACAAAACAAACATACCAGATCAACAGACTAAAGCTTGTAACCTGAAATCCTTATTCTGTACATTTTTCCTTCACCAGTTCATCTGCCTGTAGGGAATTCAGTCAGTTACATTGCTAGCTTAAAAACCCTGAAGCTGTCCTTAAAATGAATGGCTCCATTCATTTAAGTGGGAGTGTGTTCTGGTTTTATTACCTGATCCCATATTTCTACCACAGAATCACAAGGCAAGCAAGTAAAACAACCTGTTCTCAACTGTGGCTGCCTGGTTATGTCTTATTACATTAATTTCTGTTATTTTTCCAGGATTAGTTCAGCGCACTAAGCAAGGATAATATCCCCCACCTCTCCATGAAAACACAGTTTTTAAATATCTTCTGAATGATTTAGTGCCACTCAGCCCATCGAATTTCTGTCTCACCAATTAAAAATAAGACCAAGAGAATTAATTTATAAACCAAGAGAAAAAAGTCTTTAAAAATAACCATTAGCAAAGCTGACTCAATGCAACATTCAATGCAACTTCCCTTCATCTTTAATGGACTTTACATCAGATCCAAACTGCAGGCATTTCTGTCAAATAAAATAGAGCTGTTAAACAGCAACCCAGAAAAACCCCAACAGCATTCACACAGCTGAGTGCTGCTTTCCCCTTTTCATCATCCTTCTGCAAGGTTTTCAGGAGTGCATCTCCAGGAATGCCCCTTCCCAAAACTGCTCCACAAGGCATTACCTCTCAGGTGTGACAGTGACTACACCCAGCCTGAGCCCTGCTCAAGCAGCACCTGAGCCCCAGCTCAGGGCACCCCAGAGCAGGGCTCACCTGTGCCAGGCAGGGATGGGGATGGGCACCCCCAGAGCCCCCTCTCAGCACCCCTGGGTGAGCTGCCAGTGCCTCCAACACATGGAAATGGTCACACTCACAGCTGTGGCCTGATAGGCAAATAGATCTTGATCATTACCCAGCTCTGTAACAGATAAATACGCCTTTTGGACTAAATCATTATCTAACTGCCTCTTTTTAAAGGGAGCTGGGCAATTATTTTTAAACCCTGCTATGAGGAATAATAGTCAACTTCACAGGGAATTGGCCATAACACTTGGGGAAAGTCCAGGCTGAAATGCTCTGTAGTTCAATAACAAGTTACATAGGGAGAAAAATGCATTTGGAAGGAAATACCATTAAAAGAGGTAAGAAATAAAATGCTGTACTGTGAAATGCTTACAAGAGAGGAAAAAATATTATCTGACTATTCAATTTCAAAAGATTTCAGAGCTTGTCTGCCTTGGCTGTGATGAGTAAACTACAGAAAATATGTCCTGGTTCTGGATTGAGCCAAAAGTGATCTTACAGGACCTCTTTTGTTCTGAGAGACAAACTAAGGAAGGCAAAACAGGTGCCATTGTTAAGAAAGGGATATTCAGCTGTAGGATTATTATGATTCTTCAAGCTGTAGAAATGCAGTCAGAAAAATCTGCAGCAGCTTTAACATCTATTAATAATACAGAAGCATGTTCTGGCATTAAAATAATGAGGAATGCTAATTCCAGATCCCTTTTGATCCCATCTCTCTTTTTTTTAATGACATATCCATTATTTTCAATTTAACGTTTCTGATTATTCAGGAGATAATTATTCATAAATTGTTTCCAGTAAAACCTATTTAATAACTTATTTTCATTTAGCATCCCCAAGCAACACCAAATTTCTAATTACTTACATCAGTGGTCACCTCCCAAAGATCACTGAGACCTCCCAGAAAAAAAATCTCGTTGCAAATGTCCTTCCTGGGCTTGAAAGTCAAAACCTGCCTATTCCACATATGTGGGTGGTTTCTGTAGAACCCCTTTGGTGGCCATAAGCCATAGAATGATGGCATTTCCCAAGCACTCTGATTAGATACCTATTCCTATTTCCTGACTATCCTTAAAGGAGAATTTTGCAGCTAAAAAATTAAAAGTCTTTTTAAAATCCTGAGTAATTGATGCTTTTTTAAAAGGAGATAACAAATATTTTACCTGCGAGTAGAAAGGTCACATAAATAGATAACACAGCACTAAGAGCTCTTTCAAACAATTTGAAAAGTCTTAATCAGCAATTCATGTATCAAGAGACCCATGAAACAAAACAAGAGCTGTGATGTATATCCAGTAGCTCCTGTAAAACACAGGCTTGAGATCCCACTGCAGCCAGCACCCCATAAATGAGCAGAAGAAAGAAGCTTGAGCCCCAGAAAGCTCATTTCAGGACAAGAATGATGTAGCAGATATCATTTTATCTTGTTAGTCCTTCCAAGCTGCCCTATTGCCTGTCTTTACAGCACAGAGGAAGACAGGTCCATGTGTGGGGTGTATAGGCACTGCCAAAAAAATAGGGAAAATTTTTAAATAAATAAATCTATGATATTTCTTTTCTTAAAAAGATAAAGTAAGAAGACACAGCAAAAGAAGAAAAATGCACTGGTATATTTGTTTGAAGAGGCAGACACTGTGATCTGGCCACTAGCCACTTGCCAAGTGTGATTTAAACAAACAAACAAAAATTGTTCCTGGGAGTTCCTTTCCAGGGTTGCATTTCTGAAGAGGAAGGTGGGGGATGAGAGCCCAAGGGAGGGAGCCACACTCTGGGCATGGCTGCTCCTCAGCAGAGCAGAGCCCAGAGCTCAGCTCCTCTCCTCGGGCACTCAGCAGTGCCAATCCTTATCTCCCTGATGGTGACCACATGAAATGATGCTAATGGAAGAGCAGTGTCACTGTGTGGAGTGTGACATGTCCCATTTGGTGACCCAGGCTAGCAGAGGGGTTTGCAGCACTCCAGGGTGAACATCAGCTCACAGCAGACAGGTAAATCATGGCAAGAGACCTCTGCTGCAAGGAGCTCACAGCACAAAGGCACTCAGTACAACAGCAGAGGATGAGAGTGTTTGTAACCACAGTGCTTGGGAGGCTGGAGGGGAGCCCTTGTGCAAGTAGCAAGGTGGGAAGTTCAGTTCAGCATCATGCAAATTATTCTTAACCATTTATCCATGTGGGCAAGGGGGCTGAAGGAGACCAGAGAATCAAACATTAAAAAAAAAAAAAAAAAAAATATATGCAACCTGAACAGAAGAAAGAGATCACTGAAGATCTGGGGAGAGAAAACATTGCTGACCAGATGCAGCCATGACAGAAATTGAGGAGCAAAGATAAAGAACAGGTTACATCCATTGTCCCCTATTCACCACTTATATACCACCATCCCTTGGACAGGCATGGGCAACCTCATACTCACCAAAAACATGGAGAATACCCAGCTGTCATAAAGATACCTCCAGTTCCAGGTAGATACTCTGCTGTTTCCTGGTAGCTGCTTCTCTAGAGAGCTAAAAAGACATCTCCTCTTCTTTGGCTCAGCAAAGGTCTGCTAATTTCCACCTGGAAATAAGGTGTGTTCCTATCCACCTGGGTAAGGGAGAGCCTTCCTGATGGAACTGGTTTCCAAAGTTCAGGTTCTCAGGTTTACTGGAAGAGATCCTGGGATAGGGCATGCAATATTTATTAGAGGGAATTTCAAAAGTTCAATGTGGAAGGTACAATAGTAACAGTGGGAATAATCAAAATATGTAGATCACTGATACCTTTCCACCAAAGTTCCAAATTTTAGTCTGGTTCAGCAGCCCAAGAGCTGCCAGAGACCAAGGCTGTGCTCAGCAAGGACCAGCCCTGAACACAGCCCAGCAGCCTCTAACCAAGAGCAGTGCAGCTGGCTGTGGCTCAGTGGAACACCCACTGCCCCAGGGCAGCGTGGCACCAGCAGGTGACACTTTTGGAGGCAGTGTGAGGACCCAGAGAGGCTCCCAGGGTCACAGACATCAGCCCTGAGTGCCAGGGTGGCACTGTGCAGGGGCTCACTGGGCACAGTCAGGCTCTCCAGACACATCTCCAGTGCCAAGCCAGGAGCAGTGCAAGACTGAAGCCTCTAAATGGAGATTAGTCCTTGCAATTCTTTGTGAGTGGGTACTGTAAGTAATAGTATGTTTCCAGTTTAGTGAAGCAAGTGCATAATGCTTTTAGCTTACCCTCTAAAGTGCTGTCTCCTGTCAAAATCTCTTCCCCAAGCCATGATAGCTCACATCAGAAGCACTGCAGATGCAGACTCACTGCCTCATGGCAAAGGGCTGACATTTCTGGTGAGGACCCACATCCCTCTGCTGCTACAACAGCAACATCCTGCCAGAAAAATCACTACAGCCTCTCTTTGAGCAAAAAAATTCCTGGAGATAAGAAGAAAGAGCAGCTAAAAAGCATATCCTCAGAGGTATACTGCAGCCTGGATAAAGGCAGAAAGAACATGGCAAATCGCTTTTAAACCCAGCTGAACCCAGCCCTGCAAGGAAGGAAAAAGAAAATGAAAGGAGGTGGGGGAGGAAAGAAAGAGGAAAAGTAACCCCACCCCACACCTCTACCCTCATTCAGCAAGCACTCAGGCTTCAGTGGTCCCTGCACAGGCTCATCCCATAGCTGAAGCACATCAAGCCATGGGGCTTCTGGAGATCACCTTCAGCTGCCACAAAGCCTTTCAGTCATTTCCATAGAAATGTAATGCAGAGTCAAATCTGAGCACTCTGATATCAAACAAATACTGAAAAATAGCATAAATAGCTTTTTTATTCAGTATCACCAGGTTAAAGTTGCCTGCAAGCTTGCAAGTCATTTTTAAGTAGGTAATTGAGGCTGTTAGAGCAGATTCTTCCTTCTAAGAAGCTCTTTGACTGTCTGCTGGCTAGAGAAGCCAAAACACAACGTGACCAACTAACACCTCCTTCCTCCAGCTCTGCTCTCACAGCTCAGGTGACAACAGGAAAATACCTGCCTTAGTCACAGTGTGTGGATTCATGCACAGCTGGCAGCAGCTTAGCAAGGTGCAGCAGCTGCACATCTGACTGGCCCTGGTGTTATCACAGCCAGCTCTGAGCCTGATGGCAGCAGCCTCACAAAAGGCAGCTTTTCAGCCAGCTTCTTGAGGGGGTTTTACAGCTGCAGCAAAAATACCTCGCCAAAATATCTCTACTAAAGCTCATGAATATGTGTCTGAGGCACAGGTCCACCCCTTGGTTACACTGAAATAACACATCAGGAGCTGATCTCTGCTATTCACCTCCACAGAAAATTAATGAAGGTCTCTCAATCCATCACAACTCATTAGCCACCCAGGACACTGACAGCTCTATTATTTTATTTTTACCAAAACTGGCAGGGGCAGTGTCTCTTTGCTGCAGTGTTTGATGTGTCTGTACCTTTCCTCCCCTTTCCATGTACCAGTTGTTCTTCCAGGATGGATTTTGACTGAGCCCAGGTGGCACAGGGAACCAGCATGCTCTGAATCCAGGCACACCAGCACTGCTGAGGACAGTTTAGGTATTTTACCACTGAAATAAAAGTACTGTACTATATAAATTGATTCTTCTTGGGGCTCAAGCATCAGCCCTGAAGAAGAGCTTGTGTGCCTACAGCTCTGATCAGGGGCTTTTCTGTAGGAGCCAGTCCAAGAGATGAAAATCAACTTTTGTGCAAAATGTATCTTACTGAAATAAAACTCATTTAACCTCTGTTAACCCCCAGTACAAAGGGAGCCTTTCAGGGTCAAATTCTCATGTGCCTGGTAACAATCATTATCACCTGCACTACTGTACATCTCATTGGTTTCTGGCTCTAGTATATCACAACCTGAAGAACTATTTTGGGAGGCAGCATTTTTGTGGCTAACACCTTTCAAGTGCTGCTGTAGGTCTGCTCCAGAACTGAGTGCTATTTAGTGTGAGCAACAATATCAGATTAGGTTCAGATGCTGATATTTGTGATATGTGGCACCATTCCCAGAGATATTAGGAGAGATTCTCTGAAAAATAACATGAGAAATGGATCCTCCATTTTATTCCTCTTCTGGTTTTTGATCCACAGCAAAGTACTGGTGTGTTAGAAATCACCTGTGGAAACAGGATAATCAGGTCATTTGTCCTTTGACTGATAAAGATATAAAGGTTTGAGAAGTAAAAAAAAGCTTACAGAGCTACAGAGAGCTTTTGAATTAAAAAAATAATCATAATTTTGTGCTTTTGGCAATAGGATACTCTTCTGGTGGTTTGTTTTGAGTTTTTGTTTGTTTGTTTGTTTTTGTTTGGTTTGGGGTTTTTTGTTTGTTTTTTTTTTTCTTTCTGATATTCTTCAGGTGCAGGACACTCCAAAAAACACTGCATACCCATATGCACAAGGGACAACTGACCTGCACATACCCCAACCCCTCTGTTTTTGAAAACTTGTCACACTTACCTCTTTTCCTACTATCCTTCCCACACATGGAAGACACTCCACTGAGCTTTTGCACCTGAACCTAGAAGAGCTGGAATCTAAAAACCCAAGATAAATTTCTCTGAGCATTACTACTGACTACAGATATCCTTGGCATTCTTCACTTGTATTGCTATGGAATATACCCTAATGGTGGTGTTGATGCTTCGTACAATTCCAGTAAGGATGAGGTGGTCACAGAAGGCATCAGTGAGTTGGGGACAGGGACACAGCAGAGCAGGATGGCAGTGGCTGGCTGTGATGTGGAATAATGGGGACTTGCAGGAACATCCTGCTCAGCCTTCAGGCTCAGGCATTGCCTCCCTGTGTGCAACTGCTGGCAAATTCTCCTTCCACATTAGCATATCAAAGCATCCACCAACAATACAATTAACAAAACACAAGAATGAAGGAGACACGCTGAAACTGAATTGGAAAGCCAGAAAATAAGCACACCTGCCAGCATTTCCACCTGGGTGCACTTCCAGCTGAACAGAAGCTGCCCTGCAGAAGCAAAACTGGGCCTGATTCTGCCTCATGGGGCTTTTGCAATTCCACAGGTGACAGAGCAAGTCTGTAAGTGAACATCCACCTGCACAAAGATTTATTGCTGTGGCAATTTTTAAGACTGTCTTCCACCCCCAGCCTGTGTGGGTGTTGGTCATCCTTCTGCTCAGCTTGGGAGTAAGGCTGGAAGCAGTTTATGTATGTTAACCAATTTAATTCTGTAAGTGTGCACAATATCTTGGCTAAATAATAATTTAATTACTACTTACAATGAGATTATCCAAACAGTGATGGGTATCAAAATCCTAGTAATGTCAAAATGATTTATAAATTTATAAAGTTTATTCAGATTTCTTATATCTTGATTTACTGAAACCTCACTGCTTTCTATCAAAGCCCAATTTTATGTGATAAACTTTATCACTGCAATATCAAAGCATGAATTAGTGCTCTGTTAGAGAATCCTCTATCATCTTACATCTTTCTAACCCTATAGGCAAATAAATATGTTATTAATGAAGGCATTTTTAGTTTGAAATAGAATTGTACCTTGTACACTTGTTTTCTCTTCATTTAATCCAAATGAAATCCCTGAAACGACTATTCACCCCTCTCAAAGGTTAACAAAAGGATGAGAAAAAAATCTGCTGTATCAAAATAATTATATAAAACATTAGTCTCAGAAAAAAAGGCTGGGATCACAAAACCCATTCAGCTTTCAGATGTAATCTTTTTAATATGAGGCTAGATTAAACAATGTGAAGTGAAAGGGGTTAAGTATAAATCCATATAGATGCCCAAAGTATTTACAGTGTGCATTAAATAAATCATTTCATGTGAAAGGACAGTTATTGTTACTGGAAAGGTTTCCTAATTCACTTTCAGATAAAAATAAAGAGGGCTGCATCAGGAAGCTTTGTACACTTTTTCCTCCTGACAGCTTTCAAGTGGCAGCATATTATTTGGTCGCTGCTACATACAGAGTGTCTTAATTAAAGGTTGTCTAAAAATACAGAACATTTTCACAACCACATCTGCCATTAACTCTTCTGATGTGCTGGTGGCATGAAGCACCAGCACATTTTCCTCTCCCAGTGCTCTGGCCCACTCCAATCCTCACCCATTCCCACACCTTGCAGCTGGAGCTCAGCACAGCCCTTCTCCAAATGGCTCTTCCTGCACCAGAGCAGGCTCTGCTCTGAGCAGAGGGGGCCTGCTGGACCTGAGACTGGGGCACTGAGCCTGCCTGGCAGCTTTGGACCATGTCCTAAAAGGAGCAGCTTGTCACTGCCTGGGCTTGTCCCTGCCTTCACTCACCATCCAGAGGCTGAGCTCAGCATGGCCCAGGTTTCTCTGTTCCCTGTGCCCTGCTCACAGCTTGGGGCAGTGACCCAGAGCTGCTCCCAGCCCTGCCACCAGCACATCCCTCAGCCACACACAAGGAGAGCTGTGGCCACATCCTAGCCTGGCTGGCTCAGGGGGTGGGATGGGATGCACAGGGAGACTTCTGCACCTTGTACTGAGGATAAAATCCATGCCAAAGAGCCCAAAGCAGAGGCAATCCAGGAGTTCTGAGAGGGGGCTGGTGATGATACAGACAGGTTATTTATCCCAAAGGGACAAAATGAGAAATAAAATCAGGTTAGACCATAAGAGAAAAATCAAACCACTGCCCTTTTATGCAAAGGATTCAATCCACATGCAGCACTTCAGAAACCTGGTTTTTGTTCAGTTGTGCCATGTGTGTGCCTGGCAGAGGGTTGGATCCTCAGGTGTCTAATAATCAACTGAGCAAAGTCTGCAGTATGTTCCCTAAAGGAGGCACTGATTTGTTTTCCCTCTGCTGGACTGCTTCTCCTTATGAAATCTGGAGGACTGCAATATCCTTCAGCCCTTCATCTCACAGTCAAATTTGATTCAAATCAGTGTTTCTCCACCAAGTTATATCACAGAGGAGAAGCCCCAGCACTGACCAGGAAAGTGGGAGCATACACTTCATTTCCTCAGGAAGTTTGGATAAACCAGGACTAGCTTAACTCGTTTAACATCATGTACATTTACATACGAGGGAAATACACACTGCCCACAGAATTCCTCTCTCATTCTGACTACTTAGTAAACCATTGTGGATTGCTCCACATAAACCATATTTAAAATTATCTGCAGTAAATACAGTTCATGCTTTAAGGAAAAAGACCAATTCCCCTGTGAAATTAGCGAGTGCACTTCCACATGCCTTCTCTGTGCACCATTGCAATGCTGAGAAAATGAACTAAAGATTTTTATAACACAGAAGACATTTTACTCCCTTCAGACTCAGCTTTGTCTGACAATTTAGACAAGAACTGTGCTGCTCTCTAGCAAATGATACACCCCTAAGACACATCCCCTGGAAGAGAGATTAATTTATTAAAAATCATGCAGGCAGTTTGTTGTTATTTAGAGTCCTCTGTTTTGTTTGTTTGGTTTTTTTTTTTTTTTTTTCTTAAAACCTAGAATGCTTAAGCCACTAGTATTGATTTTTTTCAAAGGTTAGAATTCCTCTAGTGGTTGTGCCCTAATGGAGCATTCGAGCTCAAAGAATAAGCTGTGTGACTCACCAGCTGTTAAGCAACCTTTAATGCACATGATTCTGAGAACTGCAAAGAATATAGCACTACAAAGTAGCCCAGGCTCCCTGGGAAGAGCCTGATAATAAAAACTACATTCTCACATTATTCCACCAGACAGATAGGTTGATTGGTGGGATATCAGGCATCTTTGGGGAAAAGGTGTTCCCACGCAAGTGGAACATCAAACTGGATGATTCCTTTATCATTCTGAAGGGGTTTTGAGGTAATTTATTCTAGTGTGAAAACTCACTGGAAAAATTATTGTAAAGCTTACTTATGTTACAGACCTTCAGAGGCAGCACTTGGTTCCTCTCTGTCTTTGTACAGCACCTGAAACAAGACTGACCCAGCCCCCATTAGCATTTTTCAAGGAGGTGTGCTAAAACTGACCTCTCGTGCCCTTACTATTCATTTTATTCACTCACCATCTCTTCCTGGGAAACAACACTAAGTAGGAAAACAGAAATCAGCTTTGATTTTTATTGACAATGATTTAGAGCTCCAAGATGTTGAACAATTCTGAACAGCCTGACTGGCACAGAATTAGTAATTGTGTGTGGAATTGCAACCGAGAAGGTGAAATTCATACAAAGGGCACATAAAATGCATAATGGTATGATTTGCCATGTTTTATGCTTCAAGGCAGTCATGGCAGAGAGAGAATTTTCAGTGGAAAGTGGGAGACTGGGATGGAAGCCACAAAGTGGGAAAGTTCAGGCTGGTGAGTTCCAGTTTGCTGTGCCTGTACCGCAAATGCCTCCTGAAGATGCTCGAGGTAGAAACTGCTCCAATAAATAATTGTTTGCCCACCCTGTTTGGAAAGGGACATTGGTGAAGGAAGTTTCCCCCATGTCCTTCAGCTCTTCCAAAGGAATGTTCCTGTTATGGTTTCAAGGGTCTGACACCCTGCTCCTTGTCCTCTGCAGACTGGCAGAGCAGCAGAAGCAGGGCCATGTTACCTCTGAGTTCATTATTTCAAAAAGCAGAGAGGGGAGGGAGAAATGCCTATACCTCTGCATCTCCTTGCTCTGTTATTAATGCTTTTCAGCTGTTTTAAATTAAGATAAATGTCTGAAATACAATGGCGTTATGTTTGAACTCCATTCAGTTCAATATAAGTAGATTTTAAACAGGAAACTGATGGTCCTTTTGAATGTGAAACTCTGTATTAGAACCAAATGTAGCTCTTTAATCTCATTTGGTACATATACTAAAATCATTATTACTTTATGAAACCTTTTTAAAGATTTATACATTCCATTGACTTGGACTTATATGGCAACAGCTTTTTCTTTTAGGTTTAAAATTAAAACAGGAAAAAAATCTTCAACATTCTCAGAACTGTTTTATTTCTTTCTTGGCACAGAAAGCTGTTAAATGAAGTCATTTTCTCCATTGTGCAGCAAAGCTACAGCTACTTGTATGTCAGTCAAAATATACTTTACCCAGAAAGCTCATAGCTGCTTTGTTACAGTAAAGCTGAGGTTAGTCTCATTGTTCCAGTCACACAGTAACCAGATATAACCTCTGAAAGGGAAAAATAAAGTGCATACAACTGCTATTAACCAGGTTCTCCTTCTGGTGCTGGAAGTCTGGCAATCACAGTGGCACTGAGTGTGGAATAACGTGGCTGTCACAGCCCGAGCACAGGCTCCAAACGCAGCCAGCAGGAGAAGGTATTTCATTGTATCTGAGAGAGGGAAGGCTGTGCAAGAAGTTTAATACATTCAGTGCCCAAAGTGGGTATTTGTAAAGGCTACAATTATTACATGAGAAGCAACATGAATAAAGGCATTATCCATCTGGCTACTCAGAACCATGCCCTGGTTTTCTAAGAAAACCATAATGTCATAAATAAGCTAAATAAATGTTCCTAGAGGTATAGAGTGAATCAAACAAAGACCATATCATAATAAAATCCAATGAAAAGAAAAAGCTCACAGGCATATTGTTTGAGTACTTGTTTCTGAGTCAGTTAACTGATTGTCTGTGTTACTATTACTGGAGACTGCACAGACCCCAAGCAAGATCAGATCCCTGCCATGCCAGCTAGCCCATAAACAAAGAGCAGCCCTGCCCCAAAGGATGGATGGCAGAAAGCTGTGGGACCAAGCAGGAGCACTGCTCCCTCTGGCCAAACCAGGAAGGCTGACACAGAGGTGTTAAGTGACCTTCCCAAAATTTCAGATGGTTGCAGCAGATCTGGGACCTGAAATCAGCTCTGCCCCAGCCCAATTAATGCCTGGCCCAGAAACCACTCTGTTACTGGCTTTTCACTTCTACTTTGCTCGTGTGATTGTGTACAGCTTGAATTGTGCCAGGGCCAAGTGGACTCTCAGGTCAGTCAGCTTATCTGGGAAGAACAGGAAAAATGGCAAAAGCTGAGCCATATGGAGAGTTGCTCTGCCAGCAGCCAGGTCTGGCACAGAGAAAGTATAACAGGGTCAGCCTCTTTCCTGGCACCATTCACAGTTAATTGAGGGATTTTGAAAGAAAGGTGGTTTCTAGAGAGCCAGTGTGGGCAGCAAGGGTGGAAATCTCCCAGTGGGGAAACCCGAGCAAGGAGGTTTGCACAGATGCCAGTGCTGCCTCACTCCAATGGGAGGAGGGACTCCAGAGAGGGAAAGGGAAAGTTACATTTATCACAAAGAAAACAAAACCACAACTGAATGAATTCAAAACTCTTATTTGGATGGTTCCCTTTCATTTCAAAGAGAGCAGAAAAGGAGGTTTAAACATCAGCTTATCTATAGATTAATAGCCAAGGCTACTTTGTTCTTACAGAATCCATTTTCATCCAGCAGGGCTGAAAACTTCACTGATGCCATGTAGACTCTCAGGAACAGGCAGAACAGCTCCACTGGAACAAGGTACTCCTCAGCAGACAGCTGGAAGGAGCTGTCTTCCATACAGCTCAGTTATTGTCACCAATGATCACTGTATTGTTCTGGGAAAAAAGACAATTTGGAAGCCAATACCACCCTGAACTGAGACAACACATGGCTGAGATCTGCTCTAACAATGTCTGCAGTTGTTTCTTTTGACAAGACAACAAGGAAAATAAGAGAAAGGAGTCACCAGGAGTCCTCTCCAGCTCTCAGCTAACCAATAGAAAAGACTGGCACCTCCAAGCAGGTGGGTCCTTGGCCACAATTTCCCTTTTCCCCTACAGGTTTGAACAAGAGCAGCCATGTGACAAAAACACATCTAGGGAAGCCTTCCTAGGAGAAACTGCAGGGAGAAATTTCTCTTGAAGCCACTGCTTTTTTTGGGGGGAGGAATACCCCAAACCTTGTGTTAAACATCTTTTTAACACAATCACATACAGAACTATTTGACCAAAACTGCACAACAGAAGATTGTGAAGCCTCTCCAGTTACTCCTATAGTAATGAGCAAGAACACCATGGAAAGCACCTTGGGTGCAATTCCAGAGCAGCCCCTCTCTCTGAGGACCCCACCAAGCCCCTGTGCAGCACTGGGTGATGACAGCAGCTCACACTCCCCCAGATCCTGATGGAGCACTGAGGGGAGGAGCCACAGACAAACCTGGCACCAGGGCCATGCTCAGGGAGGTTACAAGGCTGCACCAGTAGCTACAGGTTCTCTATTTGTTTCACATTGTCTTTAATGCATAAAGGAAACATCCCTTCTGACACAAATATTAAAATTGGAGAAAACCACTGAAAATGAATGGTCTGCTTCTTTAGCAATGATGTTTCCTTATTCCACAAAACAGAGATTACCCTTTCCCAATGATCAGATTAAGGTGGGCCCATTTATAACAAGGAAATTATCCTCTCTAACCCCTTGCCACTTCACAACTAAACCCACTTAAAGACAGCTCTTGATTAAACACCACTTACCCATCATCTTTACTTTTAATGACTTTCAATCTTTGAGAGAATAAAGACTAACATGCTGGGCTCAGTGATCCCACATGGGATATCCATTCCCTCAGCTCTGGGCCCCTTCTGGAGCCAGAGCTTTCTTGGAGGAGACACAAAGGGAAGACAGAGCTGGGCAGGGGAAGCCTTTAACACCCATTTGGAAATCAGCACAGATTTTAACAGCTAGCTCCAGGGAATGCAACCAGCATTGATACAAACTCAGATATTAACCTTTCATTTCAGGGGAGCTCATTCTTCTCCAGCTTGCTGTGCCAGAAACATCTGCAGGTAGGTTTTAGAATTATAACTTGCATAAAGTTTTCTAAAAAAGCATCACTATTAAGATGCAAGATGAGGCTCTGCACACTCACACATTTATGGCACCTGCCAGGCTGCCCCTCAATGTGCTGATAGCCCTGCCTGGTGTCACCCAAGCCCCTGCTTAGGTCTAGAAAATTGATCCTCAGGGATCTGTGCTGGTGACCTAAAGAGAAGCTAATCTGCTTTTATGGTATTACACAACGTTGTGACCACTGGATGGAGGGCACTGGGCCAATGCAAATTCACTTTGCCTTTGCTAAATTCTTTTAATAAATTTTTTATTGGGGTGACTCTGTACTGGAAGACTTTACACCAGATCAGCTGCTAACCTTGCCTGGCTCACTGTCAGCTGTCCTCCCACAGCAGGCATAAAACTAATCTGAAAACATAAAGCTGCATAAACTTTGCATCATTCATCCAGGCTAATTTGACAGAAGTGTGATTGCACTGCATCTTGATTCAGATCACATTTATCTCACCAGGTGATAACCTGTATCATGAACAGCCCCTCATTAATGATCAGAACACCTGTGAAAATGCACCTTTGCCATGCCCCAGCACTGCATCACATCCCTTCTCTTGAAATTCTAAGGAATTTCCTGGAGTCTAATCAAATTTTATGCTAAAAAAAAAAAAAAAAAAAAAGCAAATTAAATTTACACTGTGGAAAGTATCTAGTTTTGTGCCATCTAAAGCATCAACTGATCTGACAGAGAATTTCCCATTCATTTCTAATAACCAAGCAGCTTTTAGAGGGCAATGCTGGTGGTCCTCAGTGCAGTCACTACAATGATGTGACTTCTCCAAGGAAGGCTTTTTACCCAACACTTGGCTTTTCCAGCCTTTCTTCACTTCCCCCCCCCTTTCCTCTGTCTCTTATATTTGTACTTCCAAACAAGCCTTTCCTCCTCCTGTTTGCAACCAGACTGGTTTGTACCTGTAGGTTTTCCCTCAAAATTAAACTATTTGAATTTAGGAGGTTTAGCAGCACCTGTTTAGATAGGTACCAGCAAATGATCCAGGTGATTGCAAATGCTCATTTCTCTGAAGTAAAACACATCTCACTGTGTGACTGGAAGGTCTGGATTCAAGAGTTTTATTCCACCCAGTTCTCTTCCCTGGCTTTCACTTCTCACTTTGTTCCTGCAAGTGCTCAACACACTCAGGTAGCTGCTTGGCAGGTCTGTAAATGGGTAAGTTTTGCTATATTTTTGTGAGCCAGAAAGGAAAAAAAGAAAGGCCATGCCATCTTCAAGATTTTCATCAGAAAAGCAGAAAAGGTAATCCAGAAAGACAATTCACAGATAAATGGGTTGGAAACACTGGTTTCCAGAGGTGAGTCCCACACCAATACCATGGTTTTCCATGCTGATATAAGAGAACAGAAAGAGCAAAGCAACATGAAAAAACCATGACTGATCATTTCCAAGTCCAGGTGTATACCTAAAGGTAGTGTAGAGGAAATGAATAAATAACCAAGCTTTTAATAAGTGCATCAGTGCACTTATTAACCTGGCAGTGTCTAATATGAAAAGGAGCCATTGTGAGACTGGCTGGCTTCTGCTCCAGAGCCAAAACATTCAGTAAGACATTGAAATGAAAATCTGCAACCCCCAGCGAGCCCAAAGCCAGACTCCAACTACCTGAAAGATTACCTGCAAGAGGAGGGTGGGGGAAAGAGATGAATAATAAAAATGTAAATAGTGGTGTATCACATTGAAGAGAGACAGAAGAGAAACTGGAGGAGTTTCTTCAAAGGGCACAAATCCCCTTTCTCTTACAGCACATGATATTATACACAGATAACCTGAACAGCCCTCAGAGCAGGAGAAGCATGTTTCTGACAGGGACAACACGTGTTGCCTGTGTTCTCAGCCACACACTGCACACCTGCTCCAGGTATCCCTGGCACCAGTCAAGTGACACAACTTTTAAACAGCTCAGCATGCAGGACATGTTTATCTTGCACAAAGTGTTGTGCATTTTCCCAGCTGTACAGAACATCCCTGGTACAGAGATGGTGCTGCTGGTATTCAGCACAGGCTGTTGACACCAGGAAAGCAGTGCTGAAGTGATGGGTATGTCTCCTAATACAAAGCCATGTAGCTATTCAGCTCCTGGAATTCAGTTTTATGGGATTCAGTCAGCTCTAACAAGAAGAAACAGTAACACATTAAGCAAAGTTCTGAGAACACAACAAATCAAAATCCTGTTTCACTGCAGCCTCCATCAGCCCAGCTGTGGCACATTTCTTACTGGATCTGTTTTTCTGCCCCAGCAGAGAAATTATTGCAGAATTCTAGGGATAAACCATGGTGCTAATTCCACAGCATCCAACATAACAAGATGCTTCACATTTCTATTGAGCTCTCCAATCCAGAATTTTAAACATGTTTTAATGGCAGTTAATTTGTCTTCACAGCTCCCTAATACAGCAAGCCAAGACTGTCTGAGAGCTAAATCAAACTCCCCAAGGATCATTTTTAGTCTCAGTTGTCCCATCAGTGCATTAAAATGGTTTGAGCTGCTCCAGGAATAGCTGGTCTGTCCATCAGAAGTGGACACTGGAGTGCTGAAGGAACACCACACACAAATTTCTGTCTGCTTTACACTATTGAAACAAAAGAAGCTCTTTTTCTGTAAGAGCTGTTGCATGCTTCATTAAAAATCCTGTTTAAGCTGTGGTGTTAAACTGGTCAGATTGAGCTCTCATTTACAGCAGAATAGGGATATCACCTATCATTCTCATTAATTTATTCTGCTTTCAGAGATTCCCCCTCCAAGGGATCTGACCAAACTGGTCTGATTTTCTCTCAAATACACTGACTCCAGATATTTGCAATTACAGCAATGTCACCAGTGTTAACTGGGATTTACACTTGCCTAACATAATCAAAATTAGAAGCAGTGCACTTATAAAGCAGAGAAGAGAGATTTAACACTAAAATACAAGGGGTCAACTCTTCTCTTGCAAATCATGGGTCTCACAAATCTCCATTTATCAGTGAAAACATAATCACCATGTATTTGCAGGTGTTAACTAAAAGATTCACTGTTTTTTCTGATTTGCCATTATTTTACTGCCACTACATCAATTACTATCCTTGCCTCAGATGTCAAGTCTTTCTGAGTCTACTGCCTAGTTTTCTACAAGAGATAATTTTTATTTGTTGCTTATGAAATTTTAGCAACTACACTGCCATTTCAATTTCTAATGGAACTAGCTTCCAAAACCAACACAGGGCTCTCTTGATGTTTACAGAAAAATAGAGCAGAATTTATACAGAAATTATACAGAAAACAATAAACTGATATTAGCTACATATTCCTGCACAGCAATACAGTGCTCATCTCTCAGGTAATTCCCTCCATTTCTGGAGTGCTTAAGATTCTGAAGCACACACAAACATCCACATCTCAAGAGGAGAGGTGATGGAGAGGCAGAGGAGGGTATCTTCTATGGAAGAGGGTATCTCCTCTCTGGGTAAATTCCATAGCTGCAGGAATCCCAGCACATGTAGGGAAAGAGCTGCTCATGACCAGCAAAACACAGGTTCCCTGCAAACCCACTGGGACATGAACCAACCCCTCTGTGGGAGCAGGGAGAAGGTGTTGGGGGGTAGGTTTAACTCCCACACACGTCCCAGGAAATTAAGAGAACCAAGCCCTGATACGTGAAGTTGAACAAAGTTTTTTCATGTTAACAGCACTTAGTTGGTTTTTAATCCCTCCAAGTTAAAGGATACTCACAGATGCTGCTGTTGATTTGGCAGGGAAGGACCACACCACTGTAGCTCCCTCCATCTGAAGAGAAAGTTGTGCTATTTACTGTAATTAGCAGCTGGCCTGTGGAGGAAGTGGTAACAGCCAGCCAGAATAAACCACCAGCAGCTGAGAACTGACCTTGGCACTTTGGGCTGCAAGTGGAACCTCTCACTTCTGGGATGAAAAAGAGAACAAAAGGCATTTTGATGGTCTCATATTTTTTTCCCTCTCGACACCATAAAGTCATACCAAGCATCTTAAAACCAAGTTTTACCAGCTTAGTCTTTAATGTATGCTAGTGTTAACTGATACTTTAAAAGAAGGAAAACTTTCTAAAGGGCAATAATGCATGAAGAGAGATGTGTGCAAAGAAAGACGATCTTATACTAAATACTAAAAATAAATGTAGCTTAAAAAGATCCTTTAAAAACAGCTGGTGACGTTAGAGATTCAATTAAAATGTAATTAGTTATACATTCTCCTTTGAAATGAACAAGCATATTACAGCCTTCATCTACAATGAATTGCATTTTACGTTCATACCTTGCTTTTGCCTGTAAAAAAGGCAGGATTTTACAGGAAGCATAAAGATAGGGTAGTTCTACCTAAAATTTTTGCAGTCAAAGAAAAATAAAATTATTTTTTTTAACCTATGGGTACAAATCTGTCTTCATTGTGCTTACAGTCTTTGTAAGATATTTCCAAATTGTTCTTAAAAGCACAAAAAAGAAGAAAAAACTAAGATAAATGGATGAGGGATGGTGCTTGCCATAAATTAGGATTCTAAATTAGGTCACTAAAGACTAAATCAATCTGACTCCTTAATTGTCATTTACCTGAAAGAGAAATGCACCATAAACTGCCCACCCTGCACAGATTTGTACAGGCAACAAGCAACCAATAGCTTTCCCTGGGGCTAGTGCTTTATGGAAGCACCATTGACCTGGTTTTCTATGGAAACTACACGGATGTTTTCAATTCCAGTGTGGAACTGCAGCCTGGTCATAGCCATCAAACTCCACATTAGACATTCATGCAGCATTAGGCGTCCCGTAGCTGCCAAGGGCCACACAATGAGACATTGTCTGACCCAAAAGTCATGTAATTAGGCTGATGGGAACCACACCAGTGGATGGTGCATTGAGCATATCCTAATTTTGGATAGGCCATTCTTTGGCTGCCTGACTACCAGTTAGCTGGGGAAGAAGTGAAGCCTGCTATTATCAACAGACAACTTTGCTGCTAAGCCAGAGCAATGATGAAAGGGCTGTTTGGCTTGAAAATCACCACTGGGGAGAGGAAGGGCAGCCACAGAGCTGAGATGCTCTCAGAAGCAAACAGGAGACCCCACTTTTAAGTGCTGCTTGTTTTTGCAGAGGAGGTGACCCTACCTTCTGGAAGCTGTGTGCCCAGCTGGAGTTGCAGCATGGGGCTGCACCAGCTCAGGGATGGCCCAGCACTCATTATAACACCTAATTCCAAAGGCTTCAGAGGCAGCAGCAGGATGCACACAGAGCTTGAGGCACAGGGGAGAAGTGTGAAATTCCTCTCATTAGCAGCACTACACATTCGTGCACAGACTCTCTCCTTAAAAGTCTGACCTCCTGCACAGCCAAGGAAGAGCTTTCCAAGAACCATGTGACTCCAAAGATTGAGGACATTTTCTGCCGGAGTGGGGTTTTAATTTAAATTACTCATAGAAAATTACATTCTTGTGGCCTGAAAACATCTTCAACTGTGTCAAACATGAAGCAGTTTCATAATTGCACGTGATGGACTCTTTTTTTTTTTTTTTTTTTTTGAAGAAGTGACATAAGTAGAAAGAAACACAAATGTTTGTGAAACTTTAAACCTCCCTGACTGCACTTGTGTAACAGCTACAAGTAACTCCAAAAAATATCTTGTGACTTCTATTTCCAACAAAAAGCATATTAAAACATTTAGGAATGTGACCAGTCTCTGCAAATTGATACAGGCAGCAACTGCATTCACGTCTTTTGTCAATTGTACTCAAAATTATGAGAATTTAGGTACATGTTTAATTCTACTTAATCAGAGCAAGGCTCAGACAAATTCAACTCTTTCCAGCTTTTTTTATTATTATTTTTCATTATTATTTTTCCATTTTTAAGCATGTAGTGTAAGACCTGCACAGTTGTAGCCATATCTTTATGGAAACAGCAGCCCAGCCATGAGGAGTAAGAACAGACATTGTTATCCACATAAATTACAAACAATTTCACACCATCAATTCCCTTCCAACGCTTCCTGGTGTACAACATCACTCCTCCCACCCCCCTTCACCTGCAGGAACACCCAGCCCCTGCTGGGATTCTGGATCTTGGATGTTTTTTGTAACACTAACATCTTCATCCCCATTTAAAAACACAGCGCTAGTGTTACTAGTGTTTCACCAGAGGAGGCAAGAAAACCCCAGGCTGGAGTTGCCTCTCTGTATCCACAGTAAAGCCTGCCAGGGTGATACACGTATCACTGGGATCACCTATTTCTTCTAAGTCAAGCCCATCTCACCCCTAAGTGCCATGGCAGGGTGGGAGATCCTTACACCCACCACAGAAGATGGTTCAAATAACATGTAAAACCAGAAATGTGGAAAAAAAACCCACCCACGGATTGCAAACATAATCCAGTGTTTGTTTGCTCTAAACCAGTATGGTTCCACATGCTGCATATTGTGAACTGATTAATTAGGAAGCATCAGTAACAGTATTTTGTACTTACATCAGGACTTCCACCTCAGGATACTTCAATAATGTCAATTCATTAATCTTCACAATACTGCCTGTAAGTAGGTGTCATTAGTTCATTCACAGATGGAAATCCTGAAGCACAGAAAAGGTGAAATTAATTAGCCGAGATGATACAATGAGTCAGTTAACAGAACTAAAGATCCTGAAAAGCACTCCTTTTTCTAACTCTTAGAGGGAGGTGATTTACTTGCCCTTTGCAGTTAAATCATGGAAATAATTTCCAAATGTGTAACAGAAACTTTTGTGACTCTTACAAAACCACTGTTTACAGGTCATGCTCTCATTGAAATTTTCTTTTGATTAAAATGGCTTCTACTGTTTAGTACACTCATCAAAATATAAAGACCATCAAAATGAAATAAAACTGCCACTAGATCTATAATGAACTGGAGCACTGCTACTGTTGTCTCTGGTCTAAATTAAAGCTCTTTTGTAGAGGGTAAAAGTGAATAAAGCATAAAGACAAAGGACAAAATAAGAGATGACAGACTATTCACCCATTCATGGCCATCACATTTACAAGGCAATTGCCATTCATGATAATACAAAGTGGGCCACACAATTCTACCAGGTATGAAAGGCAGAAGAGCCCTTGTACATAAGAGGAAAAAGCACTTTACTGTATTTTATCTCCATCACAAGTGGAAAACCAGTAATGAGGAACATCAAAAATCTCTTTCCATTCTCCACTGAAAACTAACAAAGTACTTCTCCTGGTGCAATCTTATCAAAGGTTATAAATTTCTCAAGACAGCTAATCAATCACATTTGTCATGGCAGAGGTATAAGATGCACTTAATACGAAGGTATTTAACTGACTGATTTTCTTAAACAATAATCACCCTAGCAGTAGAGAACTATAAGCTGTTAAAAAAGACAGGGCAAAAAATCCCAAATAAAAAGAACCAACAAACTTACATTAGGGAGAAATACTACATGTGTACCCTGGATAAGTGTATATACATATATGCAAACAAACCTTCCTTGTCAGTTTACTTTATGAGGGGAGCTAAATCCTACTGTTTCATGGAGCCCCAACCTCAGAAAAATGTTACCCAGGGTAGATACTCATGGTCTCTGTAGCCACAGCCCCACCTGATATTCTTTAAGTCCCCAAATTCAACTTCTCATGATAGATGCTATTCCCAAAATACACAAATCTTAAAAGGTCAGGGCTCTGTGGTGTTCCCAGTACTGTACATGTATGTATGTATATACCTGGGGCACAGTCAGAGCTGCACATGCTCTATCTGCACAAATAACATTAAAGAATAATCCATACACCAAGTGCCTGGATAGTTTTGGTGCAGCTTCATCACAGTAGAAGCACATCATGATAGAACTTATCTCACCAAATAAGCTTTTTGCTTTTTAATCAAAGTTAAAACTTAGATGAGATATAATTATTTTATATATCCAACTGTGAAAGCTTCATTAAAAATCTTAAGTAATAAAACTGCAATAAAAGTTTTTCCATAATTACAGGAAGTTTCTGTTAACACTAATGCACTAAAAAGGGAAAGACTTTCTAATTTGTGATTTCTCTGGATGATTCTATGCAATCAGTTGTGTACACAAGTACATATTGGATATATGATCACATTTATATATAACTCTATATATTTCCTGAGTATGAAGCAAGAGAACACAAAGTTAGGAGTGTCTTCCCACACCACTCACTGCTGGACTGAGCTCATATTCACCTGCAAACTCAGGCCCTTCGGCGCTTGCCAGGCAGACTGTCATATACAGGTAAACCAGAAATGCAAATGATTTTACAGACTGAAGCCTCCCTTGCCTACCTTAGATTTAAAATAGTCTTTGTTCTCTAATTAAATCATCTCTACTCGAGAGACAACTCGAGTTACAGGAAATACAAATAAGCAGAGGCAGGGTGAATAATTCTTTTTTTGCTATTTCTAGATGAATTAAACACAATACTCACCAGCATGCTTGTCCAGCAGCAGAATCCACATCCACTTCAGTGACAGCAAAGCATAATTTCAACTTCCAAAATGGCAAGACAAGGAGAATGGAGAAAAAAGATGGGTGAGGGGCAGCAAGGAGCGAGAAACATCAAGCAAAAAGCAATTTAATTTAAATACCTTACTATGTTAGATTCTTGTTACTAAATTTAAAGTTTGCTTTTAACTCTCATTTCAATAGATTCACAGGAAAAAAATCTAAAGAGTAAATTTCGATTTAATTGATCATTATAATTTATTTTATTAAAATAATATAGTGGAAAGACCTTTCTTCCAGTAAAGGGTTCTGGCTTTGATGTCTGATTGTTATGCAAATTCTGTGAAGTACAAGATATGGACAGAGGAATAATTAAGCTTAGGACTTTGTATATAATAATTCTTACATATGTAAATGTACCCTGGTTTGAGATAATGATGTGTACATGTGCTGGGAACCATACAAATGTGTTGGGAAAGCCAGGAAACTCCCCCAAATGTGCAGGGCCTCAGCAGTGCCCCCAAGCAGGGGCTGGGCCAGCAGGGCCAGGCTGCTGGCACGTGCCAGGGGCACCCACACCCCCAGCACCCCCAGCACCCCCAGCACCCCCAGCACCCCCAGCACCAAGGGGCTCTGAGCTGGACACCCCCAGGAACAGCTCCCAGCACCGACACACAAACACTGCACAAACAAAGTGGGCTTTGTTCTGGAAGATAAACATTGACCATATACATCTATATATTTCAAAGCACTCAATTAGAAACTGAACTTTGCCCCTTTCTCAGCCTTTGAAATATTCTGGCCCCGACACAGGCCTTTATTCGCCTTTGGCGTGGGCATCCCTCTTCCTCTCCTGCTCCTGCACACCATATGGCTCCCGACCCTGGGACAAGTTCTGCACTGATTTATGGCCTTTGCAGTCCCAGGGACTGACCTACAGCATAAATCTGGGGGGCAGAGCACATGGGCAGCCTGCACATTCCTCCCCACACTGTCCCTGCTCCCGTGCACTCGTCTCTGCTGGCCAAGGATGGGGGATTTACATCCACACTGGGAGCAGATCTGGGCTCAGGGCACATCAGGGCAACCCAGCAAGCAATGAGACCCAGCACAGTGGATACCATGTGTGCAGTACACTGTGCAACACCCTCCAACAGAGAGAGGGGATGCACCAGCTCTGCCAGCAGTGCTGGGTGCAGGCAGTGGAGGTGCCTCGGGGGTGAGTGCTGCTGAGCCCCCTGGTCTGCCACCACCACGGGGCATCACATTGGGAAGGCTGGGCAAAGACATTCCTTGGATGACAAAGCAAGAGTGTAATCCAGACTGGTTCCTCTGCAGGCAAAATAATTCCCAAAGAGGAACGAACACAATGAGTTTTAAGGCACTAGAGCCCATCTTTCCATCTTGAGACAACATGCACATGGAGCGTGTAAAGGGGCTGAAACAGCGTGCAGAGGCTGAAAAGGCAGCCAGAGCCATGGACCAACAGGGGATTGCCTTTGTTTCTGCCACAGCCTGGTAAAGAAACAGCAAGTCCTGCAAAATGACCATGGACAACAAGGCCAGCTGGATTTAGTGACAGGCTCAGCAGCTCAGGCCAGGGCATTCCCTGAGCTGCTGGCCAGGGGCTGCTCTCCAGGGGCTGCTCACAGCCATAACACCACTGCCAACACCAGGGACACACACAGGATTGTACATCATGGGGCAGAAAACGAGAGTTTAGTTTTCACTTTTTGTTCCTCTTACCCGCTTTTTGGCTTCATTAAGCTTGAAAGCCAAGCAAAGTGATCAAATTCACTTTTTTATTTATAGCCATTTTCACAACTTTTCCCTGAAAACCCGCACAGGATGTTTACACAGACACGAGAAATTGATTGACGCATCTTGAGAGCATTTCCTAAACACCCATCATCAAGAAAATATACACATGGACTTAAACTTCCTGATCTCTCTAAAACAACTGATTTTGCCAAGGGTTTTTTCAGTGTCTGTACCACTTCTGTATTTAAACATATCTTCTCTACCACTCTCTGGATTCTTTTCCACGGCCTTGGGGTGTTTTTTTTTTTCCCCCATCCAAATCTTCAAGATTTCTGAGATAGATGCAACACTCAGTGAGGGATTTTAACTCTATAAATCAGATGATACCACAACCACAGTTCAATGCAAGAAGCAAAAATCAAATCAAATCAAACAAAGAGATCCCATCATCCCCTGCCGCATCCTCCCTCCTCCCCCTTCCCACCCAACCAGCAGCTCTGGAGTCCATAAAGGAGATGGGAGCAGAGCAGCTCTGCCCATACCCTGCTAAGCACCAAGTAAAGCATATGAAATATGCTAGCACTCTGCGTTTCCTTTGTTGTTTTCACTCACCCACTGCAAAGGGCAAAGAGAAACATTGAGTGATGTGCAGCACCTTGTGCAATCTGTTCCATCAGCCAGGAGCCATGGCTCCCCGGGCTGCCCCGAGCAGCACCAGCCCTGCGGGGTTTGCCCGCGGTGTCCTGGGCTCGGCTGAGCCTCCCCTGCCCCAGCGCCACTGCGGGCACCAGCAAAGCCAAACCAGCGGCACACGGCAAGAAATCCTTTAGTCAAATAAGCTTGTCAACACCAATTAGCCCAGCCACAGCTGCCAAATACCAAGAAGCACTGTCAAGGGCTCAGGGAGGCTCCTGCAGCCTTGTTCCACCCAGGAACAGCAAGTTTGGGAGGCGCTCCTGAGGTCCCTGGGCACGGCAGAGCCAGGAGCCTCCATCAGCACATGGCAACAAAGGAACTCCCCCTGCTCCCTCCTTCAGCTCCTCTACTTCCTATGTTTTGTCTGCCAAAAGTAACAATTCACACAAACCCAAGTACTTTTCATGACTAAAAATTATGAAAAAAATTAGTATTTTCTGCTGTGGCAAACCCCAGCAATATAACACATAGTAAAAAGCAATTTTTTTTTCCTTAAAAACATGTTAAGGTATGATAGCTGGCAGGATTATTCTGGAAGCCTGCATGAGTTCCAGCAACATTAGCATGACACAGTTTTAAGTCCCAACATGTTTTACTGATACAAGCAAAAAACAAAAATTCCAGGAAAAACTCTCAGCACATGAAATCAAATTACCACACAGTATTTTTTTTTTTTTTCTGTAATATTTTATTTTATTTATATAGAAATACTTAAAAAAACATGAAGTAGCACCATTACTTAAGTTTTACTTTTATTATGTAGAACTTTAAATGTCAGAAAAATAAAACTCTTGATACAATTTCAAATCTTGTCTCAGCAAATATAATATTAGTATTTGACCATGAGGTTAAAGGCCCTTTATCATAAAATAAAATATACTTTGTTTTTAAACTTTGCTCAGTAAAGTACATTTAAGCTCAAGTAACGTCACCTACATATACATAAACAAGTGGTAAACAAATGTATTAAAATAGAAATACTAAAACTATAGTGGTGCAACAGAATTTTTGTAATTTCCACTGAATTCTATTTATACAAATGTTAGAAAGCTTCAACAGTTCCTTTTGACATATGTTTATACATTTCCATTTTTGTAATAATATAGAATAAAATATGCTTTATATCACTGAATAGAAAATATGCTGGGTGAAGCAGATTTAAAAGATTTTTTTCTGAACCTATAAAATCTCCATCCCAACAGAATACTGTTCAAAGCATTACACATTTTATGGTTTGTAATTCCGTTCACAATTGTGTGATATTAAAATAATACAGTGTTCTTTGCCATAAGGCCATACTAAAATAAAAAAGATTTAACCCAGCTACAAAAAGTTCACTGAACTTAAATTAAAATACTTGTAAACATCTTTGCAATATGAAATATAATTTTTCAAGTCAAAAAAGAATAAAATACTTCAATCTGTATTAATGCAATTTATCTTTAAAACCTTTAAACGTTTTTAATATATATAAGAGATATGTTACAGTTTGTTGGTTTTTTTTTTCTTTTTTTCTTTTTTAAAGTCTGATAAAGCTGCAGTATCATGGTTTTTCACAGGAACTTCTTGCCCTTTCAAGAACATTCAGAAAAGTATCCACCCATAGATTTAATTATTTTGTAATAAGCATCCTAGAACTACCAGCACGTTTTACTAACAGTCCACACACCATTGTCATCATCATAAGCATCTTCTACTTTCAATTTTTTTTTCTGTTTTTTTTTTTTTTTCCTGTTTGTTTGTTTGTATATAAAAAAAGGGGAGTTTTGGAAGCTTCGTATTAAAGTACAGTGTAAAAACTAGCCTAGCACTAGAATGGAGTCGCCCGTTATTATTTATAGCATGCACCCGCTGTCACACCACCCCCCAGCCCTCCCTCGGCCGCAGCCCGCACCCTCCGCGGGCGCAGCCCCAGCCCCGCCGGCCGCGCCGGCCGCGCCCCCGCCCGCGGCTCAGGAGAAGATGCGGATGGCCTGGGTGACGGCGCTGTGGCACACGGGGCACTGCGGCTCCGTCTTCTCGCAGATGCGGTTGGCGCACTCCATGCAGAAGAGGTTGTGGCCGCAGGGCACCAGCGCCGCGATCACCTCGCTCTCGAAGCACACCGAGCAGTCGCGGCTGCCCTTCCGCCGCACGCCAGAGGAGGAGCAGGAGGAGCTGGACGAGGAGCTGGAGGAGGAGGAGGACGAGGCGGAGGAGTCGGAGGGCAGCCCGGGCAGGTGGGCGCCCAGCCCGTTGGCGTACAGCGGGTAGGAGGCGGCCAGCAGGCGCCCGCCGGGGTCGCTGCGCACCCGCCGCGCCAGCGGGTGCTCGGTGCCGGCCGCGCTGCCGTGCAGGGGCGGGGAGAGCCGCGCCGGGGGCGGGGCGGCGCCGCGCCGGGGGCCGCTCACCAGCAGCGCCAGGTTGGCATTGGCGGGCGCGGCGCCCGGGAAGGCGGCGGCGGCGGCGGGAGAGGGCGCGGGCGAGGGCGGCGCGGCGGGGCCGCGCTCGAACTGCGGCCAGAGGAGGGCGGCCCCGGGCGGCGGGGCGGGCGCCAGGTCGAAGCCGGGCGGCGAGTCGAAGGGCAGCTCGGAGCAGCAGTCCGGGGAGGAGAGGACGTCGCCGCCGCCCCCGCCGTACACGTAGCCGTTGGCGCTGTTGTTGTTGTTGTTGCCGTTGTGCGAGAAGCTCAGCGCCGGGCTCGGGGGGCTGTAGTCGGCCAGGCGGGCGCTGCCGCCCCCCCCGGTGCCGCCCCCGAAGTAGGAGTCGGTGGAGGCGCTGCCCAGCGAGCTGGAGCTGTCGTTGCGGTAGTTGCAGAAGGGCTTGCGGCCCGGGGTGGGAGTGATGCTGGGCGGCGTGGGCTTGCTCCAGAGGCTGCCCGTGCCGTTCAGCTCGAAGCCCACGTCCGTGCCGTTGGCGTGGAAGTCGTTCTCGTCCGTCAGCTCGATGATGCCGCCGGTGCGCATGGCGATGTGTGCCTCGATCTCCTCCCGGGCCCGGTCCACGTTCTCCGGCATGCCCGTCACCTCAAAGACCGGCTCCTTGTCCCGGCTCGGGGTCACGATGTACGTGTGCGTCTGCTGCTGGATGCGCTTGATGGTGGCCCCCTTGGGCCCCACGACCAAGCCCACCACGCGATAAGGCACCCGCACCTGGATGGTGGTTTGGCCGGGCAGGTTCGGGGGGCCGGGAACGGTGCCGTTCAGGGCTGTGTTCTTGTTCCGCGAGGCTCGGATCATGGAGAAGTGCTCGGCCGCAGAGATGATCTCCCTGCGGGCCATGGCCACATCTTCCTTTCTGCCCGTCACAACAAAGAGCGGCTCCTCCCCGCGAACCGGGGTCTTGATGTAGGTGTTGGTCTTTGCCCGCAGAGCTTTGATTTTACAACCTGGGAACGAGATGCGGGAGATGGAGGGCGAAGGGGAGGGGAGGAAGGGGAGGTGGTGGGGGAGAACCGGTTACAACCCATTGTTTGGGTGCAGCTAGGGAGGGGGGAAAAAAAAAACCCAACACACCCACCCGAAACACATTGCCCCCAACCCCAGGTGATCGCTGGCATCTCGGTCACGGTGTAAAGTAATGTCAGCCCACAGCCCTGGCACACGCCCAAAGGCATCGCAAGTGGCCACCGACACATCTGCCATGCAAACTGCCCCAAAACTACCAACCTGCAGTTCACAGGGTCGGCAACACAGGGAGAAAAAATAAAAATGGAGTACAAAAAAAAAAAAAAAAAAAAAAAAAAAAAAAAGGCGTGCAGGAAAACTGCACCGCCAGAAGAAAAATAAAATAAAATGCAAGCAGCCCTCACAAATCAACACACCCGCCAGTCCACATTCCTGCTCAGCACTTTCCTTTTTCCTTTTGGAAAAATAAAATCAGTTCTTAAGGTGAGGAGCAGAGGCTGTACCGAATGAGCCATATTCCCCACTGCGGATGCTTTATTCCAACCCCATTGTTCCACTTCTCCACTCCATTTCTCTTCCTTAAAAATAATCCACGATTCCTAACTTTGGGGTGCTGGGGGGGGGCAAATCACCGAGGCTCCCATTTTCCTCCCGTTTCCTCTTGCAAATCTTAACTTTTGCAGCCGGAGGAAAGGACAGATTTTTTTTATTTTCGTGATTTTTCCCCTAACCCGGCAGCTGAAAGTGCATCTCAAAACTGATGCATAACACTCCTCGGAAACATCACGGCTGCTGCTGCACTTTCTTTGTCTGGGGGAAGCCGGCACTGGCCACCACCGCACGGCTGCAGCGTTCCTGGGAATGGCCAGTGTCGCATCTGAGCCGCCCGCCCGGCAGCGCGGAGGGGAGACCCGCGCCCCCACACCCCCTCGCATGCAGGCACCCACCTTGTCTCCCCACTATCTCAGCGACATGTTCCGAGCTGGGCACCGGCACGCATTCAGTCATGTTCACGCTCTTTTTCCGAGGCTCGTTGTCGTAAATGGAGCCCGTCTCGTCGTTGTCCAGCCCCAGGAGGGAGAGCTGATCCAGGGCGATCTGAAGGGCTCTTTGGTCATCCAGGGTCTCTCCCCCGCCACCACCACCACCACCGCCGCCGCCGCCGCTCCCGTTCCTCTCCATGTCTGCAAAAAGCGAGCTGGGCATAGTCCCTGTGTGTGGTGCACCCTCCGCCTGCGCTCGGCTCAGTAGTAAGAGATCAGACACAAAGGAGAACCCAAGGCAGATGGCCAGCAGGAGAGAAGGAAAGGGAGGGTGGGCGACTGCTGCAGACCGGGGAATTGTTGCCTTTTGCTTGTATATTTTGTATCTTTTTTGCTTTTTTTTTCCTCCTCTCAGTGCAATCCGGTTTATAAGATGTTCTCAGGACCCCCGACTCCCCCGAGTTTTTTTTCGGTTGGCTTTTTTTTTTTTCCTTTTTTTTTGTCGGCTGGGGGTGGGGTGGGGGGTGGGAAGAGGATAAGCGAGAGGAGCTCCGATGGCTTCCCCCTCGAGTTCCTCGCCGGCCACAATGCCAAGCGGCGGCAGCGTTTCTTTAAGGAGCCCCTCCCAGGCTCCACTCCACTCACTCAGCGTTTTTTTTCCTCCTCTCCCCTCCTCTGTCTGAGGCTCTGCTGCAGCCAGACGGCTCTGGAGAGGCGGGCGGGCGCAGGGCGGGGGGGGCCGCGCCGGGCGCCGCAGCGTAAGCGCCGCTCGCTGTCACCGCGCGCCGCCGCCGCGCCGGAGGCGGCGGCGGCGGCGGAGAGGGCGCGGGCGAGGGCGGCGCGGGCGGGGCCGCGCTCGAACTGCGGCCAGAGGAGGACGGCCCCCGGGCGGCAGGGCGGGCGCCAGGTCGAAGCCGGGCGGCGAGTCGAAGGGCAGCTCGGAGCAGCAGTCCGGGAGGAGAGGACGTCGCCGCCGCCCCCGCCGTACGTAGCCGTTGGCGCTGTTGTTGTTGTTGTTGCCGTTGTGCGAGAAGCTCAGCGCCGGGCTCGGGGGCTGTAGTCGGCCAGGCGGGCGCTGCCGCCCCCGGTGCCGCCCCCGAAGTAGGAGTCGGTGGAGGCGCTGCCCAGCGAGCTGGAGCTGTCGTTGCGGTAGTTGCAGAAGGGCTTGCGGCCGGGGTGGGAGTGATGCTGGGCGGCGTGGGCTTGCTCAGAGGCTGCCCGTGCCGTTCAGCTCGAAGCCCACGTCCGTGCCGTTGGCGTGGAAGTCGTTCTCGTCCGTCAGCTCGATGATGCCGCCGGTGCGCATGGCGATGTGTGCCTCGATCTCCTCCCGGGCCCGGTCCCGTTCTCCGGCATGCCCGTCACCTCAAAGACCGGCTCCTTGTCCCGGCTCGGGGTCACGATACGTGTGCGTCTGCTGCTGGATGCGCTTGATGGTGGCCCCCTTGGGCCCCACGACCAAGCCCACCACGCGATAAGGCACCCGCACCTGGATGGTGGTTTGGCCGGGCAGGTTCTGGGGGCCGGGAACGGTGCCGTTCAGGGCTGTGTTCTTGTTCCGCGAGGCTCGGATCATGGAGAAGTGCTCGGCCGCAGAGATGATCTCCCGGGCCATGGCCACATCTTCCTTTCTGCCCGTCACAACAAAGAGCGGCTCCTCCCCGCGAACCGGGGTCTTGATGTAGGTGTTGGTCTTTGCCCCAGAGCTTTGATTTTACAACCTGGGAACGAGATGCAGGAGATGGAGGGGGCGAAGGGGAGGGGAGGAAGGGGAGGTGGTGGGGGAGAACTGGTTACAACCCATTGTTTGGGTGCAGCTAGGGAGGGGAAAAAAACCCAACACACCCACCCGAAACACATTGCCCCCAACCCCAGGTGATCGCTGGCATCTCGGTCACGGTGTAAAGAAGTAATGTCAGCCCACAGCCCTGGCACACGCCCAAAGGCATCGCAAGTGGCCACCTGACACATCTGCAATGCAAACTGCCCCAAAACCAACCTGCAGTTCACAGGGTCGGCAACACAGGGAAAAAAACAACAGGGAGAAAAAAAAAAATGGAAAAAAAAAAAAAAAAAAAAAAAAGGCGTGCAGGAAACTGCACCGCCAGAAGAAAAATAAAATAAAATGCAAGCAGCCCTCACAAATCAACACACCCGCCAGTCCACATTCCTGCTCAGCACTTTCCTTTTCCCTTTTGGAAAATAAAATCAGTTCTTAAGGTGAGGAGCAGAGGCTGTACCGAATGAGCCATATTCCCCACTGGATGCTTTATTCCAACCCCATTGTTCCACTTCTCCACTCCATTTCTCTTCCTTAAAAATAATCCACGATTCCTAACTTTGGGGTGCTGGGGGCAAATCACCGAGGCTCCCATTTTCCCTCCCGTTTCCTCTTGCAAATCTTAACTTTTGCAGCCGGAGGAAAGGACAGATTTTTTTATTTTCGTGATTTTCCCCTAACCCGGCAGCTGAAAGTGCATCTCAAAACTGATGCATAACACTCCTCGGAAACATCACGGCTGCTGCTGCACTTTCTTTGTCTGGGGAAGCCGGCACTGGCCACCACCCACGGCTGCAGCGTTCCTGGAATGGCCAGTGTCGCATCTGAGCCGCCCGCCCGGCAGCGCGGGGGAGACCCGCGCCCCCCACACCCCCTCGCATGCAGGCACCCACCTTGTCTCCCCACTATCTCAGCGACATGTTCCGAGCTGGGCACCGGCACGCATTCAGTCATGTTCACGCTCTTTTTCCGAGGCTCGTTGTCGTAAATGGAGCCCGTCTCGTCGTTGTCCAGCCCCAGGAGGGAGAGCTGATCCAGGGCGATCTGAAGGGCTCTTTGGTCATCCAGGGTCTCTCCCCCGCCACCACCACCACCACCGCCGCCGCCGCCGCTCCCGTTCCTCTCCATGTCTGCAAAAAGCGAGCTGGGCATAGTCCCTGTGTGTGGTGCACCCTCCGCCTGCGCTCGGCTCAGTAGTAAGAGATCAGACACAAAGGAGAACCCAAGGCAGATGGCCAGCAGGGAGAGAAGGAAAGGGAGGGTGGGCGACTGCTGCAGACCGGGGAATTGTTGCCTTTTGCTTGTATATTTTGTATCTTTTTTGCTTTTTTTTTCCTCCTCTCAGTGCAATCCGGTTTATAAGATGTTCTCAGGACCCCCCCCACGACTCCCCCCCCGAGGTTTTTTTCGGTTGGCTTTTTTTTTTTTTTTCCCTTTTTTTTTTTTGTCGGCTGGGGGTGGGGTGGGGGGGGAAGAGGATAAGCGAGAGGAGCTCCGATGGCTTCCCCCTCGAGTTCCTCGCCGGCCACAATGCCAAGCGGCGGCAGCGTTTCTTTAAGGAGCCCCTCCCAGGCTCCACTCCACTCACTCAGCGTTTTTTTTTTCCTCCTCTCCCCTCCTCTGTCTGAGGCTCTGCTGCAGCCAGACGGCTCTGGAGAGGCGGGCGGGCGGGGCGGGGGCGGGGGCCGCGCCGGGCGCCGCAGCGTAAGCGCCGCTCGCTGTCACCGCGCGCCGCCGCCGCGCGCCGCGATTGGCCGGGGCGGCGCGGAGGCCGGCGCTGCCCCCGGCCCGGCCCGGCCCGGCCCGGCCCCGCTCTTTGTTGTCGGCTGCCGAACAATGCCGGGCCCCGGCCCGCCGGCCGCTGCTCTCTCCCCGCCCCGCGCCCCCGAGCGCGCGCCGCCAGCCCCACCTGAGCGCCGGCGGAGGGGGCTGCGCTTGGGGTGCGTTTTTGCGGTGGGGGCGGGGGGTGGTGGTTAGGGTGTGGGGGTGGTGCCCTTGTGCGCCGCCGGGCTCGGCAGCGGCAGCGCCGCAGAGCCCCGGCACCGCCCCCGCACCGGCCCCGACCCCGCGCCGGCAGCGCCGCCGCCCCCTTCACCGGCCCCGCGGGCGGCGGCCGCGGGCGCGCGGAACCCCCGCCGGCTCCCGCGCGGCCCCGCCCGGCGCGCGCCCCGCGCCTGCGCGCCCCTCCTCCCCGCTGCCTCCCGCCCTCCGCTGGGCGCGCACTGCGCCCGCGCGGGGCCGCGGCCGGGGCGGGGCCGCGCCGGGGCGGGCCCGGCCCCTCTGCCCGCTCTGTCCGGCCCCTCCAGCCCTCTGCCCGCTCTGCCGGCTCTCTCCAGCCCTCTGCCCGGCCCCTCTGCCCGCTCCGCCCGCTCCTCCAGCCCTCTGCCCGCTCAGCCCGGCCTGGGGCCGCGGAGAGGCGGCTCCGGCCCGGCCCGCGGGCGCTGCAGCCCCGGCGGGCGCGGGGTCGGAGCCGGTGGGAGCCGCGGCCCGGCCCTGCCCGGTGCGGGTGTCGGCCGTGACCCCAGCACAGCCGTGTCCCGGTGCCCGCCCCCGGCCCCCAGCTCCCCGCATTTCTGCTCATAAAGAGCCCGAAGGGTGGGCACGCCTCCCGCACAGCTGCTCCCGCGTAGTGTCACCCACATCTTACCCCCCTCTTGCTAAACCACTAGCGAATAAGTCACCTCGGCCTCTTCCTTGGACCTTGTATGACCAAATTACCTTCTTTCACCTCTACCACCACACGACCAGCGAAAGTGTTTATTAGTCAAGTACTCTGTCACAAAGACCTCCCTTCATGGGAGGATTAGACTTGCAAGCGTCCTCTCCGTTATCATAAAAACACCACCATCACATTTGATTTTTCTGGCTCTTCTCCGTGTGTCTATAAGCATCCATACTCAGTCCTTGCCAGCTGTAAGGTACAAAACACTGACTTTTTCAAAGTGATCATATAATAAGCAATTGTTTTCCAGTATCAGGTGTGACAGGGACAGACGTTTACAAGTGCACCCAGATCTGTTTAGCCAGCTGCTTGTACAAACAAGTGTAACAAGTCACAGGTAATTGTTTACATGCCGTGTTTATTGCAAATTACTGTCACTTCATCAGGATGTTTGAATGTTGTATAACAAAGCTCCAGTGGATTGTTTTCTAGCAAAGGTACACACTGCTGATGTGCTTTCCTAAGTGCTGAGCTTGTCCCATCAGCTAAGGAAACTCAAGTTTTGTATTTAAAAGATTACTTATTCCACAGATTTACTTCCACAGGCAGCAGTGCTAGTTTCCATAGGGTAAACAAGAGGTTACTTGTAAGTGCTCAAGGATAGAACTTGAAACAGGCAAATAATACTCTTTGTTATTAAATAAAATAATAATTTTTTAAAAGTCTGCTTCTTTACATTCTTTTTAATTCAAGTAGTCTAAAATCTGTGAGACAGAACATCTCTGTACCCATTTACCAGACAGGGGCAGGACTGGACAGGACAGGACAGATGAGATGAGAGAAAGACATATCAGTGTAGACAATTAATGTTGTTGGAGTCCCACAGTAAGAGTCATAAATATTGAAATGCAAAGATATGAGGAGAGTGGTTGGGTTGTGCTTGGATTTTACCTATTCTTTGTGTTGTTTCTTTGCCTGACTTAGCAATTTTTTTTCCTTTACCCTTCCTACCCTATTTGCTTAAACTGATCACTGTACTGTACTGAACAAGGAGGAAAAGGGAAACAAGTTATCTTTAGGTTTATATTCCTCTATAGAAAAAAATTCCCAAGCAAGATTCCAGGCTGAGCTGGCTTTATTTTTAATGTTAAGCTAGGAGCTCTAATGAAAAATGCTTAAAATGCATTTCAGAATGAGCACAATACTTCCAGGGATCAGAGGGAGAAGAAGATGCATTTCTGGGAGACTAAGCCTGCACTGGTGTTCCAAGAGCCCCATGAATCCTGTGGAATGCTCCAACATCTCAAGCACTGTTACTTTTCTACTATTTTGGATGACATTTAAGAGCGAACTACAGGGAATAATAACAATTAAAAAGTTATACTGATGTACCTTAAAACCCCCATGCACCACCAGCACAGCCCCCAGGGAGCACAGCAGCTAAGCAGGAGAATGTTCATATGGCAACAAGCAACCTGCACCAGATTTGTACACATCTACTCCCTCCACAAAAGTATTGCTTCAGAATAACTTAATCAGGTCTAAATTAAAGTGTTATCTATCTACAGAACGCCTTTCGTTCCATAAAACCTTGAAACATGCACAGAATTAAACTCCATCTCTGGGGGAGAGACCAGCCATCTACCTAGCAATTTACAGCAACTTAACAAAAGCAGGAAGGGAGGATATATTACAGGCAAATACAGGACTCATTGCAGGAGGAGTGTAATTCTCAGTCCTTTTAGTTTCTCTCTGTTATCATTTCCCATTTGTGACAGAAGTAATAAAACTTCCTTCCTCCAACCTTTATTTAATTAAAGTGTAAGGTCTTTGGGGCAGTGAGCTTACTGTGTGTATATATACAGCACCTAGCATGAGGAGGTCATGAATTCATCTCAGACCTTTAAATACTCCTCTAAATACAAAGCATTAACAATAATAAGAATAGGATATAATTTTCATTTAGAATAGATGAGTCTTCTGTTGTCGATTATCACAAGGAATAAATTACATGCATCTCAGGGAATAATTAAATTAAGGGTTAAGGGAAAGTATTTCATACCAGAGACTTGTAACTACTCTGTTCTGGTTTTTACACCTAAGGATGCTGCTGTCCACTGCATTTACTCAAAATTCTTATTTCCTATAACATCACAAAATAATGTCCCAAATACCACAGGCCAGCTCATCAGTAAGTGTAAGGGTATGGTTTATTCTGAAGCAATGCATGTGATTACTGTGATAACATACCCAAATTAACCTTTTGCATGTGCAATAAACTGCAATTAGCAATCTGCAGACAAATGACAAGTTCCTTCGTTTCCTGTAATATGCAGCAATACACAGGCCAGATTTCCTATTGAATCCCATATTAACCTACATTCAGTGCAGTGAAATCTCAGAGCACCGTGTCAGAATTTATCATCTTTCAATGATGCTAGCTCCACCTCTTGACAGTTCTAGACAAGATGTTTATAAACAACTCATCCATAATCTGACCAATTTCAGCTGAAAAATCATTTTTTCACCAGTTGTTCCAACCACTTTGAATGTTTTTACTAAGGGATGGGCCAAGCTTTCAAAACAGTATGGTTGTGTTAATAAACGACAAAAATAAAATGGAGATTGAGCAGTGAGTGGCTTTGTGATGCCTCTCTGAGCTGGGAGCAGGCTCAGGGGTAGGGAAGCTGCAGAAGTGCCTCTTTCCCTTGTGATGAAGAATGTCACATCAAAAAAAACAAAGCAGGAAGATGATGTTTCCACATGCACTTTCATCCCCATAATTCCACACCTCTCCCTGTTACAGAATTCATTTGCAAAATATTTTTTTAGAAATAAAGATCTTCTGGGACAAGTTGTGAAAAGCAATTTTGCTGCAAACCAGAAAAAGTCTCACACCTTTAACAGTCACCATCAGCCTGAAAATGTTGATACAGTACCGTAAACCTGAACCAGTTCCTAGCAGCTTTACTAAAGAGCTTGTTTCCAGTCTAATAAGACAGAAAAGATTTTTGTAATAGGCATCACATAACTGCACTTCCTTCATATGCCTTTGCTGGTAGTGTGACATGAGCGATGAGCGTGTGCATGCTTGGAGGGGATGAACTGCCTTATAAGAATGCAGTTTTGTTTAACATGAGTGATGGAAGGGAATTCAAAAAGCATAAAGATGCCTTTGCAATAAATCAGAGCTAACCAGCCAGATCACCTGCCCACTTTAAGTCTCTCCACCAGGGTTGTGAGTGGCCTCCTTCGGTTATTGTTCCGCCCTGACTCTCGCTCATGAGCCTGGTTATCACAGTGTATATGAATTAAGTGTGTTTAACAACTGTGCCAAAGAGATTTGAAAATGAAAACCCCTTCTGCCTCTGCTTTGCTCTCACACGAGGTGTTTGGTGTTCATCCCTCCCGTCTGCTCCTGCTCGCAGCTCTCCTTCTCTCCTGGCTCTCAGTGGAGCGCTCCTGCTCCCGGCTGCGGGATTGGAGCTCTTTGTTGCCATGGCCCGTGGGCCAGCTCTGCCTCTGCCACGCAGCACTGGCGTCCCCAGGCTGCCACACACCTTCTGCACTTGTCTGTTCAACCGGGGCTGGATTTCAAAGGGAAAAAAAAAAAAATTATATCTGTATGTTTAGACTGAGCTAGATAACTCATAGATCTGAGGCACCTCATAACCTTGAGTCTTTTTTAATCAGTTTTAATCTCTGAAATAGTAAATTATAATTAAAATTTAATATAACTTTAATCTCTCAAATAGTTAATTATAATTATGGTCATAAAACATGTACAACCTTTGCTTCCTCTCTCCTGCATCCCTCACCTCCTACTCAGAGCTGCTACATGAAGGAAGAGAAAATAATTGTCCCTTTAATGGTAATTGTTTATAAACTCCTTTTCACATAGACTATGTTTATATACAATGCCTAGGCAAAAACCAGGCACAAACACAATACTCATAATAAATGAGTGAATAATCCATCCCTGACCAAAATTCCAGTGCACTCCAACAAAAGAATATCTAATTCCTGTCACAAAATTGCCTTGTAGGTTGAAGTTCAGCATATAAACACACATGGGAAAAGATTAGATTTTAATTGATAAGTATTAATCATCATTCACCGCTGTCTCTGCAGGAAGCCCCATGTTAAAACATCTAGTTAATATACAGCATAATGGATAACCTTGAGGCAGAAGCTCTTGCATCCATCTCTATCCAAGAAAAAATGTCAACATCAGCCTTTGTTGTAGCAAAATACCCTGACATCTGAATGGAGTAGCTGCTGCTGGAAAATTGACTGCCCCCAGTGCAATCCTTCCTAATGTGGGTGCAGTGCTTAACCTAGAGATGAGGCCAAATTAAAAATCTTTATCTGTGCACACCTGTACTTAGGAATATTTGAAATCTGGTCTGGGTCAGAATGCTGTGTTTGTGGTGCGTCTCCTCCTCTCTGAACAAACACATTTCTCATGTGATGCTCTCACTGCAACCACAAAGCATTAGCACTCACAAGAGCATCATTGAAGATACTCAGGCTGTTCATTGAGAACAGAGCCATTAATGATTAATACCATGGTTGGAGAAAATGTAGCAGTATTTCTTGGCAGCTGAAATGTGGCAATGTCTGTCCTACGTGCAAAAGACTCACAAATACCTTCAGCTTTTCTTACATAAAATCGTTCTTATTAGCTCTGTGGGAAAGGGAATCAGACAAATCCCTCGAACTAAAGAGAAGGAGATTTTCACATGTAAAACTGGATATATACAATACATCTCTCTCTGACTGACCCAGCAGATGCAGAGATGCATTTACGTATCACAGGCATTACTGTCCCAGCAGATGCTATAAAGTTGTCACTGACACAGACGCTTACTGTCCCCACAGATCTGGATTTTGGGAGGGAATTTTCGTACCACAGACACTACTGTCCCTACAGAACCACATCTGCTGGCCGAGTTATTGTCTGACATACTCTTTTGCCTCCAGCAGATGTGAGAGACTGCCAGGACAGCAGGCATTTCTGTCACAGCAAATCTCCATCTACAGGGAATTAAACTGCAGCTTAAACTACTGTACTCCCTGAGCCCTTATAGTGTGGACAATACTGACAGAGAGGAAGCAACATAAATCAATGAAAATGCAATGTTGGGCACCTAGAACATCACCATTAACTCTGCCTAAATATGGCTGTGTTTGGGGATATGTCAGGAGAAGAAAAATAATTACTTGCACCCTCCTCTCAGCCCGCCTTTAACAAGTATTCCTTCAGAGAAACATTCAAAGGGTAAAGTGTCTGACACCACTTTCATATAATAGATTCAAAAAGGTAGAAGTCACCCAGGACTACAAAGTTGACAACCTTAATGCCATCTAACAGGGACCAAGTGCTAGGTCAGTTCCATCTTGCTTTTGAACTGAAAATTTTCTGAGTTTCTAATTTATTAACACCAGAAGGTTTGATCCCCAATTCTAGAGGTGCAGAAATAAAGGCAAGGGCTTTGCTTTTAATCTCTTTAATTTGGGCCTTCATCTTTTGAGACTCTGCATGACCTTCTCTCAGACTCAGGGTCCATGGGATGCTCTGCCCCTGTGCAGCCACGCAGAAACTCTCCAGACATGAGGAAGAAAATCCTGGGCCTGTGGTAAGACATGACTATAGCTAGACTCTCCCTCTGGAGTGAACTCAGCCTAAGGCCCATACCAACACATGTACCTACATATAAATAATATGTGTGGTATGTGAGCCTGGACTTGGGAGCTGTCTTGAGCCTTTTTTTGCCTGAGTAGATGTATCCTTTATGATTTGGTACCAGAGAGAAAAACTCTCCCCTGGTAATCTGCAGTAATGTAAACCCTACTTGAAGACACACCATCTAACTTTGGAATTCCCCTGTGGGGAGTCTGGGCATTTATCTTTATCTGAAGCATCAAGAGCTGTCCATTGGCAAAGGATGGACACACAAATTCCCAGGGTAATAATCTGATACAGCACAGCAAAACCTATATCCTTGGAGCAGATTGTGGGAAAGCATCAAGATTTTGGTTGCTCTGCCAAAGCAAACAAGATGTTTCAAGCCCCATCATCTGCTCTGCAGTTCACACCCTTCCAGTGCTATCTTTTTCAGATGCCATGCCACACTGGTTAGTGGCAATGCTGTTGTCATGTGTGACTCATTCCATTTTACTGGAAATTAGAAAACCACATGCTGCACTGAAGAACTGCTTATTTATGTAGTCATATAATTCCAGAGAGAACTCCTCCTGCCATTATTTGTATACAGATTATTTCAGAATTTTGGAAATGCATGTTTTTACCAGGGTTCATCCAGAGGACAGATTAATCAATAGCACATTGCTCTTTCCAGGGTCTGTTGTGCTTTCCAGTATGCCCCCCTGGAAATGCAAATGGTATTTTAGAACAGAGCACCTTCATCATTACAGAATGTGTGGGAAGCAGAACAGAACACAGGGAGCAGTGGAATTGGAGGTGCCTGAGCAGAAGAGTCTGTCACTTATTTATTTCAGCTCTAGGCAGGTGAATTTCACCCACAAGGAGCAACACAATCCACTTTATAAAGCCTCCTCAAATATTTCCTGAACACATCACAATGCTACATTTAGTGATTAATGCTCAGTATGAGTGAGATGAACTGGCATATTCAGGACAACAAAAAATTGCAAAGATGTCAACAGTGCATTCTTCCTGTGGATTAAGAATTACTGGATAAAAACATTAATGCTTTTAACCAACATTTTATGGTGACAACAAATCAAATGGGATAATTTTGAGTTCTGAAGCACAGGTCTGGAATTACCCATGATTCAAAGAACAATTTCCTATATTATGAGTTTTTCTAGGCTATATAAAAATTGTTTTTCCTAAAGCAGCAGCACTAGGAACAAAAGTTAGATTTGATTATGTGTTGACAGGCAAAGGTTCTAGAAATTCCTAAACTAAGAGATTGCATTACCTTTTACAGGTAGAGATAAACCCAGTCTTATCTTGAGATGAAGAAACTGTTAAGAAGTTTCAGGCACCAGACATTTATGAAGAAAGAAAATAGAAATGTGAGCCATTCTTTTTTAAAGGTTAGCATAGCTTAAACATTCCTGAAAATATTTATTATCATAACAGACTAGACCTGCTGAAATGTTCTCACTTAGGATTTGGTCTCTGACATTCTCAGAAATTCTGTTCACTTCATCAAATGGTTGCCATGAAAAGCAGAATTTAGCAACAAAAAGGAAAAGACACAAAGTAGATAAAGGCCATTTGGAAAAAGACATTTGCTTTTAATGTTACTGACTACCCCTCAGGACCCAGATTAGAGTTCTGTTATGTTTTAAAGCATTGCTTTCAAGCTTGTTGGAAGTGTCAGACAATTTAAATAGATCTCCATTTTAATTTCCAATCCAGCAATGTGGAACAGCTGCCATAACTTTGTGCAATGTGGCAAATTCGACATCCTCATCCTTCAAATGACAATCATCAAGAAAGGACTCTGAAAAAAGCATAGCATGCTTCCATTTTTACTGCCTTTTAGTAACTCCCAGTCAAAATTGTACTTTAGATAAAGAACCCAAACCCTCAATTTTACTTTTAACTTGCACTGTCTCCACCAGGAAGCAAAGGTCTTGGGTGAAAGTTGAAGGGGTTTCTAGAACTATTTTTCTTTCTTCCAGCCAGTGAGCTGGAGGTTTGTCCACATCCTTCTGACTTGCACATCACCATCAGTGTTAAAGCCAGGATTTTCCCCACAGCTGTAGTGGGAAGTTGTAATGGAACAAGTCCCAGCTCAGCCTCACCAAATCTGCCTTGTCAAAGCCCCCCAGCTCCTACAGCTCTGGCAGCTGGAGTGAGAGTGTGAACTGAAGTGTGTCATCCTGCTTTTCCTGCTTCCTAGCAGAAAGAAAATGTTGAAAGGAAGATGGAAATAACAATTCTCAACGTCCTTGTTTTTGTTTTTTTCAGACCATGTTAACTCAAGAGGGAGAACTGAAACCAGAGGGAAAGCCCTTTGAGAGTCAGATGAAAATCCTTAGCACTGGGCCCCAGTCTGGGACTGTCTAGACCAGGACAAAGGCAGTTCAGGCACAGTCAAGGGAACTTGTGAGTTTGGGATATGGTACATCTGTAGGCACAAGCCCACGTTACATGAGTTTGAGAAGGAGAATCTCTTTAGAGTACTGAAGCATGGATGTGTTGGTCTTACTCCAGAAACAATGTCCCATCTAGCTCTCATTCCACATTCATTCATAGATTATATACTGTGTGCACTTAGGTAAAGCTGCCTCCCTCCTCTCTCTCTTAATTCCAAATGGAAAACTCAGAGTAGTTTTGGGATCTATCACCACACACAGTGCTGTCACCAGTGTACCCAACAAGAAGAAACAGAAACATTCAGAGTCCAGAGATCCTGTTGCTCCAGGATGGACTATTTGTTTCTATAAAAAGAAAACACAATCTAAGTGTCTCTGGCATGTCTGATTTCAATTGCTAAATGAACATCTCTGTTCTTGTTTCTGCAATGCTTCTCCACTACCCAGTTTGTGGTTTCTTGCCTTCCACACGACACAACCAGCTTCCGACCCTGAGACTTCCTTCCTTCCATCTACATTTCTCATGAAACTCAATCTCCAAGCATGAAACCAACTCTCACTAATCTGTTTTCTGTTATCAGCATACTCACAGGTATATTTATAAATTAGGGAGGACACACATGTGGGTAGTATGCATGTCTCTCACTTGAGTTTGCCTTTAGCAGTTGCCATGTAACCACAGAAAGCAGAGCAGAAATATTAAGCTCAGCATTTTCCAGATGGGTTCCAGCTTTGGATCGTTTACTTGATATCATTCACTTCCAGTCAATAAAAATTATTTCTTCACAAAATCAGATTTTATCCCACCTTTTACACTCAACTTAGATCTCAAGGGAGCAGGTTAAGAACAGATAACACAGAAAGGCAAGCAGGGCAGGTTTACTACATTTTACCCCTGTCCTAGAGTAGTTGGACATGGCTGCCTGGGACTGGAAGCAGGCTGCAAGCTTGTGTGATCACCTCAATACCTATTTCTATCACTTTGCATTTTCCTTCACTAATGGAGATAAGTATTACTTTGAGACAAAAACAAAAAAAAAAAAAAAAAAACAAACGTAGAGAAGTAAATATAAAACAAGCTGCAATAAAGTGGAACCAGGACTCATTTAGAGATGGAAGCTTTCTGATTTGGAGGCTGGGCCATGACTATGCCCAAGCCTTCCTCCACAGGCAGGACAAGCACAGCTCCCTGCACTCAGTGGGGATCTGTTTGACCAGACTCAGACACAGATCCCATCTGCACAGCTCCTCTGGGAACACCAATTCTGCTCCTGGCAAGGGCCAAGTACTGATGCATTCCTTACCTTTACTGCAATTCCTGCCAGTGCAGCTCGTGGACACTGGTGGCACAAACACATTAACTTCACCTGGCAATAAGCAGTTCTCTCTCAGCCTGAATGCATGCCAAGAACAGCCTAATCTGCTCAAGAAATTATAAGCCATGCAGCTATTTGCACTGAAACCCCTGCAGAAACAGCCCTCCCCCACTTCCTTCTCTGCTAGCTTGCTCTAACAGCAGGCAGACATAAGTGAAAGGGAAAACAATGAGAAAGGAAACTTGGGAGGGACAGGTTAGAAGCAGAAGGAAGAAGCAAAAGGTCTGACTCTGCAGACCGTATTCATGATGAAAAGCATTTGCACAAATAACCTAATTGCATTCCGTGGGACTGCCGGGCTGAGTAAAAGTGCTGCAAGTGCAAGCAACAATTGCAGAGGCAGGAAACAAGTAGGAAAAGAAAGAAAAAGGAAGCCTCACATGAATCAGACACCTGCACAGAGGAGACCAGTCTCACACACCCCAGGAAAAACAAATCAACCAAAACACTCACTGCCTTTGAGTTACTGCAGAAATATTTATAGCGCCTTTCCCGACCTCTGCCTTGCTTCCTGGCAGGCAACACCACAGAAAGAATCTTTACCACTGGCATCCCCTTCTTCTGCCAAACAAGAAACCTTCCCAGAGCTCTGCAAAGGCAGGAAGAGGGACCAGATTGCAAGAGTGGTCTGTCTTCACCTGGGGAAGGATGAGTGTCAACCCAGGCACACACTCACAGGAGGGAGCGTGGGCATCTCTTCCTGTGTGATGAATTGGGGAACAGCAATGATTTTGTACTGATTACTCTCAGCAAGGAATAACACAGGAGCCAAGGAAGTGATAGGTTCCAACAAAACCCCTTGTCTTTTCTAAATGGTCACTTCTTTCCCTATTCTAAATGGTCACTCCTTTCCTTTCCCTACAAAGCACTGAAGAGAATCCGATGTCCAGTAACTGAATTGCTCCTTTTCCAGTGAGCTCTTTCAGGAATTCTCAAGACACCTTCTATGACAGAGCAATTCCAAATTTATAAATCATTAAAATAATGCATTTATTTATCAAAAGCTTTTCTCCTAAAATGAAACACTAGAGAGCAATCCAATCATTCCAATGAAGACATGCATTTGAATTCTCTGGGCTCACACTAATTGGCACTTTTCAAAATGTTTCCAGTTAGGTTTGTCCATAAGCATAAAAAGGAAAATCAAAATATGGCTCTCTGAGATGGGCTGATGTTTGTGAAACAAAACTATCAAATCGGGGAAACCAGGGACTAAATTCAAAGCAATGGTGGTTTGAGATCATACATTAAAGATGACAGGATCTTTCTAAATCACCTCAAACATTAAACACTTGCAGTACTAAGTCACAAACTTATCTGGAAAACACAGACTACCACCTACTGGCAATTATTCATATATGTTATTTACATACTGATAAGTGACAACAATATGTACACATTTGATGTGCATGAACTTTGTTAGAACAAAGCTCACTCTTCATCTTTACAATTACTAGACTTGAAGGAAAATATATTCCTGTGGATGTAGTTCCCACAGCATGTGACTAGTTATTGCTTTCTTTTCAATAAGAACTTAAACCAGAATAGCTGTTTAGTGAAACACTTCCCATTTAAGGTGGTTGTTTTTGCCAGTAATGTAATATGGGTTTTTTGGCTCTGTAAGTTGGTAACATGACCCCACCAGGCTTACAGATCTTCCCATTTCACGTTCACTGTCCTGGAAATGGGGCATCAATTATTACAGTGGTGGTATGGGACCAGGGAGGAAAACTGGGGCATGTGCTGCTCCTGGATACAAGCACTCCTCTGCCCAAACACACACAAGCCTGGGAAAAGGAGGACCATGGCTGGATTGAGGAGCTAACAAGAAGGAAAGAGAAAACTCTGAAACATCTTTTCCTTGGGTGATTTCCCTGCCTTTTGCTGCAGTTCTCACCTTCCTGCCCTAAGGTTCACAGTAACCACAGAAACATCCTGGAGGTAAAAATATGCCAAAAAAAGAGAAAGAAGTGTTAGTTAAAGGTGTGCACCCCACACACATCACCCTGGCTGAGCTGGGGTGATGTTTTTCACCTTCCTGCTCTCAGTGGAGACCTCTGCATGATTGCTGGGGATGATGCCTAATTTTGGACATCATTCAGAATACAAAGTTGATGCTGGGACTATGTCAATGTGCAGCCTGACTGAGCCCTCACCTCACCAAAAAGAAGCTGTGCCAGGAAAGCCAGGCCTGACTCCACTGAGTCACGCTCTGGCCTGCTGTGCACTTGATCTCAGTCCTGCTGCTGTCATTTCTTGCATGAGATCAGCTTCCAGAGAGGATTTTGGTACGTGGGTGGCAATGTCAGAAACACTGGCTGGCCCTGATGTAAAGGCTCCCTGAAGGCCAAAGATGGAGATTGAGAAGAACTGTCCCTGCAGTTCTAAGGGCACCTGCCCACACAACACCAAGTTAAATCCCTGACAATGTCTTCTCAAAAGTCAAACCAGCAACAGGGAAGCTCATTGCCAGCTGTTGCAGCCCTGCAGAAAACCACCTTTTCAGCATCTAATAAATAAACCATTCTATCCAAGGATGGCACTGTAGGTATAGAAATAATCAACATTTCAAAATTAATAAACTTTTATACATTTACAATTAATACCATTTATAGTTTAATTAGATTTTTTTTTAATCTGAGTTGATTTTCGAAATTTTTTTTCTGTTAGCTGAATCCTAATTATACACCAGGTTTCCTGCTGGCAAGTATCAGACTTAGCTAAAGACAGGCCTTCAGATATGCTGTGCTAATGCCTGACACTCAGAACAGACACTTTTCGTTCTCTTCAATATATGCATTGCAAGTAGTATTTTAATTTGGCTCCCAATTCAGAAGGCTGGAATGAGCTCGTGAGTCATTTTTACAAGTTGACTCACATGCTACAAAACTGAAGAGTTTGGTGCAGGGAAAAAGAAAAAGCAGAGGGTGGGTTTGTGGATTTCTGCACATCCCTGTCGTGGGGAAAAGGGTGAGTTTGTCCCTAGCACCCAGCTGCACAGCACAGGGGCTCAGCAGGTGCACTGCTCAGATGAGGCTTTTTCACCTGTAACTGTTGAAGGAATGATGCTCTTGGGAGGCTTTTGTTTCATGAAAGCTGTGATCAAGAGATTGTATAAAGTGTTATAATTTTGAGATTCTTTTCCTTTTGGAAAAGGGACCAGTCCCAGCATCACAGGATGCCTGGTTCAGGGTGTTTCAGTGGCTGCATTTCAGCAGTTCCATTTCAAGACTGAGATAACAAGGAGAGGGCTCCTCTTCTTCCTTAGATGCCAACCCTCCATCTCCAGTCTCAAACTGGAGACAGAGTTGAATTAAGTTCTTTTCTCCCTGCACATCACCAAGGAAATGTCCCACAGCTCTCACTATACCCATTGAAAACCCTGATGTCTTCCCACTGCACTGCCTGCATTGTGTGACCTCAGAGCCTCAAACCATTTGCATGGGGTGCAAGGGAAGGGAACTCAGTCAGAACAGGGCAAGTGGAACCAAACTTATCCTTCTTTTTGCTGTGTTACATCAAAAAGTGGTAAACCCCACATCTATTCACTGAAGCAAGGAAGTGTGAGTTGCAATACACAGAAACTACAAGAAAATCCTTTTCCTTATACTGAGGAAAAGGCTTTTTTGACCTGTCACTTTGCCTGTCATAACCACATTTTAACATTTTTCTTTCCTCATCCTTACAGGAATCTATACAATACACAAATGAAAGGCAAATTCAGAGAAGGCAGAAAACGCCTGGGTGTTTTTCATTGTCCTGAGGACAAATGCCAGAGCCCTTCTGGGACATTCAGAACATCTAGTCACTGTATCTTATTCAAGGGAAAAGCCATCTGTCAACAAACTAATCACTGGACAGATTCAGAGACAAGTGAAAATAAAAAGCCAATACAAACATGCAGATGAGGTTCCAGTCAGCAACTAGCCACAGAAAACAAACAAATCCCATCCACAAAGCCTGGCATTTGGGTCCAGCCATTTTTCACTGAAGTCAAAACTAGGGACGGAATAATGCAAAGTGATCTTCAAACAGGAACTTTCAAATCAATCAATATGACAGTGGAAAGATGGGCATGAACCAAACCTGGATTCATACCCTACCTACACAAGCCAGTAACAGCAGCAGAACAGAGTATGAACATAACAACTGAGCTTCTACCATGTTATTAACAGTATTAAAAGTCCTGCTACTTAATATTTAAACATGCAATAATACTGAACAAGTTGAGTCTAAGCTCATGGCTGACTGCAGCCTTCATTTTTGATCAGAAACACACTACCTCAAGGGAAGGACTCCAAGTGACTAATGTTCCTAGTGGCCAGGATTCTATCACCAGTGAAAAGTGAAGCATCTGCCCCATGTGTGGGCCCAACTCTCATATTTTTTTCATTATTATCTTCTATGACAAGGGACTTGATGATATGTGGACTGAGATCTTTGCCAGTCTTCCTCTTGAAAAATGAAAGCCCTCTCCTGGGTCACCACAAGTACACTTTCCTCAAGCACAAGGCACAAAGAACCCTCTGCAAAGGAGTTCCTTGATCCTCTGCTGTGCCATTATTTTCTAAGCCTCACTTCAGGATGTGCATGCAAATGGCAAAAGGACATAAATTGTTTTGATTCTGCACCAAGTTTGCTTTCATATTGGTGAAAAAGATCGAAGAGCTGAGGAAAATTGAGATGTTTCAGAACATTAGCCATGTGCCATGTTAAACAAACAACTGAATTAGACTTCAGTTTCAGCAACATGAAACATGAAAGAAGTTCAGCTTAGCACTAGCTGAAATCAACCTGAAGGAGTCCAGACTTCTGAGAGCTAAAATCATAATTGCTTCCTTAAAGGCATCACTTGAATAAAATTAAATGCATTTCTCCAAAAGCTTCACTAGCATAGCAACTGATTGGCCCTTGAGGATTCCTATAGATACTTGTCATTCAGCATGAAATCAGGTCAGCAGCTAAAATTAAACACCTACCTCTCCCCTGCACTGCATGTGGAGTCATCGCTTTTGGTGTTGCTCAGCCTCTGCCTCCCCAAATGAGTTCATTCTTACCACAAGCTTAAAGGCTGTCTTATCAAGGAGCACTGATGGATACAGTCATTCCTGCTCCGAGATGGAGCTGTTGGGAATCAGGCTGGCAGTCCCTTTGACTCCATCTGCATTGATTAGCTCTCGGGCAGCCTGCCAAGGCACTGTGCTGCCTCTTACCCTCACCACTGCTCATCTGCCTCAGAGAGGCCTGCAAGCCCTACATAAACTGCAATTTCTCTTCATTAGTGTGATTCTGCCTGCATGAATCTGATAACATATGGGATATTATCATAAAACAGCCTATTTCACCAATTCATTTTCTCCTTTATGAAGATTATGAATGTACTGCAAGTGCATAGGCAGGATAGAACAGAGGAGTCTACTGTACAGTTTAGCTTTGATTCAGTTTCTAAAATGCAGATAGCCTTCCTTTTAAATTCACATTTCCCAATAATCCTGTGCTAATATATTATAAAAACTGCTGACTCTCTCTCCCTGATTTTCTCTAGTTCACTATGGCTGATCCACACTCCGTGTCACTTGCCTGCATCGAGACTTTAAAGATGAACAGAGCTAGCAGATGCCACACAATGGAAAAAATGGGAGCTACAGTAACTGTTTAGTCAACCCTAATCACTGCCACAGTCTGACTAAGCATGAACATGAAACATGATCCCAGTTTGACTACAGATTATGTAATTTCAAACATATGCTCTATGCCCCCTCACTTCCTGCCTGTTTCGGATAACACGAGGCTGCTGGAAGGGGCAGTTTCTGCACAGCTGAATGAGCACTTTGGGAATGACACAGATCCAGGTAGGTTCCTACCTGCTTCTCAGATTTATTAATTAGCACGTGTCCCTGTTTAATGAAGTCTGCATGCCCTCTGCTGGTACATGCATGCACTCCTAGGAACACCAGCACTCATAAATGGAATAGTCTTACACAGAGAGCTGCTGCTGCTCCTTGGACAACGTGTGTGCCTGGTGTGCTTACATGTGCAATACATAATATAATGAAATGAAGACCCCCTTTTATTCTAAACAACACAGCTGTTTTGCCCTTAAAACAGTTAGGTTGGTTTATGCCTCTGTTTTGAGGGCATTTTCTGCTAAAAGGTACCATTCCAACTGCACAGTGCATGTTTCCTTCAGAGGAGATTGTGTGTGCACTGATCCCTCAAGGAGTGGGTCTAAGGGGGTGTTGCAGAGGACAGAGAACACAGAAGCCTGCAGCAACCACAGACTTGTTCTGAGCTGCCCCCAAGAAAAAAAATAATTCAGCTTTCCAGGATTAATCCATTATAAAATGCTACACTAACTCCTGGCTAATCTGTATCAATTACTGAGTACAGACACATGCAGTAAAGGTCATTGTAATAAGCAGTTCACTCCTTAAATTGCTTCCACTGCCAAACCCAGTCAAGATTGCCAGGGATCATTACCAGAGGATCATTAGCTTAACTCATCTGACAACCTCTTGTGCAGACCCTTCTAACTCTTCATACTGCCAAACAACAGCAGAACCTCCAAGACTATGGAATGACTCTATTTTCTCAAGGAAACAAGCAATAAACACAGGATGGGCAGGGTGAAAGTGGCATGAAATGAAGATAAATATGCCCATATTCTACCAGCTGGTGCCAGTTCCCTTCAGCTGGATGGTTCCAGCAGAAATGGGACATATCCATGCATCATTCATACATGGTTGTAGAGCAGAGGGGAAAAAACATCTCCCTGTGTCCTAAACCATGGCAAATCTCATGAAAAAAACCTCGAGAAAAAATATTTTTGTGCCTCACTAATGGCAATTAAAAGAGTAACAAGGAAAAAGCAAACAGCTGAGTGCATGGCTGGCTTCCCACCCTGGGAGTGTCAGCAGAGCTGCTCCTGGCAGTGCCCAGCAGCACAGGTAGCACTGAGAGGCTGTCACAAGGGCTCACCACTGCATAGCAAAGAGAAGGGGCAGGCATGAATGCCACTGAAAACTGGCTGGCTCAGGCATGTGAAAAGCTGTGTAAATTTTAAATGCTGCTCATGTACAAGACCCAGCACTGAGTGTGGACTAGTGACCTGTGCCAGGGAGGTTTGCCTTCGAGAGGAAGCCATTGCTTAGATACATATCAAGGACTCCTATCTATTCTTTCCTTTCCTTTTAAACTGAGCAGTAGCTATTGCACAAATGTGTGAGTAGAGACCAGTCTATCTGCTGCAGGAGACAGAAATGTCAAACAGGCTGTCAGGAATAGGAATCAGAGTTATATTCAGTCCTGCCTAGATGAAAGCACAGCACAAAAATTACCTACAGTGCCATCTTCTCTAGCTTTCTGTAATTTCACTTTATTATTAAACTCCATTCTCACTGAGGTCTCATCCAGACTAGAAGAGGTCACAGCCAAACATGGAAGCAAACACAGCATTAAACCCAATTTTATGCCCAATGTACTGCTATTTCAGCCCTCTTAAAATACTGTGATCTGCCTGAGAAAGAAGGGGAGCCAAGAGACAGGTGTAGGCAGATATTTTTCAAAAGTGCTAAAAAGCATGAGTTTCAAAGGAGAACACAGCTGGAAAGGAGAGAGGAGGCTCATTAACCCACAGGCACTAATACATTTTGAAACATGACCCATTTTAGAGTCAGAGTACAGAACATGTCCACACTGTGGTTCTAATAAACTCTGTGACAGCAATAAGGAACATTGAACAGGTACAAGAAGCTGCATGTGTAGGTGAGCAGGAGATGGAGCCAGGCCAAACTTCCTGCCATAAACACACACACATGTTATTTTTCCAAATCCAGACACAAGCTTATTTATTTCTATTTCAAGGATGCACACACTGTACTAGAGACACATTGTCAGTAACAAGAATCTGTCCCTATATGGTCAAACTACCTCCCTACAGCTACTCCTGCTGCCTGGTGATGTCTCTGATAGAGCTGTGCTGGCAGCTCCCCACAGCAACAGCCCAAACTGCACAAACAACTCATCTATGGCTAAAAACCTCATTCTGGTTGTATGTCCTCATTTAGTATTTGGTTGGACTGGAAGACAAGATCATCTCACTTTCCTCCTTCTGCTAAGAAGATACAAAAGAGACACAAGAGCTAGGAAACTGACTCTATTTTTGCACACAGTTTTATGTTTTTCTAATATATATTTATATGTATAGAAATTGTGACAGATGGGAAAATTCTGCCTGACTCCAGGAACTCTCATATATATATATATATATATATATATATATATTTGTATGTATGTATGTATATAAGTGGTTGTCTTCCATCAGAAACAAGATGCTGGTCCAGGCAGACCTGTGGCAGTCCCAGTGCAGCTGGAGCTGGGCTGGTGGAGCAGAGGGCTGTGAGCAGCCTCAGCCTCTGCCTTTTTCTCACAGTGCCTGCAGGCACAGCTGCTTGCCCTGCTGAAAGGTGCCTTTCCCACTGGGTGTCTGCAGCATAATTGTCAGACCAGGTTTCTGAACCAAACAGGTCAGCTGCCAGAGCCAGGGCATTAATTTTCCCATCTGGCCAGGATTAAAAACATGTTAGGGGGGTTTCCTGAATTCCTCCTACCACAACCTGAACTCCTACCTCCTACCTTCTACTCCACCCTTTGAAGCTGGGTGCAAAGGAAGAGGAAGGGAAGGAAATAGCATCTTTAGAATGAGGTTAGGTAATAAATATCAAAAACATGATTACACCTTCCAGGCTGTGAGGTCATTAGAAAAATTCTTCAAAGAATAAGATGTTGAGGTGCATTTGAGCAGAAGACTGAGCAGGATGGTAGTGGGAGCCCCAGAGGCCTTTCCAGTTTGTGGCTACCTTAGCTCCTCATTACTAATGCTCTACTCTGCCTAGTAATGGGTGAACAGTGAGATCTTGGCTGCTAGAAATAACTCCACTTCAGCTTTAAAGCAGGAAGATACTTATCACTTTTCTGGATCAAGTTCACATCTGGACATTCAACTCTTCAGATTAATGTTCAAATATTGCCTGCCAGGTCTATCTTCATTTCAAGACTCCTACATGTCTTGATCAAGGAACAGAGAGTTCTATAAGACTGGATTTTATTCTCTTTGTCTAAAGAAGTATAGAAAAAAGTTCTTCATTTCCTGTGAACAGATCTGGCTCATTTAGTGTCTTCTCATATTTTAATCCTAAGATTACAGTGACCTTAAAGCTTGGCAGTTGTTACTGCATGTATCCTCACTACCAACAACCAGCAACCACAGCATCCACTGCAGAATCAAAGCAAGGAAAAGGTTTCTCTCACTGGTATTTAAAAAAAAAGGAAATAGACTGTTTCAAGATTTTAAGAGCAATTTCTGTACTCAGAGAGATCTTAAAGTTGAAGTGAACTGGGAGTACTCACTAACAGAGACCCATTGATAAGCCCAGAGAATGAAGTCCTGTTCCCATCCAAAGAGCAGATACCCTGCACAGCACAAGTTCTCCCACTTCCACCTCAATCTTGCTCTGACATCATGTCTAGAACTGAGAAAGTTGCTCAGTCTCCACAGCCATTCAATCATGCTATTCTTGGAATTACATTTGTGCCTTCAGGCCCCAACCAATTCAAGGTTCAGTTGTATGAAGCATTCATAACACAAGACAGTCCCTGCCCCAAAGAGCTCTCCATATAAATAGCACTTTCTGAAAGCCAAGAGCTCAGAGTGAAGCTTTGCATTTCTGTATCAGCCCTTCCACAAGGATGCTAATTACTGCCAGGATAACTCTGGGTTTATGACGTGAAAATCTTGTCCACTGGGAATCAAGGCTCATATCCAGCAAAGCAGCCATCAGATGATAGTAACTATTTTTAGGCTACTTCTGACCTTTCAGAAAGTAAGGACTCTTCAAAAGATGATTAAAATACTATGTGAATTATGCAGAGAGTTGAATAGTCTGAAGAAAATGAAACTTCATTTAGCCTTGCATAACGCCTTTAAATAACACGGTTAGATTCCTTTGGCCCACAACAGTCAGATTTTCCACTGAAGTGTCAGGATGTAAGTTGGGCTGGTTATTGAGTAATAGAGAGGGCTTTCTTATTTGTGCAGACCTCCTAACCTTCAAGAGAACAAAGATTAATCAACAACATTGAAGAGGATGTTGTCATGAGATTCAGTCATAAGATTTGTAGGGACTCCTGCAAGGCTTGCAATCCTTAAAAGTGTTTTGGAATAAAATCTGAGGTGGGAGCACATACAGAAGACATTTTCAAAATAAAATCCAACACAGTTATTAATCATGGAATCAAGAAAGTTCTACCATTGCAGTAAAGTCCAGAAGAGGAGAGTTCCAGGGCATGAAGAAGATACTGTGAGGTAGAAAAAAAAATGCAGAGGCAGCCACCTGGTTCTGAGTTTGGTATCTAAAGGACCCCCTGGCTTTCAAAGAAAGTACTTCTCATTTTGAAAATTACTTCTGAAATCATTGCCAGTGCACCTTTACACCAGCCTCTTGTGCTTCAGGCCATTTTTATGCTAACATGGAAGTGACATAAAGGGACATCTCTGCACCTTAAAACAAGGTACCTGAGGGATTCACAGCTGTGTGGCCAAAAGAAGCATCCACAAACACCTGCAGCTGGTGTGGTTCCAAGAAATCAGGGGCAAAATTTCCAAAACTTTGAGATTGCTGACCTCATCCTACTCAACACAGATGCTGAGCAAGCTCTTGAAAATGGCATCCCAGGGAATTTGGGAGGATTTGAAAAGAGGTGGGCTCTGCTGCTCACATGCTGTATTTGCCTGAGGCCACACTGAGCTGCTTGTGACAACTGCAGCTAAAGAGAACTTAGCAAAACTTCCTAATTAAAGATGAGTTTCTGAAATTCCTTAATAAGTAAAGAAGCCCTTTCTCCTGGCTTGTCACACAAGGCAGTCTGAGACAGGGCAGGGGCAACTTTTCAGATCACCTTTGTCTGAGCTGCAAAATGCCTTTAACTGTGGTTTACAGTCAAGTGCTTAACAGTGCCTAGAGGTGGTGCAGCACTGACAAGCTGAGGAGCTGGGCAAGTGCCAAGCCATGCTCGTGACAGAAGATGCCTCTCACCTCCCTACAAAATAATTTCTTACCTACCAGACAAAATCCTCAATCATCTGAGTGTTGAAACATCTGAGGCTTTGCTGCCAGACCTCTCAAAACAGGGGACAAAAGGAACAACTAGCCAGTGGCAAACACAAAAATGAAACAGCTGAACTTAAAGAGAGGAATTAGCTGTCCAGATAACCTGGGGTGAGAAAGAGAACCAGAGAAAGCTGGAAGCAGTTGGATTTGGCTTGTACAGCTGATTGAAGAACAGGTTCCTGGTGAGGAACCAATGGAAGCAATCACAGGACTAAAAGGCTGAGCTAGAAGCAGCAGAAATGCTGTTCCAGGTAGGTCCAGACCTGCATGCTGTCTGAAAGCAGCACAAGCAGATCAGCCAAAGCCTAAAAGTGCTGGTTTCTCAAGAATCCCCAATAAAAATGAACGTGGCACAGGAAAGGATGGTAAAGGCAACCAAGTGGTCTGTGTGGAATGTTTGCTGAGTTTTCCATGGGCTGTCAGCAGCTCTTTGAGCACTTCAGTGCAGCCATAAAAACAAAAAAACAACAAGAAAAAGAAAAAACTTAGGAAACCAAAAACCAGAGGCCAAGCTGAAGGCAAAGCAGTGAGGACTGAGCACAACAGCCTGCAAAGGCTGCCCCGGGGTAGCTGCAAATCACAAAAAATGAAGTGTGAAGAATCAAGACTTGCCTTTGCAGGATCCAGTGGCTGGGGACACGAAGGTGTGCAGGGAGGAAGGGAAGCAGAAGCCAGGCTCTGTGCCAACACAGATAACCAGGGGGACCAGAGGAAGGAAACCACAAAGCTCTGCAGTAAACACAGGGATTAAGAGAGGGGGTAGATGAACCAGTCAGACAAAATAACTGACCCAAAACTCTCTTCTCAGAACTCAGATAAGACTTGTGTTTTAAAAATATACAGTGCTTTCCTCTCCTCCCACTTACTATATATATATATATATATATTTTTTTTTTTTTTTTTTTTTTTAACACTTTCTGGTTTTGGCCAGGAACGAGTAAAAAAGTGCCAGGATACTGCTAGAAAATCTGTCTGTTCTCACAGTGTTTCTGGACCAATCAGAAGTAGGAGGGAGCTGGACTCCCAAGAGAGAGTCTGTTTCCATTTAATTTCCAGGCCAGTTTTGCAGACTTACAAGGTTAGGGTAAGGTGCCAGACTTCTGGGTGCTGCTGAAAAAAAAAAAACAAAACAAATACCCTTGAGCCCTTGGAAACTTTTTTTCTTAGCACTCAGGAGAATTATTGTAAACACAAAGGGAAGAGATTTGAGGAAATAATGATGTCACAATAGAAAACATTGAAGTATAGAGCCTACCGTGCCACCATAATCACCTCTTTTATTCTTTCCAAGGCTAGGTCTCTATTTTGTAAGAAAAGTTATATAAGCCTATTTAAAGCATTAAGTTAAAGACAACTCCTGAATTGCACAGTACAAAGCAGAGACTAAATACAAATGATTTCATTAATTGTTTAGTGTTTCTTCCACTTCTGTATTTTACACTTCAAACAAACAGAGAAACGCTTATCATTGTGAGTAGGGATATGTAGGTAACATCTGGTTAAAATGCCAGAGGATGCCAGAGGGTTTTTCTGGCAAGGGGCCCTTGCACTTACTTGCTAGAATTCCCTGGGGTAGCTGGGGGTGTTTTGGAGAGGCCAGAGAGGAAAAATGTTCAGGGGCTGAGGAGTGAAAGGCAGGAAAAGCCTCCCTGAGAGCGAGCAGGAGCAAAAGCAGAGCCCTGTGGGAACTGCAGGCGTAGGTGGAACTTGTCAGAGGCTTTGGCTTTTCCCCTCCCTCCTCCTGAATCAGGGTGTTCTGGCTTTCAGCTCAGCCAGGCTCTGCTCTGGCTGCTCCACGAACAGCCCTGCAAAAACCTAAAGAGCCTTGTGATGATTCTCAGTGTCACTGAGCAAACTGTGCTGAACCTGCCTCTCCAAGGGCTCCTGGAGTCACAGGAATTTGTCTGGCTTTTCCTTAGCTCTTCCCTGGGGTTAAATTCTCAGCCCTTTTGAACGTATTTGTTTTCTTTCAGCATACCGAAGAAACCACCCATTGAAAAATATTTGCTTTAAAAAAAACCTCAACCCATCCATTTTCAAAGACAAATCATATTTTCTTAAATTCTGGGGAGGGAAGAAGGAAGGATCCGTACTTTAGAGTTTGAAAGAAACAGTCAGCTTAACTCTAGATGCAATTTCAGACTTATTCTAATGAAAGGAAGTTACTTCAGCCTCACTCTTTCTCAGCTGCCAGCACCACCACTTTCAGTCCAGAGGAAGCTACACCTATCCCCACTCTCTGTTTACATAACTGGCACATCCAAAGCAGGACTGCAGCAAGATGTCCCACACCAAGCAGAGAGCTGGCAAGAGACAGAAAAACAGGATATAAAAGCAGCTGCTTGACTTAAGGTAAGTGATGGCCATACTTAACACATAAAACCCAAATTTTGAGAACTCCAAAATACTTCTCAGCAGAAGAAAATTCAGAATAAGCTCACACTGACCTTATCAAAAGATATTGGATAGGAATAGTTGTCACCTCTCCTAATATTGTTTCTAGAGCATATTTAAGAAACAACTGTCACACTTCCCACCTCTGACTCCAGCAGATAGAGGAATTTCTGAATTCAGCTGCATGTTTCAGAGACTTTTCAAGGTCTGAGAATTCTTGTTGAGAAACTTCTTTGAAGGTACAACCAGACCTAACAGATGTTCACATTTACACCTGCTTTCCTCACTTTCCTCCCTACAGGCATTTTTTCTCATGTTCATTTAGGAATTCTGCCCCCTTCCAACCCTCAGTAAAGACAGACATCCAGAACTTTCAGTAGTCCAGTGGGTCTTACAAAGCCTCTCTGGAGAAATCTCCCTTCTGAAGGATTCTGGCCTCTCTGGCAGGGGCATAAAGGCAAATGCAAGGAGCTGCTTTGGAGATATCCTTGCAGGGATTCAAAACCTGACTGTGGATGGTGCTGCCATGGGCAGCCTGCTGCAGGTGTCCTGCTGAGCAGGGGAATGGACAAGGCCACATCCAGAGGTCCCTTCCAGCCACAACCACTCTCTGATTCTCTGGGTATGAGCCCAGGAGTGTGGGTGACAGAGGACAGCAGACAGAGACACAGTGCATTTTACCCACACTGACATTTTTTCACACTCTCTTGTCCTCATTTGCCTTTGCACAATCCTGAACCTCTTTTCCCCAGTGTTCCCTGCTGTGATGTGCAGCCACTTCATTCCCTTCCTCCCCTAGTGTTCACCATGTAGGTGAAGCCTGAGCTTTGCAACAACTCACCAGAAGTTTCCACTCAGACATGGAAAGCAAAGAAAAATAACTTGAAATTTTGTCAGTCAAGACATTTTGGAGATATCCATGGGAAGACTGTCAGGAAGGAAACGCTGAAAAGCTAACAATAGACATGCTGCTTAAAATTCATGTACCTCTCCAAACCTGGACTTGCCTTTCTAGAAGACATCCCATACTTATTTTTTAAGAATCTAGGAAAGTTGTGAAAAAGAAGCTCATCAAGGCAGGAGACAAGGTGCAACCTTGACTGTGAAACAGCTACAGGATTTTCAGTTGCCAGCTATGCTACAGCATCTCCCCAGTCTTTTTTTGAATCACACAAAAAAACCCTACAGGTGCTATTAAAAATTAACCAGTGTTATACATATACCTGATTTATCTACAAAACCATTCTAATCAGAAAGAAAGGAAGAGTGAAGGCTAAACATTCATAAATGTTACAGGTAATGGAAATGTGGGCTGTTAATCTGCAGCACTGCACAGATGGCAGGAAAAAAGGGCACCAATGGATATCCAAAAAACAGCATTAATGACATTTAATTTAAGCTTAATAAACCTACTATAATGTTAAAGTAGTCATAATATGCATGAAGCTAAAAGGTAGCCCAGAGCTAGGGAAGGAACCAAGGATGAAACATCTGATAGTATTCATTATATAAGGTGTCATCTACTATCTCAAAAGAAAGCATTTTAAAAACCTCCAAAGATACAGAGCATGTTCTAAAAACAACTTTTGAACATCACCATCTTGGTTTTGAGATTATTCAAACAGCAGTAGTGTCTTTCACCCACTTACTTCTGGGGAGAGAGGCAACTACATATTATGATATATAAAAATACATGACCTCTTTTGTGTTATATACTGCCAAATAATTACCAGAATCACAAAGCCAGCTTAGTGCTAGAATTATCTGGTTGTGTTCAAGCATTGTGGGTTTTAACATTGGCACAAATGCTCAAGGTCTCCAACCTCCAAAAGTACAATTTTAAGTCATAATCAGCAATTGTAAATTCAAGTTGTGAATGTTATTTGGTTACCCCATAAATTCTTTAGCACTGTAATACTTTTTACAGTACACCGAGCCTTGACCTAATGACTACCCTTAGTGACTCAAGAGTGGGGTTTATATTTGTAGGTGCTGAACTTCAAGGATTCTTTGAGCAAAAGCCATAAGACAGATACATAATGCATCTAACAATCCACTGGGGAACTCAACAGAAACACTCATTCTTTAGCCAGTCATGCAGCTGCAGGCTCCAGCAAATGTAAGGAAATACCCTAATTATTAAACTGCTCATTCTTCCCAATAATTTTATATCACAGAGTGAATAACAATTTGGCTGGTTCAGTAGTGACATTGACTTGTCTAGGGGGAGAAGAGTTAATGGACACAGCAGATGATGGAGTTTCCCTGGTCCTCCTGGAACCCCAGGGCTGGCAGGCCCTTGCCAGCAGCAGCTGCAGCTTTGCTCGCTGCCTGCCCCCAGCCCAGCTGCCACATTTCTTGTCAGGACACATGTCCTGACACAGAACCTCTCCTGGCCCAGCTGTCCCTCATAATGGACTGCCCAGTTCTCTGTCCCAGACAGCAGCAGTTCCTCCCTGCCCAAATTCTCCTTGCACACGTTTGTTCTGTTTATGGTTCCTGTTTATGCTGTGCCCTGGGATGGTTCTGTTCTGTTCCTCACCATCTCTGCTCAGGTGAGAAACCAGAGCAGTTTTGTTCTGGCATTCAGGCTGGAGACCAGGTAATCCTCTGAGTGAGCTCAACTGGTCACAGTGAGGAGCTCTCAGAGAGACAGCATTTATAATTTCACAACAAACTTCCAAATCAATATGGTAAACACGTGCCCAAGCCAAAGACTCCTCTCTGAAGGATAGCACAGATAGCCATCTTCCTAAGTAGATTTTTACTTCCTTTAGTGGAAGCAAAATAGGGTGGATAAGTGCTGGGAGTGTCTGAGTGAATTCACATTCAGAAGTGGGGCTCTTATCTCTGCCATCTCCTCGCTGCTGATAGGAGCAGGGTAAGCAAAGCCAAGGTTAGATCCTGTTCAGCTCACAATAGCAGCATGTGGTGCCTTTCAGAGCATGAATGCCAGTTTTTTACTGCAGGTGCTCTTGTGGTGTGGCCACAGGAGGAAAGCGATAACTGACATCCTTTTCCATTCAATTTACAGTCAAAAGAGTGTTTGTAATTTAGCAGTTGACTGGCTGAAGCTCAGCCCATATGGTAGCTGTTGTTCAGCAAAGGAAAAAAAAAAGTACAGTACTTAAACCGGAAAGAACAGGCAGTCTGTGCATCAACTCCAGGCTTCAAGGGGGTTCTGGCCCACTTTTATTCATATTTAAATGTGCACATTCACATAGGGGACAGGGACACCGAGCCCCATTTCCTAATATTGCAAATCACTGCTTTACTTTATGGCCTTGTGTGTTATACACAAAGAGGGGAAAAATGTGAATGCAGATTTGCCTCAGTGTCCCATGAGGAATACTGAACGTTAGAAGCAAAACCAGCTGGAAAGTACATAAAGAGCACAACAGACTCCAGTCTGGTTCCTTTTTCAGAATATTTCTCTCCCATTTACCTTCTGATTGCAGCTCTAAGAGGCCCTGAAGTCACTGTCTACAGTACATAATTCTGAACACAAAGAAAACAAAGACAAACTTCCCAGATCATATAAAATATATCTATGAGGTGAAATGTAATTCTGAATGGAAATGTAGACTTACGAGGAAAAAAAAAAAATCACAGATTCTTTCCTTTCAGTCTTTTTAGACAAAGACAGGCTGTTACAAGTATTTCCTTAAAAATATTAAAAGAAGTGAAAGGTGGCAAATATGTTTCAACAGAACAAAAAAAACAAACAAGGAATGACATTAAATTAAAAATGGTAGAATGATGATTTCAGGTTAGTTTTAGCCTGGGGGGAGAACTAAAAAGGAATCAATACAGGGTGCACTGGCACACATCTTGCTGGTCTTTGGACTTATATTCTACATATGGAGCTTCCCAAGAAAATGAGGAATAAAGGAGAATGGGCAAAGAGGAAAAGAGGGAGGGAAGGGGAAGGCACCAAACCTCATCTCTTTCATTTGGATTTCACTACTCCAGTCAAGTTTTTAAAAACATTTATGATACCACTGGGGACCTGGAGCTGACATATGACTAAAAGGGAAGATGTAATTATTAAAATTGTGATTAGCAATTACAAGTGCAGGGCTTTGAAATTATGCTTTTCCTGTGCAAATGCATCCCAGAGATAGAAGCTTCACAGAAATTGGATTTGCACATCACTGTACACTTGACAGCTACTGCCAAGCAGCCTCAATTTTGTCCATTTGGCCTTTAGTTTAGGATAGGATGCAGACCACATTAACAAGCCAAAAAGGACATGTGCCAGCCTAAAATAAAATAAAAACCAGTAAAAAGTAATTTTTGCATTCTTCCAACTAGTTCCCAAACTATCCAGTGTGTGTACTTTGCAATCCTATCTTCTTAGGAACTGTTTTCTCTTCTTCTAGTGTGTGAAAAGCCACACAAACACAACAGGAAACTGTCTGAACATGCAGGACAAATACTGAAAGTGACTGTACAAAAATTGCTCTCAGACACACAAATCAGGTGAAAACATTGCTCTGATTTGGGTATTTTAATGTTATTATACCAGCCATTAGAAATTAATACCAGTAACACAGAAGATCTGGATTGCCCAAAAGGTAAAATGCACAAAAATCAACACATGGAAGGACTGACAAAGGAAAGAGGCTTTCTCTGCTTCAATCCAGCAATAAACCAGGGCAAGAATATTCAATTCTTCAGACTCTCTGCAGCTCCCACAATCCTGCACCCCCTGCAACACCCTGGATGCCAACAGGAAGGTATTTACTAGAGAAACTAATAGGCACCATTCTGAGGTATTTTGAAAAAACCATTTGCAAGCAAGCAATTTTGCATCCACTGAAACCCTGCTGTGTTAAATGAGAAAATTGTCTTTGTTGGTTCATGCAAAATTGGCCTTTTCTATGAATAAAGGTCATTTTCCTGTGGCTAAAGTAATATGTCTATTTTTTACAGTGTTTCTGCAATTTAAAAGTTGATCGCTCTGGAAAAGTGTTTCCCTTTGCTGTTGTGCTTCAGGCTTCTTAATAAAGGTATTTAGACACCAGAATTTAAAGCAAACACTGAAGTTACATCTGAGGAAGATGCACATTTGCATACTATACAGGTTAGCACAGAACAGACATGTTAGGAGAAAATATGATTATTCAAGGTTATATATTCAAGTACATCTATAATTATCCAAGTTTACTACCTTTAAAAAGTAGTTTTGAGCAGCTAAAAGTTAGCTACACATCTTCTCACAGTATCAATATAAGCATTCTGTAATTCCATACTGTATTTCTGCAGGTTTCATTAGCAAGGTCAGGAGTCAACATCAGTGATTTACAGTCTGCAGAAAGGATGATGTCACTGAAATATGAAGAAGGTCAGAATCCCCAAAGAGAAATTATCGTAACAACAGAGTGAGATCATTGCTTGCACTTATCTGCTCCAAGGGGCAATAATCAAACAGACCTACATGTAAAGCCTGAGCTGAGCATTAGATAAAAGCTACAGAGGCAGTGCTTTCCCAAGGTAATACAGCACTGCTGTAGATTTTTTTCAGAGCTTCACTCATGAAAAAGCTTACTTTGCAAGGGTCTCAATCCCTTTTTTTCCCCTAAAACATTACATAGAAAATGTTATACACACATGTGAATAAAAAACCTGGTTCCATTTCAAATAGAAGCACTGATACCTAGACAGAACTAAATAAAGGGGCTCATTAAAAAAGGAGTTTGCCTTTGACCTTTCATGTAAGGTTTAATACATAGCTTTTCCCTGCACTGAAATTCTACACGCTGCTCAATAATAAAATCCCCCAAACACCCTCAACCAGAATAAATATTTAAACTTCCCTGATCTACAAGAGCTGCAACACTAGCTAACTAATGTTAGCTACCAAGACAAGAAAATTACACAAGTTTATTCTATCTGAGAAAACATCCACATTTTTATTGGTCTACCTTCTGCAACATTTTCCTGTGGATATGGGGGGTAGAAATTACTGTGCTGTAGTAAAAAGAAAATCTGTCTTTACAGAAGAGAGTGCTGCTAATCATCTGCAATAGGAATGAGCAATTCATCAAAAATTAAGTACGCTTAAAATGAATTTGTAACCAAAGTCTCCTCTTATTTAGAAGTGATGTCAAGTTGTTAGCTCGCCTCTTTCATCTCAAATAAATAAAAATTGCCAAAGTTCAGTGCTTCTGAAGAGAAAAAGATGTCCTATCAGTACATTTAACGAAGAATTGCAATTGTGCTCCCACATGAGAGAAGCAGCTTCCTGGACGTGGGTGTTTCATTTAAACTTTTAAGAGGACATCAAAACACATTTACATGAATATAGATCAGAGCTTCCGCTGGGTGATTTAAATGCATCTTACAGCTGTGGAGAACGATTTGCTCAGTATCCAAAACATCCCTCTTAAAAACAGGAATTATTAACTTATTTCTTTCTTTTTATACACATCAATAAAATCAGCCCCACCTCTGAACCCCCATATTTTCTTAGCAGCAACTCTCATGCTCCTTCTGTTTGCCCTGTTCCCAAACTCCAACACCTCTGCCTGCAAACATTCCGTGGCACACTGAGATCAGGGTGAGTGCTGGAGGCACTTCACACCCAAGCCACCTGAAGCCATCACATATCCCAGCACAGAAATCCCAAGTTTGTAAAATCAGGTCTTTCCACAGCTAATATGGGTGTGCTGGAAGAACGAGCATCATGAGGAAACCTCTATGAAACCTGCTGACTCTGGGAGTGTCTTCTAGAACACCAGGACAATTTATTTCTATTTTCTTATGAACGAACAAAAAAACCCCAAGGTTGTTTCTTTAGCTGGAATGTGAGTGTAAAAAATCAGTTTTTCCCTGGGTAGTTCAATGTGTGCTCATTTGCAGCTCATCTGTGAGGCAGAGGGCAGTGATGCAGCCCTATCAGCTGATCTGGGGAATGTGATCCATTAGAGAACCATCGTGCCCTGAGGGACCAAACACAGGGTATGTATGGAAGGCTGCATGAATTAATGCTGCAAAGACCGGTAATGACTTCTGATTAGATAATATAAAACATCCCTGAGCAATCAGCACAGAAAAAACACCCCAGTTACACCACCAGCTCCTCCACTGCTACAGATTCACAGATCATGCACTTCCCCAAGTACATGTTTCATTTTTTAAACACTGTACAGCAAAATCCATAATGTTCAGAAAGATATTTGGCAGGGCAGAATGAGAAGAGAAAATACACTTTTTGCTGACTTGGTGAGTGCCTGGGATATTCTCCCTTATTATTATATCTCCAGAGAAAAGCAGCATGCTCTTTGAGAGTTTCACTGGAAGTCAGTGATGAGTATCATCACCAAGAAGTTTGACACAGCAGCATCAGAAAAGGAAATATGGCACAAGAGAGGAAGCCCCCATCTTTGCCTTGAAAATATACCTATAATTCTTAAGATTTGGTTAAATCAATGGAATAAAAGGGATAGAAAACAAACTTGCTCCCTTACTTTGCTGTAATTCCAAAAAGCTTTTTAGAGTATAACAACATAAAATCAACATGGCTCAAAGTCATGGAAAATATCTTTTGATTTCAAAACTAACAAATGTTGCAAAATTTCAATCTCTTAAGTATCAGAAAATCATTATTTCTGCTAACCTCTTCTGTAACAACTCCATCAACCTTTCCAAAATAATGTTTCTTGTAGCAAAAAGTCCTTTGAATTTACCAAATTCTTATTTTCTCTTCTATAATCTTACCTCTGGTTGCACAAATATCAAAAGTGAAGTTTGCCCATTTATCCAGTAATCATCTTTCTCTCTTCAGCCCTGATAACTGCTTCATCTGCAACAGCATTTATTGTCAACAAAAGACGAGTAAAAAGCTTATTCAATAACTTTTTTTTGCCCTTTCATTACTTACTCAGGATGATTAAATCTGATCCTGCATAATTTCAAATCGATTTTTACATCTGAAATATCAAACACAACAACTTGCCATTTTTCTCCCTTTTGTTGGAACGCTGATTAATTATGTTATGCAAGACTTAAACGTTTAATGTTTCTCTGTGAAAAGAAGAATGGTCAATTCACAGGAGCTGGTGAGAGCAGAGCTCCAGTTCAGTTTGCAGCTCCATCTGGCATCCCTTGCCCAGACCCACAGAGATTCAGCCTGAGCACTTCAAGGAAGTGATCACTTGAGACTTCTCCAGCAAAAGCACAGGCACACTGGTTTGCTGAGTCAAACTGGAGGCTAAGGGAGGGCTGTATCACAAGAAAATCTTCAAAAAGTGAAATCTAAAGTCTAAAAATGAAAATAGAACAAATTTTTCCTTAAACATTTACCCTGATACAAAGCAGTGGTAACAGCACACATTGAGCAAAGAGGGAAGAATCAAGACTGGCATTTCCCTGCACAACAGCTCCATATTTTAGCAGATTTACTGTCAGCCTCCAGCCCTTCTACTTTGGATCACAGAGAATCAGATGAAGAACCAGATCTAGGGAAAAAGGCAACAGTTCAGGGACTATTAGCAGCTCTTTGTTTCATAAAGTGACCAGTGTTTCCAAAGGATGCAACATCTTTTCTTTTTCAATAAGGATTTTGCAAGAAGCTTATCTGCAATGAAAAAAATACACCACTTTATAAAAAGTATTACAAAAGTCATTTTTACAGTTACAGTAAAAGACCACAACACAGACATTAAGAGTCTGTCCCTCAAAACCACAGGTCTTTCATTTACTTGGTGGTTTGGGATTTTTTGTTTGCTGTTTTTAAAGTAAAATACTATATTTGGGGGTTCTTGTATGTATTTGTTTTTTCTGCCATCATGGTGAAGCTGCAAACATTTTCATGTTTTTCTCTAATTTAGTGCCAACATCAAACTGGAAACTTTTTTCGTTTTTTAATGAAAACCAAGATTCTGATGAAATACAAGACCTGTGGTTTTTAGGAAAAACAAAGTATCACAAGATTTGCCATAAAAACACAGGGTTGGCAACAGTAACAACCTTATGTACAGTAGCCTGCTATTTATAGGTGCACTCACAAGTCTGCAGACATATTTCTGCTCTCCAGTAACAAACCTAGGAAGAAAAAAGGCTCAGCAACAATTATCACAGATACCTGTCACGTTTTAAGTCAAGAACAAAATGCAAGCAGCACAGAACCCAGATCCTGACAGAAATCAAACACAATTCAATTGCAGGTAGCAAACACGATTCACATAAACAACAAATGACACAAAATGAGATTCTGGTCCTAAAACTCTGTAAAAGTCCTAAAAAATACTGAAGTGCTAAACCCCAAAGGCTTGGCTGCATGACAAAGGGCATTTCCATGTAATGGGTAGCAAAGGGAGGGATAAACATTCCCTTCTGTATCCAGGGGTCCCTCTGCCACACCAGTCCATGGCTGCACTGGGGGGTGTCTCTGACACTGCACATGAGATTTTCATATCTTCAGTGACTATCAACTGCTCAGGAACTTCCTCCACTGAACAGCTCCTTTGTTCCTTACAAGCTGGGGTTTAAGTTAATATCCACCTCCAGCTCTTCCAGCCCCTGTTCTGCCTGCTCTGGGGGTGAGCACAGCCCCACAGCATGGACTGGGGAATGTGGCTCTGTTTTTTGATTGTCTAAGAGTGATTCACACATAATATGACAACAAAACTTGGCTTTGCTCACATCCAAACTCCTAATATCAACACTAAACCTGTTTGTACACAAAAGCAAGGAAACCTTTCACACATATTTAGAAGATACTGCTGGTTTTTTAGTTACCTATGAAGAAATGCATAGCTTAATTCTTTCTGACGAGAGAAACGTGTTGCCTGCAAGCTCCTGAGCAAAAGCAGAGCTCAGTTTGTCAGCCACCAACTCTGTATACACATTAAAGTAACTGTGACACAGTGATGTCAATCACAGTTTTAGTATTTTCTCTTTGGAAGAAATGTTGCTGATAAGCTCAAGTACAAGTGACAGGATGGTTACTGTACTTCCATATTCTACAGCCCAAACTGCCAGCCCAGGTCAGCATAGGCTTCTTCATGTGCTCTGGGGTGTTTAACCAAGAATCACAGGAACAAAATAATTATGGAATTTCTCTTACAATATTCTCTTACTTGAGAAAGAGTAAACTCTGTAATTTCATGATGCTGGGCCTCCCACCTTCAGGCAGCCTCAGAACTGCATCCCCAGTGGATCTCAGAACACAAATCCTGCAAAATATTCCATTCAGTTCTTCAGGCTCTACCTGTCCTGAAAACAAGATTCAAAAGAAGCCATGATTCACTGGGAGGTCCTGGCAGAAAAGGGATGAAAAGGTTATTTAGAGTTGCTTTCTGTAGTCAGTGTAGCCAGGGGATTGCTGCTGCTGGGAATGCACAGCTCTCTTCCAACAAGCTCCCAAAATGATGAGCCTGCCACAGTCTTTTTGTTGAAATAACAGGACAGCAAAGGAGACAGAGGCTTGTTTCTTCACACAGTCCTTTGCAGAGCAATGCTACACAGAAGGGCTGCTCTGACTGGTAATACACTCTGCCTGTCAAGGCAGCCTATATTCCATGGAGCACACTTGCACATTATCTATTATTGAACACTTCTAGAGCACAAAGCAATCTCATTATGCAATGAAAACAGTTCCTATAAAGGCATCTATGCAAGTGTGATGAGTTTCTTTCTACAACATTTTTACATTACTCTTCCAGCCTTCCCTTTTCACACCAGCTGCAGTCGAACTACTCGCTGGCCTTGATGCTTACAATGTTGGATGAGATAGGAACAGACTAGACATTGTTTTAACACAGGAAGGTTAATTTAAAATAACCTTCCTAAGCTGCTCATACTGCAAGACAGCAACATTACAAGGAGAAGACATGGATTCATAAATAGGATCAGCTTTCAATCCTCAGAGCAGTGGCAGCAGCACTTGTCATGAGCACTGTGTGCGAGTCTCCAGGGGAAGCACAGCCTCAGCTGCCGCTGCCACAGCTCCTCCTGTCAGTCACTCACAGAAGCAGTGCCAGCTCTTCCTACTGAGGAGCCCTGCTCTCCATCTCCTAAAGGTAAATGCTACCATGACAGGAGATGAAAGGCAGAAAATGCTCCATAGCATGCCTGCTACTGCATTTCAGCACCAGTTGGCTTTTGATGTATCTGTATCCCCCAGCAAATGAGCCAGCCTTTGAAATTAGGCTGATTGTTATAAAATCATCATTTAAAGGAGCCTTAGAAAGATTTAAGTAAAAAGCCCAGGTCTTACAGTCACACACGTGTATAAGAGGCAACCAAAAATCACTATTTAAAGGCTGTATAAGTCCTGCCATAAACATTTTTGAAGGATTTTTGTCATAGTCTCTACTCCCACATGACTGACCTTGACTTTGCATCCTTCCTTTGAACAAAGCAGGAATAATATCTCAAGAGTGCTCAGGAAATAAGTCAAGCCAAAAAGTTACACTGCCTTCAGATGCAGCAAAGGATTAGAATTCCTGAAGCTGTCATGGACTTTGTCAAGGCCTTTTAAAGCATAATTAAATGTCTCTTCCTCATGATCAACCTTCTAGCAGGTCCACAAAGACAGCCTTTAGACAGCCTTGCATGATGACCACTTCAAGCTATTTTCTTGAATCCTACAATGAAAAGACCACTGAATGTTGTTTTCCAAATGCCATAAAAATATACTGTATTAAAAAGACCAGGGATCATTTTGTCCTACCCCTCTGAAAAGCCTGTTACTTACTCCACAGCCCTTTTTAGAGTAACACTGTGAACTTTTCCTTCTCTTTCAAAAGTTATAATCCAAAATTACTCTTTTCATGGGAATATAGCAGAGGGGACAATGAACCATATAAATGTTATGGAATCATTACTAAAGCCCAGAAGTTTCTTAAGGCTTGTCTCTGAGACCTCTGTATAGCCAAAAAAAAAAAAAAAAAAAAAAAAAAGACAAAATAGTCCAGGGTAGCAGTTCACATTGGCATAAACCATTCAAAAAGCAGTGATATAACAGTGATTTATTCATTACCTTACTTATATCAGTGTAAAAGAACCATATGAAAAATTCTGGAAAGAGCTCTCCACAGATGGGAATGAGCCAGCACTGAACTGGTGATGATGAACAATCTGCCTTCTGTTTGTAACCCCACCTGAAAAGATGCAGATTTTAGCTCTGTGGTTACTTCACAAAAAAATCCTGTAACTGTACTCAATTCCCCTCCTACTCAGGGGTAGCAAACCTCTGTGAGCGCATAGGAAACACAGGGCTTCTGACTAAAGTTTTATTTTTGCTACCTGGGCAAATTACTGTTATCCTTTTACATCAACAGCTTTTTTGGGAGAAAAATGCATCCAGATGTCTCACTGGAGAACACTGAGACATGTCACTTTGTAAGGGTGAAGGACAAGGCTTTTACAAGGCCATGAAAATGCTAACAGGAAAACACAAGTGAATTTTGCCCCTTTTTTTTTTTTTTTTTTTTTTCAAATTCCAGAATCAGCAAGTTTTTACAAAGATAAGCAGTTTTCGGTAAAAAGAAGTAAAATGATAATAAAAATATTCCTCTAAAGAACCAGTGGGATGTTATACAGTTGGATCTTTGGTAAAACAGCAAATGAAGGAGTAGGGATGATGGGAAGAAAGGATAAATTAACAAATAAATAACAAAGCTACTGTAGGAAAACAGCATCTGTTGAAACAGAAAATATCTGTCAAAGAGCCCAAACCACAGTATTTCATGGTATCTATTTTTGACTCCCATTAGTCATGGTTTGCAGGAGTTTTATAACATGGAATGATGCAGCTGTAAAAAACAAAACCTTTCCAGTTTATTAATAGGTGCTATAAAAATAAATACTAATTTTTATCTTATCTACTTTTGAGTAGATCCAAAGTAGCACAAAACAAATCAAAAATCACACACTCACAAGAGAGGATATGACTAAGCCACATTAAGTAGATAAGAGACCAAACTTAAGACATGCTGCTAAATCAAACTGGTGTGTATATGTAAATATTTTATCTTGCACGTAAACTTTTTGTCTCAACACCAGCAAGGGCCTACACAGACAACTCACATTAGCAATGGAAGTGTTTTCCCTCTCAGGGCTCTACTGAAGCAGCACATGACAGATACTGCAGATTTTAGAAGCAAAACGGGTGAAGAATAACACAATATGAAAAGTACACATTTTTTATCATTATCCCAACATATGTTTATATGGTTTAAAATAAGAGATTCTACTCCAAGGATCAATTTCAAAACATTTTATGAATACCAAAGGACTAGGTGCCAACATTACAACAGGTACTAAGAAGCCTTTATCCCTGTTTTCATCATGGACCCTCTCCTGTATATGATGTAACAAAGAACACTACACTCTCTTGCCTAGTCTCAGCTCTTGGGTTTTCACAGGCAGTCTGGTATGAACAAGAATCAAAATGAATCAGAAGCTATGTGAGAATTCAAACTATACATTAAAAAAAATGGTGCTGACAAAATAATCCAGCTCATTCACATCCTCTCCTCCACATCCTCTTCTGTTTCTGCTTCCAAAGGAAACTACCAAGAAGCACAGAAAAGTTTACACAGCATTCTGAACCAAACTGAAGTGAGAAAGGAGAAACCCTAATGGAAGAAGCAAAACTATCAGACACCTTCCCTGAAGAATCTAGGTTGATATGATCAGAACCAGGAGAAGGCACTTGAGCTCCCAATTTGAGTTCTGCTGCGAAGTCACACTGTGGGAGGTTTTAAGCAGACCTGCAAGCTTCTAGTCCCATCTGTAAATGGCACTTGTCTGGCACTAGGTTTAAAAATGAAAAAAATGTTTCAGACAGATATATTTGAGGAAGTCCTCTCTAATCAAGGGTGCTTTTACTTCCAGCGTTTTCAAGTGCAATGTACTTTACTTCCTGCATAAAGTGTGGGAAAAAAATTGATGTCCAGTTTCTTGTTTATATTGGAGATACTCAACCCCCTCACCTAGTCTGTGGAAACTGAGTTTTTTCATAAGGTGTATTCTAAGGAGGGAAAGTAAGACAAATATTGCTCAGCTTTTTGCAGTGCTGTCTTCCACATATGTTCTTTTTTGCCCTTTGATTTAAAGAAGATACATTACTGCTTTAAATAACTGCCTACATGAGAAATGGAGTAAAACTATTAGTTTAGAAATTCCTAATAGGCTTACATCCATTTACATATAGGTAACTATGAAAAGTATGGGTAAGAAACAAATACATTACGGAAATTAATTTAAAAAACAGTCAAAACCATTTGAGAGCTAAATTTAGTGCATGGTTTATTTTGCAAGAAGTTAGTTAACCAACTCTTACTGTAATTACATGTGACAAGTCAGAAAGAAACAAATTGAATTGGGAGTTCCTAATCCTTGTGACAGGACGTTCAGTAGGGCACTGCATTTTAAAACTTGAGACCAATTGCAGTGAATACGCCTCTATTTTATTTCAATAAATAAACTATTTTCTCTGTACAAAAGTTGGAAAGGCTTAAGTTTATTAAAACATAAGCCACAGACAAAGCATGTACAAAAAATGGTATCAAAGAACAAAGTCCAGATGAAATCTTGCATCTGCTGCATATAAAATACTCCACCCACACTTAGCTGTGTCAGGAGGGAAAGGCAGCACACACAGCTACTTATTTCTGCTGAGAGTTCTTTGCTTCTCAGCGTGCTCCACGATTTTCTCTTCCACATAGAGCCCCTTCCTCTTCCTCACTGCGTTCATGTACTTGCGGGCCTGGTTCTCTGAGTCTGCCTTCTCCCCAAAGTGCAGATACTCCTCCTCTGTTGTGGGCACCCAGAACGGGTCACTGGAAATGATCTGCAAATGCAAACAAACAAAAACAAAGAGTCAAGCAGTACTAAAGTTTATTAGCATATTTCAAGTAATCAACTGCTGAAGCAGAGAAACAAAAGCAGAGCAGATCGGGTTTTCTGGAAAGCCTGCAATTAACTGTGGAAGCAGAAAACAAGAGTTAAGACATACTCTGCAGCTCTTGCCCTAAGAAGCCCACAGTAACTTTTCAAATTCAGCTGCAGTTATTTTCTAAAAGCAATTTCAACTGCCTATCAGCAAACAGCCCCAAATAATGTTCAGAAAATTCTCAATTTTCAAGAGAGAACTCCTTATTTGGAATATTATCACACAAGAATTGTATTAGAATTTGTCAGAATTGAAGATTTCTGCCCATTTCTGTGCCCTTGTTTTCCAATCCCAATCCTGAGCTGGACAGATGGTTTAAAAATCACTGCTTCTGGTTCTAACATATTTAGCAGAGCTGTTCTTGCAGCTTTGTAGCCCTCCTCTAGAACAGATTTTAGATCTAATGTGATCACAGAATAATTGGACATGCCTTTATTTCCAGTTCATCCTATATGCCCCATATTTCTGGGACTATCATAGAGGGTATTACATAGAACCCTAAAAATTAACATTAGGAAGGGGTGGAATTGACCATATAGTGTTACACAGATTCTACTGTAAATTTCAAAAATACTGATTTTACTTGATTATAGATTTCCTCACAAGATGCAGTTACAGGTAATATATTTTTATTAAAAGAAACCAAAGGTAATACCATATTCATCTCTTAAACAAAATCCTCATGGAAAAAGCAGACCAGACAAGTATTAGTTACTGCAAGAATCACAGTAGTTGTAACAACTAAGCACATTACTCTATAATAACTTCTGAAATATTAGCACTAGCACTAATAACTGATAAGGAGAGAACAAATTTTCCTAAATTACCAATCTTAGCTTAATGCTCTAAGCCTTTTCTAATGTTGCAAACTTTTTCTTCTGACAAATCCTTTTAATTGCCATATGGTGCTTCAACCTAAGCAAAATTTCCTAAAGCTCAGGTTACACAAACTAGCAAGAAGAGAAATTAAAAAATGATGACTGAAGATGGATGATTTTCCCCAGAAACACTGACAGTTGTGGAGTCCTAATTTAATACCTCATCCTAAATACCTCCCAACACAACCACACAAATTATACTTTATGGGGAGTTAGGAGAATGACTATGGCAGTCTAATTTGTATTAGGCAATACTGTAGGTTCAATCTTGCAAAAATGGGATGTAAAGCTAAACCAACAAAAACACTTCTAGTTTGCTACAGTTAAGCACATGCATAGACTTGTTAAATTAAGTGGGTATTACTCGTGCTGAAAGTGACAGCCAATCTCAATTATTTACATGGGAAATGACTAAGCACAGGGTTGTCTGGCTGAAAACCAAAAGCAAGTAGAGCTCAGAAATAAACAGTCTGAAACTCAGCTTTCCAAATTTTTTTGTGTTTATTTTTTACTATAAACGTAAGGACTGTCTAACCACAGAAGAATCTGCTTGAGTCATACTCACTCTGATGTCTTGCACAGGGCCCTATAACCAATGCATAGAAACTTAAAGGTGATTCCTTGACAGCTTACATCAATAAAAAAGGAATGGTCCCCACCCTATAAATTTGAAAGTTACATTATTATTTTATGCATTAGAAGTACAGAAAAAGGGCAGTGAGATTGCATGTTGATTTGATGAAGTTGTAGTGATGCTCATCCTGAATATCTTAATAATGTAAAGCTACCAGGGACTTCCCCTTTCATGATCTGTCTAAACAGCTGAACAAACAAAAATTTCCATGTCTAAGAACTAAGAAAAGGTGATTCATGCTCAATGTATTTGCTTCAGACTGTACTACTGAGGGAGGTTATACAGCTACAAACTGATAAGCTAAAGATTGTTACTATGCCCTTTGATGACTTTTTTTAAAAACTGGCAAGAAATGTAACACCCAGAAATTATGCCCAGGGAGAAAGAGTGAGACAGAGGTTCTTGAAGTATGAATGTAACAGAGGAGTCCAAATGTATACAAAATTGAACTTACAGATCTAATGTACCTGTAAATATTTAGATACTGTAGTGATGGATGTTTGAGAAAATCCCCAGGTTTGACAGACTGGCTCTTTCAATAACTGATGAAAGACTTGCTCTACTGAAGTTTTGTACTGGATATTTCTTCCACTGACACAAATTCTTTATGCTTCAACAGGTCTCAGGGAAGTCAGCATAACAGCAGGTTTAAATGCACTATTTAGTATTTATTAGCCAGCAAGGGTAAACTTATTTCAGCACAGGGTTACAGAATCCTGAGTGCACCTTGTGCTGCTACATGATGCAGAGCGGTGCTGTAAAGAGGTTAATTAGGTTTAAAAGAACTACCTCAGGAGCTAGCTTGGCTTATCAACCTGTCCAAATAATTCAGCCACTACAAACTGCTTCTATAGCAAGATCTGGCAGCATCAGAAAATTTCTGTTAGTGGATCTCCACCTACTTAAATGGTGCAGATACACTACAAAACACAAATTAATCAGCACGTGTTACCATGCTGTGGTAAGCAAGGGGAAAGAGGAACCTAGGCCATCACCTTTAAGAAGTCACTGTAACCCTATTATGACACACAGGGGTGTTACTGACACAGTGACCCAAAAAAAAAAGTAGGAAATTTTTCCTTTTTTGAAAGTTCTTATTCTGTGAGTGAAGGCAAAGACACAAACTAGACTGTGGCTCTTTATTTATATCATATTCATGCATCAAGGCAAATGTTTATAGCAGGTGGCATCCATCATTCCCTGTGCTCTGTTAATACAGTGCAAGCATGCAGAAGGAGAACAGTCCCAAAGCATTGTCATCAATTTCCTTCTAATGGGAACTGTGAGAATGGTGGGTCTGGGTTTCCTGGATTTAGAGCTAAGAAGCTTTTCAGGTCCTGAGCTATTGTTTGTATTCATGGGAACTACACATGGATGGTTCTGGAATTTGTAACAGAAATTGAGTTTTTGTCTGGATGATGCTCTCAGTGATGAGTTAAACTCTAAATGGACCATTCCTTCTGGAATATGGTATAGTTATTTCACAGAGGGCATTTACTGATCCTGAAAGATCCATAGGATCAAAGCAGAAGAGACTCCCAGAAAACATTATTTATTCTACATTTCATGCCACTTTTAAAATTTTTAAAATGTTTCCATATACTACTTTCTCAGTACAAAACTAAAACATATAGCCTAAGACTCCCTGTAAAATCCAAAATGTGACAGCATTTTGACAATTCCTTTTCAAAGTTACATTCCTAAACAAAAACTTCAATCAAAAGACAACTCAAAAAAGGACACTCAAAATAATATGCCTTCCACAGATGAAAAATCTTTAAGTGACTGAAGCATTTCAGTCAATCTTCTACAAACATCTGCCTCTCTTTGCCAGTGTGTTGTGTGTCTGGAAACCACTGAGCAGGGGGGAAAAGAAAATGACCACAGCTAATCTTATCTCCCAAGTATAACAGACAATGTTAAGAGGCATTAATATTAGGAATAAGACTCTGTAAAACCAATTATATTATAATATTATTAGCATTAGGATAAAGTACTTTTTCAAATACCATCATAATATGTGTGACTTGGTAATTGGAAAATTCAGCACACCTTTTCTCCAGGAATTTTTCTAGGACTTGGTAACTTTTCTTTCTAACAGCATGAACTAGCCAGTGGCCTGTGCTTATTTATTACTCAACACCAGAATTCTTGAGAGAGACAACTTCAGCCTCAACTGCAAACAGCCCAGCACAAACATGATTATCCTCCAAGTGTACACAAGTGCTTCCCCCTTAACACAACTGAGTATTTCTATACATCTGCAAGGCTCTTCTGAAAGACATTTATTTTAAAAATGAACTATAAATCGAGATCCATGCAGTGGATCACTGGACCAGCATTTAGTCTATTAGAAAACAAGCATTTTCTCTAAATGTAGCCATATAAAATGCAGCACAGGAAAATGAATCAGTGCACAGCAGCTGATACAGTTCTTAAATCTGTTATTGCAAACACAATGCCTAAGTGATGGAAATGTTCCTATTAAAGGAGCACTGAAATTAAGGATCATTTAAATTAATCTCTACTGATTTATTTTCTGGAAGTCTTGGGTGATAAAATTTGTTTAAAGTATGACTGTAAGCACAACCATAGAATTCCATTATGCTTAAAAGAAAAATAAAAACTCCCAGTCAAATACATGAAGTGTGTCCCATCACTCACTGCAGAACCCACTCTAGGTATAAATAAAACTGCTTATAATGTAGTCAGCTGGGATTAGGTATTTCAAAAGAAGTGAATAGATTACTTCCAATATTGTAAATGGAGGGTATTCTTTAGAAAAAGAAAACATTCTAAAGCAAGATGTTTCATAAAATACAACAAGTATTCAAACCAACACACCCAAACAATGAAGTCTCATAAGACTTGTTTAGTAAGAGCATGCAGAGTAGCACAGGCAAAACGAAATGTCACTCTTTTAGCTTAACAACTACACATTAATTATTCAAGCTATAAATGCTTTTATCTCTATGAGAGACATAATCTGAATACCTGTAATAATAATCAATAAAAATAGAAATACTAGGAGCATAGTATGCTAATACTGATAGATGACAGAGTGTGTACTAATCCTGCAAATGATTATGTAAGCTAATCAAGCTTCTCAGTAGGACATGAGTTAAAGCAGACCACTTGCAATTCAAGAGGACTTGGAATTTTAAGGCTTAATTTGAGGATGATTTATTATTTGCATTTCAGTGTCACCCAGATGGCTCCAACAGTGATCCTGGTCCCATTGTCTAGTGTATTTCACAAAATGATGGTAAGAAACAGTTTCTGCCTAAGGCAGCCCTAATTATGCAAAACAAGGTTGAGACAAGCATCAAAAGCAAACAGAAGGGATCTGCCTAGTTCATCCAAAAGGTCAGGCAGATTTGGGAACATAGCCATGCTCCTGGTAGCATTTCCCCTACTGGTCCTTACTGTCTGATGAAGACAGAAAATTTCTTTTGAGCCAAATATCATCAATGTGGAAAATGCTTTAGCTGGACCATGAACAGAAAGAGCAGTCTTACAGTGTCTGATGGAGGTATTAAGAACAGCAAGCAACATTATGGCCTTTTGTGAACTGCTCAGCAAGAAATCCCAAGAAACACTAAACTCAGTGTGACTGGGCACTACCACCAGCAGCCACCAGCAAGTCAGGAAAAACATGATGCCAGAAGTTCTTTCTTGTGTTCAAAAAACAAAAAAACAAACAAAAAAACCCCGTTACATACAATTTCAAAGATGATCAGAATCCTTTCTACCTTTGAAAATTTGATGGCAGAAAGGTAATTAAAAAGCATTTACAGTTCAAATGGTGTCCATCACCTAGTAATGACAAGGACATAGACACAGACTGTGCAACTGAAAAAGATACAGCTGATATGCATGTCTGAGGTGTCTGAAGTGGCCCAAAGAAATAAAAATTTTTAGGGTAAACTTACTTTCAGCAGAACCTTGCAGAGGTGTATGAGAATAGTTACCTGCTGTTTTTCAAGAACACCATTACATAATTTATGCTGGGTAATCCTGCACAAGTGGTTCTGCACTGAGCACAACCAAATGCAAGGCCACTTGGGTACTGGCAGTGTGCTTCCAAAACAGAGAATACCCTACATGAATATACTGGGTGTGTAGGTACCCTGCAAGTAAAAGCAGCATCCAAACTGTCCCATAATTCAGAGCTTCCACTCACAATATATAATGGGGACTGCCAAGGCCTGAAAATGCCTGGTTAGATACAAGAACTCCTCCTCCAAGAAGTACTGTAGTAATGAATATTTACATAGCTAGCTATAAAATAAACTAACACAAGAGTATTTTGGCTCAAAAACATCATCCTTGTTTGTGTCTCAAACAGTGACAGCAAAGCTTTAGCCTTGACTTCAGACAGGAGCTGTTAACAGGAATCTGGTAACTGGAAATAAAAAAAGGAGATGTGTGGCTCTACTGCTGCATTTTTTCCTATTACTTAAGAAATATGTATTGAGAAAGAGAATTAAAGCCACACCCCTACCACTTTTATTTACTGTTTTAATTAGCTTCAGATGTTCTTGCCAAAACAATGAGCTTTTCATATTTGACAAGCTCCAGGTTACTCCCTGAATTCATTTATGTGCCTAAACTGTCACTGGTGCAATAATGTATGCAAAATTACAGTTAAACCTAGAATAGATTCTCTCTCATTACCTCAGCCTGCTTCCTGTTTAATGCAAGCCTAACAATCTCATCCAGCAACTTCTATATTAAGCCCCATCTTCCAAGCTGTAAAATGACTTACAATTTGAAAGGCATGAATTAAAATTCAGAATATAAAACTTCCAGACTTCAGAAGTCTCATATTCCTAGCACTTATTACACACAGCCCTTCTCTTACCTTTCTCCAGAGCCCTGAGGCACTTTCTAGGCACTATTCTACTTAGAAGGGATAATGACAAAGAATTCTGATTAAATGTGTTTACAGTTCACTTGTGCCCCCTCAAGAATAAAAGTATGTTTAATAGCTAATCTTCATGCAATTGAAAAGATGTGATTTAGCAGGAATACTATACATTTCACAACATTACATCTAGTAGATGTCGTTGACAATTTTTGCTGAAAATTCAATCAGCATCTGAATAGAGCCACATGCATATTTTTTTTTTACTTTTAACACAGATGTCCCAAATGGGATGAGTTCCATTATTCTAAGAATTGTGCAATCACAAATACCTTCTTGTTCAAAACCTTATGATTAAGATAAAATAACATGACTGAGTAAAAGACTTAACTGCAAAGAACTGCAAACAAAAGAAACAGTCTCAAACAAAAACATACACTAACCAAAGGTGTATTATTAATTCAAAGTTTAAAAAAATACTAGTTCATAATTATCCCGAAGTTAGATATTTTAAACTAACAATCAAATAAGAAAGTTTATATTGAAATCTAAGAAAGTACTGCCAAGTAAACCCAACACACCTAACATTGGCCTAACTTTTAAAATTAGTTGGTTGAAGCTGGGATTAAAGTGAAACCTCTCGCTAATGGTTACTTGGTGCTGTCCTTTACAGGCAGGAATAAACTGCATAAGCATTTCAGAAGAAATTAATAAAAAAGGAGTATGTGACAAGATAGACCTCAATATATGTATTGCTCCATCCCTTGGGGCTGGAGCAATCTGAAGTACACAAAATCCATTCATTAACTGAATTTTAAAAAAATGGCAATTCATTTCCACAGAGACCAGAATGGCATCATTTAAATGTAGGCTCTGTCACTGACCTTCCTGTGTTTAGAGTCTACAAAGCATGGTAATGAAATATAATAAAAGAGTGAACTCAAACCTCAATTTTTCAAACATATTCCATGCATGTGATTTCCATGAAATGAAGCGTTTGGAAATTTAAAAATCCCCCAAACTGTCTATTTCACTTTGTGTAAAATGGTGTTAACAACACATTAGAAGGAATTTGTATAGACAAATACATGTCCCAGGTACTCAGCTAATGAGCTGAGCACACTGAGAAAACACCAGCAGTACATGGTTCATTCAGAAGGCCATGGAAGGGTTTGGAGAGCATGAAATTAAAGCAGCAACCCTGTTCTTGGTAACACAGTTTTGACACTAAGGAAAAAACAGTTTAAAATGACACAAAGTTCACATCCTATTATCTTACACAATGATGCATTAAATAGTAGGGATTCAAATAAAATGCTGTTTACCATGTAGATATATATACCACAGTTCATCAGTAAAGTGACAATGTCAAAATCATTATGCAACTTCATGCAGAATTCAAAGAGAAGAAACAGGAGTTAAGATACAAACCATTTCTCATGGTTTCTCTGTCATACTAGCACTAGAGATTCTGAAAATTGTATCTATTTAGAAATTGCCTTGATGGTGTGAGAGTAACATGCACTCCTTCTGCCATCACTGCACAGAGATAACATTACCAGTAGCTTAGTTAAAGGCTTATTTTATCACAAAAATATGTGAGCATGGCTTTCATGGAGACAAAAAAACCCAAACCTCCCCCAGTGACAGATTCCTCAGGAGGAAAGGTGACTAGCTTACACAGTAATTTTCCTACTACTACATTTAACATACTAGCTGCAATTATAATCTCTCAGAGGTCAGTTTTAGAAAATGTTGCCAGTTGTTCAAATCTCCCTGTCCTGTGCATATCTCTAATGATGTGTGAATATTTTCTTACGTGAAATCCATAACATTTGAGAGTGAATGTACATGCCAAGGGACAGGAGGGGAGGCCTGAGAGCTGCAGGGTTCGTGTGTTTGCTTAGTGCTGGAGCACAGCAGCTACAAATCCTAAAGAAACTGGCACAGAACAATGGTGAGCTGGAACTGACGTCCTCTGGCTGATATTCCTTTAGGGCACTGATGTCAGAGGTTCACACAAAAGACCACTAAAGCCACAAAAACTCACCAGCTGCACTTCAGAGGAGATCATCCAGATCTGACAAGACTACTGTACACAGGATAGCCAACACTCACTGGTTTGAGGTACCTGATCTGTAACAGGCTGTAACCAAGATCCCTATACTCAAATGATGCACTTTATCTATTTTTTTGTGTGTACACCATCTGTGAAGTGTTGTCTTTTTTTTTTTTTTTTCCCTGTTTGCATTCTGTGCAGCTGTTTTTCCTTTTGTGGTTCTATGTGAAGTTGGACTTGGTTACAAGAAGATTAAATGAATCAACACAAGGCAGGAGAGCTAAGTCCTTGGTGCCTGCGTTTACTAACACCAGTAAGGTACCACTGCCAAGCAAGACATAATGTACTTTTCCAAGTGTACTGTTTCAAGTACTCTGCACTCTTTCAAATACTCTCCTCAACTCTTTTGCTATCATGTGGCCAGTTTGCAGAGGTCCTCCTTCTCCACTGTCATCCACATTAAATTCCTGACGCAGTTACCACAGTTACTAACAAAGAAATACAGTTAGTGGAGTATTTTACAAATACTACCAAGGGAAACAACTTAGCTGTGGATGAAGAATCCACACCACGTGAAAAAGCAGCACATACTTCAGAGAAACACTGGTAAGCAGCCCATAGCTGGCAACTGCAGAGAGTGTCACTGACCTCAAAAATCTACAGTTGGTTGTACTCAGAGACTTGACATTCGAGGTGACAAAACAAATCAGAAGATCAAACAAACAAACAAAGATTTTTTTTTAATCCATTTACGAAAGATTCTATTGTTTTCTAACACCAAATAAAGGAACACTTGACCATAAACAAAAAACACCCCCAACCAAAACCAGAAAAACCTAGACTTTGAAGTTATTTTAAAAATTTCAGGTGAAAAGTTTATACCCACTGACTTTTGCCCTTGAAGCCATTTTTAGCTTCTTCAGTGGAGTCTTCTGAGGAGCCTGACAATGCAGGTGTGTTTGTCTTGAACAAGGAGCTCTGATTCACAACCTGGTCTTTTTCTCCCTGAAGAACTACTCTCCACATCATAGGAACAAACTACACTGCACTTTCAGCTGATGACACTCCTGATCAGTTTCCCACTTCCTACTTTACACCTTCACATTCAACCCTTCATTTCTTTAAGTGACAAGGATGACCAAAAGGAATGATTCTGAGAACGTCACTACTTACTATCAACAGACTTCACTTTGAAAGAATGAAATCTATTCGATTTGCCTTTTAAGCATGAAAATTTATGATGGCTTGGAATATGGAAGGTGCCTGCTAGACCTTAAGAGATTAACTTCCATGCACATTAGATTTACTGATACATTCATTTTCTGTTAGTGGTAGGTTGGGGCTGTTTTGTGGTTTTGGTTTTTTTCCCATTCCCCAAACAAGTTTACCAGAGAACTCATGAAAAAGGGCACATAAATTCAGGAAAACACATCTATAAAGGAACAGTTTCATTTATGAAAGACTTACTTGCTATTGAAATAAAAAAGCATCCCATCTAAACAAAATATAAATACATTTTTGAACAGCACTTCTACAAAAAGAAATAATTTAAGGCATTTCTTCTCATTTCAAAAAGGAATTAATCAAATGTCTTGACCAAAACTTAACCTTTTTTGCTTATTATTCCAGTCTGCCACATCTACAGGAAATAGATCACCAAAACAGATGGAGTGAATAGATATTTTTACCTCCCAGTGGCTGAACACCAGCTGTGGACTGGCCAGGCCACTGGTTCTCTTCCTGATTTCATCAGCAAAGCCAAAGCTCTCTGCTACTGGCAGGACTGCCTTAATAATAAACACATCCGTCCCCTCTTTCATCTCCTCTTGTAGCACTCTGCCTTCCCTTTTGGACAGCACAGCATACACACGACCTGCAGAGACACAATTCTCATCAGCTTACCCACATATTCACATCCAGCACCATGAACAGAAATACATCAATATTTGTTCAGGAAGGTCCAGCTTTAAGTCAAATATGTAACTTTTCTTGGCTAGAATTCTTTCTTGTAAGTCAATCAATTAAATGGACACACTAAATTCAAACAACATATTCTGCCACACAATGTGAGAACCATCTGAGTAACATTTAATACTTTACTACTGCTGGATGAATCCATCTATGTCTATTTCATACAATCATATGGCTGTTTTAAAAAGGCACTTTGCCAGATTATGTGCCTAACTTGCTATTTTCTTATAACCAAATATTTGAGAATCATTACTAAGAAATATTATTTGTTTTAGGAATTGTATCTAAGCTACTGCTCAAAATTTGCTTGGATCATCATATCCCTACATGGTACATGTCCCAGACAGTGCAGTGCTATTCTAATCACAAAAAACTACTTTATCTGAAATACTACATATTTATTACATTTAATGAGTTCAATTGGTTTGTTAATAAATTCAGTCTTAAGTTAGTAATGGATAATTTCAATTTTCTTTCCCAAGTTAATATTCAATTTAATGAAATACAGTGTATATGTCATGAAAGTAGCTGTGAAAATGCCCATGTTTGACTTAGTAGTAGCTATCCTGTTTTTAAAAGCATTTTACAGACAAAAACTAACAAATACATTTGTGTTGATGAAGATAATAAGCACACAAGAAAATCACTTAAAAACACTGTATTCCCCTCTCCTTGTTCTTCTCCTCTGCTTCAGCTTAAGTTATTTTCACTGTCAGCAAAGTCTGATGGAAAAAGTTTTATATTCTGAAAACACAGAAAACCTCACTTTCCCAGAAGCTACTGTCTTAGAAACAAGCAGATCAATTTGGAGATATATTAAACTTCACAGGGTATCGATGTAAGAATTGCCAAAGGAAAGAGTAAAGATACAAAAGCCAGCAGTTTGACACATGTCAACTGCCAAGCCTGACTGGATGGAAGGCCTGCTTTCCACTCCTCCTAATTATTAGCTTATTTATTATCCTCCTATTTATTAGCTTAAGTTTCCACAATAAAAATTAAGCCCATGAATTTGTAATGAACTAAGTGCATGTCCGTGGTTATTACAACACAATTCGCATTCATTAGACTGTACTAATTCGTTTTCATGTCTGAGTCCTAAATTACACTCATTAAATATATATATTTATATATGCATTAAAAAAACCATGTTTCCATTTGGGTTTACAGCACAACTGATGAGCCAATGCATGTTTATTACTTCACTGTAAACAATAAAGCTTTTTGGGTAGTGAGTATTTTGGAAAACAGCAATTTATACAGTGCTTTTGAGGTTTAAAACTTGGTACCTTGGTTTAGCTTGATACAGAGACTCAGAAGTACTGTGCCAATGTGCTTCTGGAACAGCAACACAGAACAATACACAGCCCAGTTCTGACAGCTATTAGTAACCTCACACATTAGAAAGGAGTTTGAAATGCCAAAGTTCCCTGTCATAGTAGGGGATGTTTAGGGTAAGGTGCCCATAAACCTGTGGCAGCACACCCTTTACCAGCCCTACTACAGGGTACCTCCAACAAAGAACAGGATAATGCACCTGCACAAAACAGTTGCTCACTCAAAGGCATTTCTTTCCATTACAACAACTGTAATTTTTGATCTTTGGACTGCTATCAGTATGACTGTGTGTACATCAGCTGAGATTTTTTTACAAGTAACCAAGTATTTAATTATTGTATGTGGGATATGCTGTAATTTGTGCCATGATTAGTACAGTCAAAGTAAAACTGCTGATAGGTTAAATGCGTTGGAAGTTACTTTTAAAGAAAATCTTGGTGCTTTGGATCAGATTCAGCATGCAAGCAACTCCCATGGAAAACTCCAAGAACAAATACAGTTAAGTGGTGTCATAAGTAGGTCATGAAAACAAGTTTAAGTAGGTGTAAGTGGTAAGGTAATATAAGTGACACCATTTGGCATGTGCTGGGTTGAGCAACTTGCATACCAGGATACAGATGCTACTTAAAAACACAAAATAACCAACTGGACTGCAACAATATTTTAATATTCCTTTTCCTGATTTTATTTCTGTATTATTGCATTAAAATATATTGATATGGCATTTGCTAATATCTTGCACTCCCTTAATAAAAAGGAGAGGTTTCCCTTCTCTTCATTGAACCTACTCTTAATTATGAGGTACAGTGTTGATATTCATGGTCACCAAAACTGGTCTCACAAAAACCTCACAGAAAGGCAAGAATTTGTATCTTGCATTTCAAAAAGCTGCAGCATTGTTATTTATGTCTATGGTTCAGATAAGCAAGAAGAATGCTGAATTCTCATTCAGAATGGTGTAAAAATCACAGGCATTAGAAAGTCATTGGAGAATCTACTGGAGAACTATAAAATATGTCTGACAAAACATTTAATTAAGTTATACCTCCTGATTTAGTCTCATTTATAAAACCTCACCTTGGAAATCAGAAGGCAAATTCTGGGCAAAGGCTTATTTTCCTGGTCTTACCTAAAACTTCTGCAGTAGCCATGATTTCACAGGTATACATTGCTGCCATGAGTCTCTGTGGTTTTGCCTGCAAAGCATAACGACAGGCTTCCTTCATGGTGGCAATCAGCTGTCCAGAGAAAGGGCCATAACAATCTGCGAGTACTGATTCTCCTTTGTGTTTACTCATTTTCTCAGGTGAGTCTGTGCTGCTCTGGTTCCTGTCCTGTTCATTTGCACTGGGACCTTCAGCAGTGCAGCTGCTTGCTAGAGTATTATCTTCATTTTGCTGGTGTTCAGTGGCATCAAGCTCCCCTGAATCCTGCCTACTATTTGACAGCGTATCTCCAGCTTTACTTATTTCCCATTTTTCCACTGTAAAACAAACACCCATGAGAGGCTCTTCACACATGGGACCTGAAAGTGTAGCCAGCTGAAATCCACTTACTATGCTGTTGTCAAAGTCTCTGTATTTACCTACTTCTTTCACAGAGTTTCCAAGGCACTGCCACACAGATCTTTTATAGCCCCCAAAATTATGTAACAAAATATTAGGCCCACACTTTCGTGGTCCAAATGACCAGATCTGATCAACAGCATTTCTCCACTTTCTTCCCTGAAGACTTTTTTCCAACTTTTCTTTGAATTCTTTGATTCTACCAAGAGTCTTCTGATTTATCTCATGTGTTTTTTTATCTTCATTCAGAGAAGTGTTGAGTTGTTCCATAGTTCTAATTAAGTCACTGTTTTCTTCAAGAAGTCGAGTTACCTCCTCAGGAAGTGGCATTGCCCTTACACTGAGAGTAGCTTGTTTATTTGGAGTATTAATCGTAACAAGCCCATCTGAATCAACCTGGATTCCTTCAGGAATTTTATTTTGGTCCTCTTTTGTTTGGTGTATGACAGCAACTTTCTGCTGTTTTCCTATTTCTTCATTCACCATATCGACTTTGGGAGGTCTTGTTATGGTCTCTCGGAAGGGTATAATGGGAGCAGATACACTAATCTGCACCTTTGCAAACCTGCAAAATGAAGTTCAAGAATTAGCTTAAAATCTTGAAAATAGTTTTAAACTTGGGGGTGGGAGGTAGGGCAATGGCCTTAACATGGAACAGATGTTCATGAAGAAGTCTGATTGCAACATAGATTACTAGGTAATGCATTTCAAACTCAAATTTTATGTACTTCAAAAAAGAAGCACTGCCTTTTATGTCTTCAGAAATATTTGGAAAGGAACTCAAGAAAATAAAAGCAAAAGCATTGCTATGCCTCTGCATAAATCACTGGTTCACCCACATCTTGGAAACTATGTGCTGCTGTTCTCTGCCCTCAAACGAAACAGAACTAGAAAAAAACTGAGAATAAAGATGATCAAAGGAACGCAAGCACAAGAAGCCTTCAGATGTTCCAAGGGTGCAACAGAGACTTAAAAAACCACATGGGGCATGGGAAAGGCTGACCAGGATTAACTGACAACCAAACCACAAAGGGCCCTGGACTGAAAATGACAGAGGCCTGGGAAAGCATCACAGTTCCTCCAGTTTTACTCCTCCTATCCCTGCTGCTGGCCACAGTGCTCAGACACAGGGCAGAGATGGACACTTGGTGTGAGCCAGCATATCTGCTCACACAGGGACATGCCCAGAGAAGGCAAACCACTGGGACAGCTTAACAGAGCTTTGGCTGATAACCACTATTATAAAAGCTTAATGCTAGAAAGTGATGCTTTAAAGTCAGGTGAAACATTTGTGAATGACAGCAAGAAAAAAGAAGGAATTATTTATTATGTGACAGACTCAAAGATCAGAGCTGAGTATCCTTCTTAACCATCCATGAGTTCTAAGCAGGTTTATTAACTGACAAGAGAAGGACTAAGCAAAATTTCTTATGTTCCAGTAAATTTTGGCAGTGATAATAAAAAAAGTTGCAGAAGAAAAGCAAATACAATTGAAAGCTTTATTTCCATGGTAGTCAGAACCAGGAGATTTATCCTTTTTGCAGTTTTTTTAAGGATTTGCATTACACCAAAAACCAAACACAAACCCACCCACACGTCACCATTACCTAAATTCTCTTTGTTTCTCATTCTGAAAAGGGTAACTTAATCTCTGATGCTTAGTATTTGCAATGCTCCTGGGACAGAAATTTCTAAAAACTTCTGTTGTACAATGCAGAAAATAAAATGTTCAAAGTTACAAGGTCTAATTTCTTACTCCATTCAAAAAGAACTAATTGGGAAGAAAAAATATAAATTTGGTGAAATCAAGCAGAACATCCATATTTAATAATTTAGATGAACATAAAGGACTAATCTTTTAGCTGTTTCCATGTCTCTTCACATTTCTGACAATGTGTCACTTGAACATAATTTTCTAAATACACAGTGGGAAAGCTAAAATTAAATATGTGCCTTCGAAAAAGTCTGATTAAAATCTTGACAATGCAATGCAGTTTGAATTCAGCAGAACCTCCTCAACTGCTGTAATTAGTCCAAAAGCATCAAATCTGCAAAGCCCAGTTGATGCAATTGTGGTAGATGCCAGTATCAGGATCCTGCCTCCTTACTTCACATGGGACTCAAACATCATGAATAACTTTTCCCAATATTTTGGGGGAAAAACTTGTGGGTCACATTTTAAGGTTATTATATGCTGTCTTGATCTCTAGTTCACCATATGCTATTCCAAATTATGTGCACTTAGAAGTTAAACATTTATAGAGAAACAAAGAGAGCTAATTAAAACTAACATTCCAGAGCACAACTTCTCCTCTTCACACTTTAGCAGTTAAGTAGTACCACTTTACCATGTCAGAATTTACACAGAATCCATGAGAAATGGAGCAAGAAAAGGATCCCATTCTGGACTTTTTCTTCTATGAAATGGGGAGAGAAGGAAGGGACAAGTCTTGTTCCACTGATGCCTTAAATTTTAGTTTTCATATTTTCCAGATTCTGTACTGCATTAGTATATAACTTTGAACTTCATATAAAGTATTGGCAAGTTCTCTTCACAGTTTAGCTAGACAAAATAATCCTTTTCCAGCCTGAGAACCAGCCTGCAGCCTCAGGCTCAAAAAGTGTAAACAGCAAACTGAGGAAAGCAATCTGGGAGGGTGGGACTGAAGAACCTGAAGCTGTAATTGGACAATTAACCCCAACATGGAAATGAACCAAAACTTATGAAAGTGTGAAAACTCATGGCCCATTGTCCATCTTGGGTGTAGCCACAGCTGGGCTCTTTTAGTGCCCAAGGTGTATCCTTAGAAGGCCTTTTAACAAAAACCTACTTTATTCCTTTAACACTGTCTAGCCTCTGTTCTAGGTGGCCTCTCAAGGCATCACCACGAGCTGGTGTGTGAGGGATGGCAACTAAATATGCCAGATCCTGAGAGATCTAGAAGGAGCATGAGTTCCATAGTGAGCACACCTTCCTTCTGGGAGCTGGTACCCAACTGAGAAATCATGAGCAACAGTCAGGCAGGACAATGGTGGGATCCCTGCTCCTCTGTGTCTCCAGGTGTTTCTTGTTTCTGCTCACAATGCCACAAGCACAGGGATACAAAATGGTAACTTTTGACAGGCTATCACTCTCTTAAAAATAAATTAGATGACAACTCATAAAAACCTCCAAAATTATGTACATGAAAAAAAAGTTTAGGAATGTAAATGTACATTAATGTATGTAAGTAAGTCCTACTAGCTGCTCCCTATAATCCTATTACCCTGTAATGGAGTATTATTTTATCTATCTTTTTTTTTTTTTTTTTTTTTTAGATTTGGACCATTGCCAATAATACAATCCTGCTATGCAAACTGCAGCTAAAAACAGGCACAACCAGTTTTGCTTAAACACATTACATTTGAGCAAAATGTATCAATAAATAATACTACATTTTTAGAAGCAGTAAAAATGCCTTGCACTAAATTGCAATGAGAATAACCATTAAAACATACATCCAGTTTTACAAGTGATCTAGTCTAATTTTCAGAAGAAATTACAGTTCTCTGACATTAACTGAAATGAGTATGGGTACAGTAAGACAAACATTCAACCATTCATCAGGTTTGCTCTTTGGTTTAGAAAGAAAATGCCAGTAAATGTATATGGCAGAAGTACCAGAAATGTTTTAGTAAATGAAGTTACAGGAAGGGATTGTTTCAGACATCTGTTCTTCTGCCATTTGAAAAAACATTAGAAGATACTAAATATATGCATGTGTGCTTGCAAAAAATACTACTCATGAATGAGAACAGATTAACATTTGAAAAAAAAATCAATGAGAAAAGGCACAGGATGGAGTGTGCACATACAATTTTGGGCTTGGTGCTTTATAATTTTTCACAGTTCATTACCAGATATGATTCTCATCAGTTTTTATTATGTACAAATGCCACATTACACTCTTAGACTCCTGAAAGTATTGCAATTTGTAATTTCTAGAAAGTACCCCAAGTGTGTGTTACATGTATAGAAGTGATAAGCCAGTGGCTTCTGCCCAACTGCAGAAAATTTTATAGCTACAAAAAGGTACATTTATGACTCAATGATAAAAACTGTTTGTGGATAAAGCTCTATTTTACCAGAATATAAATCAAAGATATCCATCTGACAGAGAAATACAACAGACACCTACTGAACTAAAAATATTTCTTCCTCCTTGCCCCTCTAACCTTTCTTTCAGGTCATCCAAGCAGCGCTGAAGATGAACTTCTCCTGCTGTCACCAGCACATGTTCTCCTGTCTCCTGGATTAAAACTTGCACACATGGATCAGCTTGGTTTAAAAGCTTCATCCCTCTGACCAGCTGAGGCATATCACCTGGCAAAACAGGGTATTATTAACAAAGGAATACTGGGAGAGACATATTCAAAATACGATAGACTTAAACTGAGAAATAGTAACACTCATTTTTATGGAGCCTGAACACAAATAGGTATTTTAGGAATAAGCAATCAGTGGGCAATTTTCTGCTTATGAGTCACACAAAGCAGCGTGGTTTTAAGAGCAGCAACTGAAAACATAAGCTGCACTCAGAATTTGTCACCAACAATTTATGTACTGATGACAAAATTCACATCATCCAATTATAACCATTTAACACCACACTTCAATGGATTCCACATTTTTTGTTTACACAGCTTTACAGCAGGTTCAGGAGAACAAGTCACCTATTGACCATGACTAGGCTATGTTGCTTCCTATACACAATTAACTTCAGATACAGCTCCTGAACAGCTCACATCCAATAAAACCCCTTAATTTTATCAAACTGAAGTGATTAAAAAATTCAGGACTTCACTCCTCATTTTCACAAATTGTCAAATTATAACCTTTCTTACCTATTAAAACTTTTTAAAGTCATCTTTCAGTGAGTAATTTCATTTCCTTGAAATCTTTCATAACTAAGTGTATCAACTTCTAAATTGCTAATGCTTTAAAATGCTCCAAATACATAAATAATAACATTACCTTTACTAAAATAAAAGTATTCCATATGGATTACTTAGAAGGCATAACTGCAAATAAAGCATAGGAAGGATTTTGAAGTAGCTGTAAGCCACTAGAAAGCCTTAAATTAATTAAAAGCTGAAAAGAGGAAAAATCAGGAATGTGAGAGCTTTTCAGTGAAACAAATCACAGCTGTCCCTAAAATGAAGGTGTTTAAAAAGAGCTGTCTTAAAGTTAATGGAGAATGAACAAGCACAGCTGAGTCAAATTTGGCTAGATTACATCAAAGCTATGCATAAACACCTCATGTCAGCAGCCTTTCATAATGAATACAATTTAAAGAAATTAATTATGAATTCTTTTTTTATTTGACATACGCAGTGGAGAATACCCCAGGGGTTTCCAGGAATGTATATATTCATGTTCAGAAGGAAGAGTGACATTAAACTTGTCACTCACTTGGAGACTATTAAAAGAAATATGATATTGTTTATTTACTGCTGAGCTTGTAAAGGTGTTAATAGAAAAGCATCCTTCAAAAAAAACCAAAAAATAAACTGCAGGATTATTTCACATGGCCAATGCAGTTGAACAAAGACTTTCAACTTTGTCTCTCCATTTAAGCTCACAGAGTGATGAGTACTTTTTTTTTTTTCTTTTGGAGCTTATGGCAATCATACAGGAAGATTTTGACATGAGTGTGAAGACAAGCAGTAATTTTGTAAAATGTACATAGGGAAATAATTTATATGAGTCGTTTTTCCACACAAGCAGATGCAGCTTTGAAGCAGGTCTGATGTGGCAGTCAATGCACAGGTGACAGTGTGTGAGGACCACCTCAACACTACACACAGCTCTGTGCAACTGCAATGGCCACAATTTGCTTGTCTTCCTGTTATTGCAAGCAATAATGAATTTTCAGGAAACTTCAGAACATATATAACCATCTTTTAGGCTTCTGCCCCCTAAAAAATTTAGTTCAGATCATAAATTCAGAAGTTACTGAGGAGGAGAAACTAAGTAATGGTGCAAGAATGATCCAGCTTCCTTTCTTAAGTAACAAAAATTACCCCAAAACTGGTCAGTAGATCTAGAATTACATTCCTTTAATATTTTGAACTTAATACTACACTCAGCAGAACCAGTAATTTCCAATACTTTCAAAACTGTTTTAACAAATGTAGGATGTACAATATATGATTATCTGTTACTCAAACACATGAAACAAATAGCTGCCAAGCTGTCCACTAGCTCTCTAAAAAAAAAAACCATGTAATCTTAGTGTTAGAGTATTTTGCAATGGAACATAAAGCCAGCTATTTTGGTTCTACCAACACTACAACAACAAACGGGACTGGGGCTGAAGTTCAAATAAAGCCAGAGGTACCCCACTCTCTGTTTTGCAGGAAGTGGGGTGGACATTAAGGAGAAGCAGATCTACACCACAAGATGAATGCCACACATAAAAGAATGGCAGCAGACATGGAGAACCCACAGATCTGCTCACCTGCACAGTAAAGGAACAGTGAAGTGCTAGCCCATGTAGTGTCTGACTTGTGAACAGCTGTCCCAAAAGGTCACAACAACTTCTCCTGTGTCTCCTCACCCACTGAGACAGGAGCGAGGCAGCTGGGACAAGTCACATCCCCTCCAGGTAATCCATACATCTACTTTATATTGGGCAAGTCTCTGACTCAGGGGCTAGCTCATAAACTGGCCATGTCACTGCTGCACTGCTGCCACACTGAGCTGTGTTACCACCCCCATTCCCCCTGAAGCTTACTGGGATGTTTTGGTTCAACAGCCACTCGCACAATCGGGGTAGCTTCGAAGTTGAGAGGTGTAAATGGTGGACAAGCAGGTGATGTTGACAGTGTTGCAGACTTCAGCACAAAATCCTGCAGGCCTCCTATTCCTAAGAGAAATTGGGGAAAAAAAAGGCAAAACAACCAGAAAAGGTCATCAACTGTTATTATATATATCATATTGTTATATTAAATGAGACTAAAACCATGATCATCAAGTTTAAAAAAGGTGAGATAATTCTAATTACAAAAGGAGGATTCAAGAATTCCTCACTGTTCATATAAAGGATCTGTTAAGATACTTGTCCATAAACTGAGTTCTTAAGTCTCTGGTGTGACATTTGATATTTAGTCTCACAGTTCCCACTGCATTCCCTCAGTATTTTAAAAGGCATGTTTATAGCTCTGAAGAACAGAAAGGACATGAGGACTTTTTTCCCCTTCTAATATGTCCAAGGCTTTGTACAGTTCAGGTTTAATTCTGGTGGTTTAAATTTAGAAAAACTTAGATTGCACGAGGCCTGCAATGGTCATCTAGTCCAACATCCAGGCCAAAGCAGGGCAAACTTCACAATTAGATGAAGTTGCTCAGGACCTTCTCCACTCAAGGTTCAAATGCTTTTCACAGTAGAGACTGCACAGTCTCTGCTGGCAACCTCCTCCACTGCTTCATTATTATTATTGTGAAGAATGATTTTTTTCCCCTTCCCACTCCCTCATGCCCATTTGGGATTCACTTTTTTTTCCAACTTCATTCTTGTAAAAATGAATTAATTCCATTGTAAGCTATTAATTCTCATTCTATATACATTATAATGCTGAGAAGTTGAAGAAAAATGATATTAAATTGTAGTGATAAAAAATACAGAAAAAAATACTAGCTATAAATCTGCAAAATAGCTGCTGTAAATGCATACTGAGTTTTGGGTGGCTGGCACATTTAAGAGAATGTGAAATTATTGCCTTCAAATTCCTAACCAACTGCACATCATTCATAATTTAGTCAAAGCTATTCAAACACAACTAGAAGTATGTGAATAATAAAGGCAACAAATAAAGCTGGTATCAATTTATACAATCACTATTCCTGATGCTCCTTCAATCACAAGCAATGAGCAGTGCAGTTCTAATGGAGTATAAATTAAATGAGCATGTAACTTGTAATGCTATGAGAAAACTCAAACCTTCAGCTCATAATGTGTATCTGCTTAAAAATTAAATTCACATTGTAGGCTGCAGTATATTTGTGCTTCTTCCTCCTCATTCTCTCCTACAAGCCCAAGGAGTTCTTCACCCCAACAGCCCATCATTACTCTACACTTTTCCAGGCTTTTTTTGTTTTATGTTTTTTTTTTTTTTTTTTGTTTTTTTTTTTTTTTTTTTTTTTTGTTGTTGTTTTGGCTTAGCTTTCTTCATTTGAGGCCAGAAACAAAGAGGGTCAGCTTCCACCCTATGAGATCATGCAGGAGTTTGAGTTCTGGAGAGACTGCTACAGTTTCATCTGCAGAATCAGGCTGTTCCTCCAGCTCAGGAGGCTGGATGCCTGGCCAGCAGGGTAATCCAAAACCCAAAATGTCATTATATAAGAAAACCTGCCTCAAAATAACTGGAAGCAGAACAACATTCAATGGCTTTAAATGCATGACTGCAGATGCTACAAAGAAAATAAATCTGTATAAACTCTGTGTTGCACCTGACCTATGACCAGCATGTATTTCCTCTTTTTCACTTATTCAACATGTGGTTTGAATGAAAAACAAATGCTGGATCATCACCACCAGGGACTGAGAAAAGGGATGGGTCCATTTTATTCTGATCTTCTCCAGCTGGTAAAATGAAAATGATTTAGAATGGGAGGTGAAGAGCTTCTTTGCACAGTGTAATGTGAACCAGAGAAATAAAGTTAGCAAATCTTACTTCAGATAGACTCACTCTTTTCTTAACACGTTCCTGTACTCTTACTGTCATAAAGAAAAATTGAATCTTTTTGCTCTTCTGTTTCACATTTGAAGGCAAAAATACATCAAATATAAGTGTCTGGCACTGGTAATACACTAAAAATGAAAAAAACTCTTGTCAGTTTTCATGAAAATCTGTTAGGCTTACAACCTGAGTGTTTTAATTGCTCAAGTGAGTGAGCCAGCACAGAGCAGTTTAATTAAAAAATTCTTAGTAACAAATGTTGGAAAACAGCTAATAAGGTTCTTGGATACTCTTTTTGCATAATGTGATTCCTAAGTAACCACTGATGTGTTTTCTCAATAATTCAACAGGAAGAAGTAACAAAACTAATCCTAAAGTACTACATGACATATAAATGGAAGAATTCCACTAATTATGATGATACATAAATCCTAAACTTAGTTATTGTCCAGACCACTGAAATTTGCACATACTACTTGAGATCACAGATCTCAAATGTGTATCAATATGTTACTTGAAAGGTCTTAGAAAAATCAGTCCAAAATTAAGCAAAATTAAGTGAGATATTGGTAAGTAAGACCTTTAGAGGTGGTTTGTGCTTTTAAAAGTTGACCAAATAATGGTTCAGGGAGAATTATTACACAGGTGGTGAAATACGAGATTTACAAAGGTTCTTCTTTTATGGAGTTCCTTCTCTGACTTGCTCTAGAAGAATACTAAATCAAATATATACCTACCTGTATCCCCAGATATTAGCATATGATAGAAACTAAATGGTAAAAAGAGAAAAGAACATCATGACTGAAATCTTCAAAAGGAGTAGAGTTCAAGGCAAGTCTCAATTTACTTTCCACTTCTATGTCTTGCTAGTAAGCACTGCACCTTACACAATGCTTTTGCTGCCTTTAAAGTATGCTTTTCCAGCTCAATTCAGCTACAAAGATCTGAACACACAACAAATCAACTTCGGGGTACACGTGATTAGTTTCTCTTGATGTAGGAAGATTTAGGCATTTAAAGTTCCTTCAAGTTGCAAAAAAATGAAGCAGACACCACCACTATGCTGAAGTTTTTCAATCAGATAAGAGAATAATTTAGTTTGCAGTGTGAAAAATCAAACAAAGAAGAATGAAAGCTGTTTAAATTTTAACTTCTGCCACATTGTTACCAGCCTCAGCACATTAGTTCAGTCGATCTTTATCTTCTCTCACTGATGATATCACCACTTAAGAATCCCAGGCTGCTTTGGAATGGAGACTTGTCAAGCTTTGGACTAGCAGTTAAGGAACTAAGTAAAGCAGAAAGCTAATGTTAATCTTCCCAGTAAGGCTCCATCTCCACTGAAATCTATCATTTCTTATCAATGATACCTCCTTAGAAAGATTAGGACCTTACAATATGGAAAGCCTCCTGGTTTAAATGCTCCAGGCACCTCACTATGTATCAGTGAAGAACATGCAAACTCCTACATAATTATGAATTATGTAGGTGTGATGCAAACTTTTATAAATCTACCTAATCTGAAATCTCAAAGTGAGCTTGTGCCTGTTGTTTCAACAGGACTATACAAACACAATGACACCTCTACAATTTTCTTTGAGCAGAAATACAAAAATTTTTCTTATACCCTGTAAGAGACATTTTATAAGAAGTATCTTTAAATGGTGATCTAAAAAATATGTATGAGAAAACATATTCACAAATCCAACTTAAAAGTATGATTGGCTTAGATGTCTCCAGTTCATTCTTGAAGTAAATAGGCTAAAGGCCAACTAAAACAAACAGAACAAACTGTACTTGCCAAATAATATTAAAATAATTAAAAAATCAAGGAAAATGCTTCCATATCAATCATCATTCTTACTCAAATCTATGCAAATAATTCTCCTTTTCCCAATATCTAGTTTAAAGCTACAAAAGACTGTACCATTAGCACACAGTTACCTATTCCATGACTAATACTGGTACACTGTAGCCACATAAACTTTAAGCATCAGCCTCCAGGTGATTTCATTACTGCCCCTAATTTAAAAAAAAAAGATTAAAAAGGAAGGATTTTGTAAGGAAAAAGTGGATTTTGGTGGAATTAAACTCAGTTACAATAGTAAGCCTTTTACATTTGAGGAATCTTAAAAGGTTTTACTAGTCACTGGGATTATATGACTGTAACTGTGGGGACAAGTAGCTACCTACTATGGCTTAAGAATAACTTGTATTACATGTTTATCACCTCAGATTTTAGCATGTTTCTCTTGCGTCTCATGGGCACTGCAAAGAGACATCTGAGGGCAGAATTTGACCTTTCAATATTAGAAACTGTTTCTAGAAGAGAAGGGAATGTAAATCAAGACACAGACCACATTCTAGTGGAGATTTCATCAACTTTTTCCATAATACACACCACATGTTAGCACAGATTGCTGGTGAGCCTCCTCTTCTCATTTCTAATTGTGCACTTCCCCCTCAATCCTTACTTCTTTCTGAGGCAAGTGAAATTGCTTGTATGGAAAAGAATATTGTAAGGTATGTGCACGGTTTCTGCTGCTCTCAGTTCCAACCATTTTACAGAAGTGTTAGTTCAACATTTGCTTTTTCTGCCTTCCCTTTTTTGTTTCTTGAGCTGAATCTCTAAAAATCACCAGTATCCAACAGACTGTAGGACCATTAGTCCCAGTTTCTTCTTGAGCTTCAAAAACAAAAGTTCTATGCACTGGAGATTAACATGAATTCAGTTTCTCAGTACAAAGGTGTTCAGGTGTAATTTTATTATAAAATTTTACTTTTCAGTTCATAGCAGTTGGAAGGGAAATTGAGCCTGACTTCCTGATCAAATGAGAGTAAACTCAGCCATATTACCAATAATGCTACAACAAAACTCCCTCTCCCCAAGGGGCACAGCTGTGGTAAGACACTGAATGCAACAAGCAGCTCTTGACACAGGAAGCAACTCAGTACTTTACTCCTGAATCTTCAAGATGTGAAAGCTGAAAAAGTGCTGGAGCACCCCACTGAGTTCCTTTAGGAAAAAAACAGCAGTTCAAAGAGCAAAGCTGTCTGCTTCCAGAGCTGCAAGGAGAGCAAGAATACCATCTAACAGCACATTCAGCTAAAATATTCTATTACTAGTTTATAGTTTCTAGAAGGATTGCAAACACACAGTGAGTAAACAAGCATCATTTATCTTCTGCTGAGTGTCTTTGGGAAAAATACCATATATTTCATTAGGCCCTTAGACTGCATGATAACACACATTTCCTAAGTGTTGATTGAGCTGACAATTCTAATTTTGAACAGTCCTATACTTTTTCAGACCAGACTATGAACAATTTCAAGCAAACTGTAAAAAACCCCTTTACATTAAACAGCAACATCTTGAAAATGTTACAGTGAATGGCTTGAGATCTACCTGCACTCAGTCTGTGTGACAAAGCTGACATCAAAGATGAGTCAGAATTTGTTGCTAAAACACCAATTTACCTTAAAGTAAACAGAATTAAACCAAAATCAGTTAACATTCCAAACCTGGCCTCTGGATTTACAAACTGTTGTAGTCAAGATGAAATATTGATTTCCTTAAGCTGCTTAATGAGACCAATAACTACTGAAGATGAAAGTATTTCAAATCATCATGTTTTTCCTACACTACACAATTACTTCATTTATCATGCCATACTAATTTTTGGAGCTCAAGACTAAAGAAAATTATCCAAATTTTTCAACATTTATTTTTAAGTGTCATTTCAGCACAGAAACCTAGGAATTTCATACTTAGATCTGGAACAGGCCCCCATCCATCTTTATGTATTATGAAATCCATGCATTTGTAACTCCACAGGGAAAAAAAAAAAATAAATAAATCTTTACTCCAATTTAAGCTATTTTAACCTTTTAACTGTAAAGCATTCTTAATAAAGGCACTGAACAGCACCTTCTGTGGTTTTATAAAATGGTCAGTAGCTGTCCTCAGCAGTATAGATGCAATGTATTTTGCCTCAGCCCACACATTAAAATTCCTTTCCACACACCAGCTCAACTTGACATCACTTGAAAGCAGCAATACTGAACAACAGTAAATATGTGGATATTTGTGCAGTGTGACCACAAAGGCACTGGAACTCACTTCAGTTACAGCATGTATGTCACATTAATGCTTCCATTACTGCACGTGGGAAGCATTTCGTGCCACACAAAACTCTGCATGGGTTTCTGAAACACAAACCAAATTTTAGATTTATAATTACTTTAAATAAATTATTTTAATTTGACCTGACAGCAACGCATCTGGATTTACTTAATTTTTTAAAAAAATTACTACCAGAACTTCAGCACCAGTTCAGAATGGTTGCTGTCCCAAACAAATGGAATTTAGGAACAGCTGTTTCAACAGATTTACTTTGATAATCTACAAGGCTTTTGAAATGCTGATTTGCTGTTGAGGTTTTTTATTTAGTAATAGTAAATGTGCTTTTATAAATAAATGAATGAAATTGCATGTTGTACTGGAAAACAGACCAGCGGAATTCTTATGGAGCATCCCATGCAGGGAAAAAAAAATCCCCAGCAATTCTCCAAGAACAAAGAAAGTCTTCTAATTAACACAGCTTTAACTACACTCTCTGAAGACTATGTATCTTTCTGTGAAGATGAGAAATGTTTCAGGTGTAGCTCTGGAGGCCTCTCTGCACTGTTCACACATGCTGTCCATCCACTGCTGGCTCCTACTGGTAAAATGAGAAAAGTACAAAACAAAAAAGCCAAAAAAAAAAAACCAAAACAACCCACTACCAACAAAACCCCCAGCCATCAACAAAACCCAAGAAAATATTGAAGTGTTTGGTAAGATACTTTAGACTTGACTTTGGTTTGATGTGAATATCTAAGTCTGCAAAAGGAACATATACCAAGAGATGCAAATTTCTCCCCTCAAGCCAGCAGAAGACAAATCTCCAGCAGTCATCTAGCAAAGACACATTTGACATTGCTATTTTGGACTTGAGAAAGGAGAGAAAATTATTTAAAACCAACTTCTCTGTCTAGTTACATTAGAAAAAAGCAGAACAATCTTTTGCAGGACCACCATCAAAACATTAGCTGTGCACACATGCTCAGTTCTGGAAATCTATTAAAGGAGGATTGTGGGTTACAGAATCATGAGAAGAATAGATAACAGAAGTATTAATCTAAACAATCACTTCTCAATTTATTTAAACATTTTTTTTTCAAATATTTCACCTACATTGAAAGGTATGGATGTTCAGAAGGCAGAGGAGAGAGAGGCAGCAGCCTGAGGCTGAGAAGGGAAGCATGGAATCAGCTCTGCTCTACCCAATTGAGCGTGAAAACTGTTTAACATTAAAAGAAAGGAGATGGAGGCAAAGCCTTTCTACTCGAACATGTAGCAAAGTTCAGTATTTATTTCTAAGTAGACAATGGAAGACATAAACCCCCATACACTATTTTACTATTTTTATGAGAGTACTGGAGGCAAGATGCAAATGAACAAAGATCTGAAGTTCATTAGGGTTTTCAGCACAATAGAAAGCTTAATTCTTCTAATTTCTTGATCAAATGCTTCCCACAACAGAGCAAAATAACTAATCTCAGCTAATCAATAACATCAAATGATTTCCTCATAAATCAGACTAGTTATAGCATAGTCTACAAACCACCCAAAGAGCAAATGCCATTTTAGGCTCTATTCAGTTTTAGTAATGTCTCCTGAAAATGGGCAGACTTCATGTATATACTGGTTATTTTTTTAAACTGAAGATTGTAGAATACAAGTAACATCTGTTACTTCCCAGAATCAATTATAAGTGGTGTTAAAATGAATGAGGTCTTCAGGCACTGATCTTGCAAAGAATTAATTTAAATCTGTAAAAGTCTTGAAGTTTTGTCCTGTTTGCCTAGAAAAAGCTAAAAGAACATAATCCTACAAATTCTGCATTACATATCCCAGGCACATGGGGTATTTAGAATCTACCACTAGAAGTGTCAACTGCAAGACAATGGCACTTAGCTTAAAAACTCACTAAATTTTGTCTATCCATGCACTGATTTAAATGTAGAATCCCAATATATGTGATTTATATTTCATTACTTTAAAAAGAACATAAGGCCTTCATCATTCAATACATCAGATAAATGCAAATACAGACTAACCAGTTAGGAGGATATTCCAGATAGCACAGGCAGAACAGCACAATGATTACCAAATGTGTACAGCATCCTGTGGGAAATGCCTGAGCCAGTGACCATTTATCCTGTTAACTTGTAAGACATGCAAGTAACTAATTAAAATTCAATTTTCCAAGACCTGCCCCAATGTCTAATGCTTTCCTTTAAAGGCAAGCTCCCCACCCCCCAACACATCTGTCTATAAGTGATTTATGCTGCCTGATTTTGCTGCCTTGGGAAATATGGCTTAGAGTCTTCCAAAGCATCATGAGTAATGGACCACTTCAGTCTACATTATGCAGAAATTGATGTTTACTTTAAATATAATAATTTTCAAGACGGATAAAGAAGAATATAAGATTTCACTTCAAGCTAAAAGAAACCTTTAAGTAGCTCATTTGTAGTAACACAAGCAATAATATTCTGGGAAATAATTAATCAGAAGGATTCTAACTAAATAAAGCACCTTTCAAATGTCTCAGATTAGGACTATTTGACATAACGGGTGTAAAACAGATGGCATGAGAGGGAACAGGGAAGTCTTAAATACACTTGTTATATCAGCAGCCTAGGAAGCTATTGATAATGAGTTATTTATCACATGCTCAGGTCAGTAGCTAAACTAATTAAAAAATAAACAGAAAATGCACTCGAATTAAAAAAAAAAAAGTTGCTGCCACATGAAAACCCGTTGCCATTAATACTGACCTCAGATTGAAAATAATTCTTATTTTTTCACAAAATTATATTTAAATATTGGATTTTAAAAGTCAGATTCACTTTAAGTAATACTGCCAGTCTGCCTCTGAGTAACTTAAGCATACCAAAAACAAGCATATTTAAAATGTAAAAAACCCCTAAAAGTTAGGAATGCTATTTATCCTCCTTATCCCCCCAAACCTTTTTCCCCTAAAGGAAAGAGAACTGTAATTTTCGCCCTAATTTCCGATTACTTCAGTTAATGTATCATTGAGAGTTATTACTGTAATTTGCAGTCTGCATAATTTTGACTTCCTAAAATATTGCAACATATTAAGTTCCATTAGCTCTAGGACAAGAAAAAGATGGGGAAAAAATACATAGATCATTCCTAAGGTAGGAGAATTTTTAAAACTAGTGCAGAGGACCACATCATTAAACTGGGCTTTAAAATATTCCTCTATTTTGAAATGAAGATATTAAATAGAACGGTTCTTGATTTTTAATGCCTTGTTGTGAAAAAACCTCAAAACCAACAAAACAATTAATAAGATTTAATTTAATTATGTCACATGAGTCTATATGCATTGAGAACATCTCCAACACAGCTGTCTTCATTTGCTACAAACATGCCCAAGCCTCACACTGACAAAAGACACCAGGGAGGGAACTTGGAGCTTTAACACCTCCACATCTGGAAAACCCTGTGTTTTAATTCCCTTTTTATCAGGAGTATCACCAGTCACTGATCGATTCATTTGCATTCAAGGATAAAAGGAAAAGAGACCCCACTCCAAAAGGTAATCTGAGAACACCATCTCAAATACAGCTGGGATGATCTACAGCCAGCTGCCCCCTAAAAAGCCAAGCCTGTCCCCATTTCTGGCTCCCCAGCAACACCATTTGTCAGACTCTGGGTGAGATAATTCAGGATACTAAATAAACAGAGTAAAACTAATTTATTAAAAAGGAATTTTTCCTCTCACCCAATTTGCACTCAACTACCAACGCATTAAGAGGCTGCTTCTGACACGTTGTCCAAGAACAGGGATCTCCACATACTAATCCTAGTGAAGCCCCAATGGCATGATGACACCCACCAGAATACCGGGTTAAACAACCAGCATCTCCAAACTAGTTCAGAGACCTTTTCCCCCTTTCCTGTCTATGTAGAGGGAAAAACTAACATCTCTAGGTTGTGAAAAAAGGTAATTTGTCTCCTGCCCCAGCTCTGTGCCCTCCCAAAGGATGCCAGGCTGGCTGACATTGTGCTGCCTAAGCAGCAGAGCCCACAGATGAGGTATCAAGTGTCACCCACAGGCAACAGCAGTGGTCGGCTGCTGCTTCAAGACAAAGCAAAACCTTAAAACACACAAAAAAAGTCAGCTGCTTTCTGCTTTTCTGGACAGAAGTAACGTGGCTATTTGCCACTGCTCTGTATCAGCTTTAAATGCTTTGGAAGAGTTCCAGATAGATAAACCTTTTTTACTAAAAAATGAGAGGCATTTCTGCTAAAAAATGCCTGAGCACTGAAATTACTCTTTTTGGTTGAGAGGCAAGGCTTTCAACACAGTATGTCATACTTCCTGATGGGACTGTGGACACAAAAGGATCTGTTAAAAATGGAGTATGTTTTTAGTGCTATTTCCAAAGTAAACGCAACTCCTGTAATCACACAGGGTTCCCCTCAACAACTTTTAAACATGTTGTCAACTTCCACTAAGTTCACCAGTGAGCGAGAGTAGATGGTTCAGGTGTAATTAAGTTTCCACAAGTTATGTAAAATCAATGGCTAAGTACTGAAGGCAGACCAAAATTGGTGATCTCACTGAAGAAAGGGCAGGCAAAACACGATCATTATATATCCCGCCTGGAAGCAGCTGCCTGGAGAGCAGCACACACATCCTGACAGCCAACTGGGACACAACTGCAGCAGAGAGGGGAGCTGAGGATTTTAAGGACATCAGTCCACAGGAATCCAGGCTTTGCTAGTAACACTGCTCAGAGAACTTTCTTTTTGAACATCTCAAAACAATTAATCTTTTGTGCAAAAGCTCTGAAAAATATAACCATCAGGATTCCAGACATTTTACCTCCCATTCTGAGAGCTTCTCAATCGTGTGCTTTCAGCTGCCTGGTCCTCATCAGCTCCAGCATGCTAAAGAGTGGGGAATAGGTGTGAATGTCTTCGTGTAAGTGCAATAACTGATGGAACAAGAACTACCAGCAAGTTGCATTTTTATTTATAGTAACGGGTTCACAACTCACACCAGTTGGTGACCCAATACCTCAATATTGTACAAATCTTAACATATGACACATGGAAAACATCAAATCTTTGGATGAGTATGTGTTGCTCAATATTATGTTTCAGAAATTCAATTAGTCACTGAAACAGACTTGCATCAAAGCTGGCATTTCACTGAAGCTTAAAATGTCAGTAGCAGATGAACTGTTATGTCCCATATATTAAGTTAAACAACTGTAAAACTTACACACTCAGAGTGGAGTTTTTCAGTTTTCCCACTAGTACATTGTCTTGGCAAAGGTCCAGCTACATTCAAGACAGTAACAGTGCACTTAAACCAACATCAAGTGTCTTAAAAAAACTTCCAGACTTCAAATTTATTGGGATGAGAGAAATCACCTCTATTCTGTCCGGAAAAACTTTGACTCACATCACAGCTGGGGTCCTCACACTCACTGCAGTTTTCCTCTTGCAATCTCACTGTTTTCACACAGACAGGACCAGAAGCAAAGATTGCAATATAAAATTCTCTCCACCAAATTAGGTGAATTACCTACCAAAATATACATGCTCAAAGGAAGGTTAGCAAATGTAAAACACACAAAAAACATTAGCTACAGTCCATGACAGTCACAATAGAGAAGCATCCTTGGAAATGAAACTTTAAATTTTTAAAAATCACTCCTGAATTTTGTCCTTATACATAACAGATCTCAGTGGAGGGAATTAGGTAGTAAGGAGCAAGAAAGTTTAGACAAGAACTTCTTTTAGTCATAATTAGATGCAAAAAGGTATCTAAATTTGATTCCATGCATCAATGACAAAATTTCAAAATACAATCAAGTAAGGTGAGAAGGTGTTCTGCATCTTAAGACAAACTAAATGTTAACAACACTTCAAGCATTATTTCTTGTCTATCTATGACTTAACAATTCTTTATACATAATGCTCTTGCCCATTCAGATTCTGAAACATGTAAAACCAGAAGTACTATCTAGGCTGGCTGTTTTCAAATCATACTGTTCTGACAATGAAATTACAACAGTTTCTACTAGCTAAATACAAATGGAGTTGAAACTTACACTGCTTGGTCTGCAAACTGCAGAATACTTCTAGTATGTATCAGCTTTTCCAATTATTCATTAAATCAAAAAGCACTACAAACAATCTAAACTTTGAGACTGAACTGTCCAGGGCTGCCCCTTTAACAGTGTTGTTTAGCAGTGCTCCACAGTTTGACATCAGTTGATAATCCTAAATATAGCTCTGCCTTAAGTCCCCCCCACAGTTCAGAGCCCAGACAAAGCCAGCTCCATGACTCACAGCCTGACACAGGCCAAACAACCTCACAACACTCCTGCAATTTCATCTGACACACAAAACAACATCACAGTTTCAGGATAATATTCAGAAAATAAGTCATTAATACACAGCCTTTGTAAACAGTCTCTTGACTTTTTAACCCTCCCGTTTGTTAAACAGGATTGTGACTCTGTGAATCACATTCCTTCAGTAGGGCTATGTGCAAAAATGACTCCAAACTGGTCTTCCCCAGTGCCCTCAGTGCAACCCTCAGTGCTTTTTCTGAACTCCTTGAAGAAGCTTTAGTAACAACAGACAATGGAAGCAGTGCAGAAACATCCAAAGCAATAAACGAAGGCTTCTGTGTCAAGGTCAAATGTAGAAGTAGGGACATTTCACAGCCACAGATGGTATTTATTAATTTATTTATTGTAAGGATGCTGTGTATTACAGGCACCAGGAGTACTACACAGAAAGAGGACCACATCCACAGCAGGTGTGAGAGCAGGTATCCTGCTCCCCTTACACAGGCCAGGCTCACTTTAGGAAGTGCTCCAGCAAGAATTCAGAACACATTCAAGTAAATCACTCTCCCAGATTAGTGGTTTTGCATAAACAATGCCTGTTAAAAGAAGAGGTTTTTTCGTTTGCTTAGGCTGTGGTTAACTAAAATATTCTCATCTAGTCTTACTTTATTGACATGGAATTAACTAAGGTAATACTAATTAAAAGTAGACACAGAATAACAAACAAATACAGAGAGAAAGGTGGAATAGAAAGGGAAAGGAAGAGGTTAACATTAAGATTTGGGCTGGGGAGCTTAAGGGGAAAAGGGTCAATTTCAGAACCACATTAACACTCCAAAAACAGCTCAGGGAGGTCCAGCCTAATTTCTACAGTCTGGCTATTACTCTGAGCAAAAGGCAATTAGTGTAACCATGAAAGTTAAAGAAACATTCAGAGACAAGCTCTTTTTCATATAAAACAGTAGCTTTTCTCAGGACAAAGAAAGTAAAAAAAAAAAAGAAGCTGAACAAGACGTTTTCATGGCAGTGGCTTTACTTAAAACTACACTGCCTCTGAAACCTGTAAATTTCCAAGTTGAGCTAATTAGTAGGAACCATGCTGACTGCAGATTTTTGGCTCTCAGACTACTTGGTGAGATTAATTTAATTTAGAGTCAAAACATTTGTAGATTTTCTGCATGAAGAAATGTCCATTAAAAATTATAATCCACTACACTGACAGTACTGTGAATCCATGGGACCTTCACCCAAAGTTGAAACAGCAGCACTTTTTGTACTTATGAAAAACAGTGCCCTCTGCCTTCACATTAAATGGGAGTTAAGAAAACATTTTAAGGATAAAACAAGTTAACTACTTCCTATACTCAGTTCTTGCAAAGAAACATGGAAAATTACATGACAATTCTCTAACTACCCTAATTTGTCAAGGAATCATCATAACTCAGATGTCCTGAATATTGAGATATTCGATACACTAATTAAAACATAATCCTTATCAGACAGTTGTATGTATGTTTCAAGAAACTGAAACTCAGTGAAAAACAGAAAACCACTGAACTTGTTCTTTAGAACTGTTTTGTTCACAGGATACTCATTTAAAGTGTAAAGATGGGAAAAAGTCTTAATCAAATCCACATAAAGGAGTTTCAATTTTGCAGAACCTTTAGCAAAGACTTTATACAGATACAGAGATTAGATATTCAAGAGAATTGTAAATTTTTTATTGCTAAAAACCACATATACAGAGAGCAACTTCCTCGTGTACTAAGGCTGAAAAAGGAAGGATTTAAAAGAATATACTGAAAAGTGAAGAACTATGCAAAAGTAGTGACAAACAAAGCCTACAGTGCCTAGAAAAACCATGTTTATTTATCCATCACTTCAGGGAACAGAGAGGATAACATTTTGAGACAACTAAACTGATTTCTAGATCCAAGTTTCTCTTCCCTTGCCTCAAGTGCTACACATGGTATATTTCAGCAGTGATAAACACCAGCAATGAGAATATTTTCTATCATTAATACAATTATTTGAGTTATTTAGGTTGTGCTGGGAAAACCAGTGTCCCAGACTGCAGTTTGAGACTGCAAAGGATAAAGAAGCAGGACTGTATTTGAGGCCTGGCAAGAGGGAAGCTGTGTTAGCAAGAGAGGTGCACACACATGTGAAATACAGCTCTATGACACAGAAAACAATGATTATCCACATGGATAACTTAATGATTTATTGTAATATTTTACACTCTTCTGTGTCTTTGCAATTACACACTTGAGTAAAAGTCCAGCCTAAATGACACCTACGAGGATGTATGCCAGTTATAATTTTATTTAGTTACTGCCCCAAGTACACTACAGCTTGATACTGACAAATCTCTACATTTCACAATTACCTTTTAGTACATGAATTGACTAACTGTGCAATGAAGCTGCAACTTTATTCATCTGATAGAAACTGAACTTTATCTACCAAAAAACAGATAAAGGAATAGCCAGATGATTAGAAGTACACACATCTTTTCAAAGAAGTCAGGATTTGATTCATGTACACCATCACAGTAGCAAGAGAGATGTATTTTCCATAAATAACACTGTAAAAGCCCAAATCCTTTTAGAATAGAACTTCTTTTCTGCATTGGTAATTGGACACATTCCTAAACAGATTTGATTTATGGTGTCTTTTTCATCTCTGAATGACTATACATGAATTTACATGCAGAAAGGCATGCATTTTCAAACTCATTTGTGTTTAAAGTGAATATTTTGCACCTATTTCTGAAATGACACTGAATGTTCTCAGCTTGAATTTTAGAAAACCCATGCTCACATTAAATAAAGGAAATGTTCCTTCACAACAGGTTTCTGAAAGTTTGAGTTCTACAGCAACTTCTGCAAAGGCAATTCTCTAGCATATTTAACTCAGAGGGAAGAAAAGCCTAATAGCATTTTGGACAGGGGGATAAAAATCTCAGTTATATAGTCTAAATTACAGAGCCTTGTTACATCAGGTAATTTACACCCCTGTTAAAAACTGAGCCTCAAGCACTAACTCCCCAAGTGAGCCCTGTTTGCTGAATCTCTGGACATTTACTCTAATACCCTGATGTCCCAAACTGATGATTCCCACTCTTGATACAGCATTTCATAGCTGCACTAACAGGCAGGATTTTCTTAGAAATGGAATGCTATTAACTTTGAGTACAAAACTGAAGTCCTCTATTATAGATCCTCATTTAGTAATGGATTCTAAAGCCTCTTTAGAGAATTTCCACCAATCAAGGCAAGATGGTTTCCCTTAGAACCACATCAGAGGAAAGGAGGGAGCAAGCAGCTACACTACAAACACCTACCAAAAAATGCTGATATTCTACTTTTAAAGAGGATACTGGCCTTAACACACCAAAGAAAAAAGCATGCTCCAAGCAATTTTTAGAAGCAGACTGAGGGGTATAGCATTCAGGCTCTTCAAATGAAAACATGAGGTCATTTCCCCAAAAGATCACTGAGGTATCTCAGTGTGCTGCAAAAAATCCCAAATGCAACATTGTAGATGTGAGCTCAGCAAGTAATCTCAAAACTCCACCTTAAGATTTCTCTTACCATTTTACATTGCTGACACTAACTACTTTACTTCTATTCATACAGTTCATTAGCCAAGTAATAAACATGGCTATTTCTGTAGATAACTGCTCTCCCTTTATTTTTACATGCACTATAGAGGGAGAGACTGAAAATAGTACACTGATGCTGACTTAAAGACAGTAAGTGTGAAATACTGGGGGAAATCCCTGTCTTTTCATTTTAAAGAGACTTGCAAAATGACACCCATCCAACCACTCACAGAAGATCTGGAGATAAGCCAGGTGGTATCTGTGACCTAAACCCACAGTTAGCTGCTGAAAGGCTGAGTAACACCTGCCCAGGGGCACTGACTCCAGAAGTCAATTGTCCACTCTGACACAAGAGCAGCCAGGCCCCTCTAACACTGGCTCTGAATTCTGAACAATGAACAGCAGTGTGATAATAGGCACTGAACAAATTTGAAGTCTCACGGCCAAGAATCACTTCCTTTTGCAATAAACACCGGGGTGATAAACAGACAAGTGCCTGCACCTCAGCCCCTGTGCCCACTCTATTTCTAGATGTTTATATTAAGTAGCTGCAGAGCATGTGTCTGCTGCTGTGCTCTGAGCTCCTTCAAGCAGCAGTGGTATGAAATTGTCTTGATTCTTGTTAGTCCCACTGCTGCCCACAGGCACACAAGCAGCAACAACCAACACCAACAAGTCTGGGCAGTTTTCCTTCTGGTATTATTTGGGAAACCTCAAGCATCAGCAAGTAGCTGTCTGCATACAAACCCCAAAGAATCAGGAGTGCTTGCCTCGCATTCGGGAAATTACATGGAAATCTCATTTCCATTCACACAAAAGCTCAGTTTTTACAGATTATAAAAAACTAAAAGTTGCTATAAACTGACATAGAATGTTTCCTTGCACTCTTCCCTTTCCTCAAAAACTTAATCATTTGCATTTTTTTTGACATTATAATCCAGAAGGGGTCAAGAGCAAATTTACAGGCATTGTTGGGTAGATGAATACATTATGCCTTTAGCTTAAATAGTCTTATACAGTTCAAAATTTTAAATATTATTTAAAAACCCTTGTATTTTAGTGGCAAGATTAAACACATTTTTAAGATCTCATATTCAACTCCCAAAAATTAGAGCAGAGAACATTCCAGAAGCACTAGAGAATTCAGAAGTGTTTTTCTTCAGAAAGGATTACTACACTTTTGATTTCCTTTTATAGTCTTATTAGGCTTCAGTCAGAAAAACAGAAAAAAATACAGATACTCAAAAAGCAATTTAAATTCTCAAAAAAAACCCCAAAACCCAACCAAAAAGTCCCACCAAAAAAACACAAAACAAAAAGGGCTTTATAAGGAAACTATTAACCATTAGAAGTATCCTTCAAAAAAAATTCAGCTGAGTTACTAAAGACACATGTCAGTGCTATAACTCTGACCTAAGACATGGCATATTTTTTTCCTCTCAAATGATATCCTGATATTGATTTGAAAACAAGGTAATGAATCACTTATTTCTTTTGCAATAAAGTTTGTCAAGTCAAAGCTCCCAAAATAAATCACATGGAATGGTAAGGCAAACAGGGCAAAGAAAACTCAGCAGATGATCAGCAAAATACATTTCTAATTTCATTTGGTGCTAGTTCATTAGCTGTGCACTATGTCATGTTATGTTGCCCTTCAAGCAATATAAATTTCTCAGTCTGCCTTGTTAGAATCACAGCAAAGAGCAGGAACTGCAAAGGGACTAAATCCACTATGGCAAAAAAGAGTTAAAGAAAATGGTTTCAGCTTCCAGCTCTGAAAGAGGCCAAACAACAGATTAACTATTATGTCTTTAGCTCAAAGAAATAACTTGGACATATCCAATTTTTTCAACAATTTAACTATTAATAAAACACTAACTAGGTAGGAAAATAATATAAATACTATGGAGTCAGGTAAATGCAACAGTCCATGAGATTAAATGACATTCAACAACAAAATCCATCCCATTATATACCTCTTCCTTAACAGTGCTGGATTAATAAAAACAAGTTTAAAACGCTATTTTTAGCCTTAAAAGGTTATTTTATAGACATTATAAGATGGCTGTTAGAGATAAAAATTGAAAGTATTCCAAAACTGAAGACAAAGGTTTGAGTTTTCTTTGTTTCATTCAGTATTTTGGACTAATTTCAGTGATATTCTGGAGGAATACTGCCCTCCTGTGTTCACTGGGCACAGCAGGCTGGGGTGAGACAGCCCCTGCAGCTGGAATCACTTCAAGCTGGCAATTTTATTTATTTTTTTTTTTTTAAATAATCACATTACTGATTCAGAGAGCGAAATTAGCCCACCAAATGTTTGCACAGAAATACAAGGCTGGTGAACAGCAGGCCTGTTCCTAGTGCTCTCACAGAAGGTGGTAATGCCTGCTAGCTGGCATCAGGCCTAGAAAGCCATTCTGGGCCTTTAAAATGGCATTGCTGCTTGCAGCTGCTCTTTGCTCTTAACAGAGGCTGCTTATTAAAAGCTCCTAAATTGTTCAATGAAGTCCTAAAGGAATAAAATGCTTGTCAGACACCTTGTAATGAGGTTAGCTGTACTCCTTCACACCAGCTCTTCTGCTACTGCAGCTCTATGGCACCTATCTTCACAAAGGTACCAAAAAATCCAGAGGTATGAATCCATCATCACCCATGTTTCCTGCACCACATTGTTCCCATGTCAAGAACCCTGTAAGTGCTTTATAAAGAATTAAAACATGAAAGAACACTGTATGGGAAAACTAGCATTTTAGAAATGCAAACACCAAGGTACACAACAGTGTGTCATGTAGGAAGTCTGACAGTGAGCTGGCAACAGGAGGGACTTCCAGATTCCTGCTTTTAACAATGTAATTTGGCAAGTTAAAAAACAAAAATGCTCCTGATTTCGTAGAACACTTGATATTCATATAGCTAACTGCATTTGAGAACATTCAGGAAATCATCCAGCCTCCTATGAGCCCTACACTAAAGCACTGCAAATCTAGTGGCAAGGGAAAAGCTTTGAACAGTATTCAACAAGACACAAAAAGCACTTCAGTAGTCATATAGGCAGCTCTAAGAAAAATGTAGGTTTTGTACACTAGCAAACACAAGTCCATTGTTAGGGTACTTGTGGATAAAAAGCAGCACACAGATTAATGACTTCAGATGCATGTAATTCTGAACTCATGTGTGTGCATGCACAACATGCCTTGAGATAAATTTTACTCCAATTAACAAAAATGTATCACTGAATGATCCTTCAATTATTTATTCAGGACAAATATGAAACTGAGCCAATTAAAAAAAAAATCCCACATGATTATTCACTTGCACAAGTACCTAAACCAATGTTTTCAAAAATGGATGCTGGTTTTCACATCAGCACTTGTTTACATTACTTAGAAATGGTAATCAATACCCAGTATGGGAATCCTAAGCCCTTGGTCTGTGCATGATATCATCACAAAACAAACACTACCTCTTTTCCCTGATCTTTCAAATAATTTTTTACACTACCTCCAACAACCCTTTTTTAGCAGAGAACAAAAAAGGCATTTTGCTTTCAATGATGGGACAGCAACAAGAAAAATAAAAAAAAGGGAGGGAGAAAAAAGGAAGCTATTATTCTGTGCATCTGGAGGGCAAGCACTTGTTACATCTTTACTTATGAGCCCAGCTTACTTTTTCCTCACATACTGCCTCATCATTTTTCCTTTGTCACTTCGGGGATCACTCAGTTCTTTTTATAGTCCTCAACCACAAGAATTTCACAATGCTTGTTACAAAGTGATGTTTTTCCTGTAATTGTACTTTTTCTTTGACTGGTTCATGCAAATAAATAAAGTAAATACATAAATGTATTTATATACCTAAAGGGAGAGAGATTCTTGCATGGGAACAAGCAAAACAACCACCCATCTTCTTGCAATCCCCATAATTCAGATTTATTAATAGTTCAAAGCACTGGTGTGAGACAGAGTTTTAATTTAGACTAAATATTCTTAACATAGAAACATAATTGAAATGATTTAAAACTTGCATATAATAATCTCCTTTGTGGAGCTTTCAACACTGTTTCAATTTAAGCTATTGTTTTGCCTGCTGGTAAACAAGCAACATCTCTTTCTTTCATGGAAAGACCTAATAAGTGCTGCTTCCCCACAACTTTCATTAACAAAAAAAAAAAAAAAAAAATAATTGTTTATGGTAGTGTTAATTCTTCTCTTTGTGCACCTGCATTATCAGTCTCTATAACTTGTTAAACAATACTTAACACTACTTAGCAAACAGAAGGTCTTACAAGCAACATCCAAACTAAATCAATTATGTATTCTAACTGAACCATGAATTTTCCTTTTTAGAAGAGAAACCGAGCACTAGTAAAAAGAGCTATGATAATCAAATTAAAGACCAATGGATTTCACACCACAGCAAAGGCTCACCTCCTGTCAAATACTCTACCTCTGGAGATGTCTGACTGGCAGTAGGAACCTCCACTGCCACTGGTGTTCCCAAGAGAAGTGTCCCAGCAAGAATCTAAGCTACTATAACACTCACTAAACTCAAGAAGCTAAAATCTCTGAATCGCCAGATGATTGTCTACATTTCTCCTTTCTCTGTTATATTCTTGCACAGATGATACTATGGAAACAAAGGCAAGTGTTAATTTAAGTGTCACTAAGAACATAAGTCAAGTCAAGCAGGCTTTGGAATATAATATTTATATAATATATTTAATTAATATATTTAATATATTTAATATCATAGAATATTTAAGAACCATTTCTTTCCTAAAAGTTCCAAAAGGACAGTATTGTCAAAGCAGCACATATTGTGTCCAAAGCCTATGATACTGGACTTACTTTCCAATGGGTATTCAGGCAGTATTCTAAACAGGGAACACAGAATGTGCCTGAGATGTCTTGGAATCAAAAATCAATTATTTTGAGATAGGGATTTGGGTGGCACACATAATTGTCATATTAAATGTCTGCAAGTACAGAGTACTCCTATATTTGGAATTTAAGCATGGTTCTGGTATACCTAGCTAGAATTACAGAGAACATTTTTCTGTTAAGATAAGAAGGCCTGAGTCCAAGTGAAGCTGGTACAGAAGCTGATTTGGCCCTGCAGTCAGGCCAGAGGGCCACAGAGACAGCCAGCCCTGCAATCAGGGCACGCAGGGGGACACTGGCAAGAGCAGGGTCTCACTCCCACAACTCTCAGAGCTGATGCCCATAGGGAGGTTTGAATTCAGCAGCTGCACAGCTTGGAAAGGCAGGTGATGTGACAGAGGAAAAGAAGCCACTCCTGAAACAGTGCACCAGGGCACATGATTCACTTTTGGACCAGTACTTCAAAGTTTTCCCCAATTAAGTCTGAAGATACCTTCATGGCCCATTCCAATGGCTATCATGTTTTTCATTCAGCAGTTTCAACTCAATACAAGTGCCATTTGGAACCTGAGGGCACATGCCTAATCTAGTATAACCTTATCTGCTGCTCAGTAACTAGATTCTCCTACTGCAAGGTCGCTGTTCATTCAAAGGAGTACAGAGCACACCCTTGCAGTGCCAGTTAAAAAGTAAAATATCCTGTCTGCTGGCACAGAACATCTTGCAGAGGTGCTGGTGCAGAAAAAGATGACACATAAAAAGCTGAAAAGTAAGACAGTACTCTCTTCTCAGAGGGCACTTTGTTCACATACTTCTTTTTAGTTCTCAGAGAAAACAACAGTCCTTCTAAATTACAGATTCTACAAACTGAGTGTATTTGTCTAAGACAAGGATTTTATTATTTTTGTAGAACAGTCTGGCAAATAATTTTTAAAATTACTCCTACTCAAGGCCTACAAAACTGCACACTAGTCACAAGTTTTCAAAGAAAAATTCTGAATTAGAAACAGCTATATGGAAGGGGCTCTATTTTATATTTGCCACATTACTTGAAAATGACATACTGTTTAAAGCTCTTTGACAAACAATTCTGGCAAAATAGCCCAGCTGCAAAGTTGCAACACAAATTAACCAATGCAAAACATTTTGTCTTTCCTAACTTCCAGGATCAAAATAATACCAGAAAATAACTTCTCAAAGTTTCCAGAATGGCTACACATACTAGACAAGGACATAGTGTCTCTTTCTAGCTTGATGTTCTTGAATTCTGTTTGTCACAGCTTTGCAGTTCAAACACAATAGGCTTCATTGCCCTTTCCACTTGGGGTGATTTGCAATCTCAGATTTTCATCAATTAAAAAGAAGAGCAGTATTTTAAGGAAATATTAATTAATCTCCCCATCTTCAGTAAAACAACCTCTGTCTCAAGCTTTATCTTTGATCACTAAACCTTTGCATAAGCCAGTGTAAAGGACAAAAAGGCCAATTACTAGGACTAAGCAGATCCTCCCTTGTAAGAAACAACATAAAAATAATAACAAAAAACCCCAAACCCTGATGAAAAGACCTGAAAAAATCTGTATCATGAGTCTTAAAAGTGGAAATAAGCAGTCATGATCAACTGTGTATACCTTATGGCAATAACTTAATTATACAGAGTGAAACCAAAGAGCTTTCAGAAAAGCTTCCTTAATTTACTGGATAATCCACAAGCAATTTCCTTATATGGCTGGAGAGAAATCACTGCTGTGTGCACTAAAGCTGGAAGACAAATGGCCTTACAAACAGAAATCACTGTTGCTAACTGGAATAAAAAAAGTCTTGCATCACCATTGTTACACATTCCTTTCATATAAATGCATTGTATTTTCTTCTGAGTGTGCTAAATCATTGTCAAATCATTAAACAGTTTACTGAATTTATGTAGATTGACAGTGCAGCCTCACAAGGAAATGAGAGAAACAAAGGAAAGGCATTTACGACTTTTAGTGTTAAAAAAAAAAAATCTTTAAAATTACATTAGATCTAAATACCCAACACACAGACTTGAGCTTATATGATTCAGGTAAAAATGAAAACTGCCTTTGTGTGTTCACTTTACAACGATGTGATGATAAAAGATGAAATACCAAACATAATCTGGATAAGACTGACTGTGAATTCTGATCTTAAAATTCTAATGAGTTCTTCTAAATATTTAGAACTTTTATTAGTCAAGTAAACTGCTTTTCTTTTTGGAAACGTTAGACCCCACTAAAGAGTAGCCTTCAGCACTAGACAAGCAACAAATTCTGGTAGAATTTGATGGTTACAAAAACCTTTCTTAAAATTTGGTCCAACTCTTAACACTAAAGACATAACAAAATCCTCACAAAATATTTTTTTTCTCTGCTGGAGGCAGCTCCAAGAGTATTTACTGGTTGCTACACACAAAGACCACATCCTTTCATGTTTTGGTATGGGTTCCTCTCTTTTTTCCCAATCTCTTAATAATTTTTTGAAGTAAGCAGACCATATACTTAATATATTTTCATACACTCACACAGTTAGACACACACATACACACACACACTCAGGCTCACTCACACTCTCACACTCACTCACCATTTTCACACTGCAAATGGTCAACCACAATCAGACTACAGTAAGGTATGACTCAGAATTTTAAAATATTAAGCTTCCAGCTAAAAGAAATTCACCAGTTGCTTATGTTCTGAATGCTAGGCCCATGACAAAAGAGATAAAGCATCGTTAGCTGCCTACATAAAAATTTCTAAATTTCACCATAAATTTCTACAAATTAAGCAGTACACATGAAAATACTCTTCTATTTTGCTGCAATTCAAACATTTTCAATAACACAATGAAAAAAAATTGAAATTCAGAGATTACACTTCCTAAATTCTAAACACTGCTTTTGCTATTAAAAAAACAAATGAAGGACAAAACCAGTAAAGAATGCTACTCATTCTAGAGCAAAGCAGCTCAGAATCTGACACAAAAGAGCATAACTCAATGATTAGGTTAACTTTCATTACTCTGTCCATGGAGAAACTAAAAAAATTGCCACAGTCATAAAAGAAGTAATTTTTAGCACCAGGGTTTAAACAGACCCATAAATAAAACTACACTCATCCACATCACTACAAAGTCACATTAAAGAATTTCCACTGTTGGGAAAATATGATAAATAATCCTTACAATCCATGAAATACGAGAATTCACTACTGCCTTTGGCAAATCCTGGCAGCAATGCTTACCTGGCAATAATCCAACCTGAAGATAACAGCCTAATGTAATCCCTGCTTTTCTCCTATTCAAAGTGCACAGAAATCCCAATTTAATTAGACTGCCTTTTTTTTTCCCCACATACAACATTCTTTAAAATATTAATGGATTTAAAATTTCTTATTTATTAATTACATCAAACTGATTTCACTGTATTTTGGATGACACAAGGATTCAGACCATAAAATTAAAATAAAAAAAAAAAAAAAAAAAAAATTAATCCTAGTTCTTACCCAGGACATTTCCAGCAGGTACTTCCTCAAGATCTTCAAGCTCTCTTCCCATAAGTAAGTAGAGGTTCTCCAAGGTACAGCAGGTCATATGAGGGACTGCTGGCAGATCATCTGTGGCAGGGCACTGGGATGACAGCTACACAGAGCACAAAACCAGCAACTGGATATCTATCACTTAGCTTTGATAAAAACTTCTTCCACAAAACCTCCTTGCATTCCAAAGTGAAAAAATACAAGCCAAAAGCATTTTCATCTCAAACCTTAGACACTCCCAGAAATCCAGACTAGAGGCAAACACATGAATGTTACCAAGAAGATAAAAAATAATGCTTTCTTTGGCAAATTTTAGGTGTGCACTACTTCTACCTCACTTTTATCACTGAAAAAACAAATGTTCTGAAGTAAATTCAAAAGTAATGATCTTCTTTGATCAGAATCTCAAAATATTTAACACTAGTTTTTCCCAATACTATTGTGCACCTTCTGTTCCCTATAATAATTGCTTTTTCCTTCACATTTTTTAAAAACCAAAATATACACATACTGGATTTATGGTTAGCTAATACAACATTTAATAATTTAAAATTATTTTGGAAATGTTAGAGTTTATAATGATTTTACAGACACAATCAGCTATTAGCACAATTACCAAATTTACTTTGATACTTTTTGGAATTATTCATTTGAACTTTTTTTCTCTCTTTTGAGTGAGACACATGTAAGAAGTTAAGTCATCAGTGTTTCAAAAGAATCCCAAGTTTTGCAACAGTCAGCTCTTACCTTATGCAAAGACTCAGCAGGATCATATTTTGGTCCTAAAACAAAGATTTTTTGCCCTCTTTTCACCGTGCCACTGAACACTCTGGCAAAAGCAATGAAATACTCCTTGTTGTCTGCTTCATCTTTAACTGCCTTTGAGGTCATGCTGTCTTCTTGACCAGTGAGCTGTTGCTCTTCACCTAACCAGTCAGAAAAAATACATAAAGCATAAAACACTTTTTGCCTCATCAACTGGAGGAAAAAAGAACAACTTCATATATTATATTGTCACATGTGGAAAATCACAGAATTGTTCCAGCTAAAACAGACCTTTAAGAGCCTGAAGTCCAATCAGCACTGCCATGTCCACCACAAACCCATGTTCTTCAGTGTAGCATGTTTTAAATATCCCCAGGGATAGTGACTCAATGATTTCCCTGGGCAGCCTCTTCTAATGCTTTGTAATTCTGGTCAAGAAATTTTTCCTCTAAATCTTCCCTGGCACAACCTGAGCACATTTCCTCTTGTCCTACCACTTTTTACTTGGGAGAAGAGACAACCCCCACAGCTGTTACCCATAATCCAGTCCTGTTGTTCACACCCTGCTGCTGTACCAATTTTGGCTGTTTGGCATTGCAAGTTACTCAGTTTTTAGCAGAGCATCTCCTTGAAAGCATCATCTCCCTTCAATGACCCAAAGTACCAAGATCAAGCACATCCTCAGGCTAAGGACACATCAATCTGTGGCACTATTTCACCATTTATGAACTGTCAGCTTTCTCACAAATCCCTCTTCACTCTTTGCTCAGTTCCATGGATTGCACTTTGGACTGGCACGTGGATGATTCACAAAGTGGATTTATGGCAGCCCTTGGCAAGGCAAAGACACTTCTAATTAAACATTTTCCTAGAAAAACAGGCATTAAGGTACCACACACCTTTTGTATCACCAGTGTTGCCAGTTACTTCAGGTGAATTTTCACTTGGGGGCTTTTCTGACAGCTCCTTCCCTTGACTTGCTGCCAGTTTTTCTGCATGCCTTCGTTTGGCAAGTTCGCGTCGATGAGCAATTTCTTCTTGAGTTAATGGCCTACATTGCATTTTAAAACATCAGAATTTGGTAATGTCATTTATTTTAAAATTAATTAAATAACAGTAATTAAAATACTATATTTGACATAAGTAAAAATTCATGAATGCCTTTTGTCCCCCAATACCATAATTTAAGTCAGCTAAAATTAACAAACTCTACCATATTTAGACTTTTTTTTTTCTTCCAAATACACAGAGATCAAATACTGTCATTTTTATTTACTCATGTTATCTTGATTACTTTAAGGCAATCTTTACAGCAAGTACTCAAACGCAGGGAAAAGTCTTTGCTTGTTAAAGCTCCCTTTCATAAAGGGAATAAGCCCATTAAGGCGAAAGATTTAAAACAGACAACAACAAAAAATAATTTTAATAGTCTGATGCATCCATCTACTCACTGGTACACTCTGCCTTAAAGCAAAGTGCTTCAAAATATGATTTAGAGCAATAAATAATAAAAGATAAATAATATTATCAACATTCTTATGTAAGGCAATATAAAGAGATTTGTTTGCCAATGCAAGCATTTCACACAGCAAAGTGATATTCATTACACATATATGAAATCTAACAGCATTACCCAAAACTGTCCATTTGATTTTTATATCTGGCTCTTAATAAAAATACATTATGTTATCTTCTAATTCAGTGATTTTAAAGATAAAAAATAAATTCAAACACTAGTCATCTTCTCTTTTCAGTTATTACTGTTTCCATTAATTTTCCATGTAAACCTAATCATTACAGATACTTCTGTGAATAATCTATTCTGTTTACTAATTTCAGTATCAACAAAATCTCAACTAATGTGCTATTATGTGCCTACATTAAAAAAAAATCTTTAGTGCTGTAACTTAAAAGCCAAAGAAATAACTAAGTTATGTAGACATAATTTTTTAACAGAACCAGAATGCTTTCAATGTTGGTTTTGCCTTTTTTTTTCCGCTGGGAGCAATGAACCTATCTATTGCTTTCCAGCATTAATAAATTTCCAAAATAATAACCAATGCATTTTTTACATTATATCACATATTATATTACAGTATTCTTAATGAAATTCTAACTCCATAGAAGGAACAGAAGTCCTTCTATCATAAAACATGCATTTCTACAACACAAGTGGACAAACCAATCACCAAGTCTTAGACCTGACTTCACCTGAAGAAGGTGAACATAATCCCACAGCAAAACCCCTCTCCTACGTGATTTGTCCTGCAAAACCAACAGTCCTTAGTGTTGAGATGGTTTAGGATTTTTTCAAACTGCCTCAAGCACACAGCATTAAAACAAAAAGTGCCCCATTAGTGGTTTTAGCTCGTTGAGTAGCCTTGGACAAGTCACTTCCCCTCTTCAACCACCACACTTCCAAACACAGGGCAAGATTTCCTGAACAGCAACAGCAGTAATGAATGATAAGAGGAAGAAAATCACAGGAAGCACTACAGCAGTAGTGGCATTTTTGTTTACAGAAGAACCATATAAATATGATCTCTGCTAAAAAAAAGGCAAAAAAATGGACTCACTTTGCCATATCAACTATTGCACACTTTGAAATAGGGAAAAGCTCTGTTAATCACAGGTCAAAGGTTTTATGTGCAGTCAGTAGAGTTACTGGACACCTACTCAGCTCTTAACTGGATTAATCAGGGGCAGGAAGTCTTGAACAGATTACATAGCTGAGACCAACTCACTGCCAGTAAGATTTTTATTTATATCATAATCAGGATGGTTTTCTACAGATAACGCCTTCTGCAGGAGTCTTAATTGAAAAAATCAGACAATTCATCAAAATTCTTCATAGAACTTGAAGAAATCACTTGGAATAGTTATCATGTTTATCTTGAAGCCAAATGTTCAATTTGAAAGAGTAAGAAAACTACGTAAGTTACATATCTGTAAGTTTAAAGTCTCTCTAAAAATTACCCAAGAGAGGCCCCCAGGATAAGATGTCAGAATTTGAAGCACAGACTTTTAGAACTCAGAAACTGGGACAGACACATCGCATGTTACAGAAAAAAGAATCTCTTCTATAGTTTGGCACTTCAAACTTCTTAGCAAGTTGTTTTTTTTTTTAAAAAAAAAAAAAGGAAAAAACCTGTGTCCTAAAGAGTCATGACAGAATTAAGAATATGTATCTCTAAAATTTCAAATACTGTGGTATTTCTGCTTGGTTTGTTTATTTTACCACTAAAGAGAACGAGGCTTAACAATACAAAATGCAAAGCAGATGGTCTAGAAGAAAACTTTTTTTTTTTTTTTCCTGAAGGCAGCTGTTCAAAGTTATTTAAAGGTTTGGAATGTCAGAAAAATTTCTAGAGGAGATAGATTGATAGGGAAAGTACAGATCAGACTGCCAAGGGTGTCATAAACAGAGTCTATATATGATGGCATAGTACACAGAGACTATGTATGCATTCCAACACATCTGATTATCCAAAAATACTTTTCATTTTTGTAAATAACCCTGAGAGTAGAAGAAAAAAGTTAATTTGCTTTTTTCTACTTTATATGATATTTTTCAAAGTATTACTATATTTAGGATTCAAATAGCTCAAACCACAAATATTAAAGGTACCTTAAGATTCTGAATACTCTGGGCTAAGTTGCAATATATATATAAACACACAGTAATATTCTCATTTTGATAAAAGAGCAGATTGACTGTAGGTGGGACTATCAGGTACAACCTCGACTTCCATCCTGGTTTCTGTCACTATCAATTTCTATAAAATTAGTCACTCCCAGTAGTATCATTAGAAACCACAAAAAGATAATGTTGTCAAATAAATCCTTATATAGAGTTGTAACACAATCAAGCATAACACAGAACAAGATTAATGCACACAAGACACTGGATCTGCAACAAAACCAGTTTCAATTATACCCTGATTTATTCAATTTCTCCAGTTGGCAAAACCAATCAGAAGTAAAATCAATTTTGAACAAAAGCTGCCCACACCAAAAGAAAGACTGGTTCTTCTTCTTCCCCTCTTCCCCTTTTTTGCTCCATTAGAAAGGAACAACAGCCTCATAATATTGGCAGAAAGCACAAGAATCAGCAAATAAAAATTCTGTAGCAGAAAGAGATATTCCCTGACTCCAGAGAAATGCTACAGCACCCAAACACAGGAACCTGGTAGAAGTAATGGAGCTGGCACAGAAAGGTGACCACATCATTACCAACTCATCTTAAACTCAAACTTGTGGCAAACAAATGCTATGGAAATAATAATATAGGAAAGGGTATAATATACATGCTATTGACATTTAATAGATTGCTGATTAAAGGCATTAGATTTCGGGTAATGTAAGCAAGCTCCTGCTGACTACTTCTCTGATTCCCACATTCCCCCAGGAGAACACATTTAGTTCAAACTGAATGAAAACTAAACTTCCTCATGCAATCAATCCTCTGAACATGACAGCTTTTCTACTCTTTCACATTATCAAAGACTTCAATCCAAAGGAGTTCAAAAATTCAGAGTGAATAATCAGAACAAAACTGCCAAAGATAAATTTGTCTTTGATTATTGAAGTGTTATGTTTTTAACCTCCAGACCATTTTAAAAAGGAAACACCACAGTCAAAACATCAACTGATTTCCAAAAGACTAATAGTACTGCCAACAAGTGTCTGTGATGCATCTCTCATATCACAAACAATGGCTTTCAAGCTCTGAGAATGCCTTCTCTCCATACAGCTCTTTCCAGTTTAAACTGCATAAACTCATGGACTTCACAAGGTGTGGATGGAGTAATTTCTGGAAACATCTTTAAATCCATTCAATTTATAAAGAATTCTATTCATCACTCTGCTGTTCAGAATTAAGTTTAGTGAAATAACTGGCTGCTGCTCTGCTCACCTGGCACTCAAAAGAATCCTGTCAACAACATCCCTAAGGACAGCTTGGTCAAGTGCAGTTTGCTATATTTCAGCACAGTGTATGTCCAGTGGTCTCCCTAATCCTTTAGAAGTTCATTAATTTCTGGATTAAACTGCTTAATGTCTATGGAACAATTTCCATTCACAAACTAATGTACACCTACTAAGATCATTCACTATCAGTTCTATTGCAATGAGACTGGTAAGCAATTCACAGTAGAAATAAATGTGTTAACACAAAAGGAACAACTGAAAATTATCCAAATCACAACTTACACAAAATTTCATACAACAGTCTTACAGGACTCTTTCAACAGTGAATACTCAACTGTTTGTATTACATTATATAGCAGTTATCATTCATTCTGAGACATGTAATGAAATAAGGTATCAATCCCAAGCTGTCACACTCTGCCTGGAAAAACACTCCAGCTGATAGAGCAACCTCTGATTTATCTCACATGCTGAATGTGCAAAAAAAAAAAAAAACTTGAAGCAAAACTCTTCCACAACATTACAAGCCTTACTCACTTAAGCTCACCATTACACAAACTATAGCATGCCCAGAGATTCAAATTTCAACCATTACTCTATATTACCTTCCTGGATCAGTTGCCAAGGTCTTAGCCAGATTCAAATGTATACTATTACTGAAATCTATTTTATTATAAGCATAACAGGGGTTTTAATTCTTGAAAAGCATTTATTAGTTATGCAATTGGATGCCAAATTCTGATGCTAACCTGTAAATCTGACAGCCCATTCAGATGATACATGCCCTATTAATTTCTAATGCACAAAGTAAAATTTAGAACAAACTGCCAATGAACACAGAAGATTATGGGCTCTGATCATACTGAAGCCACTGCAAGTCATATTGCCTTAAACACAGAAATTAATTTACTTGCAAGAAGATAGTAATTTCTCACAGAGCTTGGAGCTTTATACAGGTTCTCATTTTGTTCAACGACATTTCAGCTGAAGATTTGGCAAAAATCACAGGATTTGTTTTTCCCAATACACTTTCTATAAAACATTAGAAAGAAAACAAATGAAGCACACTGCAATCTGTTTGTTTAAGACATGCTAACAAGCTGCAGCACAAAACAAAGAAACAACTATCACCGTAATTTCATGCAGAATTGTATGGGGAAGTGTCTATTTCAGGGTGACATCTAAAAAAAAAAAAAAACCAGTTCTGATTTCAAGCTGACTGAGGAAAAGAAGAACCTTTCATATTATCTGGAGGAAAATAGGAGAGGTACTATAGGTTTTATACCCCCCCAGGCAGAAATTAAATATAATTTTAGTGCACTAGCTTATTTGTTCAATAGACTTTTCTTTATTACCACTGGAAAGGAGAAATAGAGTTTCTTCAGTACACTTTATTTATTTACATTATTCAGGACTGTAAGATGGACTTGAAGTAACATAAAAGGTTTCCTTCTGATTGCTCACATAGCATTACATCATTGCAAGATTTACACATAAACCTTTACTACATAAGTAGATGATTTCATCATAACAAACATATGATATTCAGTTTATATTTTCTTCACATTTTACATTACATACCCCTAGTGATCAGTTGGGAGCAATTGCAATTAACTACTAAATATTTCTCTTTTACACTGGATTATATAAAGACATAATTCTGAATCTCAAGAGAAGCAAACTGGAACATTTGTATACCCTATACCTAAATTTCAAGCTTGGCTCTTATTTCTACACCTACATTTGAGCATTCTGTCTTAGCCTAGGGTTCAATGTCACACACCAGTAGAAATGAGAGAAAAAAAAAAACCAGCATATGCTGAATGAACATCTAATATTGCAAGCAGGCAACAGCAATTCTTTAGAATAAATAACCAAAGGCATCATCAAATAACCATTACATAAAGCAAGTGGATTGTCTGACTTGGGAATTAGCAAATAATTTCAGAAGATCAGACAAGAGAAACTGGAAGACAAAACACTTGCAATTCTCATTTCTTTACAAAATCTGGTAAAAACTAATGACACAGTAGTACCACACAAAAAGACAATTTTCAAATCTTTCCAAGGAAAGATAAATATAAGGTGACAATCTGCTTTAACTTGACAATGAACAATTTTCCCATGTATTCTGCTATTTAAACAGCAAAAGCAAAATCATACCAGCTTTAGTATAGAATCTATTAATTTTAAAGTGACCTTCAAGGAGGTATGAGCTGCCAACAGCAGTCTCAAAGGAGGTTGTTTTAATTAAAAATCCATCCTTTGTTATCATTTACTGTACAACCTGGACTTAGAAGAGCTTTTTGCTTTTCCCAACTTATGCTTAATAAGTATTACAAGCAGATGGCAGAAATAAGGCAAACTATAAAAAATTACAAAGTCAGTTATAATCTTCTAACAAAGAAAAAGGTAACCTTATCCAATACTACCTCACAAAAGGAAAAAAGAGACACTATCATAGATCTACATTTTTCTTTCTGGAAGTAGAAGACAAGTCTTACTAAAAAAAAATCTGGAGAAAACTCCAGATCAGCTCTATTGCTATCGTTTAGCTCTATTGCTGTTTTTCAATTAATGGAAGCCAACTGTCACTTCAAAACAAATCTTAGACATTACCTAATCAGCAAAAGTCACACATTACTAATAATGAGGGATCCTCTCAAAGAAAAACACACATGTGATTTCATTTTAATATTAGCTAATTAGTAACTCACTGAATTATTTAACACGAAGGTCAGCAAGAGATATTTTTCACACAAACTGCAGAGCAAGACACTAAAATTTTCAATGCACAGAATAAACAGGGAGAAAGGAAAGGAACTACAATACTGAAAATTTCTGTGTCTGGCATATGTAAAAGCTACTTTTGTCCCTATTTCACATACTCATCACCTCAAAGGCTCTTGATTCTCCCAACAAATAAAAAAAACAGGTCATTATCAGTGACAGAACAGCCAAAAAGTGATGGCCTCAGTGCAGCTGTCTGATAACTGGAGCCCATCCCCAGGAAAGGAGACAAAGCAGGAATGGCGCTGCTGTGCCACACCTGAGCTGGAGCTCCTGTTTCAGAGACACTTCAGGGCAGCACACAAAGCCAAACTGCACCATCTAGTGTCTGCTCAGTCCATGCACACAGGGCATCTTTTCCCGGAGTGCCAACACTGCAAGGAAGACTTTTGGTGCAAGATTTGTAGTAGATAACCTCAGTAAGAAAAAAATTGAAATAAATCTAGCAAGTGTGAGAAAAAGCTAAGGTAGTAGTAAAGCTTCCAAATATTACTATAGTAGCAGAACTGTTTTTCACACAAATTAAACACAGTCTAATTTAGGAGGAAAATTATCATTTTCTGTATTACTTTACTGTACAGTGACAATCCCCCAAAAACTCAAAACGGCCAATTAGCATAGAAGTTGCCTACTAAAAATGATCCAGGAGCTTGGAGGGATGAAAGGTTAAGATGAACCTCATTCTTGTAAACTCATTAGAAAACTACATTTCTTCTGCAGAAAAAGCTGGTGGTTAAAGTAGTACACTTAAGTGTGCCAGGAAAATGAGATCTAAAGGACCTACTCCTCAAAGAAAAAAAGGATGGCTATTAAAAAACAAAAGGCTGTAACAAAAAAATCTTCCAAACCTCCAAGAAAAAAATCTTTGGAAGTGCATTAATGCCCTCCACATCACTGTAAAAAGTCAGTAAGGATTTGGACTACTCTCATCAACCATTTTATTTTACTGTTGCAATGGACAGGATGATCACTGAGCTGTTATGCCCAGTTTGATGGGAAGTGTTCCTTGGTACAAAACACAAACTGCTATGATCATGCCAACACAACCTTGCTGAAAAACAAGGAAGTTTTACAACTCCATCATTTCCACCAGACATCCTGAAACTGCTTACACTGCACACATTAGGATGGTACCTTTGGACAACAGCACTATTCCCCAACAGATTTGTATCTTCTAAAACTGCTATGACTAAACAAATCACCTCCTGAACTCATTCAGAAAATCTTTACTCACAGAAAAGCCTTCACTGCCTTTCAAGAATTCATTAATTATTTTCTCATGTCTAAACCAACTTATCCATGCCTTCAACACAATTATTTTTTCCTCAGAAGTAACTAACACAGATCAGGAAGTAAAATGTTCCATTTTCCTACCTTGGTTTATTCTGTGGCAATGCCTTTGTATCAACAGGAAACATTTTCGAAACAAAGACAATAACTGGGGCTGTTCCTTCACTACTGCATTTCATAAAAGCTGAAAAAAACCATAAATTGAAGTTATTTTCACATTTTTCCCCCAAAAGTATGGACAAAGCTATGACTTCACATTAATTTTGTAGGGATTACTGTTTATCTGCAGTTTCAACAGATAATATGCTAAGGACAAACCAACAGGAAAAAGTAGAAAACTTCTCTGGCCTAATCTTTGATAACACTGCCTGTATCTTCAAGTGTGTTTTGAAATAAAATGAGCAAGACCTCAAAACTAGAACTCTTAATTAAAAAAAACCATATACCCCAATTAAACAACTTGAGCTTGCAGGCTGATTTAGATCACAATGGAAACCAGAGAGCAGCACAGGACTAAGACTGAACACCATTTATTCAGTATCTCACAGTATTCTCCTTCCTTTCAAACTAAAGGATGAAGTCCTGTAAATGTCTAAATGCTGACAAAATCCTAACAACTTCACTGCAAGAACAGATATTCCTCAAAAGATTAAAGATTCACACAAAATTCATTTGATATGTAACAAATTCCTTTAAACCATTTTTTCCATCCAACTTGAAACACATGAAATTCAAACCATTCAAAACTTCTAACTGAATCATCTCCTACACTTCTCCCTTTTATCTGAAATATGAAAAGACCATAGACCTAAGGCAAACAAAAGCACAAGAGTACTACTAAAAATTAGCAAAATACTCAGTAAATGTGGAAGTCCACTACTTGCTCATAACCAAGAGCAGTAAGATCCAAGTTTACTGAGGCAAATTTCCTCCTATTAACTTACACTAATGCAGTGTTGAATACTGTCTAGAGAATTACCATGATTTTAAATGTTCAATAAAGGATGAAAAGCCAGTTTTGTTACCCTGGGAAACAATTCCTAACAGTCTCTCAATTTGACATTCACATCTCATTTTTAATTGATATTTGGTATCTCATCCTTTTAGATTTCTTGAAGCTCTCCTCAAAACACTGTGCTACGATTAATAATTAATTACTAAAAGCTAATCAATACACTTGCAAAAATTAAATTCAAATTCAAACCACTGCTGCCTAAAAATAAATTATTCTAATACACCAGTTAGAAAAATATTCAATTCTCAATTACATAACAACTTCTACTGTTCAGAACTAAAAACAAGTATTAACCTTTTATTCTTGTAGAACTCCCAGTTTCAGAGTCCTGGACTTTACATTACCTGCAGCTTAAGTTGTCTAAAACCCAGGAATATATGGGATGGAGGAAAAATGCATGGCAATAAAACCATGACATTTCAATGACAACCATCAACAAAGTTACTGGAAGTAGAATATTTATAAACTTACATACAGATCACTACACATCTTCCAATCCAAAGACAAACAAAACCACCATGACAGAAAAAACTTTTATGTTAATGGGAGAACACCTACTCACCACTTTTCAGCTCCTGAGTTTCTGGTGGCAAAGAATCAAATGTTCTTGCTCCAACACACATCAGCTTTTCCACTCTCTCTGCTGTGATGTCCAGAGGACTGGGAATTTTATCACACACCATGGCTAAAACACATTGTTAGGGATACATATTTTCATTCTCTTACTGAATGCAACCTACAACACAAATGTTTTCCATCCTTCTTTAATTGAGTTCCATGCACTAACTGCCAGCAGCAGCAGATCCAAAATTCAGCTCTGTTGTCAAAGTACATTCTTGAAGGTCCCCTTCAAGTCAGCAACAATTTTTTGCCATTTATCAGGGGCAGAGTTAAGGAGGAGTGGGCCATCTACAGAACTTTATGGACAGAAGACCTACAATGCTATTATAAACAAGAGATTGGTTTCTACTTCAGGAAAACCACTAAAACTTGAATATAAAATTATTTAATGAAGGTGTGTTGTCAAATTCCCTCCAGCTCCATAATATCCTAAAAATAAGACATGCAAAAGCACAAAGTTGGCAGAAATGTAACATAATAGAAGATATGTAAATTCTAATGTTATACAAGAAGATAGGTCCAGCTAGCTTAGGCACAGACATTAAAAAAAAAAAGACAACAAATTATACCAAACCACACATTGAAATACGTGTGACAGACCTAGCTCAGACACTCTGATGTCTAAGAACTGCCAAAAGAAAAAACAAATCCTATCTTTTTTAAGGATACAGAGGACTGCATCAGATATTGGTAGCCACTGGCTACAAATGGCATTTAGATGAACTTTTGGGTCTGCATGCCGTGACTCCCGGGCACCAATTCTCAATCCCAAAGAGGTGACTATCTTTTCTATTTTTTCTTTGTCTCTGTAAGGAAAAAAATAAACAGATTAAAAATCCACAGAAGCAATATATAACCAGTATCTATTACTTTGGAGTATTTAAAAAAATGAAAAGAGATGCCATGAAAGCTTCATAGATATTCTCACCTTTTCATAACAGCCTCATACAAACTCCAAATGTTGTCCAGCACCAGCTGCACAAACAAAGGTTTCTTTCCTTTTGACTGGTAGAAGATAAAAACAGCTCATTACCAGCAATTCCCCACTTTTTCAATAGGCTTAAGACTGCACTTTTTATTAGGAACATGTAAAACCTTTATTCAAAATCAAGAAGTCTGTCTTAAAATAATGGTATAAGGCACAAAATAAACATGAAATTTAGAAGTGAGGACAAGGGTTTCAATTTCAGAAAAAGAACCTGATAAACATGCGACATGACTACCTTGAGCCTGCCTATCACCCCTTTTGTAACTATTAATCATCACCTATGTAAACAACAAAAAAAAAAAAAAAAAAAAAAAAAAAATCATGATTACATACTCTCTCCTCCCTTAACTTTTAATGGTGGAAATGCTGAATGCTAGAGAAGTGTAGTTTTTCAGTCCAGGGCATCAGTACAGCATTCAACAGAAATTCCCTATGGCAAGAAGTTTTTTTAAATCCTCAATCTCAAGATAAATGTGAATATCCTAAACCATTAGCTGTGGAAGAGCTCTTCACAGAGGACAGAGACCCACTCACTACTCTTTTTTCTACACTGTTCATCTTCCTTTCATCTTGTGTGCTTCACTCGATGCTGAAACCGTGAAGCTGCAGTGTCCCTTATTTAGTGAGCACTGTTAGATGAGATTTCCTCCATGCAGCTTCTGAGTGGTCAATAGTGGAATGTTCTATGTTCCAAGAGTTGTTGCAAGGTTCTCCTGTTGAGTTTATACCTCCAGTAACACTGAGCCAACAGGCAATGATGTTAAGTTTCAGAATACACTATGAGGAACAGAATTGGGGGGGGGAAAAAGTGAACTCCAAAAGAAAAACCAGGTTATATTTTGACACCCTCCATACCTGATCACCTTTCATTATCTTCTTTGCTTTTGTATTTAGATAGTAATCTCCCCATAAAGTCTTCAGAAGGACAGCAGGCTTGATTCCAATTTTTTGGCTGTACAGTTTGGCAAAATGTTCAATTCTGAAAGCAAAGAAAACATATCTTGATGGAAGTGTAATGTTTTTTACAGTAACAGCTTATGTGAAAATCAAACAAAAATCTCAAATCCTTTTTTACTCCCACTTTTCCAATTGTCTTCACTTTAGTTCACATTGTTTAACATTTACACCTGCAAAAATATTTAGTCATAACAGACCAAAAACATCAACAGTATTTGAAAGGCCTTGTTTTGTTTCAAGTCAGCTTCAAGGCACTACTAGAAATAAACATTTGTGTACTATCCCCTCATCAAAAACTCAAAAGCATAATACGAACTTTATAAATACGTTAGTGATGACTCTTGAACTTATTCTTTGAAAGGCTTCCCATGACACATTTAACTATGGTGTGGGACCAGCATGTAAGATGTTAAAAACAAAGAATTCTTTTGAGTCACACTTGAGCCGTGGCATGGCGGTAATTATTTTTAATTAACCACTTATGAAACTTCTTGTTGTTTGAATCATTACTTTAATAATGAGTAAACCCAAGAAAATGATATAAAACTGTAATGCCATAATTGTGTTGTAAAGCCACCTGTGTTGGTCAGCAGTCCCCATGAGTTAACAAAAGCAGCCTGCTTACTCCCAGAGAAGGAGTCCTGAACATGCTATGGTTTCCTTCCTGAAACTGTTCAATGAGCAGTAATAAAAAATATTTCCACATATTTGCTGCCTGTGCTTGCAGAAAAAAATACATAGTTATAACTGCAACAATCCCATTTACAGAACAGTGCTATTTAATAATCTTTTATTAGAAATTCAGAATTCTTAAGTTTTCACACAGCTAAAAAAGGGACCTGTCCTTGACAGCAACACGTAAGCTGTAAGTTCTGAACCAGGCCCAAAGAGATTTCTTTTCCAGAAACTGCCTCAACTCTCAATCCAGGGAGAACTTTCAAGATTCTTGTGCCAGCAGCTCTTGCACATATATTAATGGCATTTTTCAATACTTGAGAATTATGAGAAAAGCACATGTACTTACCACATTGGATGAGACTGGCACTGCCTAATAAATTAATTTTTTTCTGCTAATACCTTCAGGAAAATAACTCACAACCAAGAAATAGCAGTCAAAACTTTCCATTATTAAGAAAAAGCTCCACTGATCCATATTTCAGCACACAGTACTGTAGCTGGCAGTCCAGAAGAACCTCTTGAAAATAATTAAGAAAAATGTTTTTTTTTTTTTCCCCTTCATTACATGATTAATCAGAGCCAGGGCCTGACAGTTCATGGGAAGAAACAAAATAGTCTTGCAAGATAATTAAACTAAAATATCCCATTTTATTTTCTCTTCCCTCTGAAGGGACAAGAATTGTTTGTGTTGGACAACAAACTGCACATGGCACCTGATTTACAGTCTGACTTAGATTTAAAAATCCTGGAGATGATTTTAAGGGCTCTGCAGAACTCAAGACACTCCCTGTGTCACCACCGAGTGTATCCCTCTAATTACAATTTCAGGATGAGGAAACGCCTCCACCTCGTGGCCAGCGACCAGAACACGAGCACTGCTCACATGCCTGCTGCCCTCCAAACCAAACACTGTACCCTGGAGCAGCTCCTGCCTGGCTGAAGCTTCTGGAATCGTCTGCTACAGTCTATCCAAGGGCAGCAAATAAGAAATTACTGTTTACCAGGCTAGGCTGGATCCTAGCCTGAGCTCAGAAGCTCCTGTGTAAGTAAAACAGGGATCCTGTCACTCAGATAATTTATACACAGCTGTACGCCACAGAAAAATCTAACAAACACCTTTAGAAACATGATGCAACTGAAATACTTTAAGATTAAAGGCAGTAATCAATTTTTTTAAAATGTCAGTAATTAAATCTCAAACTTACCCAAAACCCCAGCCATCAATTGCACTGGCAAACACCACATTTCCATGTTCTGGTGAAAAATAGAGATGTGAATCATCAGTGTCTTCCAATCCAGTACTCCAGTCATAAATTTGATCTCCTGGTGATGAGTCTGAAACGCTTTCACTTTCTGTTTCTTTTCCAGCTCTTTCTTCTAACACTTTGGAGGTAAAAAGTGTTCCAGTGACTGCATTGATCTAGAGAAGGATATGTAAAAAACACCCTCAGATTCATTCTCTCTTTTACATCCCGTGCAACTGAAGTGCAATTTTCACACCCTCGAAAACATAAAAAGAGAAGTTTTTTTAACAAGGCAGCATGCCTGTGATTCACTGGGCAATTAAAACACACCTAATTCTACACATTGGAAGACCACAGGAGTTTATGAGACTGACACTTTGCCATAAACACCATGAATTCTCCAAATCCAAGTCAGCCACACCAGGACTGAATCAAAGAATCACACGTAACACGCTTTGTCTCTCAGAACAAGGAATGGTGAAATAGGAACTTGTTTGTGCCAACAAAGCAAACAACAGAGGGCAAAGGGAAACCAGGCAGATAAATGCTCCCAAGCAAACTCAGTGGGGAAAAAAGTTTGAGAGCAACTTAAACTAAAACTGAAAAGATGAAACAATTTTATTCCTACATAAATACATCAATACTAGGAACAGTCTAACATTTGTCTACCTCCAGTAAGTTTAAGCAATTTAACAGAAGAGCAAAACATTCAGCCTATTACTTCAAAAAATGAAGACTTTTCCTGATGACCTGTCAAGAGGCATTTACTACTCTTTTCTCCATCAGACATTCTGAATGAACCTCAAAAGCAATCAGGAATGAGATGCACCTCAATGTTAAAAATCAGACTGGATTGTACACAATGCCACAAAATGTGCTGTGTGAAATGACACCTCAGCAGGAATACCTGTTCCAAGATATTCTTGAGGTGCAGATATGCTTCCTGAGGGGTGAGCTTCAGCTCCACAATCAAGCGGTCGATTTTGTTAATCACCAGGACTGGACGGATATTTTCCAGCCATGCCTGCCGCAGGACTGCCTGAGTCTGAGAAGGAAAGAGTTTTTTAAAAACCCATTACAGAAAGCCTGATAGCACCAAAAAAGACAAAACATTAAAAAAAAAAATCAAATACAATTCTAAAATCTAATAAACATATAGTAAAGGACAGGTTGACACGCAAACTAGAAATTTGACTCCCACAGTGTACAGTGTTAGTTATTGAAGAATTCTGCAGAATGGTGGGGTTTCATGGCAAAAAACTCTTAACAACAAAAACCAAACTATTTAGAAAAGTAAGCCATGAAAAAAAGCAACCTCTTTTTTTGGGTATTCTTTTCCAAACCCTGAAATCCCACATAAATATAAATTATTTCCTTTAAGACTTTACTCTATCAAAACATTCCATTATCTGAAAAATGGCAAAATCACTGTTTCGACCCTGCATCTCTACACCCATTCACCAGCACTGTTCAGTTTTTCAGCTCAACTATGATTTTTACTATTCACTTTCATACCTCAGCTGCAATGCCATTTACTAAAAGTTTTGTAAAACTTCTTAGACAGCTTGTCTTTCATTTCTATATAACCCACTCCAGACTTTGCCTACTCCCCTCTTTCTCTACTTAACACACTTTATTTCACCTGTGGACAGACTCCTTCAACAGCATCCACCACTATGATGCAACCATCACAGAGTCGGACAGCAGTAGATACTTCTGAAGAAAAATCCACGTGCCCTGGGGAGTCTATTAAATTAATCAGATACTCCTGATCACCTAGGATCAAACAATAAATTAATATTTCAGAACAGTTTTCAAAGATATTTCTTCCAGCCACCCAGTGATTTTGCTTCAGCTATTATTGTTTAATGTCCTGACAATAACTACACTATAAAAACCTTACAGAACAGTCTAACAGGTGTCTCAACAAACCAGTAAGACTGTATTAAAACTTGGGTTTTTTTGAAAGAAGGTCTTGCCTTTAAGTGACATTAATTCAAGACTTAAGATCAAAATATACATATTTATGTCTAAAACAAAAGATGAGGCAGCTACTCTCACAGCCTCCACTCAGAAATATGATTGAAGATGTTCTTCCTGACTGGCTGATCTTACTTACTTGCCTATGTCTCTGCAGAATTATGGCCTAACACTGAGAAACACAAAAGTAGAAGTTGCACACAAAGACCACAACAGCAACAACAAAAAAACAGGGAAAATTAACAGAAATATCCATTAAAATTTATACATGCCAGCATCAGCAACTTACCTTTCACAAAGTGCAGTGAAATTGCACTAGATTTCATTGTTATTCCTCGGATCTGTTCATCTTCCCTACTGTCAAGGTATCTCAGCTGAGTACAGAAACAAAAGAAAAGACAGTAAGTCTGAAGAAACATCTTAATTCACTTATCAGCTGTCAGAATGTGACGGTGAAAAAGCTGGGTTTAGCTAGACTATAGACAGAATTTCCTTAATGATCAAGAATTCACAATCCCAGCATGTCCATGCCAGAGTTCTGTTCAGAGTGACAGTGTAACTCTACCTTTCCTGCCAAGCGGCTGGAGATGATTCCATTGCTAGATATAAGACAATCAGCTAGAGTAGTTTTGCCTGAAAAGAAAAATAAATTACTTTGATCGAATACAAACGATGGCAAAAGATGCAACATACAGTGCTTTAAGATATCAACATTAATAAAGACTATAAAACCCCATGAAAAGTACAAATTACCTTCCAAAAACAAATCAAATTACTCTTGTTACATGCACACAATTTTATTTTTGAGGAGTGGATGCAAATTTACCTGTCATGACCAGAAAAGCAGTTGATACAACAAACAGTACATACAAATCTCATTATAACACGCAATTAGACAAAATATTTGTGTTCTCAAGCACAATTTCATCTACATAACAAACTTGTTCTATTAAGAAAACATAAAAAAATACTATTCTGCCTCTCAAACATACATCAAATCCATGCCAACATTCACCATCATAGAAAACATTCAATTTCAACTATTACCAATTATTATAGTGTGATACTCTTTTATGTAAGACAAGCTGAATCAAGCCAAGAAAAAGGTGCATAAAGCAGATCCACTTTTCTGAATCACGTTCAAGACAGTTTAAAGCTAAGTGCACAAAAACCTACGACTTCAGAACAGCGAACCAAGTATCACAGCACCATTCAAACACACACACGTCTGCTCAGGAGGAGGAGGCGGCACTAACACCTGCCTTACCGTGGTCCACGTGGGCCAATATACAGATATTCCTGATGCCGGACGCCTTCTTCTGGAGGCCAACCATCTTTCCCACGCTGGTGAGCACCATGGCTGGCTAATTCTGCGAACGGAGCACAGTGTTTTGCTGAGGAGTCAACTTGAGAAAAGGCTTTGATTTTTAATGACGCGAACTGCGACGAGAGGCGAGCTGCTCATGGGGGACACGTGGAGCGCGTCACGAACCCTCCGCCACGGCGGGGCCGCCTGGAACCAGCGCGGGCCGTGTCTGCGCCTGCAACGCGGCTCAGGAGCGCGGCCGGGCCGGCCCGGCAGCGAACTCCGAGCCGCCCGCAGCGGCACAAACCTCGCACTTCCCCGGCCCCGGCTCGCCTTCCCCTCCCGCCGCTGCGAGCGGGCAGGGCCGCGCTGCCCCGGCCCCGCGGCCACCCCAGGAGGGCACAGCGCTGCTCCCCGCCCGCCCGGGGTGAAGCCCCGCTGCCCGGGCCCTCCCGGCGCGGGGCACACGCACCTGCGCCCGCTCCGCCGCCGCTCCCGGAAAGCCGCGCCCGCCGCTGCCGATCCCGCCCCGTGACGCCGGACGGAAGCCGGGCCGGGCTGGGCCGGGCCGGGCGCCGCTGGTGCCGCGCGGAGGCGTCCGTGGTTACCGGCCGGGCGGCCGAGCGGGCCGGGCATGGCGCCGCCGCGCTGCATCTGCGAGATCTGCTCCTGCGGGTGAGTGAGGCGGGCTCCGAGCCGGCCAGCGCCGCCCTCCCTCGGCACTCGCCCGCCACTCCGAGCTGGTGCCAGTGCCCTGCCGCAGGGCAGGACGGCTCCGCAGAGGGACCTGGACCGGCTGGAGCCGTGGAATGATGCCAGTGTCAGTATAAAGTTCAACAAGGCCAAGGGCCGGTGCTGCCCTTGGTCACATCACCCCACAGAGCGTTACAGGCTGGGGCAGAGGGGCTGGAAATGCCCGGCAGAAAAGGAGCCGGGTGCTGCCAGCAGAGCTGAACGTGAGGCAGCGTGTGCCCAGAGTGCCAATGGCACCGGGCCTGTGCCAGCAGCACTGCGGCCAGCACGGCCAGCGCAGTGGCCACCCCCTGGATTCAGCACTGTGAAACCACACCTCGAGTGCTGTGTCGGTCCTGGGCTTCTCATGACAAGAAGGACACTGAGGTGCTGGAGCATGTCCAGAGAAGGGCAGTGGAGCTGGGGAAGGGTCTGCAGCACAAGTGTTACGAGGATCAGCTGAGGGAGCCGCCCCAGGTGTTCAGCCTGGAGAAAAGGAGGCTCGAGGTGACCTTTCCACTCTGCAGGAGATCACAGCCGGGTGGGGCTCAGCCTCTGCTCCAGGCAGTGACAGGACCAGAAGACACAGTCTCAAACTGCACCAGAAGAGCTTTAGGTTGGACATTAGGAAGAATTTCTGCACAGAAGAGGTGATTGGGCATTGGAATAGGCTGCCCAGGGAGGTGGTGCAGTCACTGTTTCCTGGGGTGTTTAAGGAGGGACTGGTGGCACTCAGTGCCATGCTCTGGTTGTCACGGTGGCTTTTGGTCACAGGTTGGACTTGATAATCTCAGAGACCTTTTCCAACCTCTTTGATAACATAAGCAGCTCCTTGGGCCATGGGGGAGTATGAGCACCATCTCAGTAAATGTGAACATAAATGTGATGTTTCACACAGACACAGAATCACTCGTTTGTAAGAGACCTTCAAGATCATCGAGTCCAATCTGTGCCTTAACACCTCAACTAGACCATGGCCCTGAGTGCCACATCCAGTCTTGTTTTAAACACATCCAGGGATGGTGACTCCACCACCTCACCAGGCAGACTAGTCCACTAATTTATTATTCTTTCCATTAAAAACTTTTTCTTAATATGCCACCTATATCTCCCTTGTTGCAGCTTAAGACTGTGTCCTCTCATTCTGTCAGTGCTGCCTGGAGAAAGAGACCAACTTCACCTGACTACAGCCACCTTTCAGGGAGTTGTAGAGAGTGATGTCACCCCTGAGTCTCCTTTTCTCCAGGTCAAACAACCCCACCTCCCTCAGCCATTCTTTATAGGGCTTGTGTTCCATTTAAATCAGGTGAGGGTAGAAGGACTAAAATAAAACAGAATGGAGACAGTCTTTAAAAGCCACCCAGGATAAATCAGAATCAGGCTTTTCCAGAAACCAGAGCCAGCTCCCATTGAAGGACTGCACCAAAGGAACCTTTGGAAGAGGTCTGGCAACCTTGTCAGAAACTTGTGCAAGCAGCCTTGAAAAGAGATTTTATGTACCTGCCCTTTTGCCATCACATCCAGTAGCACTCGTCACCTTTATATGTTCCATAGAGAGACAAACAGTTCATCATTGTCCTATAGCCTCTTTGACCCAGAGAGGCTGCCACAAGAGGGTACAGTAGGCAATTTTTTAATGGAAAATTACTATTAGAAATCCATAAGCAATATTATCAATGCCATAGGTGAAAAAAAGGCACACAACTCAGGTGTCCCAAAATAATAAGGGACTTGGACCTTTCAAATTTCAAATATATATTTACAGGTTGGAGTCACAAATGTTAATATTTTCAATTTCTTCTGTAATTTTTTAAAAATTGCAAAAATAATCACCCTAGGATCCAAAGATTCAGTTCATACTAAAAAAAATTAACAATTACACACAAGAATACTCATCGTAAGATCACAGAGGCATGCTCAATGTTTGTGGAAGAATAGAGCAAACCCTGTGTTTGTAAAATGCACCATGACCACAAGTTTCATATGAAGGTCTGCACCCTCTGGGTGTTTCTGCATGGGAAGTCTGTCTGTCTGTTCATCAGCCACTTTTTTTTTTCATCTGTAGACAGAGGTGTGAGGCAGGCACTGAGTAAAGCTCCTCATGTTCTTTTTGGCCAAGCCTGTGGTGAATTTTGCCCCATAAGTTTGTTTCTTAAGTCCTAGATTAATGAAGAGTTGGAACACATTGTTTTCATGATGAGATAACAAACCTGGCTCGCCCTCAAGTAGAAAGATGGTGAGATAACACAATGAGACAGCACAAAATGAGCTTCAACTAACCAAAAGTTCTCAATCCAAAAACTGAGTTCAATAATATGAATAATTGAATTAAATATTCATAAAGCTTGTGGTTTAAAATAAACATCACTGAAGTTTTTACAGTCAATAAAATCTTAAGCCAGTATTGGTTTAGGCAGCACATTGTGTTTGCTTCAGTGTACAGTGTTTCTGTTTTTAGGGTAAGGCTGCTTGGTCACTTGGCAGTGTTACCTGGACATTGGAATGCATACACAGCTTAACAGACACTTCAAAGCAACTATAAATATCTAATGTTTTGTAGACATTATCATTTAGCTATTTGCAGGAAATTTTATGGAGGTATAATTACTGCTTAATTCTAAATAATAAAATAGAAGGAAACAATTTCCCCTATCAATAGAATTTTTAAAAACTTACAGGGGAGCAAAGCCAGTAAGACAGAACTTCATTCTGCTTTGTCAAATACAGGAAGTTAAATCTGGCTTCCAAAGAAGAGTAAAGTCTCTGTGGTAGATGAACTTTCTGCACTCAAGAGTACTATTTGTCTGCTATAAAATATAATCACAGCCTACAAAAGCATAAAAGTTGTTTTGAGACACAAAAATAAACTAGTGCTCTATCTCCTTCTCAGTCTGTCAACCTTCACCCATTTCTTCCTCTTTTGTTATCATTATCATAAAATCTATATTTCTGAATAAATGTAAGTTAAAAGGAAAGATTTCTCTAAAATATGGGTTACTTAAGCCATCATACTGACTACATATAAATACAAACCCAGTAAAAACTACCAGATCTCCTGTCAAGAACAGGAAAGTAGATGACTCTCAAAACCAGTGTCCATCCATCATTTCTGACTTCCAGACCATAGTGTGTGCACTGCCAAAAAATAAAAAGAAATTAAAAAGAAAAGCTTTGAGCTGTTGTGGAGAGGTAGCAAGTTTTCTATTATGACAAATATTAAACTTTTCTCATTAGTCCAGTTCTCTGGGAGGAAAATGCTTTGTGGTAGAATTTCAAGGGTCTTCCTAGCATTGTATTAAAAGAAAAAAAAAAAAAGTATGTATGCCAGGCCTTAAGTAAGTTAAAATCATCAGCATTCTACTAAAATAACCAGAACAAGACCATTTGGCACAAGAGAGCTGATGTACTGTCACTTTTATTTAGCTGAGATTCTATTCAAACCTTATGCAAGACTCAAGATAGTGTCCCACAAAGAAGGGAAAGAATAATAATCTGTCAAAGCAAGTGCCAGTTTCCATAGGAAAAGGAATATTCTCACCAAGAACTCCAGGCTCACTCTGCAGTAATTATTTTTCTACTATCTATTTCAGTTTGTAGCATGTCCATTCAGCAATACATGGGATATACTCACAACATTGCTTAAAAGTATTCAGAATTAAGTCCTTAAAGAATGCTGACCCCAGAACACAGAAGGTGTTTTATTTGGTGGTTGGTCTTCTGGACCAGCTGATGGCAAACTGAAGATTTGTCAGAGTGAAGGTTTTGCAGATAATTCCAACTCCTTTGAATTGCATCCCAAAAAAATATGTGAAGAACATTATAATTTGATAACCTGTATTTCAACCAGCCTTCAAACCATCCCTTCAATGTCTTTTGTTTCTGCTCAGCTGTTACTTTTAGATGCTATGGGGACACAGCATGTGCTGTTTGTACTTTCTGAAAAAAACATTACTAAGGTGAAAGTGAATTTCATGACAAATGTAATGACAGGCAAACACTGTAGTGAGGAATGGCACACACTTACCTCCTTGTTTTCCTTCCTTTCCAGTTCTTTCCCTCTTCTTCCTTTTTCCTTTCCCTGTTATGTTTTGAAAAGGTCTCTCAATTGTTCATTGACTTGATTTAAAAGGAGTAAACACCTGAGGCTTTGAAAGGATCAGTATTCTTAGACAGGACTACTTCTCATTTTTTGAAACTACTGAGCTGGCAAAATCAGGCAGCACAAACTAATACCAGCTTTAGGATCTCCAGTCCCTAAGAACTTCTTTCAGTTTTCTTTTAATTTTCATTTTTTCATTTTCCCAGCAGGAGTCCTTCATGCCTATTTCTATTCTATTTTACCTTGCTTTAGTTTATTGATTTCCTTTATGGTATTCAATACTAGCTAAAATTCTCTGCAGACCTTTTGAAATATTCTTTGGATATATAGCTTCCTGAAACTTGAATTTATTTTACTTACTAAATGTTGTATACTTTTACCCATCTTGAGGTTTAAATATTTTTGCTTTTCATCACAGAATTTTACAATACTTGTTTATTTGAAAAATTACTCATTGTTTTTTCCCTTTGCATTGCAAGTTGTCAGCCATAAGTAGGAGGAAGAGCTGTCATTATATATTTTCTTGAGGTCACCCAGAGATGTGCATTGTGCAAATTAGAATTAATATAACAAGATATAAAAAAAAATAACAACATTTAAATTGTAATTTCATGGATCATTAGTTGAAAACAACAAGATATAAATAAAAAATTTTCATTATATACTTCCCAACACCTTTTTGCATAATGGTGTCATTGATAGAGGTATCAATGAGAAGCAGAAGGAAATGAAATAAAACCTATTAAGAAAAAGAGATGTCATTATTTTCAAATAAACGTATTTTGGATAGAGAATTTAGTCAGTCTGTGGAGGAAAAAAAGGGTTTAAAAGTCATAAATGGCCTGCAGAGCACTAGAGGTGCACATGAGATTTCACATCACTAAAATTTTAATCAAAAAGTGTTAACCAGTCATGGTGAAAATAGGTGAGATGTACAGAAATAAAAAGACAAGTGATAAGGTAATAGCAGTAAAAAAGAGACAATATGAGACAAGAAATGAAGCATAGTTAGTTACTTTTCCAAATAAAACGAGTAATATCATTAAACATCTCAGACAAGAAGAAAGTGCATGTTGGTGGTGGCATAATTTAGAGAACTGAGATCAGCTCTGGCCACCCTTTGTATTCTGCACCAAGGCCTAACTCCCAGCTAATACTGCTTTTATTACTGTATTAGTGTGATGTGCTCTGGGACCTGTGCCATCACACAGTATTTTGTGGCTTTATCACTCAGAAAAGATTTTAAACAAAAACTACTGACATTGTTCCATCTTCCCCATTTGTTATTCACTCCCAGTAGACAGAATATGGGTTTTCCTTGTAAATGAAACGATGCAAATTCTCTGCTCTGATGTGTTTGACCCAGACGCCATCGCTGCTGCCACAGAGCCACAAAGATTTATGATGATGGAGTGCAGCCAAGCCACACAACTGAGTATGTGGAGAAGTACCCTGGCTATGGCAACGTCTGCCCTCGGGAGAGCTGCAAGCCAAAAGCAGAGCTCCCAGAGGATCAGGGGAGAATGGACGGCACCACGACCTTCAAGTAAATGTTTCCAAATGATGTTTTGTAATTAGCCTGTAAAGTTTTTCATTCTTTGTTTTTTAAGGAGGCTAAACATTGTATTGCAATCTTCTCAAAATGCAGTCATGGCATCCTTTGCACTTTTTGTATATTTAAAGTATGAATGTTGAGTATACAAATACAGTTACCACAAAAAGGTCATAAAAAATAACAAAGCATGCATACAGCAAGATTTGCATTCTTTACAGCAGCCTTTAACCTGTTAAGAGAATAAAAAATTTTGCCTTGTTTTCAGCCTGTTAGGAAATGTAGGTCTTATGGAAAACCTGGCAAGGAAAACCTGGGGAACATTCTGTAATACATTTGTAGAATCCAAGATAGTGGAAAATGAAATCTTAAGAAAAAAGAACAGGGATTCTTCTATTGATTTTTAAAATTCAGATTATTAGTTTCAAGAAAATTATTAGTTTCAAGAAAGCAAACTGTGAAGGGGTTCAGTATATCTGTTCTGTCTGTGCACAGACTCTGATTTTAAGCTTACAGAATTAAAGAGCATCTTTCAAATAATTAGAAAAAAAATCACTCATTCATCATTCATGATCTGACAGTGACATCAACTTTTACTTTTTCCATTACTGTTGTTTTTCTTTTAAGCTGTGAGGGCATCTAGTGAAATTTCTTTTTTATTAAAAAAAAAAAAATTAAAAAAAGGCATAAATAGAAAGGCCAAATGCTATTCTGCCAGACTGGGGTGATGTGCTTGTATAGACCATTTAAACAGCCACATATTAATACATCCTTTTAGTGTAATGTGCACAAAAACAGTGAAATGCTGTTTCTGATTATATTCTATTCTTCTCATGCTATTAGTAAGTGCTACCACTTTTAGTAATTTGAGCTTTGTTCTGCTTCTGCTTTCTGATAATTTCTTTGCAAAATTATAGTGACTTTGTATGTTTCCTTCCAGGTACTTTGAATAATATTGTTAAACTGTGAATGGGGACTTGGGGTTAGTTAAAAAACTTTGTTCACCATCTACCTTTGAGTAAAGACTATAAAGTATCAGAGACCCTTGATGTATATACTGTGGTTCTCTCTTCTTTGTGCTATCACTCCAACATATGGTGCCTGATAGATTTTTCACAGTAAACATTTTGTTGTTTTTCCAGCAGAAAAACTACAAAAGTGACTTCAGAAGGAAGAAAAAGATTTTTTTGACCAGTGTTTTCTTTTCTCCAATTCAGATCTGATTATTTACCATATGAAATTGTGCCGAGACCTTTTCGGCCACATGCAGAATACAGACCAAAGTCAGGGGAGATTGACCTGGGAACCATATACCAGAGAGATTACAGTCCTCATAAAGTAGGACCTGTGACATTAGCAAGGCCTCGAGAGAGGAAACACACTTCAGATGCAAAAGTGGATACTATCCCAACTTATCGAGGTAATAATATGTGCCCCCCTACAGAAAGAGAAATAACCAAGATGAAGGTAGCATTTGGAGTTACCTGTGTTAGAAACTGGATTTGTTGGTTTGGAACAGGGAGTTAAATATACTAGAAAGCAAGTGATGATGCCCTAAAACATTCAGCACTCCAGTTGTTGAGGGGAGACCTATTGCTTCTAAACTAAAAGCCCTCTCTGAGGTTTGCTTGGCTACAAGGAAATTCTAGCCTGCACTTGGTTGGGCTATATCAGGAAAAACTGGATGGAGATTAAGGTGCAGTGTATTTTTCAGGTAGTTTTAGTTCATTTGACTTATTTTTCCACAGTGTAGTCAAAAGTGGAGTTTAGGCTTCTGCTTGTTTATGTTATAGTTTATATATACATCATCCTAGTGATGATCTGTCTTGACACAAATTATTCTGCTATGATGGTCAGTGCGAAGGTGCTGAATCTTTCAAGTAAAATGGAAGATACTGTATTTAAAAATGTATAAGGCTATTTTCTGTATAGTTTCTGTTGAGCAAATAGTCAAAATAGGGCATCAGGTACAATTTTGGGGATCTGTTTTTATCATACACTATAATAGAAGACAGGTTCATCAAATTACAAACATGCAGATAAAATTATCATTTTCACTTAGATCCATTTTCTTTGTTTTGCAAGATTTAATGCCAGAAGACTTTGTTTTCATTTTGAAGGAATGGTCTTAAGTAATAACACCTGTATGGTGAAATTTTGGTTTTGCTTCATAGATGACTATAGGTTACGGGAAGGTGAAAGAGCAAAGTCCTGTAAGGTGGAGCATGCATACGAGCCACCTTCGGAGAGGTTTGGAAATCCTTCTACATTTCAAGATGACTACATCCCTAGGCAACCCAATCCCCCCCCAAGCTGTAAACCTTGTGAAACCAAGCTGTCAGAGGGGCCCTTTGATGCCAACACCATCCATCGCACCGCCTACGTTGCCCATGACTTGGAGCCCATGTTCGTAAGGCCAAGAGAAGAGTACAAGCCATGCGACCAACCCTTTGAAGATCTCACAACCCACCAGAGAGATTTCAAAGGCATGCCTGGGGAACAAGCAAAAAGCTGCAAGCCTGAAAATAGGAAACTTGGATCTGATGATCCTTTCAAAGGAACCACTGAATTCCAGGATCGCTATCAGCCATATTCGGTCACTGCACCCGAGTTCCAGAAACCAAGAGAGTACGTTCCACCCACAGACAAGATGGACCTCAAGTCCTCAAACCGTCTTGATTACATTAAACACAAGGTTGCTCCTAGAGCACCCATAAGACCAGCTCCTGGAAGAAAAAGCACTGGCCCTTTTCAAGGGAAGACTACTACAAAAGAAGACTATCAGCCCTGGAGGGTTTGTCCACCAGGGCTTATTAAGAAAGAACAGGAAATTCAGAAATTCACAGGAAAATTTTCTAGCTTAACTACATTCAGGTCCCATTACATACCACATCAGGCCAACCCACCTCAAAGTTTCAAACCTGTACAGACCGTATCTACGGCAGTTCCTTTTAAAGGTGAAACTTTGTATCGCACTGAATATACTCCAAAGAAGCAAGAGATCTGCCCAGCACTGCAACCAGATGCTATGGGTTACATCTATGTAAACACAGATTCTGAGGGTCACAAATTCTACCGCCAGCTGTCTCCAGAACCTTCTGGGTCAAGCTGTAATTCTATTTCAGAGGAAGTACCTGCTGTGTCATAATATGTGCAATATTTTAAGCACCTTGGTAAAATAATTGGAGACCAGCTTGTTCATTTTCTCTTTAAATAACACTGAAAGCAAATTAAATACTAAAAATTTTGCTTTTAGAAGTTTGAAGAAAACCAAAGCCAAACCAAAGTTTGTTACAAGACTAATAAAGATTTGCCAAATGCTGAAGGAACACTACTCCCTACATGGCATCTGTCCTTTTTCTGATTGTGCATTCTAGTTTCCTTGACTCCCCAGATTTCATCATGCTCCATCTCAAGCAAATTTATAAACATCTCAATATATTTATATCCATGTCAAACATATTTATATCAAGATATTTTCTGCAAATGATTGTATTTGTGAAATAGCCAGTGTCTTTTGCTGTTAAACTATTTTACACAGTAAGCAAATAATGATATCTATAATAATCTAAGAAATCATTAATTATTAATCTCAGTGATCTGTAAGATTTTTTTCTTTATGTTTTACTGCCTAGATCACAAGATAGCATGCCATGACACCTAGGCATTTCTAAAAACCTGGTTTTAGCTTTAGTCATCACTACTTTAACTTCATTCTGATCTGAACTGAGTATAAAGGTCCCACTGTAATTTCTGGTAGCAATTTACAGGTAGTAACCTCACTCTTTTTCTGTACACATAGTTGAAACCACTCAACCACCAAAAGCAGGTCATTAGACTCTGTTTCCTAATTTCCCTGATTGTGCTCTTTCAGCCTTTCTTCCAAAGGAAGTAAAACTGATGCACCCTGGACACACTGACACACTTAGTGCATGTGTCTTCCCTGGCTGAATCATCTTTAAACCCAGTGTGCAAATTCAATCAAAATCTCATGATGAGACTGCACAGGTTTACAGAAAATAGAGTCTAACTAAGAAATACCAGCTGAGGTGCAGAAATCTGTAGGCAGTCTGGCTTCAGTCTGTCTGCTCTTCAAAGAATTTCTTGTTCCAAATACACAGACACCAATTTTTCTACAGAAATTTTATATGAAATTGCTTCTGTAAGAAATATTTGGTATTTTCTCTAGCTGATTTTGAGAAATCAAGATGAAGCAATTTGATTTTATTACGTTCACAATTTAAGCAAGTCCAAATTAATAGCTCTGTAATTAACTGTATTGTTATGCTTTATCACACTACTCCAGTATGATTTTTTCTCAGTATTGCATATCTTGTACCCATTGGTGTAGAACAGTATTTGGGTTCTGCAGAATCATGTGGCTATACTTCATAAACAAAGTCTCTTATAAAACTGCTAAGATCAATGATGGGAACATTTTTTAAGCAGGAACTTGGTCATGTGAAAGGAAGAAAGCTGAACTGAACAAATCAGCTGTGCACAAAATCACTGCATGAAAGGGATCCAGACATTATTAAAGTAGCCATCACTTTTACAGAAGTTTTGTCTTTGTATTGTGTTTTTGTAGTATCACTTACTCTGTTAATGACATAGAAAAACCAGTTTTACTTTTCTGTCTGAAAATTAGAATGAACAAGGATGATGTAAATCTGTAAGATCCTAAAAGCAAGACAGGAAGAAGTCCAATTGATTGTCATCTTTCTGTACCACAGAAGAAAAAATACACTCTATTGAGTCATTTCTGCCATGCCACTACTCAGGAAACAAAGCCAAAACTTTGCACAGTCACACCTACCCAGGTCCACATCCTACATATGGTCCTGGTACCTCTGGAGCTGTTAACAGAAGCTCCCAATGCCCTCCAGCTCTCCTTTCTAGGGAGGGAGAAATGCAGTCTGAATCCATGGAGTTACATGTGCCTGTATGTTCTGCTCAAAATGGCTCTTCTGCTGGGTCTGTGAGGGAGCCCAGATGCTTTTTAAAATTTTCACAGCTGTTTTTTCAGTTCTGAAGTCACTTCCCTCCCTTAAGTTATGGAAAGTCATTTGCTGCCACCTACCAGCACAGTACACACATTTTGAGAGGAAGGGAAGTGGAGGCCATATTCGATACATTTAACAGTTCCTCTGCAGATGTGTTTGAAAGCTTTTTTAGGGTGGAGGGACATATTTCCTTTCATTTTGTCCTTTATGTTTTCCCCTAAGTTTAACAGTGAAAGAGAGAAACCTTTATTACTTCACAATTGAAAAAACCCCAACACACAGATTGTGCTTCCAGGAAAAGCATCAAATGATATTATAAACCTTCAGACACTATTCAATACCTGACGTCAGCTTTTTCATAAGCAACAAATTACTGAAATGCAGACCAAATGAAGAAATGGCTGGAAAACTTATATTTTTCCAAAATAACAGCTTTTTAAAAAGCATTTTATGATGTCATGCTTAACCAAGATGTAAAAGCAGAAAAGTTATTCATGGATTCAGTTGCTATTCTGAGAGTGCTTTCTGTGCACTCTGCCATCCAGCAGCAGAGCCTTTGCTTTTTTAAAAGACTGCACAAATGGAATTCAAAAGGAAAATTAAGCCTTTGCCAATATTGTTATCTAGGATAACTCTGAAACACCATTACATTGTTAGACATTTATTTTCTCTTCAATAAAAAACTTGTCAAGGCTTTTATTGTTCATACTATTTCTTCAACTATTCTTTCTGAAGACTAGTTACAAAGACTATTCTGAAACAATTTCTTTTTCATGGAAGTATTCCCATCACTCACTAAACACAAAACATGGAGCTGTTGTGTCAGATGTAAATGAACTCTGCTTGGTGAAGGCCCAGAAAAGACATGCAATTTTATGCCACCTTTTAAAGAATCCTGATTCTAGATTTAAGTGAATCAGAGCTGACATTTGGATTTTGGCAAATTATCTTCCCACTTTTTCAGTCAGTTTACATCTATGTTGTCTCTTAATAGCAGTGCAAACCAGACTGCAGTGAAGTTGACAATATGTCTGATAGACTGTTAAAAATAACAGAACAAGAACTAATCTGAGGCTTTGAAAAAATCCCAGAATTATGGACAAAGTAGGTTGAAAAAAGAAAGAATGAAAGCAGAGTTACCATGCAAATCATGGTAATAAACAATCTCAGGGTAATCACAGTGTTGAATAATCAAACTATATTTTATTTCAGAAATATCAAAACTACGTTAAGGAAGCTGAAATCTTCAGTTACTGGAGAAGCAATAAAATAATCTACAGATAAATTTCATGCCCATTGCAATCACAAACATTTACAGCACTGCTTCAGTATAGCATGCATACTTAACCAATGTTAATGCAACAAAAAATGCTATGTGCTAACATTTGAAAACCTTAAATATAAAGGGAAAACATGAATAAGAAATTTTGGTAATAAGAAAAAATATATGTCCAAAAATCTTTATTAAACACTGTACAAAAAAAAAATATTGCACTTTTAAATCAGACAATAAATATCTACAAAAGTATCTTACAAATGTTTAATTTAAAAAACTGCTTAAACAATCAAGACCCATTGCTGATGAAAAAGGTAATGATCAGGAATATCCTCTCCTTGCAGTCAGCCTTGGACACGATAGTCCACCCTAAACTTTTTCTATACAGTAGTGCTACCCTAATTCTCAGTGATGCAAACCCTCTGTGCAGGGTGCTGTGTCTGAACTGCCCCCACAGCACTCCCAGCTCTCTGCCCATCACACAGGTCAGAGTGGAACACAAGAGCCAAGTCAAAGTGAGCATTCAGGCCTCCAATATGAGCAGTAGTTTGATTCTACAAAAGGAAAAAACATCTATTTTCTGCCTCCTGTGGGGTCCTCTCTGCTTAAAGACCTAGTCAGACAATCTGATATATGGAAGATAATTTACCCAGGAATATCATGGTAATAATTTATCAACTTGTAAATGACTCAGATGGTTAATGGTCATGATAGAAAAATCATCTTGATGGAAAAATGCTCAAAATAGATTTCTTGCACTTGTCTATCTTCACAATTAATAATTCTTCCTTGGACATTTTCCCCCCTTAATGGCACAAAATAGAATGATTATTCAATACAAGAAATCTGACAGCTATTTTGGCCAGTTACTGGCTCCTCATTTGACTTGATGTGCAAGAGAACAGTGCTCACAAGTGTTTGTTCACAGCTCTGACAAGGAAGCTTCTGTCTCATTTAATGTCAGTACAAAAATATAATCATGCCAGAACTTCAATTGTACTTCAGAGACTGGAATTAGAATAGAAGCAATAAAAAATGACACCTCCTTTATTCAAAAGAAATCTATTGCTGCTTTGAAAACTGTATGAGGATCTATAGTTTCTTACTGCATACACAGAAATACAAGCAGGAAAAATTCAATGTACTTCTGTGTATCCATCTGAGAGCTAGTATCCATAAAGCATATCCTGTGAGATCAACCCTTAAGCTCAAGCTGTTGATGAAAATGAAGCTGCTGCCAAAAATTTACAGCTACAAGCCACAGCTTCTATAAATTTAAAAACAGTGTTAAATATGATGAAAAAAAACCAAACCAAAATCCTGGGAGTCAATAGTTGCTGCATTTCCAAATTTTTTTAAAGAATTTTTGTGACTGTTCCTCATAAGTTAAGGGCAGTAACCACTATTTGCTGCTTTTAGGTAATGTTTTTTTCCACTGATAAAATTATCAATTGTGGCCTGCAAAATTTTACAGATGATATGCCATGATATTATCTTGCTAATCCAGACATGTTTAAAACATTAGAAGTTCCATTGCAAGGAATGAAAAATGAAAGCTCCCAGAAACAATACCTTATCCAGCACATCAATCCACAATACTGTGTTTTCATTAGCCCCATGTTGCCATTTAACTGTTACAACTAATGTCTCATTTACAAGAATATACTTCAATCAGGTTAGTTTAATGAACCTCTCTTCTCATCTCTTCACTGCAGCATCATGAACTTGCCATAGAGGATTTGTATTTCTTGACATGATTGACAACATCTTTGTTTGTAGGTGTCTATCAAGCATAACTTTAGTTGCTTTACAAATGTACAGTAGTGAGTTGTATCCTTGCATTCGCCTTCTGAAAAATATATTTAAACATTACAAGGCTTTATAATGAGCAAAAGAGAAATAGAAGAACTTGCCATAGTAAACATCTGATGGATTTCTGCTAGCTTTGTAATTATTTTAGTGTACATTTCTGGCAGCCGTGGATTCAAAGCTAAACAAGGGCACAAGTAAGAGGTGTGATCTCACTGTGTTCATTTATTTACTCATTGTCTGTTTCAGAACACTACCCCATCTTGGAGGCATTAACAGCTCACTCAGAGACTTTTGAGTCACAACTGGCACAGTCATGTAGGGAAGTTTGCAAAAAACTTCCTAAATATCCTGTTTCTAAAAGTGCTTCTGAGGCTTGAATATCAAACTGGCCTACTTAGAGAAAAGAAACCCCAGGATTACGAAGTGCTCCTAGGAGAGGATAGTTTTACCTTTGATGTACAATCAAATGCTTGTAGAACCAATAGTGTACAACTGCGAGTCACTTTCTAATATAACTGCTACAAACTATTACTATGCTCATATTTAAATAAACATTTACATACTGCCACAGGATGTGACAGTGCAGTGCTGCCAGGTCGCTGGTCTCTTCCTCCCCGTGCAGAACTGCTCAGCCACGGGTCTGTTGCTCTGCCTGTGCACGCAGGACACTCTTCTGGACTGGAACCCACTGCCACAGCCCACACTGCAGGGCCTCCAGGGGCCAGTCCGCCAGTACACATCACACACCTCTGAATCACAGTTCCTTCTGCCAGGAGGGCTGTGCAGGGAAATAAATGGCAGTCAAATGTTTGCTTTTGTGCTAAACCCTTATTCACACAACAGCAGAACCCATCAGCCCCCACACCCCTGCTCATGGCACAGCCAACCAGACCAGGATCCTCAAGATAGTCTCTGTGTTTTGAACATCTCCAAAGATGGAGACACCACAACTTTCTGGGTAACCTGTTCCATTTTTTCCTGTATTTAAGTTGAATTCCCTTTATTTAATTTTGTGCTCACTCATCGTGCCTTCTCACTCATGAGAAAACATTAGTTTCTTTAAACCAGTTTCTTGACCCTGGAATAGAAAAAGGATTTTATCTTTAAGAAAACTTAACTGACCCTGCAATACTGCATGCTGGATGCTGTGTGTTCTTCAGGCATAACCTCTCCTGGGTTCCTGAATTCATCCAGTGTCCACAAAGGGATGACTGTTTCTACCTCCTTTCCTTTGTCTAACACAAAATAATCTGCCTATTTGTACTGCAGTGACAATCCTGTACCTTCAATTTGACCATCTAAAGAACCTAACTTCTTCAAGCTGTTTACCTTTTTTTTTCATCACAAGAAGAGTTTGGCACTGAAGATCCGTTCCGAAGCTGACACAGGAGCTGCCGGTGCTGTGAAGCTGCGCAGCGACCAGAACACTGCAAATTGACAGGAAAGGGTGAGGGGAGAGAAAAAGAAACAGCCAAGTTAGTAACAACAGAATTACCCTCCATGGGAGTTACCCAACTACACAGCCCAGCCATGATTTTAGCACCTTGCCTTCTTCAGCTCTGTCACACCTCAGTTTGGATAAGGCCTATTATCTTTTTGGTTCTCTCTGTGCAATCTTGCCAAGACACTGAACTCCCTGCCAGTTCCTAAAGCTAAATTCACTGTCTTTCTTCTCATGCCACATCCCTACTGCTACAGAATTCTTTCTGTAGCTCTGCCCACTACAAACTTGCCTTGCTAAAACCTGTACTGGGAATGCAGCAATAGCAATTCTAATTAATTACTTTGCACATTGAACAGTAAATACAGATCATATCAAGATGAACACAAGTTTTCTGCATGAAGGAAGAAACAGAAAATATGGGAAAGCAAACTTCTGTGCATAGAACAACTTTTCAATGTGTTGTTGAAGCACATTATCTTTTTTGGGGACTTCACAAATACAGCTATGCAAACTGTGTACTAATATGACTGCAATGAAAGCAATAAACTGGCTTGGAAAATGGAATACATTGTAATGGCTTAGCTTATAAAATACAGTGAAGCTAATACTCTGGTTTCAGGTCATGCCTTCAACAAAAAAAAAGTTGCTCAGAGAGCATGAAATGAAAAAACAAGATTTCTAATTGACTGGTTTGGAAAGCAATTACAGGCACAGAGCTTCTCCCTTGTGCAAGAGGAGAGATGTTCAGGCACGAGAGGACAGACGCTGAGCCAGTGGCACCATGGCACTGTCCCACATTCACAATCTAAGCAGATGCAGGCTCATGCTGTCACTCACCTGTGCTTTAGGCTGTGCTGGCCCCGCTGCACACGCGTGTCCTGTGCAGGGTTTCCTGGCCACTGGGCGCTCCCTGTGTGTGCAGGCTCCCGGCAGCAGGGCCAGGGCGCTGCCGTTGGCTCTGTCTTGGTGACAGGACAGCTGCCGATGGCGAAATCCGCTGCCACAAGGGGCAGAGCACTCGGACCACGGCCCAGCCACCCACCTGCAGGATGCACACACACATGACAGCAATTACTGCAGCCCTGCTGGAAGATGGCAGCAGCTGTTAGCAAAGAAAATGCAGAAGAACCTGTCCTTGCAAATTTTAGATGTGAGAATAGTTAGAATCAGTGTCTTCTTCGCTTGAGCAAGGTCTTCTCAACGTGGTGAACTGATGGCAGCATATTTGCTAACAGAGGTTACACAGCTTGTTACCAGAATCTGTGATTAGGTGAGCCCTACAGACCCTGCTGAATGTGACATTCCAGGAGAAAGGAGAGTGTACTTTTCCAGTTGTTATAAAATGAATAGTACCAATTTAGTTGGTACTAAAGTGACAGCTGCCATAACTCATCCATATTTATTACATCAGGATCTCACCAGATAACAGCTCAAGCAGAACATGTTATTTATTGACTAGAATTTGCAAATATTTAGTCTGTCTTAGCAGCTAGGAACAATACTGGGGAGGCAGCAGGTGATAATACAATCAAGTTGACTTGCTCTTTGCATAAATCTAGGCTAAAAATATAAAATCAACTTTATGTGTACCACAACAGTGATAACACGAAAAAAATTCTATTTCTTCTGCAATTATTTGATTTTCTTACACTCAAACAGCTTATGTCCATTCAAGGAAGATTAATCTTTTACAGTCTGCACCCTTGTGTTTTTATCCCTTTTAAAGCTGAAGTGCTTTTGCAAACATTTGGTGCAGTGCATGCACAGCAAAGCCCAAGTTAAGTAGATACTCAAGGCCCTATATTTGCTTGGCTGTACCTCTCCACTGTGACAGAGAGCAGTGACTAAACACATGCAAAATGCTTTGAATAATTAAGGTCCCATGGCCACTGACTATGCATCTAAAGCCTTTATAATGCTATGGATGCTTTCTAAAGAGGTGCCTTGAGATGAGAAGATTGTGCAGAAATCAGTGAGTGAGAAAATGGGAAGGGAAGTCTGGACATTTTGCACTTCCCTCCCAGGTCACTAATCTGAGGGAAGGAGAGAGGTTAGAGGCACCAAGAAACAGACACAGAGCTATTTTCCAGGCATCTGGGATGCTCTTCCTGTATAGAAAGCATGGGATATTTCATAAAAGAAAACCAATTTATATGTTAGCATACACATATGGCTCAAGGCAGAGTTAATTATGTTAGTATACACACAATTGTCTTCCACTGGTGATTACATGAAGCCAAATTAAAAGCAGAACAAATCTAAGCATATAAAAAGACAATTCAGTTCCCTTCTCTTTAACCATATGAAATAACCAATTTGTTGATGTTGTGGATACTCCAGGGCCAATGGTAATCAGATTATTTAGTCATGCCCTGCAATCCACTGAAAGACATGACCTTGCTCAGAGGAGCCACAGGACCTCTTGCACCCTCCTGTCATCTGATCCAAATGCTGGAGCTTAAGAGGGAAACCTGCAAGTGAAGGTGTGTTTCAAACTATCAATTTGATTTCAGTATTTTTCTACTGGCAAAATGTTTGCTTTCTCTGGGCTGGCTGGAGTTCAGTATCATAATTTAGGATGATCTGGTTTTGGCTGCTAATAATGAAATATAAACAATTTCTCCTGATATACATCTGTTGCTAGGTTTTCTGCATTTAGAACAGAATTTAGAACATACTGGCAAGAGGCACTCTCACAATGTCAGATAAGGTCTCAACACTTCCCTGCCAACATTTTCAGTGAGGGACAGCTCCAAAGTGTGTGTATCCCTCAGTTTTGCTGATAGTGATGGCCAATTCTTTAAAGCAACAAAAAGCTCTTGTTGTGAGGATCCTGTGGGGTTTCCTGTTGAAAAGCTGGGGAAATACCCTGCTGAGCTGGAATGCTCAGTGCAGCTCAGATAGTCTAGAGGTATGGCCTTTGGAATCATGAGATGTTGAGATACACTTGTCTGTGATGTAAATATTTTCAGCCTCATGTTGACCCAGAGAGAAAACTGGCAGGGAAGGACAGTGAAGGAGCACTGTGGTGAGTGGCATTGGAGAGAAATGAGGCATTCCACAGAAAACACCTTACTCAGAGCTCTGCTGGCACAAAGGTGAGCAGGTGAACACAGAGTTACCCTGGCCACTCTAAACACTACTGCTTTTCCCTCTGGGGTGGCACAGATTCCACAGAACTGCACATCCCAGTGTCCCAGAGAGATCTCCAGTTTAGCTTTGGAGGTGTGGTGTGGTAGCAGCAGGACTTGCTACAGCAGCATGGAGACACACCCAGGTCTTATTTATTCAGCTGAATCAGTCATTTCCCTACTTGCTTGTCATCCATTTCCACATCTCTCATGCTTTAAGGTTCATTGTGAAATAAACCCCACATTTCACACTCAGAGCATCAACACAGAAACAATTTCAGGAGGTGGTGAGTGCATTTTAATACACAAAGAGCACATGCAAGTAGAGCAGAAGGGAGTTTACCTGGGAGGGCAGTCCTCTCTGTTGCAGGGCTGGTAAACAATCACTGGCTTTTGCAGCTCTCTGCATTGTGACTCATTTACTTTCTGTTTCTCTGTGTTCATGCACTGCAGGCTCCTGGAGCGGGTTCCTGAATGCCCACAGGTGGCAGAGCAAGGACTCCACTCAGCATATTCCCAGGTGTAATCTAAGAAATACAATTGGAAGTAGAGTGAGAGAGGTCCTGAACATTGGAACTGTGTCACATTTTGATTGATTTGGCTCTGTAGGCTGGATAGACACCACATCCTCTGTAAAAGAGCAAATATTTCAGTGCTGTGAAAAGGGACCATGAGCCAAAGTAGAATTTCTGTAGAAGTTCTGCTCAGCTTCCCCTCAAGTTCAGCCCTTACCTATGAAGCCCTCAAGAAGGCAAATGAGATCAGCACATGAAGGGCAGAACCTGGCTCACAGTAGGAACTGATGAGCTTCCTTTAAAACTTTCATAACATTTTTCTACAATGAGCATTTAAAAAAGGAAATTGTAAATCAAGCTCTCTAGGTTTCCTGCTGTTCTACAGCAAGTTTGTCCTGAACAAAACTCATCTTACTCCAGACACCTCACATAATTTCAGGATTTAAGAAAATCCCGTCCTAAACTACAGAGAAGTATTTAATGTAAAAATAATTTGCCACTGAGGCATCTGGCAAGATGAAAAAGGAATTTGTTTTAAAGAGCGTTTTATATTAAAAACCGATCACTTCTAACAAGTACTACCTTTATATTTAGTCAAAATTCCACACTTACCCCTTCCTCCACAATTTTTTTTGACACTTGGTAAAAGATGAAGTACTATGCAATGTTGACAGATTTTTATGTGATCACAGAAGGAGTCAGGTTTTTCTATAATAACCAAGAATAATTGATAGCTACCAGCTGTGTCCACAGACTCACTCTTGCAGCACATAATGAATTCTTTAACTTATTGTTTTTCAATGTTTCCTTATTACTTCTGGATTTCTTAAAATAATACAAAAGGGCCTTTTTCAAAGTAGAAATAGTTAAATTTACTGACTGCAGCTATGATGGAGAGACTGTGTTGTTTGTTTAACTAGGATGACACTGCTCAGAAGTGCCCTCAAAATGCCTACTGTGCAAAAACCACCAAGGGAGGTTTTACAGCCTCACAAATGTATGGGTATGGCAGTGATGAAACATTTACTGAAGTGTCAATCACAGTTAAAGCTCAGAACCAGAAAATTGAATCACCCCAAAACATTGCCCAACCTGACTGGAGAGGGGATTGGGCAACCAAAAGCGAGTCCAGCTGAAGACTGCAGGTGGACAGTTCAATAACTGGCAGAAATTCCAACTGTAATGAGATCTAGATTAGGATCTAGGGCTGGACCTAGTTTTTGAAAATTTCTATTAGGGTATTTTCTAATTTATATTTGATTTTTAAAAGTGAATGTTTAGATCATAGATGCATCTCATTAAGATTCCTTTGCAAATATAACTCCCTTCATAACCTCAGGCACTCCAGGGCCCTCCTCACCCATGAACAGTCATCAAAAACACCCTCATACTGAGCACAGGGGCTCTGATCCTACTGCTTGAGCTCCTTGCAGATCAGTCATAAGCCAAATCAAACTGGTAGATGAAGAGATAAAACATACAGAAAAGCTTACAGTGGCAATAGATGCTTGGTTTAAATCTGAGTTCCCAGTTATAATTGGGATTTAAAAAAGAGAACATAATTATTTTTTAAACACTTATAATGTTTAAAACGTGACAAAATGTTTGCAGATACAGCTGATTATCCTGCTGGTGCATTTGTGCAGGGTTCTTTTAAAATTCACCAATTTTGAAATTCAGTTGCATGTTTTATAACCTACTGATAGAAATGTGGTTTTGTGTGAGTGCATTGTGCAGGGGAACCCTACAAGACATTCTTGAGAACTTCATATGGAAATCTATGAGCATACAGTGTGCTCTGGCACAGTGATGTGATTTAGGGTGTGTGCAGGAATTAGTATGCACCACCATATTAACTGTAATGATGCTGAAATATGACAATTGCATTAAGAAATTTATTATTATGAAGGTATTTTTAAAGATGACCTCAAAGTCAGTTTCCAGTTTGGTGGGCCATCATGGAGAAGTTTTTGACAGGAAGTTGATAAAACCTGTCTGATTTAAAACTGTTTGAGCAGAAAGACACATTCTCATAGCTTCTCAGATACACAGGCCAGCAATAAGAACTCCCACATGATATTTGGATACACATTAATTACCATATCCAACTCTGAGTATAGGCGCTGTCTGTTGACTTAATTAAGACCATTTCCATATGTGAAGCTAAACATGTAATTCTGAATTACTTTCAACACAGAAAAGAAGGTTAGTTATCAGGAAAACCTTTACAGAGCGAAAGATATTTTAAAATTCAAGAATTTGTCATATAATTTTCAACAAACCTTCCTTCTTGACATTTACCCAAACTGACATTGGTTTTGCTCTAGCTGAGGTCCGACATTGGAATTGTCCAGCAAATTGACCAGAGCTGGTGTTCACCTCTAGGATACGGCCCCCAAGTAGGGCTCGGTATGCCAAGGTCTGAGCTTCCTCAATTGGATTATCTCCAAAGAGCCACTGGACTGCATTTCTGTGGCTGGGCAGCACTGGGCAACCTAAAAACCAACAGCATTTTAGCAGGTTTTTCTCAACACATTGAAACGTTTGTGAACAAGTATGTACAAGTGTGTGATTCTACATAAAGGACATCACCATTCTAAATAAAAACAAATATGCATAAATCCACTGAAGTTCAAGCTATGGCCCAAAATCCTGACTGTCCCTTGAAGGGTATGAGCTCTGCAAGCTGATGTGTACTTGCCACACTTGTTCATCATTTCCTTTTCAGTAAGTTCTTATAAACTTAACTTCTATAGGAACAATGTGGAAGGGGAGGGGAAATGATTTAAATGTAACCAAGATTTCATCCCAGACTCTACAAATCTAGAGACAAAATAAGTCTCTAATTAAAGACCTTCTATCTTTTCAGGAAGTGAGTCATAAATGCAATTAATGAAATTGCTGCATTTTCACAGGCAGGGAGGGAAACAAAGGCATTCATTTGGACAGAGAAAAACACAAACACAGAGCCCAGCTGAACCCTTTCCATTTTTTCAAGTGAAGCTCAAAGAGCAATAACATGGCTTTAGTGCCAGGGTAATTCACCTCACAATGTCATAAGGAAAGGTATTTTTTGAAAAGCTGAATAAAAAATATGATCTTAATCTAAGACCTCCTCACTGGTAATTGAGAGCTGAGCTAGAATTAAGAAATCCAGGTGGTCACAAACCTGGACTCTTGGGAATTGCACTCACTTTTTCCACAGGGCCCCCACTACTTTAATAAAATAAATAAATAATATTAACCAAAAAAGCAGAAAAGACAACACACCTATTCTTAGTGGATCACCAGGCACCACACTGACATTTGTACCAATCCCAGATGCCATCAAGACACGCTTTCTTCTGCTTCCCTTCAATAATTGAGTGTTATTCTCTGTAAGTCTTTGTTCTGTAACACAGTGCATAAGATCTCTGAGCAAGAATTAAATCATGATGCCAAAAAACATTCCATATCAAAATATCCAGAATGCTACTTATGAAGCAGAAAGACAACAGCAGTTTGGAATTCTTCAGGATCAACTTCATTTATGCAGTTAAATTATCTGTCTAAGAAATAAACTACATGTGTACAGGGAAACAGAAATTATTATGTTTATGCAAGTTTCTGAATTAATCAATAAATCAATAAATTTATTGAATTTATTAGAAAAATAAGCCTGCAATAGTGTAAGAACAAGACTTACAGGATGTATTTCCTGTTTTTCATGACAACATTATGTATTATCTCACTGCATGCAGAAATTGTAAGAAAAATAATTCTCTCAGTGGAATCTGGCCAATTCCTCTGTTCCATTAGATGGAATTATGACAAAGTGTTATCATAGAAAAAAGAAGAACATCTTTTAAAATCTCATTATGCATAGAGAGAGCATAATGAATGCAAAGTCAAATGCCCATCACTATAGCAACTCCTCCTTTCTATCATATGCTGGCAGAATAACTGCCAAAAATGTGGGCAATCTGTCAGTAACACACAGCTCTTACCACTTAGTCAACATTTCTGTTTTAATGAATGTACATAACATCCATGACTCTCCTTCCAGAAGGGTTTAAATCTTTTGCTATGCTCTAACATCTCTGGGTCATTTTACATTGGCTCAACATTTTTCCTCACTGTGCAAATTCTGTACAAAGCCTCCTGCCTGTCTGTAAACACCAGGACAAAAAAAAGTCTCCAGAAAACCACAGTGAGGCCAGTTCCACAGGCAAAGGACTGGTTGCCTTGTCAGCCCTTAGGGAGTTTTACTGGAAAGGCTGCACAGAGTTTTTGCTACTGCTGGACTGCCCCTGATGAGGCAGCAAGTCCTTTAGCCAAGGCAAAAATCTGATGGGATGCTTCAGACAACACTGAGCCACTGCAATCTGCAAGTTCTGCCAGCAGAAGTCCTCCCATTTCACTGCAGACTTGCACAGCCAACAGCTTGAAGATTTTGGCCCTCTCCTATCCACTCCAGATTTATTTAAACTAATGTCACATGACCAGGAATAGAAATGAAATTCAGACTGTTATGAGCAATCTTCCAGTCACGTCATTATAATAATATTCCTCTCTGGAACATCCAAAGTTTTGATGTACTCCAGGAAAACTGAAATCAGGAAGGCAGCTCCAGCCTGCACTCATCCTCACACAGAGGCTCCTATTGTGTCTTCAGAACATCCTCCTTGGCCAACAGACCCAAACATCCACAACCTGCCCTGGGTGATTTTCTGAATACTCAAGTCTGCCCCTGTGTCTCTAGTGAGAAGCACTGGGCCCACTGTAACATGACAGTGGATTTAGCTCCTAATGTGTCAGGTCCTTTAAGAGCTGATTATTTGTTGCCTGGAAAGCAAGAAGATGGAACAACCTTGAAGTCACAAGTCAAACCACCTGTACCTAGATCCACATTACAGGAAACACAAAATAGAGAGCAGGTCCAAGGGAGTCAGATGCAATCAAAAATTTCAAATTTACAGTACAGTGTTAAATATGCCCCCAACTATTTTATGGTTAAGCCTTGATTATAAATTGGCTGACTTTTGTTATCAGTAAGGAATTCTCCTGGAGCACTTACCAGTTATGTGGAGAACAGATGCAGCCTCAGCTTTTCCAAGGGCATTAGTTGCTCTGCAAGTGTATGTTCCTGCATCTCCATAGGAAACATTCCTCAGAAATAAAGAGCCATTCAAAACCAAGAAAGAATTGATTTGTAAAACATCTTTCTTCTTCAGCCATGTTATATTTGGTTTGGGAATGCCTGTAAATGAAAATAATTAATACATTTATTGTGAGAGATAAGCCATAGGGTTTATATTGCTAACTGCTACCGTGGCATACAAGAATCCTGAGTTCTTTTGTCATTTCACAGAGTGTGAAAACCTAAGTAACAACATTTCAGCAAAACAAGCAGTTTTCACACTCACAAGAAAACCTCTCTGTTGTGAGCCCTATTAATAATTCAGCATCCCACTAAGAGTAAAGATCAAGAGTTCAGTAATGCAAGCCCAGCTCAAAGACAGTTTTACAGACTGCTACCAATCCTACAAAAGCTGTGCTCACTTATCACTGAAAGATGTGACACCACTCAACCCAGTCAGCACCAACTGATGGAAAGATCTGCACAGAACCTTTTCATTCAACCTGCCTCCCACAAGGAAGGAAGGTCAGAAGGGAGGAAGAAAGATAAAATTTGTTTTCAAAAATTAGGAAAAAAAATTGGGGCAATAACATTTCTCTTGAAGAAAAGAAATAGATTAGCAAATACATGTGGCCAATTTATGCCAAAAGATTTGTGACAACTCTCAAAGTCGCAGGTGTCATCTGTACAGAGGGTGAAGGGAAAGCAGCAGAAAGAGCTATTAATAATGAAAAGAGGGGTTCTCTTCTTAAGCAATCTCAGTTACTGTGGTACAGAAGCCAAAGGTCTTCATTCCTGCTATAGTGCTTGAACTCTGAGAGCCTCAGCTCTTGCAGATAACTTGTCATTTTCAATTTCAATCAATAAATTACTTTGAATGCTTATTTTTAATGAAATTATTTTTCCACTGGCAAACTACCAGTGGGAAGACTTCAACTGTTTTATTTTCCTCAAACACTTGCCTTCAAAAAGAGATTTTGCAAGTTGGCAAATCAGACACCTCATTGATGTGTTCTGGTTGAGCTGCTGCAGCAGAAATCCTCTTTCCAAGTTCCAAAATTCTGGGGAAGTCACTGGGTAAGTTGGTGTAAGTGGCACACTGGTGGCACACACAAAGGTGCAGGGATGGGAGAAGTTAGAGATGAAAAAATCTTTCAACTTTTTTTTCACTAAATAAATTGGTCAGTGCTCAGTGAGACTCCTCAGCAGGTTGTGCTGCAGGAGCTGACCCAAAGGTGGGACATTTGGAAGCTGCAGCCATGCTGAATGCTAATTCAGCCTCCTCTGCTCACAGATCATTGTGCAGTATTACTTTACACATGATGTCTTCATGATGTGGAATGGCCTTTAGGAACAACTTTAACATTTCAATCACTGGCTTAGCACTTCCAATGCACACCTCAGGTTTTTCCTTTGCTGTAATAGGAACCAGACATATTTTTTGGAACTTGCTATTTCACAGAAGGAAAAAGCTCCCCCCGCCATTTTGTCTAGAAAGGCAGTGAGGAGAAACACTCTGCATAATCACAGATTTTATTCTAGACAATTTAGCAGCTGTTCCATGCTTTTAAACTCATGTAGAATTGTGTTTTCCTGAATAAAGCTGCATAAAACAAGCTCTGCAGAGTGCACAGTGGTCCAAAAACCAGGTTGTTTAAGTTTCTAGAAGAAGCTTTATGCCACTTTGAAAAAACCATCTGGAATTAGGATGAGGTCTTGGTTTAAGGGTCTTTTTTCCATTTTACCCAGATTTTTGGCTAAAGTGTGTAATTCTCAGACATTTTTCCTTTACAGTGTACTTTCCACAGCCATTCAGGCAGATATACTTACTCTGCAGATGGGCTGAGGAGCTGATGTGAGGATCTGAGCTCTTTTACTCTAAGGCCTAGAGGTTTGCAGCCAGACTACCCTCACTGGCACCAAAACCCAGCAGGCCAATCAGAGCCAAAAAGAAGCCAGAAGCAGCACAGCTGAGATGGGACTGAAGTAAAAAGGTTTAAAGTCAAATTCCACAAAACACAAAAACGTTCGGAATGGTTCAAACTTAAACTTTTAACCTGAGCCTCTATCAAACATCAGCCCAATATCACCTCATGATAGTCCTCCCTCTGCTCTCATGACAGCTTTTAGAAATGTAGCTCATTCCCAGGATTTAACTAAAGTCAAACATTTTTCTTCCAAAGGGTTTATATCCTAGAGCTATCCCAGAAAAATCGCTATGTCTCTATTCTTCTACGTGTGCCTCATTCAGAGACACGCAGAGCCTTTAAAAATGTGAACTGGAGTTCACTTTGCACAAGACATCTGCAGAATAGCTTTGCCACTCGTTTTAAGTTCAAAACTGGGTATCTGTCACACACCTTAAACTCAAGTTATAGCAAATGATTCCTCTTACTTTCTTTCTTTCTCCAAAGAGCTGTATTTGTTCCTCTTTAGGGAAAACAAGTGAGTAATACCACACACACAAGTAAATCAGACCTTTACTCAAGTGAATAGTGTAAGCACACAAACATAAATTGTAGGTCTGAGGAGAAGTGCAGACAGAGCCCTGCACCCCAGACCAGCAGCCAGTCCAGCTGTCATGCCCCAGGAATCCACCCAAGCAACCTTAGGGGTGCTGGCAGCCAGAGAAAAAGAGCATGTGAGGGGGGATCCATGGAAAAGAAGCAGTTAAATAGATGACATTAAAACTGCACTGCACACTGCTGTTCTCCAGCAGCTGATGTTACATGGACACCCTCAGGGTGCACCCAGAAAGGGGAGCTCTTTGAGCTCAAAACAGCAGTGGGAATAATCACAGCACTCTGCACTGTATTTTACCCCAAACTATCCAGGAGTAAGATTTTTATCTAGGAGTTAATTATTGTTATGTGAACTGTGTGCTGAGCCCCTCTGAGCTGGCCTCTTCACAACCATTTTGAGGACCCTTCGAGATTTTGCATTTCATGGTTCCATTTCTTTTCCCAGCCTTTGTATTAACCAATGGAAACCAATTCACTGTCTGGGAGAGACTGGGAAATATTGGACTATGTGCTTAAGTACAACTGGTATTTGTAATCAAGCTCCTTCTCTGACCTCTTCCCTGGCTTTTGGTTAGGTTGCCTTTAACAGTATTAAGGCAAACGCTCAGACTGAGTCCTGAACTAAGGAAAAAAAAACAAACATTGCTTTAGAGAAGAATTCAGGGACCTATTACAGACTGGAAAAGAGGAGAAAGAGGAGGACTCTGCATGCTCTGCAGCCAGGACACAGCTCTGTGCCAGAAATCAGGGGCCTCTAACCCTGCCTTTCAGGGGAACCCAAAACTGGAGGGCAAAAATGTACTATAAAGCTTTCAGAGTTGGGCATCCAGAGAGACACAGTAGAGAAACCACTCAGAAGAAAGGCTGATATGTCCTAATAGACACCCTAGAAATAGATTAAAGAAATAAAGCTGGAGAAAAAGACATCCCTATGCAGCTCCTTCCCATTCTTGGGCAAAGCAGCACATGCATTTCAAGCTCTTCTGGGCAGCTTCACTGTATCTGTATGTTCATATGGCCAGTGAAAAATCCTTTTCTGCTATATGTCTCATGAGAGACAGAGTTCCTGTTTATATTTTCATTTCTGGAATTCCTATCAGGGAAACTCTTTCTGTTAGAGGACACTTAGAAAAATTAATTTTAGGCTGTGCATTTACTTTTTTGCTTAGGAGTACTTTGCATAAGACTCCATCTCACAACCCATCACACCCCCAGCATGCACATTTCCCTTGTGCAGATTTTCAGTGCTGTTTCTGTAGAAATTAGACTCCATATTTACTGCTCCTGAGATAAGATTTCCCTTCCCTACTGGCATGCAGCACTGCACAGAGCTGAGTCTCTTCTAGGAGCTCCTGGGAGTGAACAGGCAAAGTACACAATTCCCACATTCCTCTTGTGACAAGGCTCTTCCAGTTGCACTGTGAATGAAAAGCACCAATTTTCCTACATAGAAACTGCTGGACAGAGTTCAAGCAGACCATCAAAACCAAGAAAAAGTTCATTTTTTTTTTTTTTTCTAGGCAAGTAGTTAAGGCCTAAAATCTCTGTTTTGCCCTTTAGAACTCATATAAATAAAAACCTAAGAATTTTAAGCAGTTTTCTCATCCAAGTAGAAATGAAACTAAGCAAAATAAGCCAAAACCAAGTTGTGCTTTCTCTCTCTTTTTTTTTCCCTTCCATTGAAGGAGCTGAAATTATTCTTAAGATTTGGGGCATATTTGTAGGACTTCAAGGAGGATTTTGTCCTGTGCACAAGGTTGAATTTTACTGCAGATGCTTGACTCTCACTTACTTAAGGGTTGATTTACACAGGGTCTTTAAATGAACAAAAATACCTTTCCCACTGTCTTCAGGAGCCTTTTTTCATTACAGAATTGTAGCAAGAGCACTTACAAACTGAATAATTCCTGGTTAGATCCCCAGACAGTATGAAAAGAGGAAGGAGAAAGAGGGAAGAGATGGTCTGTAGCCACCTTAGTTTCCTTCCTATCCCATCTCCACGCAGATGCAGCTGAGGATGAGCCCAAAGATTCAAACCCCCCCAGACTGCCAAAGGCTCAGAATCCTTGAGTGCAGAAAAGATCCCAGGGATTCAAATGAGAGATCTATCACTGGATCCAGAGAGTAGCAGAATCAAACAATTCTATCCTACAACTCCAAGTCAGGAAATTACTTAGGCATGAGACTAAATCCATCCCTATCAGGGAATACAATTAAATACATACTTAAAATTCAGAATGGCTGTAATTGTCCTTCATGAACAAAGATGCATTCCTGCACTAAGTGCACTTAGACCTTCTTAGTCTTAGAAAAACCTTGAAAATGCAAATCTTACTCTTGCAACGGATCTAAATCCTCTTTAAAAGTTCTTCTATAGACCTAAGTGGCTATAAAACTTTAAAATTAGTTTAATCTATTTTTCTGACCTCAAACACAGGTTATTTTCCACTAGCACTGGAGCAGCTCTACAATACTCAATGTTCCATGAAAAAAGTCATTTTCCACCATGAGTGGCCCTGGGACAGCAAATGTTATGGAAAAAAACTCTAGCTCCGGATGGGACTGCAAAACACGTGTTTAAAAAAAGAGAAAAAAGGGAATCTGCACTATAGGGTGCCCTTAAAATATTCAGTGTTCAAAAACAAATTTCCTCCAACCTTGAAAGCCCTGTGAAATATTACACACCATAAAAACCTTGGCCTACTAACTACTTGCTCTAAAACACTGGATACGTCTTCAGAAACTTTCCCCCCAGCTACGTAGAATCTCATAAAGTATCCTGAATTTCCCATTCAAGAGCAAGGCAGAACTGTGCTGGCACAAAGCACATTTTGCTTCACTTCACTAGAACTTTACCTTATTTCAGAGGCTAAATTTGCATGTCAGCTTTCAGAGGAAACAATTCTGGGTCAGCTACATACACACAATGAACGTGTGATTATTATTTACCCTGCACCCACTAACACTTCCAGTGCACTGAGCGTAACCTACAAAGCAACTGCTTCTAGTGGTACACCTTGGTATTTTCTCCAGCAGATTTCTCAAACTGCCTTTATATTCATCTGAATTATGCTTGGGCAATCAACTCCTAGTGAACCCTAAAAAGCCTAAACCTGCTGGAATTACCTGTGTGAATCTTGCCAGCTTCAGCAGGAGTAAACCAGCACAAGACATTCTGGCACTTGATGTGACCTGCCCTCTGACACTGCCCCTTCTCTGAGTCTTTCAAAGCTTTGCCTCTCCTGCTTCCTACCAGCCATACAGCAGCCCCTCTTCCTGGGTGGTAGCAGCATCTGGCAGGATTTAGGAATTCTTACCAACATCTGGTGACCTCCTTAGACAGGTTCCCAAAGCACAGACCCCTTCCCACCCCACTCTCGCTCCGGCTCTGTCAGGTTCTGTTTAGCTCTCTGGATGTCAAAGAGAACTTAATCTTTTTTCCAGCTGTAGAAGTTTAAGGCTAATATTTTTCAAAATCAGGCATTTAAAATAAGGCAACTATATTTAGCAACTAATGAGTGCTGGAGTGAATTCTGCATTCAACCCCCAACAAAGACTCGGTTGGTGTGCATTCGGGCACTTCCACAATTCAGTATTGTTAGCAGACACTGCTTTACTCAGCTGGTGCAATTATACTTTCACTTTACTGAATAACAGTGCTGCATCACCAGGGACCACACTGTATCATCAGACATTTACCATCATAAAGTACATATATACACATGGACTTCCTCAAAATATAATTTTATCAGAAATCAAAGCACTATACAGGAATTGCTACCCGTAGACCTGGAGTCCATTTAACTCTGCACTTTCTGTCCAACAATGGGCACCTGGGGATGTGCAGGCAGAGTACAAAACTCATGGCATTTATTGAATAACCTTTCCTCAGCATACCTTCCTACCTTCCAGGACCAGAAGTAGCCTTTAGGTCATGTCTGTTTCCTCTACTGCTCTTCTCTCTACCTCTTCTAGTTCTATTGTATCATTTTTGAGATGAGATCAGCATGTTGCAAACAGGATTAACCACAGCTTTAAAGAATGGCCAATTTGTATTTTCTATTATTTCATCCATTCCTCTGCCATTAGTTTTGATTTGGATAGCACCCAGCAAGTGTGCTGGTGTTCATGGAGCTGAGAACTATCACTGCACAGACCTTGCTCTGACTGTCAGTCCTTCAGGGACAGCCACGTGCATTTGTCTGCCTTTAAGGTTCTTTGGTCTATATGTACATTCATTCTGCAAATATCAACTTTGAACATCCTTTCAGCTCATCTTGAGTGATCTTCCTGCTGTAACTCTTCACAGGGAGTTTTAGATACAATAGCCTTTATAAATCTTCATTTTTCACAGTTTTAGTCAAATAACTGATCACATTCCTTTCAAGAACTTTTATAAAAATGTTGAGCATCACAAATCTCAGAACAGCCTTTGGGGCACCCTACTCTCTTCACTGTAAACTTAACCACTTGTTCCTCTCAGTCATTTAAGCAGGTGCTAACCACTGAGGCAACCTCTTCCTTTACATAATTAGAATTTGTTTAACTTTGCCTAGGCAACTTCTCAACAGCTTTTTTGCAAACTGAAGTAGGAAGTGTTTAAAATTTTACATTCCTCTAACACAATCCATCTTAACCCTTCCTGAATTAAGAATTTAAAGGAATTTCTAATTTCTTTTCAAATTAGCAAAGCTGTGAGAGAAAAAAAATCAGCCCTGTAAAAAAATTCAATTCATGGATTTCTCCCCACTTCCCCAGGGTTCTATCTGCCTCAAAAAATAGTGGAAGGCTCAGGAATATGTTTTTATAGAGACCAAGTATGTCCCAATATCCCAAAAGACACCCAACATGTGTTTGGATGAGGGTTTCTTTGGACTATGGAATCAATCTTGCCTTGACACTCAGCAATACTGCCCATCAGTATTGGCAAAGTGTATCAGGCATAGTCCCCAGGCACACTCTTCAGTTCAGTTATTTACAAAGAGATTCAGTTTTCGGTTCCCAGACTCTGACAAGACACAAAGCAAAGCACAATTAAGCTTTTGAACATCTTTCAGTCCTTTCTGCTTAAACCTGATGCAAACAAAAACTCTAATGAAGATGCACTTACTGTAAAAAGCATAAGAGCAAAAGATTTCCTTTCTATTATACTAATTACAAATACTGTCATTCCATCCTCATAAAATAAATCTGTACACACTCCTTTAATCTTTTGAAATCTACTATTCACATCCCTTCGAGCATACAAAAAAAAAACAAAACCCTAAAAGAAATGAAGAGGCAAAATCCTATGTATTAAACTTCTATATATCTTCACTGATGTCTTCTAAAGGGTTAAGCATAGAAGACAAAGAACAGCATCACAGTTACATTTGGAATAGTGTGGGTAAATGAAGCAACAGATGGAAAAATCAAAATCTTGATTTTTCTGGACCTGTTTCAAGTTCCAACACTGACAGCAAGTACTTGGTCCACCTTTGTGAAAATCCTGTGCAAAAAGATACAACAGGCTTCGTGTATTTCTCGCAATTTTTTATCTGTATGTTATTATTAGAGAGCCAAAATGTATTCCTAGGAATGCAGAATTTGGATGAAGGTGCAGATTCTACTTTTCAAGGCCTGTGTGCCAAGATATTTCAGGGCTGCAGAGAGAAGTGTAAACAACCTCAGCTCAGTGTGTGTCACTTCCCTGCTCTCACCAGCAAGTGGCAGACAACGCATATTTTATTCATATTTCCTCTTTTCCCTCTACTCTGCTTCAACTTAGAACTTTCAAAGTTTTTACAATAAATGGAGTCTGACAGTTTCAGTTTATTTTAGCAATAATCACAAGACGGTTTTTTCTGCAAATACAATAAATGTTATCCAAGAGCAATTTGGAGCAATCAGTATTGATATTTATACCATGTGTGTTGATTGAACAGCTCTTGGCTGTAAGAATGGAATATGAATCTATCCAGAATGTATGAATATCTTCTAACGTGTGCTCGTGTGGGAACTATAAAAGGGAGTTTATTATAATTAGTGGAAAATAGTCTTGTTATAAACTAAAAAGAGAAAAGAAAGAGATACCATCAGTTTGTACAGTTCAGCTAACTTTTCTTATTCTGTTCTTTGATGCCCTTCTGTTTACTAGGATACTCTGGTCTTCAAAAGGCTTTCTTTCAATCTCCATATGATTTTTGGAGTGTGAGAGGAAGGCTTTCAAAAGGATAAAAGAACCAAATTAGCAACAATGAAAAAGCAAAACCCGTGTACCCAAAAGGCCAACGCTGCACAAAACATTAAACTTCACATCTTCAATAGGTCAGTTTCTTTGCAGAAGAAACTATGGATTGAACAACTCTAAAAAACATCTTTTAGGTTATTTGTTCTACAGAAAAATACTCTCTCAGGTCACTGCAGCCAAGAAATTTAAAAGTAATTTAAGAATTCTACTGCTGACATGGCAGTAATAACTCTTCACACACATGGACACTTTATTCATTAGATGGTTCTTTTTGTGGAGAACTATTCTAGGGGCTAGCAGGAGTCCCAAAGACCAGATGTGACACCAGTGAAAAATCTGCATGAGTAATGTCTGTGTAGAAGAATCCTGAATAAGCTCCTGGCAGACCATGGAGAACACTAAGACCCATCCAGTGATGCTTCACTCAGTGAAATCACAGGACAAACACATCCTCTGCAGAGCAGTCAGGAGCAAGGGCAGTGAGGAAGAGGTGCTGCAGATCCAGCCAAGGTCTCCCTGACTCTACAAGAAGGGCTCTCTTATCAATACTTTTTCATGTCTGATAATTCACATCAAGTTTTATCAGCACTCACAATGAAGTTCTCATCCTCCTAAACTGCAAATGGACATATTTTTGGGTCCCACCTAGCAGACAAAGGTATCAGCATAAGGTGCTATTAAATTCAATCTTCTGAAGTCAGTGGTTTATTACTTTCCATTAAAGAAAGGAGAACAGGAAAACTCTGCTTACATCATTGCAAAAGTTTTTCTGCTTCTAGACTTACTGACATTTTAAGACATGCAAGCTCTATTTTATTCACAAACAGTAATACTTACTTCCTTGGCAATGACAGGAAATAAAGCAATTAGATAAATCATTTTCTAAGTCAACACTGGTGTCTCAGCATAACTAAAGTTTGGCTCACCAATATATACAATCCAAAAGCATTTGGAAATCTACAGTCCCATGTGAAAATATTAATTTATATTTAAATTGCTAACTGCTTACCCATCCTAACAATATTAATATTAACAGTGTGACATGAACTCTCTGCTGAATTTGAGATGTAGGTCAGTTATACATGGAGTTGCCAAACTATAGTTGGAAAATATTACTTCATCAAAGAATTAGCCTTGGTACAATGGTGAATAGCAGAGCCACATGTCCTAATATATGTCAGCCTGGCGCCACTATTGTATGCAGAGCTATTTGCATATATATATTTCTATCACTACCCTGGTTCAGTATCAACACCCTCTGATATGCATTTCCCAGCACATAAATGTGAGCAGCAAACTCTGAGGCTGCTCTGAGGTTGTTCTTTGCACTCACTTGCAACGTTCGTGGTTATTTGCACTTTCACACATCATCTTCACAAAAGGCTGAGCTCAGCTTTTAAATGTTTGACAGAATATTGCTGCTGTGACTGAAATCTTACACTTTAAACTTCACACATAGCAATGGTAAGATTAAAAAGAAAATAGCTACCTTTCCAGCAAAGGGCTAGAAAATAAAATAAAGCAGCAAACTGCTTAATGTATTTTAATTTTGATTAACATTATTCCTCCTCCACAGATGTTGAACTAGAAAATACCTGTATTCTCTCATAGCTAGGCACTTTTCTTTGTTTCCTCCCTGCAGCTGCAGACTGATGGATCTAAAAGGTGAGTTTACTTCACCATCAGGTTTAAAGTTCTATTAGGCTACGGCTGGAGATTTCATTTTCAGTTTTAACAATAGTCTAGACAGATGTGCATCTCCAACAGGGATAAGGAAATTCTTTGATGAGCAAGTCAGCTGGCCATGCTCACTATTGAAGTAAGGTAGCCCCACACTCTGGTGGGCTTTAAGCCCTAGAGCACTTATTGGAAAGAAAGCCCATTTAAAGGAAACCCTGAACATACAGATGTGTATGTCAATTGAAGTGACAGGCAGAAAATAAATAGGAGTGGTGTGGGAGATATGCCTAACAGAAAAAGACTAATGATCAATGATTTTCTGCCTTCACTGGTAATTTATTTTGAGATATAAGGTAAATTTCTGATTCCAACATTACAAGCAACATCAGTGCAGTTCTTACCTTTCACAGGACATTCAATCATAACATTTGCTCCAGTTCTTGCCACGATTGTACCTCCAACAACTGCTGAGAAACTGCTGGCTTCCAGATTTGTCATATTTAACACAGAGGACAAGATGACAGGCACCTCTTTGAAATTAAAGGGATAGTAAATTTTAAAAGCTTTATTTAACTTCTAAACATAGATCTTGTGTTTCAATTCATCATGTTTGGAACAGAATTCAGTCTGCAAAGCAGCAGCCAGAAAAGACAGGTGGGACAGATATAGGCAGACTGAGTTCACACCTGTTGTGGTTTTAGAGCAGCAAGACCATCTTACTGCTGCCTGTTAAATCAGGCAGAGTTTCATGGGTTGCCAATAAAAGAAACTATTTCACATGACAGTGGGCATGGGTGTTTATATGCATGTATTTATACACACATATGTGTGTGTATGTATATGTGTGTGTGTATAAAAGCCTGATTTTGTGGAATGCCACTCTTACCTGCACGCAACAGCAGTGATGTTTCCATATCAAAACCAGAGTCATTAACAACCAGGCACCCATAGGTACCAAGCTCCTTTTGAGTAGGATTCCGGATCTGCACCTTTCCAGTGGTGTCCAGGATCACCCTGCACAACAACCAAGGAAATACAGGGGTTACTACCTGGGACAAACCCATCTGAATCCCCTTGCAAGAGTTACAGATACAGCAGCAAAGCTCCTTTTTAGGAGTTTGCAGTTCCAGAGCAGCACAGGCAGTCCCAGCTCTGCCTCCTCTCTGGTGACAGAAGGGGAGCACTCAGGGATTCACCCAGGGAGGATTGCTCAGATCTCCTCCTTCAGGGCTGTGTCCTACTTGCAGCCCTTTGAAGGACAGTGCATTTGCTACCACAAACCAGGATCCCCTGGGAACTAAAGTGTGAATAAATCAGAATACCACAATTAAAAGTATTAGGCTTGGCAAGAAATCGATCTCTCTGGAGCAAGCTTGGTTTTCAGCAGGATTGGGGAATTCACAAATCTATGGCCTGATCTGACTTTCAAATTACTCTGGGGTTGGGGTTGTTGGAGCTAAAGTCTTCCACCAAAACCTCACAGGTGTCTTGAATACCTTGCCTGCCCTCTGAGGGGCAAAGTATTAGAGTCAGCATCACAGGAAGAGGCTGAAAATAACAACTTTTCTCCTCTGTTGCCTTTCTCATCACTAAGTTACATGACTTGCCATACACTCAGGACATCCCAAAAACCTGCAGTTGGTGTTTTCCCACATTGAGTACATTTACATAATAGATTAAGAAAAATAGCAAGCCACTCATGCATGGCTCAAGCACATCCTTCTTTACAAACCTGACAGATAAAGACCATTTTTATCTCCTCACATTCTTTCAGATGCAGTGCTATTAACATCACTTTTGGGTCTACACACGTATATGTGGATTTGTGTACAGGAAACCTTACTGGGGAAAAAAATTAGGAAATAAACCTACTTTGCTAATATATGCCTTTAGTGCAAGAATATCAGTCTGGGCTAAAATTAGGAAGAAAACATACTCCTGAATAAACAAAACACCATCATGTCCACAAAAATCAAAGTATCACTTGCTACAAATTAATGGAAAATTATGCGCATTTCACAAAATAAACATAACTGGTGGGAGCTACATGGTTCCAAAAACATTTGCACTTTTTAAAATGGCTTAGTTTGGGTGTCTTTGCTTTAATTGATAGCCCTGCAGAAGTATATTTTTCTTGGCAGTGCATTTAATCAGTTAAATATGTTGAGAAATATCCAAAAGCGCCTTTATCATTTCAGAACCGGTTTTTTCATTACTCAAGAGCTAGCTATAATTCCAAGAGGCTCACACACAAAGTTAATGTTAATATTACCAGTAAGCTTCTAATTTATCAGCACTGAAGTAGTATTTGCTCAGTCTTGAGCAAATATCTGATTGTAACAGCTTGCTGTACTCATTTGTCAGCTCTCAAATATGATGGCAATACAGGTTCTCTATTATTCTGAATTTCACTGTCCTCAACACAAATATTTTGAAGTATTGAAAAACTACCATAAAAGCTTATATTTTTCTTTTTCAATTGAAGTTATACAGCTGCAGTAATACCTAAATGTGTTGAAAAGTGGTGAGCGTACCAGTGATATTTTCCCTTCTTAAAATGAGTAAGAGCTACGACTTCTTTTCATCTATACCATGGCAGATGTTTTTAATGTGTTCCCAATGTATTTAGTATCTGAATGAATCCAATAGTGTCTCTAATTTGAGGGTAAATCTGCTACTTTTCTGACACAGCTGAAATGATTAAAGCAGATCAAAAAATACAGCCAGAACATCCAAAACATTTCACCTTATAAAAATAGTCAATCCTCCTATGTAGTATCCTGGAAATGGCCAAACACTTGGATGTCAGTAAAGCCAAACAACGTGACAGACACTTGAAAGAATAAAAATAAATTGTTTAACTAAAAAGATGGAAGGCCCAGTGGCTATGCTTATCTCATTTTTACAACTGCACGTTCTAATATTGCACAGCAGGGTGGATTTTTCCGTCGATAGCGACATAATAAGTCATTCAAAAGTAAAAGAGAAGCTATTTACTTACTTCGCAGAGGCTTTTAATGTCTCGCCATCCTTTGTCCAAGTATATTTCACTTCACTAATACCAGCTGTTTCACACAGTAGATTGACAGCATGAGTATTCTTGGTCAGAAAAACTGTATTTCCAATTCGTACAGTTACTGTTTTGTTGAAGGAAACTTGAGGAATTTCCTTTTGCCTCATAATAACTGGAACCTTCTGGTCAAACATCAACTTATCAACCGTTTTTGTGCTGAAGCGTTCAGATTCATTTGGCGATTTGCCTGTGAGTTTCGAGGCAACTTTCTCATCCTGGGCCCCTTTCCATTTTTCAGTAGTTGGTTGTGGAGGCCTGGATAATTCAGCAATTAACTGGTAGATGAGCTGGGACGCCAAGTCATCGCTGACCTCTCCATTCTCAATGAGCTGGCTCATGTTCCTGAGGAGCTCCTCGAAGTGCGCGGTGTCCATGCTGTAGGCGCCCTGCAGAGCCGCAGCCTCCAGCCGCCTGTTCCTGAACTCCCTGGCGCTGAACTCTTCTGCTGAATTGCTCCCAAAGCTTCCGAGGCTCCGCAGGAACGGCTGGTCGTTCACTTGCCTGTCACCCAGGTACAGCTCGTTCTTCTTGCTCCACATCTGCCACATTTTGCTCATCTTGTGCCACTTGGCACCGAGGCTGTTGGCCTCGTTGTGGTCGGGGCTGCTGCTCTGGCTGGGCTGCTTTGGGAGGGGCGGGGGCTCGATGAGCCTGTTGTCAGTGCCGATGAGTTTGAGCACAAAGGTCTCGTGCGCGGAGCCCGCGATGCACTGGTACGCGCCGATATCCGCGGCTTCCAGGCAGTGGATTTTCAGCGAGCCTGACTTAGTGATGCCAAGCCTTTTGGAGTTCTGTAAGCGCTGCCCATCCTTCTCCCAACGGATAAGGGACTTCTGGAACCTTCGCACAGGGCACTTGATTACCACAGATGTTTTTGGGAGTAGGTAGGCTCGGCTTCCTATGGTAAAATTAACGCGCTTCTCTGGCCTTGTCTGAATATAAACTCGGTGAATGCTGACAATCTGAGGTCCATGGGCAGAAAACTTTGCTGGAAGCTTGGGCTTGATCTCTGTCAGAAAACAATGTGTTGAAAAGCATCTAGTCATTGGCAGTCATGCTTAGAAAATTTGCTTTTCACAGAATGCTTGAAAGAGCTTTTCATGACTTTGTTCAAGTCAGGCTGCAACACACAGAGCTTTTATCTGAGTCACAAAAATGCAGAAATATGAACAACATGAAACCATAACATTCCCTTGCTTCAGCCAAGTATTCTATTGCTTCTTCCCTAAATCTCATAACAATAAAGGGATACAGGCAACATATACCTATATGAAGGATGCAGATAGTGAACACATATATGAAAGGATATATACATGTATTATATATTACTTCATATATATGTTACTATTACGGTTATATTTCCTACTGTGGCCTCAGAAAGGCTAGGCATGATGGAAATGAAAAAAACTGAATTAAAAAAATGTGAACACATTATCACTTTCCCCACATTTGAGCACTGTTGAGTGCAGAAAGACCTGAATAAAACAAAATCTATCCAAAATGTAAGGCTCCCCTTGACTCTTATTTAAAATGTTGGCTGGCTGTGCTGGTTGGCTGAGTCAAGCCAAACTGATAGCAGTGCAGGAGGTGAAAGAAACAGTCACTGAAGACACAGTACATGCAACAGGCAAAGCCACCCTGTAATCATAGGCTGAGGGTAATTCATTAGGGTTGAAAGATGAGTTGCTGACAGCGTTGTGCCAAAAAAGTAGGGAGGGAAGGGAGAAATAAGGCATGATTATGAGAGGCTGAATATAGCCATCAGATGAATTGACAAACGCAGAGAGTAACAGCATAAAGCTTTGTGCAGGCTGGCTGTAGAGACACTGAGTATCATGAAACTCCTCCTGCACACAACTGCAGGTACCTGGATGCTGGAAGGTTTCTAGGGAGCTGCCTGGATGAACACCATGGGCAGGCTCTCCCAGCAGGGCTGGGGAGGCACAGGGGCTGTGATGTTTTGGGTGCTGCTGTGCTCTCACTGCTGCAGCACCGTGCCCACTTTGATCAGTGGAGCTCATCTGGCTGAGAGCACCAGGGAACAAAGCGCTGCAGGAGCGAGGGCAGCACCCCAGCCCTCCATGCCAGGTCAGATCTGCTGCATGGGAAGAGCTGGGAAATGATGATGTTGGTGCTAAAAAACAGCCCAGCTGTGTTTGGTGACCCAGAGTTTTGGAATGTGACAGAGAGAAAACTCAGAGCCCACAGAATGAGCTGATGAGCCAGGAAATGGACACACAGATCACAGCACTTCTCCGCCCTTCTGACTGACATCAGCACTGCTTTTCCACTTGGGAGGTACTTAAATGAAAGGACAACTGCACTGATGGCACACAAATGATACCCAAAAAGCTGTGTATACATGTGCTACAAGTATGTTGTGAAGAAATAGGTGAAAAGCTAAATGCTTCAAGCATTCAATAAGTGTGTACACTATAGGAACTACACCCTGGAGTGCGTTCTTATGCTTATAAAACAAAATGGTTATTTTCAATGTTTTGGGTAATGAGTTCAGACCTGTGGGGATATCATGGTTTCGTAATTACATAGCTTTTAAATCGGGATTTGTTATCCAGATACAAGGTTCCCTCAACCATTTCACATGGTACAACAATTAAATTGTTTTAGGCACTCAGTTTACTAAAATTATTAAAGTAGCATCCTGTTTTTAATCAGTTTTTGAGCCCCAAATATTTATTTTCAGGGAAGGGTTCCAGTATTACATCTTCCATTTTCAAAATCCAACTTACAGACACAGTAAGTGTAACTTTAAACACACAAATTAAAATACTTTAGGCTGTGGTCTGTTTACACTAGTTATTCCAACTTAGAATTAAACCCAGTGCATACTTATAAATACGTTAACAAGTCTCATCCATTTAATTTCTTTTAAAAAGACCACTAACTCTCATTAGCAGCTCAACACTAAAGGGTGTGTGTAGTTTTACTGGTGACTGGTGAGCAGGGCTGAGAGTGAAACAAAGTTCAGAGTTGTGGATGGCAGGCTATATAAATTCATAAGGTCATATGAATGTATGAGGCCACATAAATATGCATTCTCTAGATCCTTACTGTCATTCAATCTTGCAGCTGCTGAGGTAATGGACTGTTTGGGAGAGTAAAGGAAAATCTCTAGGAATATGTGCTGGAGCCATTGGACCTCATTATCACCTGATACAAATCCATCTGCATCTGTGACCTGTAATGGTCCTGAACAGCTTCAGCTGGGTTTCAGATCCTGGTGACCTCAGGGCTAGACTGGTGTTATTTCCTATTTCTCAGAGCCCCGAGTCAGGAATGTTTCTACTTAATAAGCACTACTAAGTCAGAAAACAGCTACGATTACCAGTCTCAGGGTAAAAGATTAAGTCTAAAATGACTCAGCATTGTCATGAGACAGTAAAAAAGGCACTCATCTGAGCCACAGAAGCATCACCTTGAGGAGGGAGATTTAGGAACTGCTCTCCCCAACAGCATTCACACCACACTGCTCCTCACCCATCCACATCACTCCTTGCCTACAGCCACACTCTGTTCCTAGCTTCTACTCAGTCCCCCTTCAAGGCAGCCTCAGCCCAGGGCTGCAGGAGGAGGAGATGCCTCCTGCATGTTCCTGGGAACCCAAAGCCTCTGCTGTCCCAGCCCTGGCTCCTTCTGAAAGACTAAACAGGAGCTGCAGGTATGGACCAGCCCCACACCTTCCCCATCCTCCTGTTGCACGGTGAGAGAGCCACCAGGCAGGTCTGAGCTGCAAAGGCTGCCTTGCTCCAAGGAGGAGTGCAAATGGAGGGGGAGGACAGTGATTCTCTTTAGGACTTTGGTCTGCACCCATTCTGGCTGATGATGTCCCCTCTGCAGCCCCGTGTGCTGCTCTCTAGGCACTGTGCTGGAAGCTGACATGGTAACATTAATATCAGTCTGAGCTAAGCAATTCACAAACCAGCTCCACTGCCATTCAACTATCCACAATTAATTAAATTCAGATAGATATGCAACTCAAAATATTTTATTAAACCTTATGCCAAGGACATTCCTGAAAGTCCACAGGGCTTTATTTAAGTGGAGTTTTGAACCTCAGGATTTTGGCATGTTAATCTGAAATGCAGGCCAGGAAAAGAAGTTTCATATTTTGTATGAATCAGTAATTATTCTATTTCTTATTTTGTTTTGTGAATAAATTTTAAAGCAAAGCTTCAAAATGTATAAAGTAGCTATTTCTTCACAACACTATGAGTTGGGTCAAAACATGTTTATATCTGACCTGTGATCAGAACCAGGTCACTGATAAAGGCTTTTTGTTTTCTCCCAGCTCAAAACTAAAAGCTTTTTTTTCCTGTCTTCTCAGCACCCTGCTCCCCAAACCTGCAAACCAATACTCTCCTTTATAAAGGAAGGGGAGCTCAGGTTCAGACATAAGGAACCTGCATTTAGATCTGCCTATCCTTAATTAGTGTATGTAATTGAACATATTCTGTGTCAGAGAGGTTTTTCCATCGCTGTTAAATTCACAATTAGTGCAACTTCCATCAGTATCATAACCCAATTGTGCCCAAATTGTACAATTCCCGTAGATAATCCTTCTGAAAAGATTCTTATATAGACAGTAATAAAACATTAGATTTTTTAAAGAATGTCTGTACTGTCACCACTCCTGTGCAGATAATGAGGCCAGGATTCTAATTTTTCAAGGAAAGAGATAGAAATTATACCTAAAATTATCACTGGCACAGAGTTCCAGGTTTTGAATTCCACCATGTTAAGCAAAATGTCCAGTGTAATACAAAGGTACAGTGAAAAGACAAGGCAGCAGAACTGGATCCTTATCTTTTCTAATGTCCTTTGTAATTTATGTTAAATTTATGAATTTTTCTTTTTTTTTCCCCACTTGGAATAGTGTAAATAATAAAATAAAAATCAGATCAAATTGTGCATAAGAGTGAGGGTGAGAGGTATTCAACATATATATTAACATAATCATATATTCAAAAACTACTTCTTGAGATCATAACCTTTGTTTCTGAGTTGCAGAAATAAAAATAAAAACAATCTTGTTATTACTGGTATAGTAATTATGACACTCAGTTTGTGCCAAATTATGTTGTGATAGTATAGGAAGATGAGTGAATTAACGTGCATACAGATTTCTCTTTATAAATAGATCATTCCAAATCAGCAAGGAACCAGATAAAGTCACATACTTACTGTTGCAGGCATTCATCTGACAAGACCTTACAAGCAGTGCAGGAGACAGAGCACTGCACATCGATCCATTTAATGTGACATATTGGCCCTTTGCTGTCAGGCTTTGGCAGGCAATTTTCCTTCTCTGGATTCCAACACCACAGCTTACTGAGCACTGTGAAAGGAAGGATGCAGTCAAGCTAAACTTGGTGCTCCACATCACACTTGTTAAATTTAAACTAGTTTGTTTTGTGGTAGGTTTTTTTAATTTTTAATTTTTTCATTCTGAGAGTCCACACACTCTGCTTGAGAGGAGTCCTTGTGTTATCTAGTTGTTAGACTCTAATATTAGTTATTAAACTCTCTCCACTTTTCCAGGCAATAAGCATATAAGACAGACAGTTTTTCCAGCAAGAAGTCATGAATTAAAATAACATCAGAGTATTTATGTCCAGCTATGGGCAAAACAGAGCACTGAGATCTGGTATCTGACAGAAATAATTCAGCAGGTTCTAAACAGTCTCTGGCAAGTCTCTCAACCCTCTCTCTTAGGCTGTGTTGCATGAAACTGTAATTACAGCTTCTAAATTCAATTTTCTAAATAATTTTGAATGGGGAGTGGGAGCAAGCTTGCATTAAACAGGAAAAGAGGAGGATGTATTCCACAATAATGCAAAGATTTGCTTTTTGGAAGTTGTACCATGAAACTATTGATAGCTAGACATGTCTGGTAGAAAGCATGCCATGTCCTTCAGTGATGAAGCACTGCCCAGAAGGGCTGGCTGCAGGCAGGGAGGCACAGTTCAGTTTAGTACAGGCCTTGTGACAGCTTCAGCTGCCCTGGCAGCTCATTTACCCAGGCAGAAATCTTTAGAGCTTTTGTTGCAATGGAGGGTTTTGGTTCACCATTATTGAGGTTGGCTCACCTTGGACCATTCTCCAAAGACCAGCTGAGGAGGACAGTCAACTTTTGCACATGCTTTACTAGTTGGCAATTTGGGGTCCTGGCAGGTGTCATCAGGGTGTTTCAGGAAACTTCCATCTGTCAGCAGCTGCTTACAGGACACTCTGCGGGTCTGAATTCCTCCTCCACAGGTACGTGAACACTGAGGAGGAGAAGAATTAAATACAGCATTTACACCTGCATGGACAGCTGTGCTCTTGAAAACTGACATCTACTTTCAATGAAAAATGAAGCAGAACGTAAAATTCATTTGTTAAATTATTTAATATATTAGAGATGAGGAGAACTGGAGTTCAAGTGTCAAACATACCACCTGAATGCACAGAAGTACTAGAAATCTTAGTGAAAAATATGCATGTTATGCATAAATCTATGTCCCTCACCAGTGAAACAAAAAGAATATAAGTTTATTGTGTTTAGAGAGCATAGGGAGAGAAATGATGTATGGAATAAAAGATATCCAACCTTCTGAAATCCTAACAAGAACTTCCACCTCATTGAGGTGGACTTCCTTTGGCACAGGAGTCTAAAGCAGTGCTTTTGGGTTAGTTTGCTCTAATGATGGAAGCTGGAACACACACAGAAGGTCGGGAGCTGCCTTCCTTGCTGGAGAGTTTCAAATCCCTGGCCAGAGGAACCCATCCAAACTCTTTAAACCCATTTAAACTCTTCCTGGGACCCAGCCATACCTGTTGCCATTCCTCAGCGTGCCAAGCAGGGGGACAATCCCTCTGGTTACAGGCTTGCAGAGAATGAGGCTTTGGGTCCTTGCAGGGGTGGGCAGCAGCAGCAGAGTCCCCGGGCTGCTGGCAGGACACGGCCCTGGTCTGGATCCCCACCCCGCAGGTCGCCGAGCAGCGGCTCCAGGGGCCGCTCTGCCACCTGTCCAAAAACAGCCAAGAGCTCACCTTCAGCAACCCACCCCAGCCTGGGGAAGGAACAGTCTTATCCAAACACATCCCAGCAAAAAGCACAGCTGCAGGCACAGTTATTGATCAATGGCTAAAACACCCCTTTGGTTTGGCTGGAGCACAAAAGTATAAATTGGATTTATTGCAGGTAACAAGCAAATGCAGAATTTATTAACAATAAAGTAAAAACGGTCATTTTCAGACAAATTTAACTCTAGTATTTACCTTTAGAGTGCTCTTCTTAAAAACACCCTGTTGGCAACCTGCTGATGTTTACATTGATAAATGTAAATATGTAAATAGACCTCATATTTACAAAACTTCCTTTAAATGTGTATATGTTTTCTATAAAACATCCTGTTCCTGTTAAGTTCTTCCCTACATTTAGCAAGACTAGGTTTCTGCCAACACATAGAAACAATTTGCAAAGGATCTGGGATGTCAGAGATCAGAAATGGGTAAATAAGTCAGCACACATCAAAAATTTCACACACGGCCCTTTCAAGTGATCAAATGACCTGGAGGTTTTCTTGAATTTAGACTGGGTTTGTTCTTTCCCCAGAATCTCCAAATAAACATAAGAACTAGGTGGAGCTACTAAAGAAGCATTAAATTAAGGTGCCTTTAAATCGTAATTTCATTTTTTTTTCATTCAGTAAAGATAAAAAGTAAATATCCTTTTTTTTTTTTTTTTTTTTTTTTTTTTTTTTTTTTTGTGCGTGCTTGTGTGTGTGTGTGTGAAATATTCTCAAAATTTTCTTTCTACCACTAGGAGAGTTAAAGCTCTTTTTCCAGCTCTGGCAGATATTCAAATGGAAGAGATTTATTTCAGAAAATGTCCCCTATTTCAGCAGTGAGATATGAAGAGTGGAAAAGGAGTGAACAAGACCAAAAAAACACCCTAATCCCAAAACCTTGTTGAAAACAGAAGTAGTGAAATTCCATCCCGAAAGCATGACCACAGCCCTGCAATCTGAACCCTTTCTGAGAAAGCCAATGTTTATTTAAGCCCCATTAACCCTTCCTTTGCCACCACACCATTCCATCATTGCAGGGTACCTCGGGGGGCAGAGCTTCGTGTTGCAGGTCCGGGTCATTGGGGGTGGCCTCTTGGAGCTGTCACACAGGCTGTCATTGACCCCTTGTTTGGTGTCCACGTGCAGACACATGGCAATGGCCTCCTGAGTGCCTGCATTCCACAGGAGAACACCCATGAAACAGTGAAGATGGAACAGATTTCTTGAGTGTTCTTGAATAATGCTCAGTAAAAAAGCATTGAATTAGACAGCAGGCTTAAAAGTAACATATCAAGCAAAAAGGAATGCAGAGACAGTTTACATATTTAATACTCAGAAGATATTTGTGATTTATATCCTAACTTTACTGCTGTGATATTTACATTGATTTGACATTCTACCACCCAAAAACGCAATAAAAAACCAGTTTTTCTGTAAAGCTACCAGAGGCTGCATCTACTGGTTCTGTTATGATCCTAAATCAACTACTACCTCCATTGCCAAAATTGAGGTAAAAGTGATTCCTTCTCACTTACCTTGCCTTTATAAAAAGATGAAGATCTGCAAAAATTGTTATAAAAATGCAGAGAACTTGCAAAGCTATAGTCAGGAGAAATGTTCTATGTTTAGTCAGCCACTCTCAGTGGCCAAGAGATGCAATGGTTTTGCTGAAGGCAGCAAATCTGACCCAACTTAGAGCTTTCCTCACTCGTTACCATTCTTGGCACCTTCTGATCTGCAGCTCTTGCTACCTGGATCTTATTACTAAAGCATGGAAGATTACTAATGCTCAAATTTCTGTGAGCAAAATGAAACGTAATATAAGTTTCCTTTAGTGAATACACATTCTGTGAACTACTTCTATTTTAAACTTATGCAATTATCCAATTTTATATATCATATTTTTTAGTATGAAAGCCTTGTTCAATTTCAAAGCTCACTCACATGCCCATAAAATACAAGATGGTTGTGATGTGCCTGGGGCACTCTGGGTATCTGGGATGTTCTATACAAACAGTGCTAATGATCCAAATCCTATTGAACAAAAGAGCTGAAATCATAATATATCTTTATTGTTTCCAGGTAAAAATGGCTCCTGAAGAGTTATAGTTTCATAGAATTTAAATTCCTTTCCTTCTTGTCATCCACTTATCTTCAGTGATTTTGTAAGGACACTGCTGACCACCAGCCATTCTGATTCCAGTGGGCTGGAATACCTGACACAGAAAGTTCCACCCCCAGCCCAATATTTCTCTCCTTTACACAAGCACTGCCGGTTTTTTTATTTGTTTGTTTTTTTTTTTTGTTGTTGTTGTTTTTTTTTCATAAACCAAAGATGTTCCCTCTACCTATAAACAATCTGTATCCAGTCCAGTGTATCAGCAGCCCAGGCCACAGTCCCACTTGAGCCAATATACTGCTTCAGACACCTCAGCAGGGGTAAACCAGTAGTGATTTTCAGAATAACACAGCTTCTGATTTCTTTCAGGCTCTCTGGTACACCTCGAGATCCCCTCTGGGACTCATTTGCAGTTCAGAAAGACCTTGTTATATAAATGTTTTGACTACATTTACAAAGTGATGAATTTTTATAGAACAAAAGACCTGACCTTAAATATGATTGACAATCTATTCAGTTCTCTTGTATGAAAGTATTGATAATTCAGTTAATGTAGAACAAACATATTGTGGGAAAACTATTTTACTACTCAGGCTAAGAATAAACATTTAAGAACAAATACCATGACTGCAATACAGACATGAAAATGCCTGTAAAAAAAATGCCAAAGATGACAAAACAATAAACATATTTTTTGTTATTGAAGTAGGGGAATCAAAAGCTTTTTTTCCAGTCAGTCCTCAAGTGTTTGTTTAACAGGATCAGCTTCCCTTTCCCCTTACCTAGGAAATGCACATTTGACTGTCTACAGGAGAGAAGGAAGCATTTAGGGTTGGGTTCTGACAGAAACAGATTTCCCTTACTTGAAGTAATCAAGTCCATGCCAAGCATCCATTATAATCCATATTTTAGGTCATAATCTACCCTATGCTGCCAAGCTTTAGCCTCACTGACCTCCCTGTGTTGCTGTGAGAAAATTGTGCTCCAAGGTAATGCTTCTGCTCTGGAACAGGTTGCAAGACATAGAATCATCTTAATATCTCACACAAAGGAGGAGAAAGAAATGAAATTCCTCTCAGACCATCTAAATTGGCAATAATGTAATGGGAACTTTTTATCTTGGTGTTATATAAGCTGAATTGGCCAGCCAAATGAACAAAAGGCATGTCATACCAGGTGATGGGGTCTGACTACAAATTGCCACCTGGAGTTCATTAAGCCATTCCTGCCTTGCAGCAGGACCTGCAGAGCTTTAATCACATTAAGAGAAGAAAATGTTGATATGTGGTATGTTTTTCATTTGACTGAAGTACAGAGCACAAACTGCATTAACAATTCTTCCCCACAGGGGCCTCAATGAAAGAAAACTTGCACCCTGTTTTGATGTTGTAAGTACAAAATGGACACTAAAGAGTTGTTAAAAACCTACCACGAAGTCCCTTCCTGTTCCTTCGTTCTCAGTTCAAGAACTCGATTCAATAAATAACTGCACTTAATTGATGTTACATTTGCTTGAACTTAACTGTCAAAATGTCTTCACAATTAAGCAGATTTCTCACCCCAAACTACAATTTTCCATTAGCTGGGAACTTCAATCACTGATAAACTTATTCTACGTCTATTGGAAACTGGAAAAATCTATTATTCAAACAAGCAAAGTTTTATATCCATGATTTTCTTGGCTTATAATATAAACATAGTAGATAATAGATAATTTAACTAAAACATTATGTATGCAGCAGGGAGCAGTAAGTATTTTTACAGTAATCTGATGCACTATTGTAGTAATTACCCTACTATTCAGTGAAATAGAATATTTTCTATTTTAACCCAACATTCAAACCACATACATTTACATTCTTTTACAATCTTTTCTGTGCAATGAAATATACAGTGCTTGAAGCTGTGTTAAAAGATCAAAATGCTTGAATTAAGCCCAGAATTTCTATTCCTGCATTTTTAAAGTACAAAGAAAATGGGGGTGGAAAGCTGCTGTACAAACATTAAGAAGGTGGCTCTATTCTCTATAGCTGGTGGCTCTTCTATAGCTGGAAGAGGAAGGACATTTATTTACATCAGAGAGTCTCAGTTTGGCGGCTTCTTAAAAATATATACTATAAGCTGAAAACAACCCATAAGAAATGCCAAATTCTACATGTCCTTGAGCCTCTCTGTGCATCTATTTTATACTTCTTTAAGAGAATAAACAACATCTGCAGCTAATGAAACAAATGATACAAATGACCAGTTATAAGGTGGCTCCAACACAAGCTGAGAGAAAATTCTCTCAGCTTTATATGTGAGTCTCTGAACGGTCATTGTTTTTCTTAGAGCCCTTAAATTTGGCTAGAATCCATTAATATTCTAGCAATCTCAGGTTTCTCATAAATAAAATGGTAAACTTTTAGCCCTTATGGTCCAGACAAAAGCCTGAAAACACAACTTGACTGCACTCTGAAGTTACCAAAGCCACAGAGGCTATAGAGGAAATAACAGGAAGTGCATGTGTTATTTAGTGCTTTGTCTCATTATTTTTAGGCCGATGTAATGACTTTAGGTTGCCCAAATAATCATTTTTGAAGCATATGGAATAATAATAATAACAACAACAATAATACATTAACCACCAAAATCTGCCTCTTGCAACTAAAGGTATATTTAAACAAGAAAATTTTCAGTGATTTTCAAAATGAAAAACATCCCTTTAAAATAATGTCGAGTTAAAAGATTGACAACACTAAAGAAAAGCTATAGATTACAACAAAAACATTTCTCTTCAGACATATTCTTTATTCTCATAATGATTATTAATTCCCTACTGATGATATTATGTAAATTAAACTTGCACCTGAGACTCTCACATCCTGGCCAAAGGTCTTGAGATTTAAAAGAAAACAAAAACAAAAACGAAGAAACCCAAAAAAACATTCAGGGAAAATGAAGGCAAATTTTGAGATCCCCAAGCACACAGCTGGCTTATTTTCAGCTTGGGATTTCTTCAGGCACTGAATAAAAACCCAGATCTTTAGATTTCAGACTGGTTACAGAGTTACCTACGGGTATTAGAGGTGATGTCTGCCTATGACTAACAGGCCTCAACAACTTTTATTTACACTCATGGAAATTAATTAATGAAGGAAGCATTAATTATGCTAAGAGACATAAAACAACTTGGCTGCTCTCAAAACCTCAGCTTGTTTGGCTCTTCAGATGCTGTGTGAGAAGCCACAGAGGTTTGGTGCAGAAAGCACACAAGTGACCCCAGACTGGTGTGATTGTTGCTCTAGAACTGGAAAGATGATGTTTGATAATGCCCTGCAAATCACTCTCTGTAAGTCTAATACCCCAAAAACCCAATGTTTCCATCTGCATTTTTTCATCTGCTTTGCAGAGGGACCAGAGGAGACTGAATTACAAGTCTAGTCTGTGTGAGGATTAAAAAAAAGGTGCAAGTGACAAGCTCTGAAAGAGAGATTCGGATTTTGCTCAAATAGTGGCTATAAAAGCTTCCAGCCTACTTAGACCCTGCAGAATTTTCCCTCATTCAGAAAGAGTTAAGCACTAAGAAACAGGGGTAGGGAGTTCCGTGGATACAGAAATCCACAGGAATTTGTTTTAATAGCCACTGTTAGATGCATACATACTAGAGAAAAAGTACCTAATATAATTTACATTACACTGGGTTATTCCAAACTCAGACAACATTTATTTCTTGTAACGAAAGAGTTCATCTAATTGAAATGAGATTTGAACATAAAACTTAGCAGAAAGGGATCAGCTCCTTTGAACTGCACAATGGAAAAATAGTAGACAGTGAGATCATTAGCTAGTACATTGCAGTGAGTTGGAAACAGAAGAGATGTCTGGTTCCCTTAAAACTATTTATCGGCAGGTAATTTTTGGTCTGTTTGAAAGCCTTTGCCAAGGCAGCCAGAAGACCAGAGCTGATAGAAAGGAAAAATCACCTAACTAGCACAGCAACATGGGGGCTTCTGAAGCTGCTCATTGATAAAATACCCTGACAACTTCCCACATTTCCCAGGAGCATCATGTAAGGAAAATGTCTAGACACAGTACCAGTGATACCACAGAAGTCTTAAAAATACAAACAGATATTGTCTTTCAAATTTCTTCAAGTGAGTCACTTCTACTGCATAGCAAACAATTTGTTAGATTACTGTGAACACCTATAGGACAATTCTGGGTCAGGGAACCTCACAAATTCATGAAAGGGTCAGAAGTCAACAACAGAGTTCCTCCTCAGCTCCCTCAGGAACAAAATTAAGCTGAACACAAGATTCTGCTCATCAGTCAATTTGAAGTTCCTTCCAATGAAACTGCTGTGCTCAGTGCAGGCTCCTTAAATTACCATCAGCCTGCACACCAAGTGCAAGTTTTTATGGGGATGCTTTTGCAAGGGCAAACTCACCCTTGAAGATGCTGAATGCAAACAGGCACACGTGGAAGAACAGACAACCACTAGAGATTATGTCAGCCTACATACCTGATGATATCCTCAAAATTCAAAAACCTTGGTGTTTTAGACCACTTCTGGCAAAGACATTGTCTAAAAAGCAGTAAAGTGGATTTAAGATGGCAAAAAAATAGTTGTATGTTACAAAAATCAGTTAAGATACCAGAATTACAAATTTAGAATTAATGGTTTGCTTCTGCTTTACAGTACAATTTCCTTATTTCTAAAAACATTTCTCTTATTAAAATTTGAAACAGAGACACTCAGCCACAATAGCTGTCACTACCATCTAATGCCTATACAAGATTACAGTTTCTCCTCCCTAGCCAGTCGTGATGCCCACTGCAGGTAGTGCAGGGAATGGGATGTTCCAGTTTTTGAGATCACAGGTACTGTTATTCCTGAGGATCAACCCTCTCAGTAAGCAACAGTGTTAAATGATAAAGGAGGCACTCAGTCACTTACCATCCTGCTGGTCCCATTCTGGGGCATCCCTCCCAGCTTCTGTCTTCCAGCTTTGAGCTGGTGAATAGCACAAAGGAGGCTGCTGTCTGGGAGCTCTATCTCACTCCCTGCTTCCAATTGTTTCTATTTCCCCTTTTCCTACATTTTTTATTTCTTCTATGGGTACAACTGTCTTCACTTCCCACTGATGTCAGCAGTCCTGTCATTTATAGGTGTGTTCACAATTCCACTGCCTCCACTTAGCACTTCATAACTCACTTGTGTTCAGTCCCAAAGTACAGTAAGTAGTAGCAACACCAGCAGCCTTGTCTGGTAACATGTACTTACTACGACAGGGAGATTCGATTACATCCAGGAAGGAATGTGCCTAACTACTTGCAGACAGATGTATGGCACAGAGCTCCCATGCAGTGACACAGTGCACCCAAACCAGCTCCTGTTTGATCTGCACACTGGCCAGGCTGGAAACAACTCTAATTACAGCTCTGTATTCCTACTGCTCGGCAGAAAATGGCAGCATTTTGAAGAAAAGGAATAAAAATGGGAATTTTTACTCTGAAACCATATACTTTTGGTTCCTAGGAAAAGGTAGATCATCTAAACATTTCCATCACTGATGTATCAAACATGCTGGTACTACAGAAAGCCTGGCAGCTGACACTCCTGCAGCAGCAAGACTTCCTGCATCAAGTTGCTCCATCAGCTTCCTGCACCTTACTTAACCCAGTAAGTGTTTGCTGAAGGAAAGAAAGTAGTTTGAAATACTCTCTCAATAACCAAAAATATGTTAAAGTTTGTAGCTGCAGGTTTTCCTACATATCAACATAGTTACTTTAGGGTAACACTAACAGCAGATGCAACAGCACCAAACAATGCCAAATTCTTAAAACTCAGGATAAATTAAGAAAAAATAAAAGGTACCTCCAAGACATGTGGCTGAACATGGAGTGAACCCAATATATTCCCAGTCATAAATCACACTGCCATCTTCAGCATGAGGAAGTTCTGGTGTGTAGGGGACAGGATCACTGTCACAGGACACCTGGTGACAGACTCGTTCTGTTGGTGGCTTCACATCCTCACATTCCTCCTCGGGCAGCTCAAGCTCCGTCTGAGTGAAGGCGAGCAGGATCCGGCACTTCACCTCCCGCACCTGGGTGCCACTGCCACACGTGGCACTGCACGGGGACCAGGGCTCAGGAATAAACCTGCTCAGGAACAAACACAGCACTGTCATTTCTTCTGTGTGACTGTCTGTGTGTGCACAGCTAAAACACAGCCAACATATAAATTTGTGTTTATACACAGAGCAGACAATACATAATACTGATGCTCAAATAGAATGCATAACCAAGCATCTTAAGTCTCTCACTTGACTTTCTCATCCCAGACCATTTAGCAAAACTCTCACAAGAAGATGCAGGAAAAGAGGAGAAAGAATCACGAGGAACAGGGAAAGCTGTATCCTTTTCTGAGGAAAAAGGAAAATACCTAAATCATTTCTCTGTCTCCTCCAGTGGGGAAAAAAGGAGAAACTTCAGGAAGATGTATCTATACAATATAAAATAGCTTCCCAGGTATTCAGACTTGGGCATATGCCAAAAGTATATCTGAGTAGGTCCTCACCTTATGTCATACCAATAATGAGCAACCAAAGAGGATAAAAGCACTTTAACAAAAGGAGCCATATCCAGTGCACAGCACTGCAGGCTGCTCTTCAGATTCAATCTTGCAAGCAGCCTCTCATATTCAATAAAGAGCTCTAACCAGTCTACAGTCCATCATTTTTATTAGAAAGCATTTATGTTCCTGATGATCTACAGTAAAATCTTGGTTTACAGGTCATGAATTTATTATAATATTCTCTGACTTTGAAGGTCACATTAAGATCTGATAGTAATTTTCAAAATGGCAATAGAGCCAAGGGGTTGAATTTCATAAATAAAGTCATCCTGGGTGGGTCTGGGGTGTACTTTGTAAGGAATCAAATACAGAATTTCCTAGAACTTTTTTCCCCCATTGAAAGGTTGCAGTTGCTCTTTATTATGTGTCCAAATGCAGCTGATGATCAAAACACCAGTGGGAGATATAGGAAGGTAATTTGACCAATGTTAAAAATGTATTTGGAAAGAAATATCCAAATAAGGATTCAAAGACTTGGCCCTTACCTTGGATAAAGAATTATCTTTCTCTTACTGCAGGAAAGCTGCCCTTACAAATATAAGAACAGTTGTGTAAGACAAAAATCAGTATTTACACTGTCCATACACAGTAAGCACAGAAAAATGTCAACAGTGTGGTTTGATTCTGTGCACAGTTTATCATGCCAATAATTTCTTGCCAGTATACACAGAGGAAGACTCAAATGGAAGAAAGGAGAACAGATGGCTGGATAACCTGTAAGGATACTCTAAGTCAGTCCTTGGGATAGTCACCCAGGCTGTGATTGGGACAGACCCCAAAAGAGACTTTTTCCTGTGGAAAATTCCCATTTCCAACAGTGGTTAAAAGATTAGCTGGTTATTCTTTAAGGAGATGTTAATGAAATAGCTTTAGAGCTCTGCTACAAAGATAAATACATCTAAGCCCATTAGTTTCCTTGAACTGTTTCAGAATTTTTGTTAGAGCTCACTGGTCCTCACCAGACTTCAGGAAAAGACACACTATCCCCAGCTCCTCCTGACACCCAGAACTCCCAGTGCTCATCCCTTCACAAGTCTGAGCACCTTCCAAATTGCCAGATTGGTTTTTATTGGAAGGATACTATCAAAACAGTGAATGGCTGTGTCCTACAGTGATCAAATCTGAGCAAATGCCAGGTTAGGAACAACCTAACAGCTCACTGAGCCTGATGGCACAGCTGGTGGGGGTCAGTGTCCAGATGCTTCTGACACAAATTCTAATGACTCTTCTGTGGGAAAAGCTGCAAAGGAAGGCTTTCTCTTATCCCAACAGATAGAATCAGCTTAATCCTGGAACATCAGGTCTCACAGTCTTTTCAAAGTCAGCCAGGCAAACTACCTAGGGTGGTAAAATCACCCTCATCCAATGAAATGCTTAAGCATGAGCCTAACTTAAGCACATTAGCTGTGCTTTGAAGTCAACAGGACGACAATGTGTTCAGAGGGAAGCTTGTGCTTAAGTGCTTTATTGGATCAAGGCCAGTGTGCATAGGCTTAACAGAATGATTACTTTCTTCTCCTTCTGTGTAAAAAAAAAAAAAATGAGGCCCATTTATACATATGTACCTAATTGGAAAAATAAAATTGAAGGACATTTATAGTTGAAAATAGTTGGTTGGTCTTCTAACCACACCTAAGTTTATAGTCTGAAAGTAATAACTTCTTTCGGTACAAACATGACAGCAGCATACCAGAAATTACTGTTAGTTTTGTGTACTGTTAGTTGAGTGCATTTAAACATTCCAAAAAATAATGTATTTCAAAAACATTCTTTTGAAATCCTGTATAAATTAAAGGAAATTTTGAACCACAGCAATAATTTCACTCAGCAACCAACTGACTTATAAAGAAACTCAGAAAATTCTAAGCCTTTTTTTCCTTGACTTATAGCAAGCCTATATTAGAATTGAGGTTTTCATGTTGAATATTAGTGTCTGGTATTTTTTCAGTGAAGGGCAAGATAAAAAATGAACACACAACATACTTTTTATTGTACCTTGGCATTTGCTAAACTAGTCATGTGACTTTAGCTATTGAAATCCTAAACTATAAAACTTCTCCAAGGATGATCATATTCAAGTCACACTAAGTACCTTCAACAGATGCCAGTGGAGACTGTTAATATGAAAGCAGAGCAAGGAACTGACTGAACACTGAGAAAGTTGATTTTTATCTAAATTTTGAGTTCAGGCATATGGGCCTTTTTTTACTTTTACTTTATCTTGAACATGCAAAACCAAAGCCTGTGACAGATCATTAAAGCAAACTCCATCAGCCTCAGATGTATTTTGGCATTCACAGCATAAACATGGTGATGCTTTGGACACAACACTTCCCTGAAGTAAACTCAGCCTACCTTCAGTGGGCACACACTCAGAGTCATCTCAGGTCACGAATAAGGAGTATCAAAGTACTTGTACTACAATGCTTTGTACATCATCAGCAACTTACAATGAACAGGATAGTGGTAACTGAAAATTTTCTGAGATATCTAAGTTTGTAGACTAGACTCCTCTTCTTATTAAAAAAAAAAAAAAAAAAAAAAAAAAAAAAGCAAATTTGAGCAGGTACAACTTTTCATAATCAGCTTTTTTACCCTGTCATTCTTCCCAATGTTATATTGAGCTAAATTGCTCCTATTATTCATCTGAGCAGGTATAAATAATGAAGACACTACTGATGCAGCAGAGGGCATGTCCATGCTGCAGTGTTATCAGTCTAGCACTAATGGAAATGTGCATTCACCTGGCACGTGCTGCAAAAGCCAAGTATAGGATGACCTGGGAAATGAAGCAGTGACCTAAACTAATGATGATAAAACTGGGACAGAGCAGTTCAACTCAACCAAATCAAATCTGAACTGAAAACTCAGTGCAGCCCTCTGCAGATTACTAAAGACTTGAAAACATGATGTCTCTTAATTTTTTATTTTTCCTCATCACCTCATAGTATTTGCTTTCAGTTAAGACAGGAAATGCCTAAATAACAAAAAATAAAAGGCTTCTCTAGCCATATTTCCAGTCCAGTCCTAATGCACCAAGGGTCCTGGATAAAAGTCTAAAGAAGCATCTAAAATGCTGGCTGTTACTGAGCAGAACTTCCATGGTGCTGGCACCCTACCCCTCCCTGCAGCACACCCCTGCCTGCTCTGAACAGTCACACTGCTGGTTTTATGAGCCTCAAGGGTAAAGTGTTGGACAAAATCACCAGCCCATCATCAGAGAAGGAGCTGTGAGAAATGGGTAATTCTCTGTCTCCAAAGGCACAGTGGGGACATGTCTGTGAAAATGACTCCAGTGCAATAAGCAGGAACGTTTATGAGAAACACTGCATTTCACATTACTATTTAGCTCATATTGCTGAAAAAATACATCAGTTTTTGAAAGCATTTCAGTTTTTCCCTAAGCAATGACAGAGAAAGGCAGCTGAGGTGTCTATTTCTTTAACTTACAAGTAATAAAAGGATGCAAAAACTTGCCGGAGCTTCTCTGCGAATCCCACTGTAACTAAGAAGGCTCGAGGGAAGAACATTTAAAATAATGATTGGTATCAACTGTCATCACATTCCACAACTAAAAACTAAAAAGGTCAGACCTACATTTTTCTTGGCCTCTCTTTAAGGACAGTCATTTTTTATTTTGCTAATAAGAAAAAAAAGAAGCTTTTGAACATTCCCCCTCTATGTAAATTCAGGACACCAGCCGTGGTAGACCACAGAGGCAGAAGTATTTATCTTCCACAAGCTGCTTTTGGCATATCCATCACTTGTGGGTTCTAAAACACAGCTGCATTTATTCTCTTATTCATTATCAACTAAAATATCACACAAAAGCATAGAGAGAAAGTTGTCATAAAAGGATGGACTAGAAGTTGAGACTTCATATTGTGGTTTAAGTTTGGATGACAACAGAATAACTAAAATTAAAAGTGATGGCATTTTACCAAGCAAATAATAAGTCTCCTGCTAGGCAGAGGTAGGCTATGAGTTATCATTATGCCATGTCTAAATTACAGAAAACAAAGTTAAACAGACCTGAAACAGAGGGAAATCTTCTTATAATTTATTTTGGGAGAAGGGATGATTTATTGCCATAGTTTCTGTTTAAATCTTAATCCCTGACCCAAAAATATGACTCTAGCTGGAAAGGACCAGAGCAGTTTGGGAAAGAGTTTTAAAGCACTGATGGAGAAATTCTCTGGTTGCAAACCATTACTGCCAGCATGACCAACAGATAATCTGCAAAAAGGAATGAAGTCAGGCATCAGTTATTTCTCATTTCTCCTTACCTGCCAGCTTCCTTAGAAGACTAAAGAGCGAGCAGTTGGCAGCAGAAGACAGTAAAATGAATCTAATGGGGAATCTGGCTATAGTGTTAGAGCTGGGTCCCAGGAGAGCCCAGAGTGCCCAGGCTGGGCAGGCACAGAACCACAGAACTCAGCACAGAGGGGGTGACAGGAAGAGTCAGCAAAAGGTGGCTGGAGAAACCTTTCAATCTTAGGTGAAGATGCTTCTGGAAATAGTGAAGGAAAGTCTAAGGACAGGATGAGGCTCATGAATGAAAGATGAAAAATGTTTAAGCCTCCAGAGTAAGTGGAGAAGAAAAAGGCTACAGTGGAATATATGGGTCACAGATAGGAAGGATGAATAGCTGCTGCCATTGTCAGGACAAGGCACAAGGCAGCCCTTGACAAAGTTTCTGGCTCAGCTCTGTTACATTCTACATATCCTCTGAACCAGCAATGCTATGTCCCTGCCAGTCCTCCCTGATTGTTCTGTCAGGTTGATGCAGAATGATCCTAAAAACCCAGAAACTGCATTAGCTCATAGTTGCCACAGCAGGATTTAGTAATGCTAGAGATAATTTTCTTTATAGCTTCATGCTGAATCCTCTCTAGAAGTGACCTCATATACCTTCATTCTGCTATCCTGACACTTAAAAAGCACACTTGATTGCATCATCCCCCTTTGACAATCACACTTTATTTTTATATCTTTGCTACTACCCTGCCTGAATTCAGGGCCACCGATTTGGAGAGTGAAATAACCACTCACAGTAGGTTGACACTTGACTTGAGAGGCTAGAGCAGCAAAAAGTTTAAAACTACAGTCACCATAACTATATAAACACCTGTTTGGCAAGGGGTTTCTTCTGTGAGTCATTGCAGGTGTAAGGATTTTATTACTCTTGGTCACACCTGTTGCTGCATGCGTGCCAAAAATCAGGAATTGCTTGATGGAAGAAGAAAAATAAGCATAAGATACACTCCTCTATCAGAGCAATATAAATCCAAAGTAACTTCATTAAGCTCATCTAAATTATTTCAAACTGACATTACTGCAAATGAGCACAGAATTTGTCAAAGCACAATCAAATACTTATTGTGCTGTATACAAAGTTAATACTTTTAGAAATTTAAATACTTTATTGCCTGTATATTAAATATATTATACATATAAATACTTGTGTGTATGAAGTGTACACAGGGGATAAAAGGAATTGTGTGGATGCATACAAGGGTCCTAACATACAAGGATCAGGAGCAAGTGTAGCTGGATTTAATTTATGCTTTCCTCCCCAGGACTTGCAAGGCTTAACCTCATCGGTTTTTAAGAGGACTCACAAAATCCAGATGTTATTTCACACATACACATGTAAAATAGCACAACTTACCCCCATAGATGCAGCTAAGCACAAAGATCAGCAGGTTTTCCTCACTTTATGCACTGGTCTCACCCCCCAAGGAAATCCTGGCAACCCTACAAAGTACCTCTTAAGTTTTAATACCACCACTACATTCTTGAGGTAACAGCTATGACCAGGATGAAACTAAAGTTATTTATTTCTGCTGAAGCATCTCCACATGCATTAATTAGGGCTTAATTAGGTTAGATCAAGGACTCTCTGAATTCCTGAATGATATAGGGGCACTGTAATAGTGTAGCTCTGTGTCATCCAGAACAGGAGCTCCAGAAGCAAAGTTATTGAGATGTAAAATTAGGAACAGCTCACCACAGGACTCATCTCCCATGGAGGGCCAACTGTCAAAGCAAACTGCACAGCAACAATCATTCCAGAGATCTGCAAAACACACTAGAAATGTTTCTTCACTGTAAAAGGCAGCATACTTACGTTGGCTCTTCTGAGACTGTTATGGTCTCTTCCATTTCATGGGCCTGTTTAAACCATGGCAATTTTGCTTCCACAGGACTTTTTTCTGGTAGAGGAAAAAACTTAAAACATTCAGTAATTTCTCCAAAATGAAAGCAATATGTAGATGTTAGCATTAGTCACCTCAGAACTTCACAGTTTACATTGCTTATTGATCTAATGCTCTTGCAGACACACAAGACAATAAAATTTACCAGAAAACTCCATCATGCTGTTTGAGCTCCATTCCTTATTTTAAATATGCAGAAATGGAGAAGGGACAAGGAAAGTAGGTTGAGTATAACTTAATGAGCTGCTGAGTCACACTGAGAATGTTGACACATTTAATGAAAGCAAACAAGAAGATCCCAGGTGATACATATGGAGTTTCCTTCCCATTTCAGGTATTATTGAACAACTCCTCCCTGTGTTAAGCTCATTAATTCTGGTTTTCCCAATTTGACCAGACTATATAGATTTAGTTGGCACATTCACCTCATGACAGTCTGGCCACATTATCAGCAAAAAATATCAGCAGGGCACTTTTCCTAGCACCGATAATTAAAGTACTTGTTTCTGCCAAAACTGAAAAAAGTCCCCGTAAATTCCATCTTCTGGCATGTCTGAAAGAGGTTACCAGGGGCTTTTAATTCTCTGCACAAAAATGCAAAACAATAACAGAGCCCAGACAAAATCCCAAAAGTTACCTTTTGGCTTGTAGCACGGCACTGGCACGATGCACTCCTCTTTGATGTGCAGCTTGAGCTGGGGGTTGCAGCCCCCGACGTGCTGCCCGCGGTGGTCGATGCACAGCACGACGCGGTAGCGCAGCCCGCGGCCGCAGGTCACGGTGCACTGCAGGGACACACAGCCTCACCCTGCTGCTCTGCACACTGCCCAGAGGATGCTACAGCACTGAGCCTCCCAAAGACACGGACAGTTTTGGCCCTGCATTGCTAGGTGGATGAGGAAAAGGTTGATGCTGGAAAAATAAGTCTAAGTTTTGGGAATGTGAGTGATTCCTTGGGGTTCTGTGAAGTTTATCTGATTGGCAGTAGTCAAACAGAAGTGGCTAAGCACTGGGAATGCATTCTCACAGTGGTGATTTCAGTTCAGGCTGGGTCCAGGGAGCTGCATTTTCTGCACTCTGTGTCACTGATGTCATCTGGATGAACTAAGGAATTACAGGAGTGCTGATCTATCTGACTGTATCAGATAACTACAGCCAGAATTTGGCTTATGCTATTGTTACTATAATGAAAGGTAAGAATGCTGGAAAATCACCCTTGCAGACTTGCCAGCCCCTGAGACAGACATGCTTTTAACGATTACAGCCAGTGAAATACTACATTTTTCAAGAACTGAGACATAAATGACCTGACTGCAAAATGGCCTGACCTCTGTCTCTAACTTCTCTTCTGTGCAAAGCAGGAATTCAACAGGCACAAGGAATTCTACGTGCATTTTTCTCCACACAGAAAAACACATTAACATTCTGATTATCAGGCAGAGCTTCTTAGAGCAAACTTTTCCCAGGACTATTGATTTTCTCTCAGGGCTATACTTTTCTAATAAATACATGATAACACAAGACCAGAGGCTTTCTTTATGAAACAAGACAGAAGGTCCGAATTAATTCTCAACTTACTTGAGACCACTCCATTGCCACCCATTTTGGACAATCAAACAGATTGCAGGTCTGAATGACTTTGGGCTTTGGGGCATACATGCATTTCCATTCTTCCACTTGCAGTATCTCTCCATGGATGGTCTCCTCTACACACACAAAACTTCTCCTCTGAATACCACCTCCACAGGAAACTGAACATGCAGTCCATGGGTTATGTTCCCACCTGGAAAAAAAATCTCATAAGGCTCTTTCTTATTCCACAAAACTTATTCCATTAACCTCTATTAAAATTGCAAAATATTGAGACCAACCTTGGCATCAATCAAAGCTCACTGGTAGTTTGGTTGCTGGATTCTTACCACATACAAATAGATTGACTCACAGACCTACTTTGCAGTATTCAAAGCTTAAATTAATGTGCAAACTCAGAAGTAGAATTCAAATGTAAGTATATTTCAGAAACTAATTGAAACTCTTATTCTCATACATAAGTTACAAACTGTGAATATACTGAGTTTGATTACTGGAATGAATTTACTTTCAAATAGTCTGAATTATCTAAATTGAATATTTTTGACAATTAATATACATGATCACATAGACACTTATTACCATTCTCAGAGACCAAGAAGCCCCTGCGTTTAAGATCCTACGAAGTCTAAAAGACAAAGGCAAATCTGCCTGCCCTGACTGAGGATGTCATTACTTACTGGCTCATCACTGCTCACATCATTCAGATTACCCTTAAAAATCAGTTCCTGAAGGAATTTTTATGTGATTTGTAATACTTTGCATCAACCCAGCCATTTCATACCAAACTGCCTTCATCCATAAGGACTGTGATGAAATTAAATTGTGGCAGGTGCCATTTGGCTGGTCATGACTGCAAGAGTTTTCCACCCTCATTAAAATGCCATTGAACAACCTTGTATTCACACTTTCCAGCTTGCTTCAAGCAAAAGGCAGCTGCTCATCCATCTCAGCTGCTTTGGCTAACTCAGCTGATTGCTCCTGCAGCAGGGCAATGCTAAGAATAAGGATAATTTAGGATTAAGAAAAGCCTGTGAATCAGCAGAGCTCTGGGGTAGTAGCCTCCAACAGAGAGATAATGAACAATCTGCTGGGAAGAAATATCTTCAAAATGGACATCTATTCACAATTGTAGACCTAACTACAGTAAAGATGGAAAATGTTGCACCATCTGAAGTGAGAATGGCATAGAGGTTTTTAGGCTACAAACTCAGTTTCATTCACCTCTAAGCATGAATGCACATTTAAGCAATCACCTCTCAAAAAAACCTAACTTCAATAATGTCCTGTTCCTGTCACATTCAGAGATAACAAGCTTCTATCAAAGCATTTGTCTGTAAGTTCCAATGACCCCCACACAATCTCACTCTTGCTTTCTTTCCATCACTCTCTTGAATCAAAGCCAAGCCCCTGGAAATGATGGAGTCCTGCAGTACGTCCTAAGGTTCATCAATGTCTTGCTAGTTAAACCTTATCTCTATTACTGCAGAGGCTCAGAAAGGATCATGAAAATAATTATATCTGTTCTGAACAATGGCCTCAGCAAGTACTACAGTATCCCACCAAAATCATTTAATCAAGAGTAATCAACTTGGCTATCATAAAGGAAGTCATAATCACAGACTCAATGAAGCTAAGGCTTATAAATCAAAGGTAAATTTAAGCAATCTACTTTTTATGATGCAGCAGGTAAATCAAGGACACTTCCTATTTTAAGCAATTCATTAAGCTGCCTACAAAAATATATTAATCATGCTTAAGCTCAACAGAAAAATGAGTATGAAACACAGAACAAGCCATGGGATGTTAACCATGGAGTTTATACTCAAAAGCATTCTGAGTAAAGCTGTATGCTGAGATACTGATATCATATCACAATAACAAAACACATTTGAAGATCAAAAGTTACACTCTTCTTTGACTTAAATAAATGGCTAGTGTTAACTAATTTTCTTTTAAAAGATCTGGAACTACAGAGCAATTAACTATTTAATGAATTAGCAGCTCATGGATTTATAAATGTAAGGCTCAGTGTGCTGTATGTAATATAAGGCTTGCAAGTGTTTATAGCATGAAGTTTTATAGTTGTTTTTCTTTATCTCATCAGTCTCAAACACACTCCAGATCCCATACTCCCACAAGCATTTTCAAGATGGAGTGAGGTCCATGGCTACTGGGGAAAAGGGGGCTCTTGGGCAAGCAGTCAAGGAGATACTTTCCAGAACCCACAGCTGTCAAGGGATCCTCAACAGTCCAACAAGTCTGAAATAAATGGAGGCATTCCAAAAGCTTTAAAAGAAAATTTTCATCCTGGGAAATTTTTCTATTTATTTCAAAAGAATTCTCCATCTGTAAAAATATTTCTGTGGGGCATTTACAACTCAAGCCACAGGAGAACTCTTTCAAGATCTTGTGGTGTGCACCACGACTTTCCCACAACTTCCTCATGTGGATGGGAAAGCAGTGGCCAAGAGCACAGGACTGCAGGGCAGCCTGCACATGGCCCTCGTGTTCTGTAGGAGGTGTGATGCAGGGCTGCTGCTCGAGGTGAAGGAGTCTGTGCAGCCTTGCCCCAGCATATATCCACTACTTTGGTTTTATTTTCCTCTCTTTGCAAGAGCAATCCTGGTGAGCACGCAAGAAACAGGTAAGGAAAGAGAAGAAAGCAGAGCCAGCCCAGGGTAATGCATTCCAGTTTCTTGCCAGGCAGCAGCACAGACAAATCCTGCTGCACTGAAGCAAGACTTGCATCACACTGAACCAGAGTCATCTCCTGATGCCGGTGAACAAATTTTCAGCTGATGTTTTCTTTCAGCAATTCCTCCAAGAAAAAGTGTTTCTATATCTTTGTGGTGTTTCTACATCTTTGTAGTGTTTCCTTACGAGCCCTCCCAGTACAACAGAGCCCATTTCCTCTCTCCTTCCTGCTGGCCTCAGCTCTGAGCCCTGCTTGGCTGCCTGCTATTTTACAGCCCTTCCTCTGAAGCATCACCCAGGAAGACCATGATACTTTCTGACAGAGCACACCAAGGTGCTGAAATGAGCTGGGCCTCTGTCTGTAGCTCTTAGTGTTTGAAATAAGAGAACCTGCCCACAGCTTTATCACAGACATAATCTATCTCACCACAGTGTCATGCAAACGTGCTGAGCACAGTAAATGCACAGAAAGGGGGATTAAATTTCTCTTCCAAGTGGTCTCCAAGCCCAAGTTGTTCAGAAGATGTAATGCTCCTGTAAATACATTAAGCTGAGTTCCAGGAGAGATCCGAAGTACAAAGGCATTGCCAGAAGAAATGGAAAGGGAGAGACACAGAATATAATTAGAGAACTCCACAGGATAAAGCTGTAGAGGAAAAAATCCCCATCTATGCATGAAAGCCAAAGTACATCACAGGACAGCAGATCCACAAGGACAAATTGCTACAGAAATAAACTATGACATTTATATCAGCTGTAATCAGTAGCTCCACTAAGCTGTGCAAGTCTATGATTTCATTCTCATTACTTCATATCTTTACTTCTTTAAAAAAAATACACATTATTCATTACATGACATAATAAAGCAGAGGTTCCACTCAGATAAATATGCAACTAACTCATCAACTATAATTCTTTACATTAAAAGCAAATGTGACTCAATACTGTTTAATCCTAGCATTCTTTATAAAATATCTAAGCATTCCTGAGAAGTTTTAAATCCTTGTAATTGATCCAGGTGTTAAAAATAAAAGAAGAAAAAAGCAATAAACTGTTCTCTGATGACCTAATTTAAGGAAATAGATATTCCAACATTTGGTATCTTGAAAGTGACATGTCATCTTTGATGTCAATAAACAGACTGCAGATCTAAAGAGGAGAAGCATCAGACCTCTCAAGAGAAAAAGAATTTCCAGAATCCTGTACATAGTGAGATATGTTCTGTAAAATCTCATACACTGTCAAAAGAAAAACCTTTCAAGACAAGAATTCATACATGCAGTTTTAAGATGATGCTCTTCTCAGCACTACAGCCAGAGAAGGCTGAGGGGGACAACTGTTTATTTTAAAGACTTCACATTGGTATTTTCAAGAAGAGGATATTAACCTCTGACTGTTAAGTTAATCATCCAGAGCACACTAAAATAAATCACAAGCTTTAGAGATGTTTACAGGACTGTTGTAAACTTACCCTCCTGTATAGAGAAAAAAATCAAAATATGTTCCATTATCTTAGGACTAAAGTAGTATATTTGCAGTGAAAATGTGCTAAAGCTGACACATATGCTATCCTGATTATACATACCTAGGAAGTGGCTGGAAGTGATCATAGGGCATGATTTCTTTAAATCCATCACTGTCAAAAAAAATAAATATTGCATCATTATTTCTGTACATCAAGTACATACTTTTATGTGATCATGCTTGAAGTAAGCAATTCCCAATGTGAAATGCAGGAACATTACTTCATTACACATGAGCCCTATGGCAAACCTTATGACTTGTATAATCTTACCTTTTCTGCATGGATAAAGAACTATTCACCATACAGCTTCTCTCTTTCATTCCACCATAAAATATTAAATGAGCAAGCCTCCAGCAGAGAAATTTATTATCAGTGACCTTTTAGGTCTGTCTTACTTCATTAGCAAAAAAATATTCACATACTTCTATGTGTAACAAAGACTGCTGAGGGATATGAGTGTCAGTTAAATAAATGCATCACAGGATTCATCCTAGGTAGGTCCTGAATTCTGCTTAGGAGCCTTCTAGAGCTGTTTATTTGAACTGCATAGCCTAGAGCAGGCATGAAGCCTTACTTCCAAAGCTAGGAAATATGGTATTATATCCAGTAGTACTTTCCTTTTCCTGGCTGTATAAACTAAATTTGCAAGGTAAAATATAATTACACCCTTTCTTTCCCCTAATTTTCCCATTCCAGCTTTGGAACATTTGGCACCCATTGCCATCAAGCATTACTGAGAGCTTCATACAGTGATCAGCTCTCCAGGAAAAACTCTGGAAAGTCTGCACATCTATAACTGTTAGAGGTCACTATCAACGATTATGTCCAACAGGAATGAAAGGAAATGGACAGTTTAGCTATAGGAAATGAAATCCATTGAGAGTGTTTCCTTTTCTTGCACATAACTCTAGCTCAGCCAGCTGGCATATTAATGTGAGGTTCTGGGACTTGATACTGTGATGTTATTTTAAGATTCTTTAGCACAGCCAGGAAACCTCACCAGACAATCCAAAAGTTAGTTTGAAATACTGTAGTGCAATTCAATACAATTTATGTGTACTATAGCCTTTACAATTTGGCACTAATATCCTGTGGCATTTGTACCACAAGGATATTTACTTTGAATGATTTTTTTTTTTTTTTATGCCTCGTTTTAAAAAACCCAAACAAATAGATTCAAGCTTTAATTCTTAAGTTGTCAACACTACAGTACCAATGAAGAATCAAACTTTTATGGCAGGCAAATGAATAAACCAAGTTAAACCATACGCAAAACTTTCACTGACTGGAACTTCTGTCTGGCTGTTGAGATATTCTGAGTGGCAGCATCAATAAATCAAAAGTAAGCAAACCCTCTGTCCTCCTCATACAACCTCACAAGATCCTCATACTAATGCTGTACTACTCAGCAGTAGAAAAGCAAAATTAGTCCTTGAACAAACTGATATTTACAATATCTCTGTATAAGCAAAATCTTCTATTCTAAGTGCCACACATCTATTGGCAGAAGGATCAGCCTTTAACAAATGCAATAACCAACCAAGATTAAATAGCCTTAAAGATAAAAAGAATTGAAATTAAATAAATACAATTCTTTCTTCCTTATTAACTGCCTGTGTCACACACAAGTTTATTTGCCATACAGACCTGGAAGGGCAGGGATCCATGTTGCATTCTTTCAGCTTGGGCTTTGGTTTCTTGTTTTCTGGATGATAATGACAGTAGTGGTCAGGAACAACACGCTTCAGACGAATGTCCACGCATTCAGCTGAATTGAGCTGATAACCTAGAGCAGAAGCAAAGTTAAATTTTGTAATGGAGCCTTATCTCCCATAAAATTAATTTTCTCTCTTACTCTTTTTTGGTTTTTCCTTTTAAACAAGGAAACACTGAGCAGGAAATGCACCACCAGACCTTTATTTAAGGCAATTCAGCATAGCAAATATATTAACCTGTCTTAACACTAGATGAGCTTCCAGCTCTTCATTCTACTAACATTTTAAGAGTAAAAGCACACATTTTTCCTTGTGATGCAGGAATATTTGTACTGCACCAGCTTGCTTTTCACAAGGCAAAACTATGAGGCCATATGGTTCTAGTACATGTTCCACAGCTTATAACTGCCCTCCTCCAAGGAGGAGTTACCAGTATGTTGGAGAGCTATATTACACAGTCATTCATGCTAAAAGAAATAAATACTTGAGACAGAAAGCCAGAGGAATTGAAGATGAGATCCAAAAACATTGCTAAGGAACTGTAGAAAAGCAAGAAATAGGTTCAAGAACATTCCAAGCTGAAGAGCCAACAAAAGAAGACTTGAACAAACTACTTCATGAAAAAAAAAATAAAATATGTGTGGAGACTGGTTGCAAGAAGGGATCTGAGTTTTATAAACCACTAGGTTATTTTTTGGCTAAGAAAAAAAGACCCATTCAAAAAAGCTTACTTGGACTTAAACTGAGGAGAGGAGGAAGATGTTCTGGTATGCGCAAAGAAAAAAAGTTTTTGACCACAAGAATTAAAATCAATCTGAGTCAACAAACTAACAGCACAAGTCCCAGTGCCTACTGAAAATGCTAAGTATCATGTATCAGTGGCTTCAGTTGTGTGTCTCTTGGCTGATCCAAAGTGTCATCATGCATGAGAGTGATAACCATAAAGAACTAAGCAGTTCCAGTGCTCACAGCATCTATGTTTCAGTTCTTGTAAGTAATAAAAGAACCCAGAAGAAATGTTACTCATAAACAAGAGAAACCATTTTTGAACACTCTTGCCCATTCAAGCTTGACTGTGCTTTCTGAGAGATGCCCCTTCCTACACATGGAGATTACAGAATTAAAGACAGAAGCAGCATCCCAGTGAGGAATGGCAATGCAGTAATTCCAAATCTCTGTTTTGAGGAACTCTTTTTTACTGCCAGTACCAGATGCCAAACAGACAATCTGGAGACTAAATCCACTTTAAGATAACAGGTTAAAGCCAGGCAGCTGGAATACAACTTCCTTGCATGCTCAGTAACGTTTCTTATGTTCTTAGCACTACTGCTGTCATGACTGAGCAGCTCAGTTTTTGTGCTTTTCAGTTCCTCTCCTCCCTGAGGACTGCCAATCCCCTCTGATAAAGGTACCAGTTTTATATTATAGGCAAGCAGCCACAAAGCAGGGCTTTGAACACCCTGGATGGTTTCAAAGAGATTGACATGTAGCTATAATTTTCAAACCATAACAGCAGTCTGAATAAGGCTGGACTTGAGCCAATACCTTTGAAGGTAAATATGTCCCTTGAGCTATCCAGTGTTTACATGCAGTCCTCAAAAGCAACTGTGATGCTTTATATTTCTTTTCTTGTCAGACAAGTTAAGGAAAAAAATTATAAACGCAGTGTGATGGAATCATCAGAGGATATGCACTGCCACTCACAGCTCCAGCAAAAATCACACTTCATGAGGCCAAGTATCTCATAAGATACAGTAGTTTCCTGTGGGACTGCATATCATCCTCCCATATTGTCTGCATTTCAGATTACAGGGCAAGTGCCAGAATGGATGGTCCTTCAAAAGATCCCCAGACTCTGCCTGTACTTTAAACATCTCTCACTCTTTTCATTCATGTCCCAAGTAACTATTTAAACCATATTTGCACTCTCCAGAAAATCCCTCTGTCAGTATCTCCAGCATCCTGGTCTGTTTTCCAGGTGACCTGGGAAATGCTAGCTGAAGGGAAACTGCTATCTGCAGTGTCAAACACTCCTCCTACCATGAGCTCACACCTATTTTGCAGAACCAGACAGGACAAGCAGTGGGCTGGGCTGGATGAGCTGTAGCAGAGTGAAGCTACACTTCATCTAGCTGCAGTGCTTAAAGCAGAACTAGATGCTGCAGTACCACATGTGCTGCTCTGGCCACCATCAGGACTATATGTCTAAGATCAGAGAGCCAAAGTTACTGATAGCAGATGTTCTTTAATAAATTCTATTTACTTACTCTGATTTCTGTAAAGCTAATTTCTCAACTAGATGTTCTAAAACTCTCCCTCATGTATACTACTGAGGCCAGAAATACTTTCTCATCTCTTGATTTTTATTTTAAAATCTCATCATGTTTCTTTGCTTACATTCCCCAAATATCCATTATGATTTGAAATTTTCCATTTTGAATACTGTATTTTTATTTCTTAGTCAATGTTCTTACTCAAATGAACATCTGTTATGGAAAAACGTGACTTCTAGTAACAACATGTAAAAATCCCTATGCTGATACCACAGACACCAGCTTAACCAGCCTGCTTAGCTGCTACTGTGTCATTTATTTTGCTGAGGAATTACCAGTGTGCAGAGAAACACAAACATCTAATCACTAAAAATGCAGAACAAGGGTTGTAAATCAGCTCCTTTAAATCCTGAGCTGTTATCACTCCTGAAGAATTGACATTACTTACCTCCTCCACACGTCACTGTGCAGGGGAAGAACTCTGTTTGTCTCCACTGATGACTGATGGGTTGATAGAAGAAGAACTGAACCACACTCTCTTTTGATCCAGAGTACCTGGTCTGAAGAAATTTCCATTACAACACACGTGTACACTGTGCTCAACTGCTCATGCCATTTCAAAACAGAGTTCATACACAATAGCAGTGCAGAGTGAGATGATAACAGACATAAAACCTCCAGAAAGTCTAGACTAGCCATTAAATTTAAGTTCCAAATTGTAAAATATTTCAATGTTGCTTTGTTTTTTCAAAGTATTCAAGGTATTAATGTGACCATTTGATTACCTGTCCTCGAATAGCAAAGTCCTTTACTGTATTTCTTTGGTTTATCTCTTTGTTAGCAAAAATTTTAAAATTTGTAGCAGAAAGAAGTCTATAAGTGATCCAAGCACACTGATTCATAGTCAGGCAAGTCTAGCTGCACATAATACTGGAGATGCAAAAGGAAAACTACTGAAATTCTCTTTCTACAATGTGACAGGTGAAGCCAGGCAGTTTGATAATACTGAAACTTCTGTCACTTCCAATGGAAAACTGTGTGTCTTCCTTTGGCAGTCAAATATTGATATGTTTCCACTTATAAACATCTTGATGTGTGATGCAAGCCACTGGTATGTGTTCTGGACAGAAAAGAAATTTAAAAGAATTAGAAATGGTCAGTGGCTGGATTAGCAGTGTCTGAGGGAGATCATAGGGTGCTGCTGGAAGCAGTGCTCAGGTTCAGTAGGTGGCAGTCTGCAATTGGATTAGCTCAATCCACTGCACTGGGTCAGCTGTTATTCTTCCAGCAGTATTTAAAACAAAAATCCTGGCCATTTTTACCATTAAAGATCCTGTGGTACTCCACAGGAAAGACATTAATCGTGTAACATTTTAATTTGTTTGGATTTTCTTAGCATAAATAATCTCTGGACTGTAATTAGGATTTCTTAATTGCAAGTTAAAAGATTTTGTTGTATTGCTACAAGCTGAGGGACAGCCACCACTGTGTTGCATGTACTTGCAATAAATTTGTAGGTTTGTACATTCACACACCCCACCTTGATAATGAAATCTGCTCCAAGAGGCCCCTGGATCTTTATGATTTCCCTGTCTGTACTCTTCTGAAATTCAACAGTTGTATTTTCAATGACAAATGTTCCAGGAGCATTGAAACTGTGCTCTCCCTTTTCTCCTTGTAATGTTTTTGACTCTATAACTAAAGAAGAAAAATAAAATTAGTAAACTTAAAACAGATTTTTGTTTTCAAGAAAGTCAGAAAGTAATGTTTACAACTTTGCCTTGCAAGTACCAGCTGCATATGTGCAGTAAAACACACACATAGAGAATCTGTGAGAAAATTAACTGCTTCAGATTAAAGGCTGATAGATAATTGCAAGACAAGTCAACACAGGAATATCTGTCTGAGCACACTTTTCTTTCATACCAGAAGCACTTCTGAGACAGTTTTTCCTACACCAAGTGCTCTGTAACACTTGATACAAGCAATAGCTTGAGCAGGAAATGCTGAAAGAAACTCAAAACTGAGAGAACCAATAGAGAGAAAAATACCTCATACTTCTATGCAACTCAAAAGCCAAGCAATTTGAGCAATCAGCCTCTAGAGAAACCTGAATGGTGCCAAACCCCCCTGACTCTCACCTCAATACCTGCATCACTGTACCAAAATCATTAACCCAGCTTTGAGTATTCCCCATGTGAGGAAAAAGCAGGGCCAGGGGTTGGGCAGCTGCAGCTGGGGGAGGGATGGCCCCTTCCCAGAGCAGGTGGTGATGAAAACCCTCTCTGAATTGTTCTCTATTCCTTGGAAACAGATTAAACTAACAGCCCACAGCTTCCAGAAGACAGATGAAGCATTTTAAGATTAAATCACTTCCAGCAAACTGACTAAACTGTAAGTGGACAAAGCTAAAGGAAGATATTCATAATAAAGGTAGAATTTTGGGCTCTGTGTAATACAGCAGAGAGGCACAGCAAGATGCATGACTTGAAATACACTGGTCTGGTTACAATCTACCAGAGCACTGCATGAGAAAAGCATGAATCTCAGATGAGCTCAGGACAAGCTAAAAGGAATCTTTTGATGAGCTATAAATACCCTCTTTCTCCCACTACCTTGTCTTTTTTGGTATTTTAAACAAAGTTACCTTAGCCAGGGTAGATCATTTAGGTTAAAAGCATCTGGTTTTACCTGCACTGAAAATATACTCTGAATGCTGCAATCCATCATTAACTGTTTTCTTCCTACATACTTTTTTAACAAACATGCATTCTGGAGCAACCCAATAAGGAGAATAAAGAAATTATAGAATGAATTAAATTCCTTGAAAACATATCACCATTATCCCAAGCTTCTAAGCATTAGGTTCCACTGTGCTCACAGGTATAACAAAGATCACATACATGGCTGGAAGGAAGTTTCAGGAAGGATTTGTTTCTAGGAAATGACTTTATGTTAATCACAGGGTATGAATCCAGTGGTGAATAAAATGTACTTTGTCAAAGAGAAAACATAAATCTCTGGGAATCAATGTGCCCCACTGTCCAACACATTTCCATAAGGAACAAATACATATAAATTAATCCCAGAAAAAAACCCAAATATTTAGATGATTACTACTTTCTGTTTGTCACTTTTATGGAAGTGCCCTTTCCTGATTGCATTACAAAATAATTTAGAATATATGGAACTCAGAATTTTTGGATTAAGCTTCTGCAAACCTTGGTCCCAAACTTACTGCTAAAATCACACACCTACTACTTGATCACAAACACTGCTTTATAGTAAGTAATAATGCATGGTGCCTGTTATTGTCTCGGTTTTTTAAATTAGTATAAAATCAAATCTCATGTGCTTCCAACACTAAATAAATTCACTAAATCCTCAGGAGTATAAGACTCCTTTGAAACTAGCATTTAAGATTACAAGGCAAGGCATCCAGCTGGTGCAAAAAGATGATGAAAATGTTTATTTGGTGACCTCAGCTGCATTTCTGAACAGTCTTTTTATTAATTTTCTTAATAAAAAATATTTTGGGTGTTTTTCAAAGCAGAAACCAAGAATATTGTTCAGCAACAAACAAGCCAGAAACTCCCTGAGAGCTGACATATATTTACATTAGGGCTACACTAGATGTGGATGCAGATCATGTGTTTATTTGCAAGGTCCAGCTATGAAGCCATGGCCTGTATCTTGGAGGTCACATCACTGAAGCTCTGAACAGCTGCTCAGATTTTTCCTGTGTCACACAGGGACATGAGGAGCTATTCCATAGCACAGTGGATAACCTCTGATGCAATACATTCCTGCTCAGTAGTATCTAGTGCTTGTCATCACAGGCTTCTAAAACAGAGCAACACCAAGCATTTGGTGTATTTAACACAACATAACATAATGATGCTTATTGGGGAGCAATTGCTCCCTCAAAAATTGTTTATTTATTGATTTCAGAGAAGTGACTGAGAATAAAGGTTTGATCAACTGGTTTCATTACAAGGTTAAGAAAAGAATTCAGCAAATATTTATTTGTTCTGCAGAGTCCTGTTATACTAAAGACCTGGGAAGTTTGACTTCAGGAGTAAGCTTCCCCATCCTAAATCAATTGTTTGAAACTTCAGATGTGAGAAGTCACATGGATGGGGAATTCTCAAGAGTGCTCACCTGTTTCTGTGCATAACAGGACAATCACCAGTGCCAAAGACCTGTAACTACCCGTGTTTAGTTACTTTTTCCCCTTGACAAAAATGGCAAATGCCATGCTCAGCTGTGCACAGAAGCCCTCATGGCTGAAGCTCCCCATTCTTGGTGGCAGGAAGGAGCAGGGCAGTGTGGCACAGGAAACCCACTGCAGATGGAAGAGTTCCCAGGGAAACTGCTCCTGCTCCCAGTGCAATAATGAGCAAGTATGGAGCTGCCCAAAAGCTGTTTCTTTTCTGTGATTCATTTGTAGGCAGCACAATACAAAACTTTCTTCTCAAAATGCAAACAAGCAGCACTGTGTTCCTCTTAGCATCTGACAAAGACAGCAGTGCACAGCCCCACAGCTAAACACTGTTACCTGATGCAAATCACCGTGAAAAGAGAAAAAACTGACAAAAAGAAAAACAGTTTGGATCCTTTCAGTAACGTTTAACCTCCCTAAGTTCACGAACTCAGTTATCTAGCATTAGCCACTTGTAAAAATATTAGCTTCTGGTTTTCCTGTTTCTTCTGCTGGAGGATTAATTTCAGGGAACTTTCAGTCTTTCTTTTGATTCTAATGCTCTTAAAACAACTATTAGAAAAGCCAAAATACATTCCAAATCAAAAACAAAACCAACACAATGAAACATTTTATTCAGGCCCATTTTTGTGCTAATTGCTTTTTTTTTTGTTATTTTCCACCAAATCTTACACCTAACCCAAGTAGTCAGAAGTACAGTAACCCAAAGTAACATCTTGGCTCTCTGATGAATCTGTTGCCTGTCTTAAAGTGCCCAGAGACACAAACAAAGTACTTTTTCTAACCAGCTACAAAGAAATGCAGTTCTTGCTCAAACACTAACTGCTGGTTGCAAAACAATGCTCAGAGCATTTCTTTCAAATCTGTTATGTGCTACATCTCCAACCACATTTCCATTTTTGATTAGTCCAGCAGCTGTGCTTTCCTGGAACAAGACCAGATCATAAACCCAGCACCACTGAACACAAGATAAAGGGAAAAGTGCCAGACACTCTATAGTGCTCTTTAAGTTTTTGCTGTTGCTGTTGACTCTACTTGAAGGACAAATACCTACTGGTAACAGGAGGCAGTATAAAATTTTAACAGTAAGGAGTCCCTGCTTCACCTGTTAAACTCAACTCCTTGCAAGCCAGGAAAAACATCTCTGACAAATGGAACCTGTAATAATAGGTGAATATTTTTAAAATTCTGGCTTTATTATACCAGCACACCCACACTGAAGTTGATGAAGTTCCAGACAAAGGATCATTTGGTATCTTCTGTTAAGTGACAAACACCCACAAATACATGCAATGGGAAGGTGGAGAAGCACCTCTGGAGCATCAGCTCTTGGAGGCCTGGCAATCAAGCCAGAAGTGTCACCTCTCTCCCCATAGCAGCTCTCAGTTGTTTTTCACCTCTGCAATTTTAATTTTAGGTAAAAAAAAGTCTAAATCCTCACAGATTTGCAAACAGATGTGCTGGTGGAAGTGGTTAAAGGAACATTTCACAATTCTCATCCAGCTAGAGAGAACCAACAAAGGTGATGCCAAGCCACAGCTTCTTTACAGAACCACCTGGGTAGGGAGCCAGGAGCACTCTGAACTTGGTTACTGAGTTGCTGCTGCATTCCTCAGGAGCTTTCCAGAAATCCCCCAAGAGCCACTCAATCTAGTACTTTTTCCTCATACAAAGCTGAAACAACAACTTCCTTCTGCAGAACTACTTAAGAAAGTCCAAGAGTCCTGACCTGAATGGTCAGGATCATTCCTTCACACATCCCCTGCAACAGTTTTAAAGGAATATTATTTATTTCAATATAAGCTCAGCCTTGTACTTTTTATATATAAGTAGAATATCTAGAAGTTATTGTCACTCTGGAGCTGTTCTGAAGACGGAATTTTATTTCCGTTTTTTCTTTGAAAGGATGTAACAATATATTTCTGAAAGCAATCAAACTGATGAGCAATTTTCAAAGAAAGTGCATTTTTTATTTCTGTTTACGTATCTCAGAGGTGAAGTTATTTTTGTTTCTATGATCCAGACTACATCTGTCACTTCTAGAAATAAAAAATTGTCCAAAGTTAAATGAATAGTTTTTTCATTTCTTGGTATGGCAGCACCACTTACCACTGAAGCCATTAATTCTCTATGCAAACTAGGCCTATAGATAAAAAAAAATGCCATAAATACTGCCATATAAGAAAATATTGGAAAACAATTTTCTTACAGAATAACAAACTGTTTCTCATTGGTGGTATGTAATGACTAAAAGAATTACAAGGAAACAGGACTTCTGTAGTTGTTCACCCTACTTCATTTGTACCTTGATCACTTGTTCAGGCTTCAACAGAAATCTGGTGCTGAGCTATGCAAGTTGTTGATTCCACACAGAATCCTCTGTAAGTTGTTTGGTTTTTTGTTGTTTGGTTTTTTTTTTTTTTTGCATATTGTTTAGAAGTGTACTGTATTTGAGATGCTTAATATTGGTTTAAATGGAAGGAATAGAAGCCACCACTACGTATTCTATTTCCTTTTACCAAGTTAACTTTCCAGTGCTCTCTAGGACTATTTCCAGGCTGGATATTAATGATGGGAAGAGGAAGCAAGGTATCAAGGTCATGATCTTACCCATATTTTCCAAAGTTTGGATGAGTTCAGATACAAGGTTCTGTTTTTATCTTCTGCCTATGTATAAATACATAAAACAGCTCAGTCATACCAAGGTGTGCTGGTCCTTTCAGGGTAATTCTCACACTGCGACTCCCATGTGGTACAGCAATCACCGTTTCTTCCCCTAGGAAAATTAAACAACTGTTTTAGAAGTTATCTTTCATCAGGGAATTTATACATCACATAATTAGACTGAAAACCATCAAACGTGTCTAAGAAAATATTTCACAGCTTTCACAATTTTTCTATTAAAAATAATACATTATTTTAATACATATAGTGTACTGAGTCTGTTTGCTGTGTTATGCAACTATTAAGACCTACAAATGGACTTGTAAATCTTGCTTTCTCTTGGAAAATAATTTGTTATTAACAATAACAACTGAAATGTCAGTAGTGTATTAGGAACATATTTACACTCCGTTGTCCCAGTTTTATTTTCTAATCACTGAATTGACATAAGGAATCTGCTAAGTAGTCCTTCTCCCTTACAAAAATCTGCAGCTGTTCAGTCTCATTTTGCCCACACCTCATTTCCTGCTGCAGGTCACAACTTTAATAAGTGGCAGGACTTACAGGAAATAAATCATCTACTTAACACTAACCCTTAACCAATTACAGACCAGTTAAGAGCAAATATATAATAGCTATAAGGTACATGTTATAACAGTGTCTGCATCTAACTTACCATATAAGATCATTTCTTCCAGTAAGAGGCTCAATTTAAAGTGAACTATAAACCAAACCAGCCCCCAACAGGACATGTCAATACAAAACAGCTTTTGGCTGCCTGAAAGGCCTCTTCATATATAAATGTGCAACACACTTCAGTGTATTTTACAAAGGCAGAAAGTTATTACTTCTCATTTCAAATGTAGGAAATCTGTGATTTGCCCGAGCAAACCGAGTTACCATTCAAATCAACAGACTAGAGACCCTCACACCAACAAAAGCAGTGCTCTCAGAAAAGGGTATCCACAGGGATTTCCACAAAAGGAAGAGAGAGGCACCCAAGGAGCTCATTTCCATCATGGCCCAAGTGTGCATCTTCTGTAAGGCAGGCCCTGCCACGTGTGCCCTCTGCAGCTACACCCTGCACAAGATGCTCTGTTAGTGATGGAGCTAATGCACATCCAGTGGCTGTGCAGAGGAAGTTAGTTCCTTTTTGCAAATTCAAAAAGTAAGGTGTGTTGAAGGTCAGTGATACAGGCCCCAGAATTACCCATAAAGTATTTAGAGGAAAAATAGTTGAGTTTAATTTTAACTAAAAAATAGTTGAAAAATGCTTCTTTCCACTTTAAACCAGACCCCTTTATAGTAGATGCTAAATTATCAACTTCTGGTTTACATCTCCTTAGCACAAGTATGATTTCCTGCCAAATGTTCAGAATACTTCAAGCAAATACTGCAATTATTTTTTCTGAAATAAACACTTTCTTATGTTACAGTTTTTATATTGTCAATTTCTAGGAAGGACATTTAAATATAACAATTTATTTTGGATGTAATAAAATATGAGCTTTATTAATTTCATTCTTGTGTATTCCACCAGAGTGAAAAATACTACAGTAAAACAATAACACAACTAAGGAGTCCTGGAAAAAACATTAACTACTGAACCACTTAATATCTTTTTTTGCATCTTGCTTTTTCATCAGAGGAATTGCTAAAGATAGCCAGGAGGTAGTGGGTGTGTATATCTTTAAAGTAAGGAAATAACTACTGAATTCACATGTGCTCGACAGTATTTGAGAGAAAGCAGATTTGAGGGGCCCATCTGTCCTTCCTTGGTGGGGAGCTGAATCCCATTCTGGTAACAACCAAGAGTCAGCCACAGCACAAAACCTGGGATAAAAGTCAGATTGTGACCAGTTCAGAACGAGCTGCTGCTCTGCAGTGGAACCAAGGGCAGCCCTGCTCACGGACCCAGCCCGGATTGCAGATGTGCACAGATGTGCAGGGCTGCTCCTCTGGAGAGCCACCAGGCTCGTCCTGCTGTGCTTCCTGCACCTCCCCGCAGGCAGACCCTGCAGATCCCTTTCAGGATGCCTCACATTCCTTTAGCAGTACTACAGACATTCCACCCTCACCGAAGCACTCTCTGATATGGTGCACAAGTCTCACGGGGGTGCTAAATTTGGTGTTTCTCTGCGGCAGAGACAATATTACCACAAAGTGTTTTATTTGCATTGGAGATGACTAAGCTCAGCACCACAGCAGCAGTCAACCTCTGCAGCCCACAGACCTGTCAAGAAGTCTGACTGCAGATTTTTCTAACCTCACTGAGATAATTATGACCTAGGGCAGTCTTTCCTTGAGATGAAATAAACTATAGGAAAAAATAAATGTGAGATTTTTTGACTTCTGAACAGAGATGAGGGTTTGGAATAAATGGGACAGAACTGACCGTTAGGGACTCCTCCTCCTAGGGACAGCTTTGAAATAATAGTTATGGTTGTCCAGGTCTGGCTCCAAAATTATATATTCCAAAGATCTCTGTTTCTCAGCTGAATGTAATTCATATTCTTACAGAAACACAAGGCCCTGTAAACCCATTTAAAATTATTATGCTGTACATTTCCCATTAAACCAGTAGAGTCCACACTGCTAAAAGCAGTGAACTCTTACTAAAACAGAAGGGGAAATTACTAACCTGAAATCCATACTGAGAATTTTCAATTACATTTTTTTCCCCTTTACAGTATTTCTTTGGAAGTTAATTGCCGACCTTTGTCTAAAGCTGAAAACAAATTAGCCCAAAATCATCTGAAACATGCAGAAACACTAGACTCTAACATGTGAGCTCACATTAAGGCTCACCTGAGCCTTAAAAAACTGAGAAATAGGTGAGATATAGTCTCTCTGTTCTAACAGTGCTTTAGGACAGGGATTCCCAGCAGCAGTGAGTCACCTCCCTCCACTCTCACCCAGAGATTCTCTCAGCAAATGTGTGCACACTACACACAGCACTTGTTGGTTAAGCTCCTGCATTGCTTTTACTTTAGATGGCAAGGCTTGATCCTGTTTCTATGGTGTTAATGTGGATTTAGATTTTGGATCTCAATGAGAGCAAGATCAGACTCCCTGCTATGGTAAGACTGGGAGCTAATCCCCAGGATCAAAATAAAGGAGCCACATTCCTAAACTCAATCCAATTCAGCAGGTTTTATTTATTTTTCCATGTGGGCCATGGTGGACCCATTTACTGTTTCACATATGGGCCAGTTGGGATTTTTCCCTCTCTCCTCTTATAGCAGGCCAGAGGGTTTATTTCAGGTCTATAAAAAGTGTTTCTTTCTATGTATTTGCTCAGAACTTATTTGCTGGTTCCCTGGTTCTGATTGAAGACCTTTGTGCTCTCAAAGTACAAACAATAGTACAGGAACGACTACAGCACACAGGAACTAAAAATCTCAAAATATTTGGAATCTTATCCAGTGGCTTCCCTCATCCACTCTGGCATCAGGCATAATTTCAGAAGGCACTGCTGCTGGGCTTTGTGCTGACCTGCCTAATAAATGCAAAGCCAAGTACACAAACTGGAGAAAACCTAAAAACATGCAGTAAACAGCCCCTCAAAAAAATGGACCTTAAAGAAATGCAGTGCAAAATAAGTAATGAAATAGCCAATGTTCTTACACAGAAATTTCTTCAAGACAAAAGGGACCATGAAAGTATAGAAGGAGGCTTCATACTGTCTGTAACAGCCCCAAGTAAACCAGTCAAAGTAAAGGGATGTCTAGACTGAAACAGCTGGTGCTGAAGAGCCAGCATCCACACTACAAAATTGCAGGTGCCTTCTTGGGACTAATTCTAGTCTGATCCCATGGACTGGATATCCTGTAGCTGCTGGAGAACACCAGGAGCTCTTCTGGGACACATCTTCTGGTTTAGCTTCACCCAAAAAAATTGAATTTATGCTCTCCAAGACCACTCTGTGATGTGAACTGACGAACAATATGTTAGGGCCATGATGAAATTTGCTTCAAACAACATGCTCCTTATCCATAGTGAAACACTAAGCATTGGCATTCTATCCCTCCCCACACACAGTCTTCCTGCCAAACCAGTCCCAATTCCCTCTTCTGGCTCTACACATGGTTGATTTTTCCCCTTCCTCTCCAAGTGTTTTTGACTCCATCTCCCACCCAGATTCCTTATCTAATCTAGTCTTCTCTTCCTCTTTTCCTTGACTCAGTGTGTCTGTACAGCCAGTCCTACATCCTCCACCCACCTTCTCACATCTGCCTTTCCTTCACTGCATGAACAAACAGCAAATTTTTCTGTTCAGCTCATCCTTCCCTCTCCTCATGTGATCTCATCACTCCTTGTCATAAGTCTGAAGCTCAGGAGATTAGAAGTTCTCCACAAAATCTCTTCTGAATACCTGAATGGGACGTAGGAGGCATCACAGAGTTCACCTGCTCCACACTGCAGTAAAGCAAAAAGCAAGAGCAGCCTCAAGAAAAAATTTCTTATTTCTGGAAGAGCAACACATTAATGCATGTTAAGGAGGCTGCACACATGCAATCTGTTTGCAGTCAGGACTTGTAACAAGCTTGAGAGCACTTAAAAGGATAAGTTTTCAGAAATTTCAGCTGTTAACATCCAAGAAGATTCCACAGAAACTGAAGGAAAAGGTTGAGGGTTTTTTTGTAAAGGTTATAGTAAAATATGTGTTGATGTTCACAGACATTGCAAAAGACTTATCCATGACCAGAAGATCATTGCCTGCCAAATTTCAAATCCCTGATCTGTGATCAAGTTCAACAATGGGGGGATGTTAAGACATATTAAAGAAAAGGTTTCAAGAATGTTTTGACAGTGGGAAACAACATGTTTTTCTCTTCTGTGTCCTTGGAAGATGCTGAGCTGTTTTGCCTGAATTTTCTCCAAAACACATAGCACCTGGCATGAGAAGTTTCTGACACAACTGTCTAATTTTGGCAAATAGTCCTTCATATAAAATGAAGTATCAGGCAACCTTGACAATTGAGGTTTCTAGCTCCATGGATACTGATTTCAAAGAAGGAAAAAAAATGTGAGGCAGGAAGTTGCCACAAAGTTGAGCTGGCTGATGGCACAGAGGAGGGAGCTGTGCCAAAGGCTTCAGTTTAGATAAATGACCAGAGTGAAATTAGGGTTTTGGTTAAGCATGCTTGGGATGATGACAAACATCATGTGAGAAGAAGTGACCAATGGTATATTACACAAGTGCCATAGGAAATAAAGCACATTGATACATGGCAAAAGGAAATTCAAACAGTTAGAAAGCCATCACTAGTAAAAGCTTTCATAAGAAGCTCTTTAACAAAACATTAAGAAAGGCAAAACTTGCAAGTATCTTGCAGTTTGGGAATCAAACAAAACCAGACTGGGACAAGTCCATGCCTTCAACTTCACCCCCTCCCCACCCCCCCTTGAACCAGCATACCTTCTTGTTTGTTGGTATCAGAACCAGAACAATTTCTGACCAATTCTTGCCAACAATGGTGCAGAAAGGAGATATGAGGGCCCAATCCTACAATTTTTCCATGTGCACAAAGTGCAGTAGAGTTAATGGGAGTTCCATCCATTTAATACTAGAAACTTCAGGCCCATGATATCTCATTTCCCAGTGGGATGGTACATTTTACAACCTATTACACTTTTTGTTTGAATATCATTAGTCAAACCTTTAATCATTTTACCAGAATGTTAGAATCTGGCTTGCTGACAGACCTTTAACTTACTTTGTCTTTCAAAGGCAATTAAGTGTTAGTGGAAAAAAATAAACTTCTGAAATAACTGTTCATTTCATATTTGCAAAACAGTAAGCTCTCTTTCACTGCTGTTTAACTTTCTGATCAAAGACATTAATTTAATGTAAAAACATATAAAAAAGATAATTAAAAAAATAGTCCTTTGTGAGAAATCATTTGCTATCAATGCCTAAATTTCTTTGTTTTAAAATAATGACTAAGATAACCAAGCACTTTTATTTTCACTTATGCCTCTTTTTTATACTAAAATCTTTAGCTCTTGCTTTCCTTCCAGTTCTTTAATTTGCTTCACTGAACAGTAAAATTTACATCCTGCTCACAGCCTTAAGCTCCCTCTTAAATACATGTCTGTCATGTGTTGATATTTTCTCAACACTAGTTCTGAAAGCTTCCAAATGACTCTTTGGAAAATAATGTGCCTCCCTTCACTGATATTTTACCACAAAGAAAGGATGGCTTTATTTCCACATTTCATTCACACACAGGATGATTACGTGGAACTCACTGCACAGTGTTGAACAGCTTGACCCAAAAAATATTTTGGCACCATCACAATAACCAAGAAAAACATCAAGTTCTGAATTTAGTAGCATGTGTACTGTATTGCTTATGCCAGTGGTAATTCATTCATATCATCCAGCCTACTGCAGTGCAAGATAAACCCAAAACTTGGCAAAACTGACATTTTTCCTCAGAATAGTCTTTCTTGGTCTCTGATTTTAAAGGACTCTTAAAGAGACACTGAATTATGACAGAGGAAACAATGAACCTTGGGCATTCTTCATAACCTCCAAGGGGATCAAATGATGTCAGCTGTAGGCAGCTTTTACCTGAGCCAGAATTCCACAAGTGAAAGCAATATTTTCTGTCACAAAATGGCACTTTCAAAACCAGATCCCTCTTGCCACTTTGTCTTTACTGTACTTCCATCCTAAGCAGCAATTAAATGTGAAACTTTTAATTTCACTTCTCATGAACTATCCAATCAGAGTCACCAACCCAAGAAGTTTATTTGGGCTGCCTTAGAACTAGCTATGGTGTCCCCAGGAACCATCCTTCTCCGGGAGATCTCTGTTGCTGTAAAACTGGAACAGACAATTCAATTCCAGCTGATTTTCACATCAGAAAGGGAAAGAACTATTTTGTGCATATATATCCCAATGTATCTGTATCTATTTACATATATACACAAAACAAATACAGCTGGGAGACACTACAAAAATATTTACTTTACAAGTTTTTGCTCAATGCTGACTAGAAGCTCTGAGTCTTTGATATAGCAAATTAATAAAAAGGGATCTCCCATGAAAATTCTTTTTCAGCTCATTATAAGTAGTCAAGACATTTTCTCACTCTTTCATGATGAAAAATTGTATAAGTTACCAAACTACACTCCTCCATCAATAAAAAAGGTCTCTAGTCAAAGCAAGGCAAAGGCTAACACTGATAGACTATCTAATATGCAAAAAAACCTTTTTGAATTGTGGAAAATTATCCTGTGACTTTAAAAGTTGCTACCACACAACCAGTCACTTTTTATTTTAGATTGTCTTTGCTATACATATGTACAGAAATTATTCACTTGCACAGTGGTACCCAACACCCGTGCAGGGCAGTACAAGACACCCAACTGCAAAGCAATAGGCATTGTGATAACAAATAAACTAATCCAAGTTACACCCAAACCAAAGCATACTGCAAACAGTGGCATTAAAAATCCCACAGGAATAGTTATAGATACTGCAGTAAGACTTTAGCATGATTCAATACACAAAGCTCTTTCAAAATCAGGGCACAAGTGAAATCTTTGCAGGCTGAAATACAACAGTATCAAAATATAGGCAGCTATCAAAGGCAGGTGCATCATCCATGAAAAAGAAAAGCTGGTTGCATTTGAACTTTGAGCACTGACTTTAAGAGCATTCTTTCATCTGGTGACTTTGCAGGAAGGTAATTACCCTCAAAGGCCCCATCTCCACGTGAGAAATGCTCGTGACTGAGTTCAGAAAAAGAAAAAAATATGTGAGGCAACTATTCATATGATAAACACATGGGACATATGCTGTGAGATTCCAGGGAGCATCATCTGTGAGGGTGGAGAGCACCAGTGTCAGAGGGGAGTCTTTGCATGGAAAAGCTTGCCTGCATAACAAAATAGCCACACTCTTCAGACTCCAGTAAAGGGTACAATTCCAATACCCTTTCTCTTTTATATTTGATATTTTCAATATTACTGAGACCTACAGAGTAACTCCCAATAAGATGTTAATTATTTTGAGAAAGATTGGTGAAATTTGAGCCAAACACACAAAGAAGAGATGGAAGCATTAGTCCCTTTCCCTTTGTGCTTTTTGTACCATACAAGTAGCAACTTGCCCCTGAAGTTCAACTGTCTTCCAACACCAAAAAAAAAAAAAGAAAAAGAAAAAAAAAAGAAAAAAACCCACAAAAAAAAAAAAAAAAATCAAAGTTAATTTGAAAACCCAGTACTTTCAAGCACAGACAACTATTTCCATAAAACCATCGACAAGATGTTTCCATGATTTAAAAACATTGCTGCAGCATCACATATACTGCATCATGAGGATACCCTCTAAAATAAGATGTGCATCTTGATGCTTATTCCTGATAGAATGAAATGAGGAACTCTATAAAAAAAAAAAAATGCATATCTCAAATTCTTTCCTAGCTATACCTAATGCGTGGTATCCCTCACGGAATTTCAATAGACTAATCTAGCACAGACTTTAGAGTAAGTAGCTTTGTAAAACTGCAGACAAGAACATGGTTAAAAGGTCACTGCAATATGCATGCTAATAATATACAAGCAGAAAACACAGTCATGGATAAATTACCATAGGATCAATTTGCAACCTACTTTTTTCTGGTGAGACATGTGCCTTAGCTTGTCCCCTCACAAGCCTGCATGTTGAGCCATCTCCTGCACAGATTCCACAGTTGTCTTCCTTGGCATTGCTCCCAAGTTGTCGATCACAGCCTACTGCCTGCCAACATCAACACCACAGTCACAAGGAGGGCAAAGTTGTAGTAGACATGCTCAGGTTTCTGGAATTTTATTTATTATGTTATCCTTTTGATTTTATGAGTTGGCCTCATTCTATCAAAGCATATCTTGCCATTTAAGATTTTAAAAGCATGCTGTCATTTCCATGATTTTAATGATGAACCACAACAACTGATATATTAAGCTATTCTTTCCAACACAAGGCATAACTGTCATTTACAATTTGGTTTTCATCACCTGTTTAATTATGTCTGAGAAAGGATAAATGCAATTAAACAATGCAAGTTAAAAATTTAAAGGTTAGTCAGCCTTCAGCTTCATAGACAGGGAGTTCAGGGGAGTGCTAACATTCTGGTGTCTTGGCCATTCAGAATTTAACTGGCATTTGTGTCAATCTATTTGTCATTTACATCAATGTCAATTACATACACATTTGCTAACCAGCTTTTAAAAAACTTGGATGATTCACTTCTAACCTTTTGATTTTTTTCTGGTTCATGAATAAAAGACCCTTTCTATAAAACTTTCCAACAATTATTAAAAAAAATCCAAACTTAAACACTGCCAAAAATTCAAAATGCAACTTTAGGAAAAAAAAAAAAAAAAACAAACCAAGAACAACAGTCAACTGAAAACCCTCCAAATTATAATGAAAACATTTTTTCAGGTTTTTCTTTTTCTGCATATCAGTCAACTCCACAAGAAAGATGAGGTTGAGAATGGAAAGACAAAGAAGAGACAGAATTGACTAAAAGCATCTTCTTGGTGAATGGAAGATAAATATTCACCCACACCTATCTTACTCTTCACCATTTCAGAGAAGAATTTTTCAGGGAGTACTAAATGCTGAACAATGTGGTCAAAAGTTGATCTCCAGCTTCAAGTTTTCTTAAGTCAGCCTATATGCCTCTTACACTCACATATCCCTGAGAAGGGCAGCTAATTTGTCATGGGTGTATACATTTAACAAAAATCCAAACTGACAAATGGATAGAAAACCTCTGGAAAGCTGCAGTTAAAAGCAGTGCTAGAATTCTGAAAGTGGCCAGCACACGCCTCTTCCATGTAAAAATGCTTGGAAGGGGCAGGCTCAGCTGCCAAGATCCACTGCAGGTGTGCTGTGCCAAAAGTGACACAGGATCCCCTTGGAGAGCTGGGGTGCAGTCCACACCAAAGAGGCAGGGCTGGGTCCTCCAGCCTGAGCTGACACACACACAGACACACAAATCACACCCACCCACTGCCTAACGTGGAGAAATGCAACCTCAACTTTTCACATGTCTATGGAAAAGAAAACAAAGCAGCCCCACCTCCCCCTGCTGCCCCTTCCCCTTATTTTCCCAGCTCCCTACAGCCTGAATTCCCTTTGGAGGAGGGCATTAATGGGGACAGTTCACAGTGCTCCAGCTGAGAGACCTCCAGTGAAGGCATCTCCCTCCTAAGGGCTTCAGATTTACCAGAGAAACCAACATTAGCAGCAGGAAATTATTTTATTCCTGCAATTGAACAGGATCTTAATCCTATGTAGGCCAGCAAGGAATTAATTTTAAAAATAAATAAGCCATTTAACACTAACAGTAAATAATTTCAGTTCTAACAAAAAATTAGTTGTAAAAATAAAGCAAATTTACACATGTGAACTCAGAGCATCTCAAACAGGTGCTTATTTACCACACAGAAGGCATGTGGGAACACAGTACTATAAATAAGGCATGGATTACAGATTAAAGTATTTGCACTTGAAGTTCTTTTTAGCATTATCTCTGAGTTCATTACTGACATCCAGAAAAATGTAAAAATAAAAAGTTTGTAAACAAATTACTATAAACATGTCTATCTTCACACTTCAAAAGAAATTAACATTGAGAAATGAATGAAAACACCATTTAAGAAACAAACTGACTGGGCCACTCTGTGAATCATTTCAACAGATGAAATTTCATGGGATGTAGTAATACAGTGCTTGACACATTTGCCTCAGCATTGACAACTCTTTCAGTTCCCAGCTCCACAAGAGACTTTCTCTTCTGACCTTTGAAAACTCCTGTGCTTTTCCATTCCAGCTCATGGAAAGGGTCTGACTGCAGATCCCCAGCTAACAGAGAGGTTGCATGAATTAATCTCTTAAAGTTTGTGAAGCAGATGGTGCAGTGATGGAGACCACACCAGTGGTTGAGAGAGTCTATATCTCTCTTTGGAAGACTTTTAAAGTAATTACTGCTCTCCACTGATTCTCCCGCCCTTGTTCACATAAAGGTACTGCTAGAACATGGAGGTAAATTGTATCACTGCAAGTGTAATGTCTCAAACACATCCCTCATACTGTAATCTCCTTTTCTAAATATTAAAAAACTGTTTATTCACTCATCAATTAATTTCAAGGGAAAAAATAAGCTGCACATTTTGACACTCTGTGTGGAAAAGCAGAGCAAGAGCAGCCCATTAGGGCCCAACATGACAATAACAAACATCCAGACTGGGCTCTCACACACAGCCCCTGTGAAAACAAACTCTCATTGGGTGTAACACAAATTACCCAACTGTGCAAACAAAAGGCATTATTGTGTCCTACACGGAATGTAAGAAAAGATAATCAGCACAGCAGCATACCTTTAGAGGACTGTTTCATATAGTATTATTGCTTATTTTTTAATAATACACAAATGCCCCAGAAATAAAACAGGAGTGCTAGCTGCAAGGGACTTGGATGTGGGAAAAGGTTTACAGCTCCCCTGGCAGCAAAGGTGGTGTGCTCAGCTAGATGCAGTCACCCTCTGCAGATTTCCTTCCAGATTATGTTTACATCAGCTGTTACAGATATGAATATCAAGCAATGATATCTGGGAACACAATTTAGACAACAACTCAAATTATAACCACAATTTTGACTTGAAGTGAGCACAGAATCACAGATTTTGTTTAACATGAAGCACCCAAAAATTCCACCTGTTTTTAAATGAAAATCTGCAAATTTAGAGCTAATTCAAGAAAGAATCTTCATGAGTGAACACTGGGATGAATATATTTCAAACCTCAGAGTCTAAAGCCAGCCTTTTTTATGTGTTTTTAAACTCTTGACCAGGTATTTCAGGTGAGCTGATCAGCCACAGATCTCACTGAAGAAGAGGAAGCTCTAAGGTATAGCCTTGGAAACTGGGTCTCAAAACCATATGGCATTGTGACACCAAATATTATGAATTCAATGTATTCATATTTCAGACAATGACTACTGGGGAAAAAGAAGTGTTTGATGAAACATTTTGAAGGCAGTAAATTTGGTTCTTTGCAAATAAAGCTCCAACAAGGACAAGAAAATGATAAATGGCAACAGCCTTCCTCTGCTCACACACCACCTCAGCCAGCCAAAGAGGCTGATGATTTTCACAATTAAGGCATTTTGTAGGATTAATTTGCCCCACATTGCTTGCTGTTTACAGAGCAAAGGGATCAGCTATAAATATTACAGGCAGACTGGGAAAACATCTGCAGGCTTTTAGGGCAAAGTCAGAAATAATATTAGATTATTTTAACATAGGCTGAATAAATGAAACAAGTGATAACACAAACTGTGTAATGGAAGGATTGGGACCCCGTGAATTTAAGAAATTTGTAATCATAAATATCATCATGCCAGAAAATTATACAGATATTGTAATGACCAGGTTGTAATTGAGCTCCTCAGACAGCAGGGAGAATATGTAACAAAATAAATAGCAAGTAGAAATTTAATATAAAAAGAGCATTGAGGAAATGAGCATTTTGTGAATTTATAAAATTGTCCATGATGGGGTATCAATGAATTGGGATATGGCAGGATTATTTTCAGAAACAAGTCTCCAATGCATTACTGGTTTTGGACAGAACCTGAATATGTTACTTGTCTGTTCTTACACATTAAAAAAAAAAAAAAAAAGAAATATGAAAAAGAATTCTATAGTTTATAGAATTATATATAGTTTTCTCACAAGCAGCTCAGATAGAAAGCATCTGGTTAAGCAGTGAACAAAATCTCATCTGCTTCAACAAACCTTAGCACAGCAGTGCTGTTGTGAAAGACATCCTGAGGGGTGTTAAATACTTTGTGGCATGCTTAGAATAGTTCATGTAGGTTCAGAAATGCTAAGGAAGAGCAAAAGGTCAGGGTATAAAATACAGTAAAATATAGATGAAAGAGAAGAATGAAATCACTGCTGATATGTTAAAAGTGACTATGAAACATTACAAATATTTTTGCAAATAAGAATCCAAAAATCACTCAGAAGCTCATGAAAAGCTCTTTCTTTAGGTCATATTCAATTAGTAGTGTTTCAGATGAGGAATTGGACTTCAACAAAGAAATTAATGTAGCATGTTAATTTTGATTTGTGAAAGTCCAAGAATAATCTGTTAAATTCAAGGAGCTTCCTCTGTTAAGATATTTATAATTAAGCATGATAAGGAAATGAACAGGACTGCAAGGTGACAGAATTTTAACTACAATTCCAATATGGTAAAAAAGCAACGTAGTGAAAAACAAGGCAAATCCCACCCACCCTCTCCCTCCCTCTCTCCCTCCTTTCAGAGACTTCTCTTAATAAATATAAGTACAAACATGAACTAGAATTGTGAGTGCAGAGACTGATACAGGATCAAGTTTTAAAATGTCAGCATTTGTTGGTTAGACCATTGCCTTAGCCCTCCTGAGCTGTGGCATTACCTCAGCTGGCCACTCACCTCCAGCTGCAGGCACTCCCAAAATATGCACAGCACCACTGTTTTGTAGAACTCATTCTACAGCAGGGAGTTGTCAGTTATAAAAATATTACATTTCAATTATTCAAAAAGCTTTCTGGAATGCCAGTGACTCAAGATTATGTACTTCAAATAATTAAGTTGAAGATACACCTACACATTACAAAATAAAAATATTTATTTCAGAGATGATTAAAAACAGACACCTCTGCATAACAAACATCATGTAAGTGTTAAGTGTCATTATTACTATTAAAAGCAAGAAATCATATACAGAAATATAGATAATTATAAATTATATAGATAATTATAATTATAAATAATTATAATATTATTATTATTATATTTATAATTATAAATAATATTTCTCTTTCAAAGTGAGCTTTCCCCCTTCTAGGGTCCTCTGGAGCCAAAGATCCAGGTATAGCCAGAAAACACAAATATTCTGAGTTCTCCTAACAGAAGCGGCCACAAAAGAATAAATCACTGCTATTTTTATTTGTGACAGGTACATAAATTCTATGAAACATTAAAATGAAGCTGCACTAGTGCCATTATTTTTCTATCTACCGTGTCTTAGACTGAGCTCTTTAGCAGACATGCCATTTAAACATTCAGCAATGTATTTTTTAAATACTAAATCATTTTCTACTTTAACTAATATATTTATTATTGATACAGACTCTCATTTATCAGTGATTCCACTAAAATTATTAGGTAAGCTGTTTTTGCAATGTTCTATGTTTACTTGAGGGACTGGCAGCTCAGTGTCACAGGGAGTAATTCCCTTTATTAATGTGATTTGGTTTAACAAAATGAAAACAGAAAATCAATTCAGCAATATCTCAATATGACATAATTACCATCCTTCTACAGCTGCTGAGCAAACCCTCCAGCTGTCAGGAAAACCCAGCTGAAGGAACTCTGGGTACATTTCAATTTGTGTGCTTCCCTTGGCCTGGCTGTTTCAAAGGATGCACAAAATGTGTGCACCAGGAACAACCTGCAAGTGGAATCTCAACACAAACATACAGATGGCATTTAGTGAAATTCAGCTGAAGCAGAAAATCATCCTAGAAAATAATTTATGGGGAAGTGCCCAAAGTGCTTAAAATGTCAAAGAAGTACTGTATTTCTTCTGAGCAAGGAACTGCATTGCAGAATGCACAAATGGAGATGGTAATTGCACTTCTCACAAGAATGTGATGGAGTTGCTGCACAGGAGATCCTTCCCCTCAAGGGCTGAACAGCCTGTAATTATCTAGTACTTGTTGTCCAGTGGTTTTTATTTTAAAACTGGCTAGCAGCAGATCTATTGGAGCTGTACCTCAGTGAGGGAATCCTGTGCTGGCTGGAGCACTGATCAGCTGAAGGGTGGCAAAGGCTTTCTGTTCCAGGTGCAAATGTCTTTAAAACTTGTCAAGATTTGCAAAATATAGTGTGAAAGTAAACTATTGCACCAAACATAACCAAATGAATTGATCTGACTGCCCAGATACAAGGATAGCAGTATTTGGACTTCTATAAACCAAATTATTTATTTCAGGCTTACAAGAGATGAAAACTAAGATAAAAATGAAATAAGAACATCAACATACTTCTAAAGGTTATCAGCATTGCCCAAAATACAAGATAACCTCCAAATTACCTCTGAAAAAAATGCCTTTTCCATGTTTTGTGACCAAGGAAAGGACATGTTTTATTTCAGCATTTACTAGTAAAGGAAACAAACAGTGAAAAACCCTTACATGCTCCAAAAGATAAATCTCTATTGCAATTTATTAGAATCACTCAGTAGGAAAATTAAAATCCTCTGGGTCTTGCTCAGAGAAAATAGATTTCTAGTTCCAAAAACACAGACACTCACAAAACCCAAAACTCAGAGAAATTAAGGTTGTGTTTCATTGCACAGTTGCATGTGCTGTCACAGTACAGAGGTCTCATTGCATCATGTCAGCTGTTTGCTGCATTTTGTCCTGCTCTACTTGTTTTAGCACAGAATCCAGCACAGGCAGATGTCAGGACTGACTGTATCCACACAACAAATAAGTAATTTTAAATATGGCTATGGGAATTCATGGTAGTAAAAACATGAATAAAAAAATTGTCATGTGAAAATCCTGCTCTCCCTTAGTCAATATTTTCCATGTCTCTTTGCCCTGCTGTAAAACCTTGCTGTCATTCAAAGCCCATCTATTCACAGGCTTTGCAATCTCTGCTCACATCCTTCATTTTGTGATAGCTTCAGCTTGCACTTTATTCCTACACAGATAAAATATGTCCCCAGAGAGAACATAAAGAAAAAAGCTCCCACTGTCTCTTTCCCATGCTCATCACCCACAAGTAATTGATTCTGACAAGCAGAGGGAGAGATACCAGAACATCCCTCCAATTAAGCAAGTTTCTTTCTTTCTTTCCTTCTTTCTTTCTTTCTTTCTTTCTCTTTCTTTCTTTCTTTCTTTCTTTCTTTCTTTCTTTCTTTCTTTCTTTCTTTCTTTCTTTCTTTCTTTCTTTCTTTCTTTCTTTCTTTCTTTCTTTCTTTCTTTCTTTCTTTCTTTCTTTCTTTCTTTCTTTCTTTCTTTCTTTTTTATTTTTTTATTTACTTTTAAAAGAAGTATGGAATCCTAGCTTTCAAGCACCACTGTCAAACCCCAGTCTATCCTCACTGAGGATTTATCTTGGTCTGAGTTATGATTTTCTTCTCACATGGTCCTGTCTCACAACTCTTCAGTTATGTCTGAGCTAACAAAGGCCTGATTGTGGCACAGGTTCTCACATCTCTGGAATCAAACCAGCCCAGGACAGCACCCAGACAAACTGACACAGGCTCCAGCATGGGCTAATTAACAGAATAAAGCCCCTCCAGGGACCTTGTGAACATACTCAGGACCAGCAGTGAACTTCCCAGCCCATCTCCTCCCAGCACTGCAATCCTGCCAAGGTGAATGGGCAGCAGCTGTGCTGGGAGGAGCAAAACCTCCTCTGTCCTCCTCTGTCTGAGGATTTTCAGTTCCTTACAGGTAAGAAATCAGGCAGTGAAGGCAAAGTGTGTCAAAATGCAAACCTCAGAAGGGAGGTGTAAAATAAGTCAGAATGATGGGCACAAGGAGACGCTCCATGATGTTCAAATTCCCGAGCCATCCATACAGAGGAGAAGAATGTAAAGCAATAAAAAAATCCCCAGAAAATAAAAAAATACAGTGCATAAAATTCACTGAATACTAAAGGGCTCCTAAAAAGACTTTCCACATATTTCTGCTGACATTTTATATCTGAAGGCAAGAGGCTAAAGAGTGTTCCACAACTCTGTAAATCCACTTCCATCAAATAAAACAAAGTGTTTCCAAAACCTTTAACTCTTACTACAGGATCTGTCACATGCTGGAGGAGCTGAGAGATTACAGGACCACCCAGCAGGAGCAAGTACCCTTTCCCACATGGTCTCCATTTAAAAAAACACACATGCACACAAACCAGAGGATAGGACACAAACTCCCAGTGAGCTTCTTGTTTGTGAGAATTATTTCAAAAAAGAAATCTGTATATGAAATCAAATTATTTTGCTCCTTTTCCAGCTGAGTTCAGCCAAATCTGCTTTGCTTGGTGAAGTTAGCACTGGGGGATTTGTAGATTAGTAGGCTCTACTTCAAGATGACACCCAAATCATGAGTTTTTCTGCTATCACTGCTCACATGATTTAGGTCTCTGTTAGGCTGGGAAGTAAAGTCACATTTGCACTCAGCTCACTAAAACAACACAAAACTTGTCAGAGAGAATCACTTATGACCAAAGAAGTGTAGATAAGAAACTGGAGATCAGAAAAAACCCACTACTCATCTGACAAGAAAGGATAAACTTCCACAGTAAGAAATCCCTATAGAGAGCATTCTCCATAAGAAACAATAGGAAAGAGAATAAGATAAGACCTGAAAAGAAACACCAGTTTCTACCAGCAGTGGGAAACTGCAAAATACAATCAAGAGATCCCAAAATACCTTTTCAGTGTCTGAGAGTATCCCATTATTACCTGCAGTCTCTGAGGGCATCCTGTTATTATTATTATTCATTTATAAAAGCCCACCACATAGTTACCAACAATGTCACTGCAAGGGAGCCACCACACCAGGGTGGGCAGTGACATTCAAAGAGGGGCAAGTGCAGCCCTTGAAGGGCAAGGGCAGCTCCATGATCTGCTGGTCTGGGCAGTGCCAAGAGCTCCCACAGATGAGAAACCAGCCCCTGAGGGTGACACTGACAGGTCATGTAGGATGTGGCAGCCCCAGCTTAGCTCAGCTCCAGCCTCTAGTGGGACTTCTGGAGAGCCACCAACATCTCCCAGCTGAGCTGCAGCTGGAGATCCCCACTCCCAGTTTTATGACCCCTGTCACACGTGTGCAGTCACATGAAGTTTTCATGTGTACCTCTGAGAGGCAGAAAGTGTTGTTGGATCTCCCTGAGTAACTGCCAGTGTTTCTGGGCAGGGCCCAGCCTGCCAGCTCTGCTGCAGTAACGTGTAGACAGAGGACAGGCATCTACACAGGGGTTCCTTCACACTCCAAAATAGCACTTTGCTATTTAGTGGCATCCAGGAAAGAATGCCAGGTTTAACATAACAGCTGGCTTGACACAGAGCTATCTCAAAATCAGTTCTTCCTATTAATCACTCAAAGGCTAAAAAGAAGAAAAAGGCAATACAGACATTTCTTTCTAATTTTTAAATATTCAAAAAAGAGTAAGTATTAATTTTGGGGGAAAATGTGCTTTCTTAACAGCTATTTAAGAATTAACTACTCAGACTAAGTTGTGTTAGAAGCATGTCTGCAGTAACACACGATGGAAAGGAAACCTTCCTAAGTCTCTGCACACCAAATCTCCTGTGCATCTTGGGCAGTCCTTGAACATATTTACAGGCAAAAAAATGTGTCTGCAGGAACCAAAAGAGAAAGTACAGAAAACAAGCAGTTTGAGAAAGCAACTCTCAGGATAAAAAAGTCAAGATTCAGAAGAAATTAATAATCTGCTATACTTTTAAGTTTAAAACACAAACAAAACTTATAAAAAAAGAGAAGTGCAAGAGTTTTCCAAGAGCTCACAGAAACTGTTTTCAATGAAAACTCTGACAGCTATTTACATCCAGCATAAGAGTGCTTGGTGGTGAGTGATGCCCACTGGCCATATGATGACATGTGACAGAAGAGAACTCACATGGCAGAAGTGGATGGTGCTCCACTTGACATGTGGGATGTGCTCTGATGTCAGCTAAATTTATGCCATATGCTACAGAGCACAGTGTAGTGTCTGCCTTTTTTGGAACACAAACAACTTGCTGACACTAAATGGAAAGTTCACTGCAGGATTTACATCATCCTTGACCTAATTGTGACAGCCTAGGACAGAACTACTCAGGCTGCTCCTTAGGACTCCAGATTTTTTGGGTGATGCGTGTATTTGTTGTCCAAACATATTACTCCATATTAGGAAAACTATCACTGTAACCATTTCAGGTGCTGGCACAAGTAACACCCCATTCTGCATTCTGGTAGGAAAAAAAGCAGGTCTGCACAAATTAAAAACAAAACCCAAGGAGAGGCAGGGCCCCAAAGCAGGCGGAGTGACTGGGTAAATGTTGCCCACATATGTGTCTGACATGCAGATGTTTTTAAATGTCTCCACCCACATCCAGATGGGCACAGCAGGAACACATTATATGAAAAAATGTTTTGGGAGCTATGCAGAGACTAGAAAAAAGATCAGAAGTGTGAAAATCCTGGCAGTGAAGTTTTGACCTGTCCCCATTTAACACAACAGCCCCAGATATTTGGGTTGGTAACAGAAGCAGGGCAGTAGCAAACTAAAACATGATCAAATGGTTTGACTGAGTTAAGCCTTGGTAACCCCAAAATATCTTACTAACTTTCCCAAAAAACCTTTCCCTGCTCCACCATCTTTAGATTTCACCTCCTGTAACGCCTCACACCTCCTGTCCAGAGTGCAGCTTTGTCATCTCACAACTTTTTTTTTGATAGAGCTTATTTAGCTTGATTTGCTCTTTAAGGGAAGGGCAAAAGATCAGAACTGAAGCTGGAGAGCAAGAATTCACCATTTTTGTAAATTCATTTGCTGCCAAGGTGAGAGCTTGAATTAGTGACACAGCCCCACCTTAGCAGGAACCAGAGCTCAGGTGAATGTGAAATCACCTTGGGGAGGAGGGGAAGTTGAGTCAACTCTGAGACAATAAATGAGCAAAACCAGCACCAGCCTCCTTTATAGCAAGTCTTTGGTGCTCCCAGGCATAGAAGTGAAGATACCCCCATCAGCAGTGTGATGTGCTTTTAGAGGAGTTAGCTGGTAAAACACTGCCAAGTAATTTGTTGGCTGTGCCAATTACATGTCAGAGCCCACCAGACAGATCTTACAGCAACAATTGGGGAGAATCACCACTGTGCTGTCTCTCTCAAGAGCAGTTGACTAAATAACCATGTTTTTCTGGGAAAGATTGGGCTTCAATTTGTGTTCTTTTCCTGCTCAAACACAAGTAGCACAAAGCTCTGTGCTGGTTTCTGAGGAAGGCCCCACTTCCCATAGCCCCTTCCACTCTACCCCCAAAAGAGTTTGCAAAGAGGAAAAGGTTATTTAAATGAATCTTCATTTAATTTAATTTGGTTATATTTCCATTTTCTTACCTCAATAAAATAATCCAACACTAAATTAGCAAATATATACCCTAAAAAGAGAAAACTTTCAATTTGTACAAAAATACCTCAGGAATAGCCAGTGACTTCAAGAAAAGAAAGTGAAAATAGTTAACTCTTTATGAGTTTCAGAAATAATTTTTTAAAATTGAATAAGTTACAGCACAGGACACATTCTAAACATGTTTGTTTTAGACTTTTTTCCTGAAGATGTTACCTCACACTAAAAAATATTTTTGTGAAATTTGAAGAAATAATGAAAAAAATAAAAATGGGAGACAAAGAGAAGAAATTGATTCTCATCAACAGTGTAAGAGTTCCAGTTTCTGCTTCTGGAATGATTAATTTCTTATCCACTACTTCATTTATTCTAAAAATGGATTATTTACATTTCCAAGCACTTTATATCCTATATACATGCAAATACTACAGAATGCTGAGAAGAAACATTGAAAGCAGCCCTTTTAAATATACCTCCCAAATGCTCTTCACAAAATTGGATCCACTATGGGCAAAAAGACTTTTAGGCCATGAATGAAAGATGGAAGAAGGAGTTTGAAGTCACTGTGGGAGACACTGGCACCCCCACAGCACCCTGAGCACAACCCCCTGAAAAGCCCAGAGCTGCTCTAGATCCAGCCTGACACTCAGGCAGCAAAGGCTGCTGTAAACGCAGCTCCTAAAAAAAAGGTTGGGCAATCCTCCTGGGTAAAAATCTTTTTATTAGGATAGGAAGCATCACTAAGAACATGGCACAAGAAATATATTATTTGGCAGGTGCTCCCAGAGTTTCTAGAGGTATATCCTATTTCAAATAGGGAGTAACAAACACTGCTGGATCCCACAGTGAAACTCTATTGACAAATGAAGTCTCTCTGAGAGGAATTCTTGTGTTCCAGAAGCAGCAGATGCACCGTGTGTTGACACGACTGGCATCAGAATTGCAGCACACACAGAAGTCACATAAAACCCACAGCAGAGTCCAGATCATATATTAATGTTGCTATAATCCATACACCAGTCTTCTGCCAAATGTGTCAAATTTTCCTCTATAATAGAGCTATTTTTCTCACTGGGCCATATCCTGCATTTTTGAGTCGCACACATTTTAGACATTTAACAGAGCAACAACCACTTGCAGAGAAAGAAAACTAATTGCAATAACATGTCCTTCTCTATAATCTGCTCTGTTCATAAAACAAGTTTGCAATATTGCTTTGTTAATGAGACATAGGCAAGGCTAGCAAGCCTCAAATATGCTTTTACACTAACTGTATAAAGTCAATAGCATAACTAATAAATAATAAATATATCTAGATAGGTATATTGCCATTTAAAGATTCAAACAATCAGTTCATGCAACCACAACATATAGTCACTCAGCCATACAAGAAGACAGACCTATATACTCACACCTGCCATTATGGGCTGGATCCCATAAAATATTCAATTTTCTCCTTAACAGAGATTATATGAGACTCAGAAAATGAATAAAATTAAATGGAAGGCTCTGCAATTTCATCACATCCTCATATACTAAATTTTGAAAAGCTATAGCTACAACAACTAAGTTCATTAATTTTTACATGTGTAAATAGAAGAGTGAATTAATTTTATTGACCTTTTACCTATTTAGATAAAAATCCATGGCTAAGGCAGTCAGGAAGCTCTGTGCCTTCCTGAAATGGCAAATTATCTACAATCCATTTGACAGCACTTGCAGATACATCTACACTGATAAATAGAATGAAAAACAATCCCAAAGCATCCATTCAAGAGTAAAGTGCCTCCCAACAAAGGCCCCATTTAGATTCCCACTGTGAACATACCTGGCAAATTCCACTGATGCACATATCCAAGGATTCAATATTGCAGCGAGTACCATCTAGCACTTTGGGGGCAAGCTCCACAACCAAGTTCTTTCCCAGAGCTTGGCATTTCAGGGCACAAGGTGCAGTAGGATCATTATACACAGGGATCCACTCGTAAAAGTGTCCCTGGTATTTGACATCATTGTAGGCAGAACACTGCTGTGCTCTAAAGTCACCAACATCTGAAGGGCAGTCCTGAAAACAAAACAAAAAATATTTTTTTTAAAACTAGGGAACACTTTGCATGTGCAGAAAAGTCATCTGATGAATAACACGAAGCTCTTCGGGCAGATCAAGAACTGGTCTGCTTTGACAAATACAGCACACTACAAAGTTTTACTATGTATGTTAAAAGAATTTATGTTGCTTAATCCATTGCTTGGAGTGCAGGTACAGGATATCATACCTATTTCCAGCAATAACAACGTAACAGTTGAGAGGGTAATTAAATGTGAGTGAATAATTTAAAATGTTAATTTTTATGACACCAGGTAGCACAGTTAAAGTCTGTATAATAAGAATACAGTATGAATTAACTTCCAAAGGAATCTATATATTTTAATTAACTACAAGGTGGTGTCTGATAAATAATGTTTTTCTTTTTAGTAGCTTTTCCCACTAAAGGATTTCTGAGGCCTCTATACCCATTCATCAGTTCATATGTCAGAGTAATGAAGGGGGTATTAATGCTTCATATAAATAAATAAAAATAAAATTTGTCTAAGTAACTGCTCAGTATTACTTGAAATAAGCACAAGATTTAGGAGGAAACACCAGAACTTTCAGTGCTTAGTTTAATTACAAAGCACCTTCACCTCATGGAAGCAGTAAGGCTTATTTTGTTGGAATAAAATAAACTTGAAAGTGGTACAATTAATCATGTATTTCCAGTTCTAATGAGACAATTCCCTACCTCCTCCCACACAGTGCCTCAGCATACACAGCTGAAAGACCAAATAAACTGCTTGAAATAAAACGTTGTAAAATCTTTTTTTCTACATAAAGCATTGCACCCAAACAATGATGTTAATATTAAACTATGGTGACAGGAATGGAGATGAATACTGATTGATTTGAAAATAACGTTGGTAAAGTACTGGCAAAGGAGTTATTGTGTCAAACAATTCCTCACTGCAGACTTCATTTGAAAGTATGTCCAGTGTCAAAGCGTCCATAAGCCAGACTGAAAGGATATTCTTCCAAGAATTCCAACTGCACATATAAGCCAGATGTGAGGCTGATTTCAACAAAGTTTTGTTTTCATTGGATGGAAGATTGAAAGATTGTGATGTGTCAGGCAAACTCATGGAACTTATTGCTAAGTATTAGTTAACAATACTGATCCCAAGCACAGCTTCAACCTTATCAGTGAACTGAGCCTTCCCTGAATAAAGCTGACAAAATAGTAAGTGCATTATACAGGACTGGAGAATAAAATATACAGGATAAAGTTTTGAATTTCAGTCCAATGCCCCCAACAATGTTACACTCAGTCTGGGGTTTTTTTCATCATGGCAAACAGCAGCCTAGAACTGTCTCTGAATTGGTTGTAATCTACATAAAATACCTCCTAAAAATCAGTATTCTATCTGCTGACCAGCACATGGAGTTTTTGCAGCTGAGCACTGAACAAGTCACTGAACTTTCCCAGCAAATCCTTTCAGCTCTGTCTAATGCTACACCTTACAGTGACTATAACTTAGAATGATACTAACAGATTTTGTTTTATTTTTAATCTGGGATAATGCTAGTTTGAGTCATATTTTTTGAAACTATATAATGATGGAATAAGACACAGGGAGAATTTTATCTCTACAAAATCCCTCAAGTGAGAACTTCTACAAACATCAAGTAAATACTGTGAGAAGCCACACATATTTACTGCAGTGTCACTCCCCAGAAATTCACCCAATTTGCACTGGTGTAAATGAGAACAGAATTTTGGCTCTGACTTATCTGTCACCTCTCATTTTCCACAATAGAAAGTCTAAAAAGCAGAGAGGACTTCAGAGTTCATATGGATACCATATGGTTCCCTTCCACCGGTGCAAATAGAAGAGGAACTAAGGATCAAAAATAGTAAGTGGACATCAGATTCAGGTAAAGTTAGAAGCAGTATTTGGGAGCAGTGTTACTCAGCCATGCACAGCTACATTTTCATCACAAAGAATTAAAGAGCAATCTGTAAAGCAGGCAGAGGGATGGCCCTCAGCTGAGGTCTGACAGGCTGCTGTTACAGTCCATTATCGCCGGGTGTTGATGCGATGCCAAGACACAAACACCACAAAGTCAGGATGTCAAACCCATGGTTACTGTATGTTTCTCATTGATTCAACACAATGCAGCTCCTTCCTTCCACTCTCCTCCTGGCTGCTTCAGAGCAAATGAATTCTCATCTCCCTATTCTCTTTTGGCATCTTCAAAGAACCCAAAGTGATTCTGGCAGCTCGACTCACATGCCAGCTCCACCTGCTTTATGTTTGAGCTCTGTTCTAAAGCAGGAGCATAAAAAGAGCATCACAGAGGGGTATCAAAGAGCTGAAATCATGATCATTTGCATTATATCAGAGTTTGGATGGCAACCAAGTGCAGATCCCAGTCTTTCAGGGAACAATAAATACTTGTGTAAAGAAAGGAGTTTAAAAAGAAAGACAACTAAGCACAGAATGAATGCAATCAAGACAACAAGAGGACTTGTAAACATTAGTTTAATTCCATTAGAGTGGGTTGGAAAAGTGCAAGAGTTTAAAAAAACAGAAAGGAAAAGGCAGGGCAGAGATGTGAATGGTAGGCAAGGGTGAACCATGTTCAGGAAGTGGGCAAGGTCATAATATCAGACAATGATAGGGGGGACCCAGCCCTCATCCTGTTTATGTGTCTCTGGTTTTAATCTATTTCAGACATCACTTCATTCCACCATTCCCTCTTTCCTCTCAATATTTCACATTTTTTCTTACTTGTTAAACTTCTTTGCTACCAGTTTCAGGATTTCTCCAGTTTCTTAATTTCAGCAATAGCTTTTGTCTCACACTCAATCCTCTGAACCATGGCCAGGCCATTTGCAGGTTCATACACTGCATAAGCAGCTGAAGACATATCTGTAAGGTCTAATACATGAAAATGTTGGCAAAAATAATCACACCCAGACCTAGCAGTGGAATGAAATGTATTTATGACATGACTAATGAATGTATTAGACAGATCTGAAAAAGATGCTTTCGACATGACTACCATGACAATTAAAAACACATATATTTATATTCCCCTTTTTTTTGGTGACAGATGATTAAAAACTACTGCATCCAAGGGCTGGCTTTTTATGAAATGTATCTTTGAGTTTTGGCAATAAGCACCCTCAGCCTTTGAAAACAAAGTTGACCTGGGAAATCTGTATCTTTGTAGGCAACGTTCATGTACAAAATATGAAGGTTGCATCAGACCCTGTGACTCTTGCCAACAATTACTGCACTGAAAAAAGCACAAAAGAGAAGGCAAGAAAATTCCCAGTAAAAATGATGACACCAAAGAAAGTCTAGTCCTTTGTCTAGTTTTATTCTTTGAATCTCATTTTGTTGAAACCCAGCCAAAACTGATGAAGTCATTGTTTTGTTTTCTCTTTGAAATTAGCTTCAGGTTCTGTGTATTTCCTACACAATTTTCAGGCCACTTCTAAGTATAATCAAGATTACCTGAGCTGGAAACCACCCCAGCCAAGGGAGCCTTATGAGGCATCAGCATTATAAATATAAGCTAAATAAATTAACATATTAGTGAGAAACTATGTAACTCAAGGTGAAATACTATAGTCTAAAGGAGACTCAGCACAGCCAACATTTTCTGAATGGGATAAATTAGCTGGCTAAGTGGATGCTGGACAACTATAGATGAATGTTTTGAACAAGTGTGAGCATTATCTGCATACAGTAAAAGTTTACAATGGAATTAAACATGGGCTATCTTTTACAAAATAGTGTTTTTTCTGACTATAGAATAATCACTCTGGCAAAAACATAAGTGACTTTTTGGCACAAAAGAATGTGAAATTTATGGGAAAATGGCCCAAATAACTTGTTCAGTGAATAGGACCCTAAAGGATTAACTTAAACACTTCCACATAGTGCACATCATAGCATTAGAATGTAACACCACATTCAAAAATTGAGATTTTAAAGAAGGGGGGCAAGAAAGACAGAAAATCTCATTGAACAACATACAATGGATAGTTTATTTCTCTATAGTCTCCTAACAGAAGGCTGAAAGCACACATACAGTTTTAGGAAATCAAGCACCTGCCATCTCAGTTATGATAGAAAGATAAGCAGGCTCTACATACACCTTAATCTTAGCAATTATTTTGTTGCTAAGATCTTGAATTTTTTTTTTTAAATTAAAATATCACTAATATTATTCTGGAACTATGCTTGAGTTCAATGAACTTACTACTATTCCATTACAAATCCACATGAAACCAATTTGCTGGTAAAATGATTCTTGTTCTTTTCATTAGAATGACACACATATTAAGTTGTGCTTCATTTGTACTCCCCAATATAGATGTTAGTGGTGTAATGTATCATGTAGCAAAATTACATTTGCAGACAGCTTTACACTGTGTATTTATACCAAATGTCTCATGTGGTTACCAGTAATACCTATTAATATGGAAAGAAGCTAGTATAAACTCTTAATTTTCAAACTACAATTTCACTCCTAAAGTGAGAAGCCTCGATTAGAAATAATGCTTTTGGGAAAATTATATCATTTGAAACAAAACTGGCCTAGTAGTCTCAGATTTACATTAGGTGTAAGGTCCTGTTTCAAGGTTAACTCAGATCTAATGTAGGGTTTCAACTCAGGGATGCCAATTTCAGAGATCAACTGTATTAACAGTGGAAATCTCATTAAATATATTTTTCTCAGGAGTTCTTAATTATCTGACCCATAATCTAGGAAAAACCATTCCTGAGAGATTCTGATTGTATCTGAACTGAAATGGAAACCTGATCCTTTTCAGACATGCCCCAAAAGCAGAACTGTAAAAGCAGTTTCCTGTCTGGAAATTAACATTTGAATCATCATGAATTCAAACAGATTCACATACAAGGCACCTGCCACTTATCACTTTTAAGTAAGTCCTAAAGTTAAAAAACAGGCCCCAGTGACTTCAGATCAATTTTCTGGGAGCACATAGAGGATATGAGAATCATCTTAATTTTCTCTATGATGAAGAATAAAGTGCCTTCATTTCCATCAGATTTCTACTGCATAAATCTAAGAATGAACAATGTCCACAGCTGCCCTGAGATACACTAAAAGCATAGAGACCTATGCATGAGAGCAGAAAACATGTCCAGGCTGACCTGACCATCCTCCCTTCTGTTAACTGGGCAGCTCCCCAGCCTGGTGCAGGAGGAACAAGGTGAGATGACTTTCACTGAGATGACCTCTCACTGAGATGATCTCTTTGTACTCCTGCAGGAAGCTGCAATGCACAAGACCCAGCCACCAGAGGTGTGTTGCTGGATACAGAAATACATACAGATATTTAGGTAAGCAGTGGAGCACTCAGGGACAAACAGTTTGTTCATTACTTACATCCTAACTGGCTGCAACTTATCAAGTTATCACACAGATTTTATACATCAGGGTGTTTTTGCAGGTAGCATTTTTATTTATGCTCAGGCCATCGTGCACCAAGCTGCTGGGCCTTTTCTTCTGAAAGGGCAAGGGACAGGGTTTGTCTCCAGAATCTGATTTCTGCATGCACTGGGTCTGATTCATTTATCACTTCCACTTGCCTCTGCCAGCAGGAACTTCAGCTGTGAGCTGCTGTGGTAGGAAATCCATCCAACACTGAGGAGTGGAATGTAGAGCAGCTCAAGGTGTGAGCAAGCCTTGTTCTCAAGGAGGGCAGGAGCCAGCTGGCACAGCAGACACTGTAGGTGTGGCAGACTGAAAAGCAGGAATGGCCAGTTCTCCTAGGAGATGCACTGATGTATTTACTGGGCAACTTCCAGTGTCAGGCGTCCTAAGGAGAGCACATCACACTGCACAGCTGCCTGCTGCTGGCAAAAATCATGGGATTGGTAATGGCTGACTATCACCTGAGCTTATACACCTCTGGGTGTAACTCAACCCAAAGGAAATTCAGGCCTCACCTTTTAGGAGTATATTAATTACTTATCTGCCTGCTGTCTTTTCTGGAATAGGACATAAGATTGTCACACTGTACTGTAAGGTGAGCCAAGTAAGGGGGTGAGTGCAGACCATAAACCACCCTGCATGACTGTTTGCACACACGTGTTGGATCCCAAAATCCTGGGGCTTTTCAGCTTTCTGTGCTTTCTGGCACTGACCCCATGGAGAGCACTGCTTTCAACCTGAAGCCTTGGAGAAGGCTTCCAAATTTGAGTGATGGAGTTAAAATCACAGGTGTGTAGTTAAATGGAAGCATGTGCTTTCACATGGTGAAGGGGTTTAAATTTGTGGTTTATACAATATAGTAATAGGTGTGGGACAAGATGGAGGATTTTGGGTGGTGTCTCTTTAGGTGTTCATCTTCCCTCTTCTTCATGGCTTCAGGCAGTAGTTTCTGGTTGGGCAGTAAGTACCACACTAAGGGTCATGGGAATTTAGTTATTGGGTTAAAAGTATAAATAATATAGGTGTTATTTCTCTATTGGACTGTTTAGCTTTAAGAGACCTTGCAGCTAGCTAGATCTGTCTCCATTTTCCTCGCTTCTAGCTGGTGGCTAGAAGTGCTGCTGAATATCTGTACTTTTGAAAAGATGTAATAAACAACCAAGCCCAAACACAAGAAAATCCATTTCCTATATGAATTTTTTAATCTTGGCTCTAAGTGAGATCAGAAGAGACTCCAGAAAAAACAATAATTAAGTAGTAAAAAGCCACCCACCATTATTACATACACATTATGTAGACCAGAAGTACCACAAAACCTGAGCTGCTCACCTTGGACAGCCTAGACTCAGGCTGAAGGGCAGAAGTTGTTTAAAGAGCACAAAGCACGACTACAAGTCAGTGGAATAAGAGTAATGAAGTTTGCTGTATGTGAATGGTTTTCATAAAATGTGTCCATAAAAATGAAATGCAATTGCATCACAGTAACAGCAACTGTATGGTCACAACTCCAGCTTCACACTCACTCATGGAAATCATCTGTGCCAGTGCACCTAAAAGTGCTTGTTCTTGCACACAGACACATAAAGATCTGGGTTTAGGCAAACACAGGGAATAGAAGGAGTAATTATCCCATTTAAGATCTGAAAGGGACCAGGCACCTCTCTGCTCACGCCAAGAGAGTCACCAGATCACTAACGATCACAAATGGTCCAGAGCTCAGTTTAATGCTTCATCTACAAGACAGCACCCCCAGGAAAACCACTTGCTAGCTTAAGATGAGAATTGAACTGTTAATCCTCCAAAATGTGTAACTCTCCTAATAAGTGATATAAAATATTCTGAATCACAATTGGCACCATAATTTCAGAAGAAAATGTCCGTTTGGGAAGTCTAAATTTGAGACCTCATGGTGTCATGCAGACTGAAATGTTTAAAAATGGTAATAATGATGGAAAGAAAATTATGCACCATAAGGTTTTAAATAAGAAGCAGCATTTCTTAAACTTTAACACATTTTTTGAATGAGTAAAACAGGATTAAAGGCCAGACTCACATTACTACTGCAGGTTTTGTATCGAATATTCCGGCCTTCACAGTTCCTAAAAAAAAAGAGTAAAAATGGTTACACTGTATAAGAGCAAAACACAACCTTGCCTGTTTTACAGCTAGTTACTCTCTCAAAAATTAGACTTTTATAGCTACTGCCCTACCATAATCTGGACTCAAAATACAAGGTTTAAATACAAAGGGGATCTGAGAATTCAAGTCTTTACACTGCTGTCTCTCTTCAGCAGAAAACGTGTGACTTTCCCTGTAAGCCCAATTTACTGCAAACTTTATGAAAACCATATTTATTTTGTGAAAAAGGCATCTCTAAGCCTTATCTATTCTGATTGCAACCAAGTTATTTGTAATAAACGGGATGTGACCTAGAGGAGATGATCAGAATACCTGATTCACAATCTTAAATTAAACAGAATTCTTGTGGAATGCATGCAAATGTGCCCAATGCATGTGAATCCTGATATCCAGGCAATTCAGATCCTCAGTCTGTTGTTAGTAGCTGAAATAACAGGCATGTAATAGAGTCAAGGTTATTTATTGTGGTCTCATAAATCTGGGGAGGTTGGGTTTCACACTTTTTTTAAAGATATACTCTGCCAAACTTCAATAACAAACCAGCACTTTTGCACAGTGTAAGATATGTTTAAAGTGGCAATATAAAACCTTTGAAAGAACTTAAAACATATTTCAAATGACTGGACAAGAAATTATAATTAGTGATTTTTCTAAAATCAGGAATAGTGTTTTGGAATAATCCCTTCATACCAAAAAGATGTGCCTTACATTAAAGAATGCATGAACATATAACTGATATCTTACATCACTTGGATTAAATTTTCTTCTTCTTGCATGAAAATTGATAACAATTTTTTTAAATAATGTGTGAGAAGGACTGAAAAATAGCATTTGAAAAGGAATAAAAAATGGATGCCTGAAGCAAGAATTCAGCTCAGCTGAAGGTACAACTGTTAAAGTTCAAGGTATTACAAGTCTCAAATTTCCAATCTTTTGCAGGACTTACTGCATCACAACATGCAAATTAAAAATGTTTACAATATACACAAATGTGAAAACTTTGTTTCACAACTGTGTGTTTCCTGGACATTACTACAAAAATCAAACATAGAAAAAACCTTTTAAACTATGCATTTGTCAAGGTATGGAAAACACATGTTTTTCACAGGGGAACACATTAAAAATATTAATAAAACCACAGTGGAATTTATACTGCTACAATTTATTGAGCTTGTTTCACAGTCTCTAACACATTGGTAGAGTATCAAGGCTTCTTTCTGGAACTATTCATTTTCTCCAAGATGTTTGTGTATTTTTCACTAAAAGAAGCAGGCAGTGCTTTAATCAATCATCTTTAGCTCTGTATTTCAGACAGTTTACCCTTAAGTAGTACATCACACTCCAAGCCTTCTTTAAAAAAAAAAGTGTCTTCCTGGCACTTAACTTAAAAAATCTCAACTAAATAAAAATGTAAACATAATCATCAGTTTTAACAAATTTAAGATTATTTAATTTTGGGAATAATTCAAGTAAAACAAGAATTATGGATGCCAGCACAGATGCCTCAAAGCTGGCTGGCATCTCTTCTTGCCTGACTACAAGCCTAGTGCATTAGTCCTACTTTAAGGATTGTACCAAGTCCTACATCAGTCCAGTTTTACTGCTGAGGTAAAAGACTTTCCCTACAATGCTCTTCTCTTCCAGCCACACTGAGTGATCCATGAAGGTGTATGGCTACCAGCACAACTGCATAGAAAGAACTGGCAGGGAAGAACCAGAGAATCCATTTGGTTGGAAAAGGTCTCTGACATCATCAAGTCCAACCTGTGACCCAACACCACATGTCCATTTAGACCATGGCACTGAGTGCCAGGTTCAGTCTTAAACTTCCAGGGACTGCACCACCTTCCTGGAGAGCCCATTCCAGTGTCTTATCACCTTTCTGTGAAGAAGTTCCTCCTAATATCTAACCTGAATCTCCCCTGGTGCAATTAGAGACTATTGCCTCTTGTCATGTCCTTCCCTAGCAGAAAGCAGCATTTGATAAATCCATATGGGCAGCAGGCACTTGAACATTATGTCAAGTCATGTGCAAGTGCAGGCTAATTTGTACTCAGGCAACTCACCATTTGATTTGTATTACAGTGAAAGGGACTCCCCTCCCTATTTGGCCACACTAAATAAATAATTCCTGCTATTCCACAATTGCATTTCATAACATGTTAAAGTTCAGAGTTAAAGCTGAAGTTATTTGTCTATTATAAACACGTATTAAAAGCAGTATTTTATAAGACTTGATCTATCTTACACAGCCCTTAGTCTCAGAGACAGAAGAAACCAGAAGAGGATTGGAAATGTGCCAGAGCTGCAGAAGAGCCCCCACACACATTAGGATGTGCCTTACCTGCCATTTAAGCACCTCCTCAGGGAGTAGGAGGCTCCCCCTCCACAGGTCCGTGAGCAATCACTCCAGGCCCCCCAGGCATCCCAGGAATCATCCTTATCTTCATCTGAGCGGGCAGTTCTGGAATTCTAAAGGAAAAAAAAGGAAGATATAAAGGAGAAAAAAATATTTTTTTTAATATGTTTTACTGCTTGGCATTAATAGTATCAATTATGTTATTTTGCTGCCTATTTACCATATTTCAAATTTACCGTTTTAATGCATAGCAATTATATGGGGAAAAAGCAGAGTCTCTGAAGATCCAGTGTTATGATGTGCTGCCTCCCTGCCAAAGAACTGCTGTGCCTAAATACACTGTTGTTCCCAACTCCTCTATGCCCAATATGTCTCAAGCACACAGACAAGGCATCATGTCCAAACACATGATGGGTCTATTACAATGAAGATAAGATTTAGAATCCTATTTACACCCAGCTTAAAATTTAAAAACCAATTTCTCAAACCACCATGGTGATAGTTTGCACATAAAAATACCACTAGCATAAAGTAATGGCTTTTGGCATCATTATGAAAGTCAGAACTGTCGATAAAAGTGAGGCAGTGTTATTTTTCTCAGGTGACAGAGAATATTGACCAATATTTACTCTGCCCCAAAAGAATCACAACTGAGAGAACATGAACATTTAATTCAAGCTTTAATAAAACAACTATTTTCAGCCAATTTTTTTATTCTCGTTGACTTCAGTGGTCAACTTGTCAAAAAAAAAAAGTCAATTGATTATTAGAGGATAAGAATCCCTGTTGGTCTAAAAACATCAGTGGCTCTTACAAATTTACAAATTTTACAGTCACTTACCATAAAGCTTTAAAAGCACTCTTTGGCCAATCTACAATTCCAAAAATGATAGAGCCCAGCTCTGCCAAGATCCCTGAGGAATTTTCACACTGATGTTGGGTTTACTTTATATCAGAAGCCAAGTCTGAACTGTCTGACATTGAAAGTGGAACCAACTACCTTCAGCCTTGATAAAAAAAGCTCAGCACTTCCCAACAAGTCACACAAAAATAAATCAAGATGAACAAAAGAGTCACTTCTTTCAAATTTATGGTGCAAAATTAGTTTGCTCTCTGCAAGCCCAAAGCAAATGTTTGGGTTTTAGCATGTTGAGAAATTACTAAACTTGTGATACTAAAGAAGCAACACATGCCACTCTTTTTTGGAATAGCTAGTTTCTTTTGACAAAGCAGTAACAATGCCTAAAATAATCCCAACTTCATCATTGTATTAAAACCAGCCACATGATATTAACAGACAAAATGTCATCTAAATCCCTAAACAAAGTCCAGTTGTTCACTTCCCAAACTGCTTTGATAAAAGCCATTGTTCTGAACTGTATCTAATTAAAAAGCTGTAAATACTATGACATCAAAGCAGAACTTCGTGCCAACAAAGCCTTCTTTAGAATCATTGACTAATTCAGTGCCCACAGTGTTGATTTAAGCTCCAGCTAGTTCAAGCTATTTGTCCCATGGGAAAGAGTTAAAAGTAGCTTGCACTGACTTAGTAATTTACTACCAAAATAATATTGATTTACTAGCTGTCTGGTTTCATAAACTCTGCACATTACATTTGTCTTCACCATGGTACTAAATTGAAGTAAAATAAAGAAAAGATCACCAACATCATGATTTACACCAACAGAGCCTTGGAAACTCATTTAGGAATTAAATTGAGAGCTAATTGCAATTGGACACAGAAGGATATTACTGTACGTCAGGACTGCATTCCCAGCTTGCTTGATTTCAGTTTTTCATGTTTCTATTGTCTTCAGTCATAATTCTAACATGGTTCAGCAGTGAAACATTGGACCATATTAGAACAGTTTTTCCTCTAGTGCCTTAATTTTGCAACAGATGAAGTGCAACACATATTTTGCATATTCATTGTGGAAGTATTTATGTACCAGCACAAATGTAAATGTGTGCATGGACATGCACATGTGCACCCATGATGTTACATGATGAAGCTGCAAGTACTGTAGTGAATCCAGATAAAATAACTTAAACCATCTATAAACACCACTTAGATGGTTTGCTGCTCTTTACATGGAGCTGGATGGGAAAACACGTCATGGAAGGAGTTGTACCACATGTGAACACAGAGTTAGATGCAAATATTGCAGTCAGAGCAATAGCTAAGAACCCATACAAAGTTTCTGCAGAAATCCAGTGTATATGATAAAACCAGACTCAAAATATTTTATCCTAATCTAACTAATTTTGAAAGCAAAAAAGTCACAACGCTAAACATGGACCTGGACAATGGCTACTTGAATCAGGGGGAAAGGGAAAATAAACTCTTGAGTTTTGAAGCACTTGGTGGTACAGACAGAGCCTCAAAGACTGAGATGACCATTTGCCAAGGTCTGAGGCATAGCAATGTCCAACCTGAGCTCTTAGCTGACACAGACAGTGCTGTCCACAGAGAATTTTACTGGAGTGTGGCACTGGTAGATTTGAACAGAGGGGAAAGTGTTGGTGCCAGTTTCCCTCCTTCCATCCAGAGTTTTGTTTTTGCATCTGTCACGTATGGGCACACACTGTACCACCATGTTCTGCAAATCACTGGTGTGCACGTGTTCTCAGGCCATACTCACCTCGAGATGTACTGCTCAAGTAACTGAGCACAGCAGAAGTGGGCACTGAGGTAAAATAAATTAAATCCAGATGTTAACAGGGCTGATCATTACTCCAAAACATGGGGATTTTTACTGTCACTTGTAGCACTTAGTAAATAACAACAGCTTCATTGACACACGTTACAAAAATCAAACACAGTGCTGTCAGATGGAGAAAAAAAAGATTATTTGGCCAAACTTTTGTTTGGCTGTTATGAAGGATGACATAATTGTCTTGAATTTGGTCATGCAGACTTCAAAGGAGAAGTGGTGCCAGAGAACGAAGGTCAGTTTATGCAGTTTTATTATTGTTCAGACACCTATTACATAAGGCTTGGATATGTAATTGTTTAGCATTCAGTGTAACAAAGATTCAGCTTCTCAACAGAAATGCCCTAATACCTTAGATGTTTGTTTTACAGAGTTTTTAGCATGCAATTTTTCTTTAAACACAAACACAAGGCAAGTCCATAGCATTTGACATGAGTTAGGGCAGCAGTATGTGCAGTGGAAGAAATGCAGAGAGACCTGGCACACAGATTCTCCTCCCAGAGTCCCCAGTTCCCTCTGCCATGCACACATCAACACAAATCCTGCCCTGTGGCAGCCCCTAGGCCCCTTCCCAGGGCAGGGTGCCCAGCTCTGTCAGGTTCCAGAAGAGATTCAGTGCAAACCCTGGGTAGCAGATGCAGCAGTGTCACACAGATCATGCCTGGGGCTGGATGGATACATGGAAATTCTCTATTCAAACAGGTTAAAGTGATGTGGCTCAGAAAATAAGTCTTTGTCACTTCAAGTAAGGACTTGGATATGGAGGAATATTTACCAATATATCTGCTATTATGCCAATGTCACTGCAGCTCTCTGGGTGGCTGTTTTTTTTTTTTTCTCACAGATGCTTACCAAAGTGGTTTGTATGAATTCACTAAGGCTTGCCAGATTCTAAAAGAAAATCATGGAAAGGCACTGGCACAGTTATAGCATATTGGTATTTAATAATGTATTTTGTGTAATTAAATACAGGATTTAGGTTCTTCAGATTAAACTCATTCAAGGGAAGGAACCTGTTGAAGAGTATAAACTCCAATTCTGTACCACTGATGGCGTAAATTAAGCAATACCCAAAGCTCAGTGCTGGCCCTTCTCCCAGGAGTGAATTTCATCCTTAATGGTGTTTTGAACAAAGATGAAGCATTTCCTTTTCATTGCTTCTTCCCACTCTCACAACCCATAAATAGTATTAGCACTGTCCTGATTTTCAGAGCCTTACAAAGCACAAGGTTACTTTGCTCTTCACTAATCTTCATGTGCAGCACTGCTCTGTGCCATTTGCTTCTCCTCATACCTACAACAGCTCCAAAGAGAGGTAGCACAAGGAATTATGGCACTGATGGGAAAATATCCTGCCTGAGTAGCTCTGTGATGCATTTCCCAGATTCTTGTTTCCAGACACTACACTCGGTGGAAGAGGTATCAAATTGCACTGATGACTGTATCCATGAGCAGGAAAGAGCAAGTATTTACCTGCAGATGATCACAGGATGTGCTATTGAGCCTCAGAACCGTATTCTCCACTTTTAACTCTGGCTATTATGTCTAGAGCTACGCTAGAAATTTCTTTCACTGCTAAGGTCACATACAAAAATGATTTACACCTTTATTTGGTATTTTAAGGGAGGTGTAGAATGCAGATTACAGTTCTAGGAAAAACTATTTCACTTGTGGCAGTGACTAAATAGAACAGTCAAAACATATTTCCAGACAAATAAGAACTATTAATAAAAGATCTTGCATTACCTGGTTTTAGCTTTAAAACTCCTCTTGTTTCCTTAAAACAGATGTCAAGACATTTCCTGGTATAATTCTACTATTGGTGAGTGCATTATATATTACCTAATTGTGCACTGTATATGTCATTGAGTTTAATAAATCTTTTACTTCTATGTACCAAAGTAAATTATGTATTACTCTGCATGTTAAAAGAACATATCTGGAATTTTAAAATCCTTGAGAAAAAACAATGCATCATTATTTTATACTGATAAAAAACACCGGGAAGTAAATGCAGCTATTTTAAGCAGTTTAGAATTAATTAGTTTTTAAATTGTTAACATTATTTCAGTTACATTACCTATTCCTTGCACTTGGCCTCAGCACTGCAAACTCACTGAAAAATGGAACCTGTGCCCCACAATAACAAGAACATTTCAGAAACACAAGTGGTAAAGCTCAGGAACAAGGTGAATCACCAGCAAGGAATCGGCCAAAAGGCAAATGATGGACTTATTGAGCCACATGAAAAAATACATCTGGGGGCTCAGATGGACTTTAGATCTCTCAGTGTTGAATTCTGCAATGTATTTTCATTCTAAAGAAGTTTTGAATAAATTCAAATTTTGGAGAATAAAGCATGCACAAGTGTCACACACAGGAAATATTTACAGCATAATTCATTTTCATACTAAGCTGCAGGCAAATCTCAGCATGTTTTTCAGTATTATACTGCATCCAGATTTTTCTGTTGTCAGAGTGTTGCAAAATTTCATATTGACAGGACAGGCCTGCTCTGCAGGAGTTGTCAGGACAGAGTTGGAGGTTTTGGCAGGTGGAGAAGGGATACTTGAGGCTTTTGGCATCCAGGAAGGGATGAAATGTTGCTTGGCTGTTTGGCACCTATGAGCTAGTTGAGGCTTTTGGCACAAAAAAGAGTCTGTAACCCTTCCTTCCCTCTTTGTGAGCAGTAACAGAGTGAACATGGAATTTGTGGGCATGGAGAAGAAATCGTGGATCCCTCTCTAACTAGCCCAAGCAGAAGGCACCTGCATCAGAATAGCTGACACCTACAGTTCCTTCTGCATCTCACTGCTCAGGACAGCACCTACACATTCCTGCTAGAAGGAATCAGCATTGAAGTACTTAAAGTTGCTATTTCTCAATTTCTGAGTTAATTACATCGTTCAGATGGGTTTAAAAAAATTGCACACAAATTCTATTTTACTCGCTGCTGACAGATTTGATGACCTACACCAGAGTCCCAGGGTACCTTTTAATTCCATTGCTGACTTTGACAAGAGAAGCACCTGCTTCTGGCCTCTATGAACAACAGCAAACTCTTTTATTTTCTTGGGTGATATTCCATAAATCCCTATTTTGACAGAAAAAGGTCTAGGAAGGGAAAAACTCTTTTTAAAATCTGATAAGCACATCCTGCAAATCTAGACTGGTGCATTACATCACTGGCAATACACCTGAAAATCTAGACTTAGTTGTCCAGGTTTACATTCATGCTTGCCCAACCAGAGCCATATAAGCCCTGTATCTGCTTATCTGCAGTGGTAAATACTGTCCCACATTCACCAGCATATATGTCTATTAGAACATAGAGAACATAGAAAATAAAAACTAATAGATACTCTCCTGAGAACAGGGAGGAAAGACTGTTCACTAACTTTGGTGATTGCCAGGGAGGCAGACCAAGTCTCTAATCAGCTTTCAGGTCTAACCATCCAGGACAGCTGCCAAGGATGAAAAAGATTAAAAACTTGTCCCTGAGTTTCCAGTATTTAGTTGCCTTCCAAGATTTAAAAGTACATGTGATTACGTAGATGGAAACATATAAATCTGAACTCTCAATACATATCCATTCCTCTGAACCTGCCCCATCTGAAATGGAAACTACCCTGAGAAGTGTTTAGCATCACTCCAATTCCCTCCATTTCTAAATGGTCTGGAGAATTAGAACTTGAAGATTTGCACGTGTAGCTGGCAAACAGCTCAAAAGCCACAGCCCCTGGAAAACACACAGAGGTTCTGAAAGGAAACATAACCAATAAACCAATATAAATGGTAGCACACTCTGCCCACTTTCTCAGTAGCCAGCCTGAGGCAAACATTTGCCAGAGCTTGGAAGAGAGATAAAGGCAGAATTTTAAAATGGGCAAAAAAGAAGGAATGGAGGTGCTTTAAAAGTTTATTAGAAACATTTTATTATTTTTTTAATCATTGATTATAATAACATTCCAAATGAAGTACTTAAAAGTTATATCCTAGTATGTAATGAAATAATTTATAAATTATCAATTAGAAAACATTCTGCAAAATATGGTATTTAAACACTCAGTCCTTGCATGTATTTGTGTAAAGAAAACTTGGCACAGACATAACGAGAGCATTTTCACAATACAAATACAATAAGTCTTTAAACTTTTTCTTTGCATCTTTGTAAGGTTAGGCATTCTGTCCATTTTATGGATGAATCTGACCTCAGGAAGAAGGATGAAGTGCTTTGTGAGAGTAGCACAGCTTAGAATTTTATCTCAGTGCCCAAAGGCAAATTTTCATGCACTTTTTAGAGCTCTTCCACCTCCTGTTTTGCAACTCTAACATTGCCCTTTCAAATATGGGTATCTACAGTAGGTACAAAGTGTGATGAGGAAGAAAATCTTCAAGACATTTTGCTATGTTAATTATCTCTAGGCCTACTCATATATTTGCATTAACACCAGTCCATATATTTCCTGGAGTTCATAAAATAGTAATAATGCATGGAAGTTTTACTGAATGCATATTCAAAATTTGCACCTGGATACAGTGGATTTTTCCACCTTCACACAGCACACCACATGTTCCTCATGCAGCACAAACAGTGTGGCAGGTCAGCCAGAGTCCAACATGCACAATGCCTCAGGTGCATAATAGAAACAGAGATTCCAATTTCTGGGAAATATATCTGGCATTATTTTTTTCAATTAACTTATTAAATGTATTTGCAAACATCCCAATGAAGGTTCTTTTAAATGCTTTACCATGCAATTTTTAAAACTGGTCTCACTTCAGTACATGCAGTGGAAAAAGAGGAGTAACATGGATGAAAGGATGGGCATTATGTCTGTGACAGGAGAGGACCATCAGCTTTCAAAGATCACACAGGAGAACATTGGTGCCACTGTCAAATATGCAAAATCTTCCCTGTTGAGGCCTATTTTTCAGGGTTTTTTTTTTCCATATTCTGACACCATATGAAATTACAATCCTACTTCTGTGATTACTTATTTTTCAATGCTTTTAAATAATGCTTTCCATGTAAAAAACCAGTACAAACAAAAATAAATCCATTTCTCCTGAGGGTCAGGTACCTATCATAGACTCATCTCCTTCTGATAAAATTCCTGTGCTGGTTTAGAACTCCTCATGTCCTTCTTGATGTGTTCATTTGATGTGACCCACTTGACAGTATTTGAGGAAGTCATTCCAGGCTATGGAGAGCTATGGAAGGAATGCTATCAACTTCTGAACCTCTAGATTAAAACCAACAAGGCAGCAAACTTAGAGTTTACTGTGGGAGAAAAGTGCCAGGGGAGAGCATTGGGAGGGATTGTTTCTCAGCCTACAGGTGAGCTGTAAGAACCACAACCACCATGGAAACCTCTCCTGCTGATTTGTGGTGGTCCAGGTGGCATTTGCTCAAATTTCCACTGCAAATTCTGAAGTATGAGAAAAGCTTCTGCTCCCATGAATGCTCCCACAATCTGAGTGTATTCCCACCACACAACAGATTGACAAAATGGCACCACTTCCTCACACAACCTCATTAATTAGTGTATTGTGCTGAACTTGTTGAAGGGCTGATTTTCCAAGACTCTTGTATACAAAAATTACAGACAGGTTATGGAAAAGTAAATCAAGAGGGAAAGTGAGCATTTAAAATCATTTATGGTGCATACTATTTCCCTAACAGTTTATAACATCATGAGCAAGCTTTATTCCATCACAGTGACACATGAGGCATTTGATTTAAAGCAATACCCTAAAAACCATCACTTACAAGTACACAAGTCATTGACACATGTGCACTGTACCTTCATACACATGCTTTTGAAAGAAAAGTCATGTTTTCACTATTTGGTTACAACATTTTTATTCCTTTTTTAAGAAAATGTTTACAGAATTTACAATGAAAAAACCCACTGAAAGTAATCCTTTTTCTTAGGAAAAAAATACTACACCTCTAACTTTTAAAAGAGCCCCAGTACATATATTTTAAAAATTTGTTTAAAATAATTTTCCTGACTTGAGACACTGCCTGCCAAGTTCCTGCTAGAAGCAAAATTTTATGGCTAACTGCCAAACCTATGAATAAAAGGAGTTTATAGGGGAAATACTGACAGAAGAATAAACTGTAGCAAGAGCAGCCAGTATAGGAAAGTCTTTCTTGTGCATTTTGTCTATCCATAATCTGTAATATTCATAACCTGGATATTGAGATACTGCACTCCTGCCTGCCTCAATTTCATACCACATTATCCATAGTGCCAGACCAATGATTTGATTATAGGTATTTATACCCTATCACTGAGATGTGGCATCCAAACTCCTCATTTGTGAACAAGTGATTCTACTCATGTCTCCTGCCTCACCCTGCTATTTAATACTACATGTAGCACTTTTAATGGTAATATTTCTATAAACTTAATGCAAAGCAGATCACAGACCATAAGCAGATACAGCCTGGCAACAGAACAAATGTCAAAAGGAAAAATATTAAATCCATATTGTTAGATGACAGCAATTATATGAATCCTAATTCCTATTTCTATAAATGGAGACAAATTCATAAATTTTGAAAGTAATTATTTTATGCTAATGTATTTGCTAGCCCTGATTTTTAAGGCAGATATCACTTTTTGAAGGGACATTTTAAATTAATCTATTGAAGAAGAAAATTTACTAATCTTATAACTGAAAAGCAGTCTGACTGATATTTGTCCAAAGTAACTCTCAAACTTTTCAGCCTGGTCATGACTCTTCTTTAGCGTGGCATAAATCAAATTCAGCCAGGTGAGCTTTCTTCTCAGAGAAAGCAGTTCTTGCCCCTTTAACCATGAGTTGATCTTTGGGTGGTATTAAGCAATGACATAACTGATCCAAACTCAAAATACAATTTCAGTATTTCTTTTTATCACTTAACTTAGAGATAAATCTAATATTTAAGTTTGCCCAGCTCCACTGGCTCCAGCTGATTTCCTGCCCTTGAAGAACAGTTTCATTCATTGTTTGGAAGGGGTTGCTTTACACAAAGGGCAGCCTGACCTGAAGATGTGCAGAACCTTCCTTGGTGGACACCTGCACCAGTCAAATGTGTCCTTAAGCTGCTTCTGCTCTACCAGAGGTGGAACTTTTGGTTGATCTCTGTTTATTTACAGCCAAAAGTTTGTACCAATTCTGACATCTCAAACTTCCTCCAGCTCTGCTCCCTCACAAGTGACAAAAACACACTTAAATTTGTCAGGAAGGGTTGTTTGTTTTGTTTTGTTTTTAGGTAATTAAAAAAAAACTCCAAAAAAACAAACAACCAAAAAAAATTCCAAACATTAAAATCTCCTGCCTATATCTCATCTTGCAGAGGATTTCATTGTGCAAAAGTTCTGAGGGCAGGTTTTGGATATAACTTATGTACAGGTTTAAAAAAGACTGCTGCTGAGGAAAAAAAGGTCAGTGTGCAGAGAACAGTTTCCCAGAAATGTGTTTTATGTGGGATTAAAAATGTAATATTCTCTTGTCATTCCTTTCTACTTTAAGTCAAATAAAATATAATCCACTGAAACTCATTTGATATCTGGTGAATAGTTTTCCTTTTATTGATTTTCTAGCTTCCAGCTTGGGGAGAAAAAAACTTGTCTAGGGAACAGTTACAATGGCAGCACAGGTCTAGATCCAATTCCCAAAGAAGCAGGAGAAAGAGAAAAAGCCACTGACTTCAAATAAAGGAAGATGAGAGCTTAATTACACATGTGGGGTAAAGACATATATTTCCCCATTTGGAAAAATGTTAGCACAACTTGCTTTTTCTTCTGTGTCCAAGTTCCTGGCTTTTAATTCTCCAAAGACACAATTATCCAATGAATAGCAGTCATGGGAGAAAAAGACAATTTCATCCATCTTGAGTTTGACTCTGATTTTGTTCCAGATCTCTACTACTGTGTATGTTTCACCACAGTATCTTTAGCACTCGGCACAGGGCAGCAGGCCTGGATATGGAATATTGCATGACTCTTTCCATATCTGCTCAGTGCCAGTGTTTCCTATTATCAGTCCAATATCTTATGGTTATTGTATTAGCTTCCCAGCAGTACCTTCTCAAGTTCTGTAGCCTGAAACCTCCATTAACAGATGCTAAATACAATAGTTGTTTTTCCCTTTTAGATCTTGTGAAAGCCCATAAAAATGAGTGGTCAGTTTGTCCAATTTTCTGAAGAAATTTTCCAAGATTTGAATGGGCAACATATAAAACCACTAAAAATACTCTTGGCAGCTCATTCATTTGGATTATGTTCCTTCTGCCAAGCCAACTAATGAATAGCTTATTCCAAGATAGGACTTCCGCATGAATTTTTTGTAGGAAAGGTAAGAATATCTATTTATAAAATTCCCTGGTTGCTTGTATTTGAAGGGTTTGAAGAAGGGAGGAGTTTGGGGGTTTGTGGGTTCTTGGTTTTATTATTAGCATTTGGACTTCAGGAAAATTTGTGGAAATAAATTAACCAAGAAATCCCCTTTTTGTTTTTAATTCTGCTATATGCTCTGGTAAATGAAAGACAACCAAACCATCACTGTCAGGCATTTAGTGAATAAAGCTTGATACAAAAGCTATTGTATTTGATGGAAAGTGTGTCACTTACTTTGTTGGGTTTTGTATAGAACCTACAAGAACCCCTGAATTCCATGTCAGATACAGCCAAACTACAGATGTGGATGTGATTTCTTATATGTATGGGCAGATAAAGATCAAAGAAGAGGGGAAAAAAATCTCCTGCATACTTTTCCCAACTTCATTTCTTTTACCAGTCTCCCCTAGCTATAAAGTATTTGTTTAGGGTCTAGAATTATGCTTCTTCAAATACCCTCAAAAAAGATCACTTAAGAATACATTTTTACACATACATTTTAAATGGTAGTTTTTTTCAACATCTTTAGCATAGCAAAGTTCCTTTTTTTGGCATGAAAGAGAAAGATATCTTTTATATCTTTTCCCATATTCCATACACAAATTTATTTTGAAAGCCTGAAACAACTTCCTGCTTGGTTGCACTCATTTTTTTCCAGTGAAATACATAAAGTTAAATTAATTAAGTGAAGCTTTCCAGAGAGCTAGGAGATCAATGAGCTGTGCAGTCCACAACACAGTTAACAGATTTTATACGAGTTTATCCACTGTCAAATTTCAAACACTTCTGAATGTTCCACATTTTATGGCATAACTTATTTCTGTTCTTAAAATAGATCCTCAAAAGAGGCCTTTTTTCCTTAAGAAAAGATCTTGCTGATCATTTATCAGTCAACTCAAAGACCACAGCATAATTAGTTTATCATATTTATCTCGCTGAGCACAAAGGCAGATCAGCACCCATATTTTTTCCTCATTGATGTACTACATCTATAAATTCCATAGTTTTTCCATGCACATCATTCAACTCTATTAACAATTACCTGAGTACTCAGATTGAGTGCTCGTGAGATTTCAACTCATAGGTGGAAAAATAAAAAACAAGCTTCTCAGCCTTTGTAGAGATGATACGTAGCTAATTGTAAAAGAATAAATTTGGCTTGTGATCTCATTCTCCTTTCCCCTTTGTATGTTCAAAGCCACAGCAGCAGCTAGATAAGAATAACAAACAATAAGGGAAGCTTACTACAACAATAAGGAAATGCTGGATTTGGAATGCTTTGCCATCCTGGTCAACAAATAGATTTAAAAACAAGCTAGACAAATATCCACCAGGATTTGATCCTGCCTGGAAGCCCAGTATAGACCACAGTGTCCTCCAGAGCCATTCCCCCTTTGATCTGTACCAGATATGCAGTGGGGGACAGGGACTAAGGTACAGCTACTCTGAAGAAGCAGTCAGGATTCAGAACATAAAAATAACAAAAGGCTTCCACTTTTCTAATCCCTAGGCCTTGCAACATCTCATATTTGGCTCAGAGACAAGCTCCATCACTCAGCTATCTGCTCTTTCCAAGATGTGTGTCCTGGTTTAGGCCTGCCAGAGGGAGGCTCCTTCCAAAGCACGTTATCTCACAATGTATTTCCCACTTAAAGCAGCATCTTTCAAATCATCTAACTACTGTTGCACTCTTTTATCACAAAACAACTTTGTGTTTCTTTTTTAATATAAAAGCAGCCTGGATGAATCAAGTCTTCTGGAGGCTGGCTATATATACCTATTCCCAGAAGGTCTGTCTGGAAACAGATATAATGCACACCCAAAAACTACTTCTCTTTTGAGGCTTTTAAGCTTGCTGATGAACAGTTCCTGCCCAATTTAGATCATTAACTTAACTCCCAAATCCTCATTTGCACTATAAATACCACCTATTGTACCAATATATTTTCTCACTCTCTTGGCCACCATGGATTAACAGCTTTCTTTAGAAACTACTCATGAAACACTAGGAAACATCATTAACACAGGTAACAGCTGCTACATCCACATTCATCTTCACTTGGCTTCACCTCAGTTCTCAGCAGTTCCACATGGCCATGTATAAGGTCTTGGGCTGCATTTTGTGTGATACTGGAGACCTACAAAAGTCCCAGGGGAAGCAAAGAGAGTGAAGAGTAATAACCACCTACCACTCACCTATTTTCTGAATCTGAACTGTTGAGGGGCCAGTCCCTTCCTGTTCTTCTGATACCCCTTGTTACAGCAGGTCACTGACCTTCCTGAAGGCTGCCTTACAGAGGATCTGACCTTAAGTTAGGCTTTGCATTTGTGGTGTACATAATCATAAATCCACAGCAAAGACATCTTCCTCAGCCTCAGAACTGCATTTCTGAACGTTCTGGGGCACCAGGTAAATCTGGGTTAGTCCCACTGCTTTTATTTTACCTCACTCAAACAGTTTATTGCTTTTGACACCTGTCTCTCCTGCCTTTTAGGCATCCCTACTGCTAGAGGGACAGTTTAATACCATCTATACATTGTTGGTCTGGGTCTTACAGTTACACAATCAGAATTCGTATTAGATGCCAATAGAGGGTTTTAAAAACATAACTATGAAAACATGAGAAGGATTTTAAATCTACTTTGTGTAATTTGGCTGAAGTTATCATGTTGCAAGGGGATCTATTCATAGGCAATCCTATGGGGTTTTTTCGTCTAGTTCTCACTAGGGAATGTTTTGGAAGAAAAGTATAAAAAGACATTGTTTCCTTATTATATAATACTCCTGCCTTATGCCAAGAATATTCTCATCATAAGCATGTTCATAATCTCAAAGACTGAGCTATTGCATTACTTGTGTCTATACAAACAATAGGCTTCTAAAAATATGATTCCTTGACAGTTTTTGAAAGGTGACTTACATATGATTAAAAAGCTGTGTGCTTGTGTTTGCATTTCTGATTTGTAAATCCTATCCAGTAATTAAAAGCAGATCTCAAGTGTGTCTGAACATATACAAAGTGAATACAAATCTAAGTCAGAGATGCATTGAGAAGAAATACAAAAATCCAATTTTGCTGGCATATAACTCGAATACAAATCTAAGTCAGAGATGCATTGAGAAGAAATACAAAAATCCAATTTTGCTGGCATATAACTCTTTAGACACTACCAACAATTTTCCCAAGAGAAAGTTCCTTAGTTAACAGTAAATGTTTTTAAAGGAATTCTCTTCTATAACTTTAAAATGCTGATAAAGGGATTGACAAATAAGAGAGCACTGAAATGTAGCATCACACTTACCTTCTTCTGATACAATGCATGAACATAACACCTGAAGCAGCTAATAAATTCTCTATTGGAAAACAGAAATAAAGCACTGATTTGCTGTTTGAGAAGAAAGATGGGCTGATCATGTACTCTGACCTTTCATAACATCAGCAATAGAATTTACTCTTCCTGCTTTCCTGAGCAACACAACTAAAATATGTTATTTCTTTCCAATTTTTCAAACTGAGAGAAAGACGCACATCCTGAGTTGGACTTAAGGGATAGTTTCAATTGTATAGCTAACAATTTTTATTATATCCCCAAATCCTATTTCAGAACCCAAGCTATTCCTTAGTTCTCAACTAAAATCAAATCTCCCACAAATTGCATGTGTCTCTTAAATGACACATTTTTTGCATTTACAGTTATGAACTCATTCAAATCTGGTCTTACAAACAAGTTTGCAAAAAAGAAGTGTTTTACTTAACTGACACAGATGTCAGTAAAAGATCTCAGTCTGTCAGTTAAAACCCTTTATACAAAGTGAGAGAGCTGAAAATTTACCCATACAACACAGAAGTGCTAATAAAACAGACAGAAGGAAAAAAATTTACTTTCCTGGTTTCACCATACTTAATTCAAATGTTGTCCTTGTGCACTGTGCAGAATAGGAGGCTCACACAGTTTGATGGAGCCTGGCAAAGAACAGATTCCTTAACAAGACTCGTGACTAAGGAAAATTGGATAGGATGTGTAGACAGTTAATAATACTTCTGGAAGAATGCATGGCACCTTCAGAGGCCAGTATTGTGTGCATTATTTTGCCTCTTCAAAGGAATAATCTTTAACTGGAAGAAAATGTGCACAACCTGAAGGTCAGTAACCCACCTCCAGTTATGGTTGGGTACCCAAGGGACAAACAGAGTCTACAAAATGTTCATGCTCTACCTGTTTTAGCAAGACCCTGGAGCAGGGGCACTTTCTAACAGAGTAAAGCTCTGCCTCCATCATGCTCCTGGCTGAGTTTGACAAAGAACTAAAAGATAGTAAAAGTCAGACTGCTGCTCCACAACTATTTTTCCATCCCTTGCAATGCAAAAACCTTGCATGAAGAGAGTATTTCAGATTTCACTCTTGCTGCAGTGACTGCTCCCTCATTCAGCTTCTGGGCCTAGCTGAGACACTGGGAAGCATCCTCAGGAACAGAGCAGAGAGCTGTGCTGTGATCACACCACAGTGCTCTGGTAACCCACCTGTGTCAGACAGACCCAAAACCCCCACTCGACACTGGCTGTAAACCCAGCTTGTCATAATGTTAGCCTCCCAAGTGAGAAAAAGAATTGTATTTAAAAAACACAGTCCTGTCTGCCAAGCAATCCCTTTAACTGGCCCAGTTACTTTGCATAAATCCCAGCAATGCAAGGGGAAAAACTCTAAAGACAGACTACGCCCTTCAGTAATTCAAAACCACAGAGCAAAGATATCCTGCTGTAACGTACATGGTATTCCAGGATTATAATTTTTGCTTTGAGCCACCTTTCAACGTAGACCAAATGGAAGCAAACCTCATTCCTGAGTGCTACGAAGCCAGTTTTGTGTCTCTCACAATTATGTTTGAAACCATAATGACAGATTACAGGAAATGAACATATGGACAGGGTGATTTATAAACACTTTTAAACAATGTAACTTTTATCAGTTCTGCTACATCAATCACCCATCTAGGAACAATTATTTTTTTGTATAAGATACTCTCAAGAGTGGTCAAGACAGGATTTGCTGACAGCCTATCTTAAAAACAGAATTATAAATTGCCTTCCCTTTCTGTGCCAAGGTAATGGTTCCATACAGATAAGGGAAATCATGTGCTTCTCACAAACAGAAGAGCATAAGCAGAGAACCAAGAAAACTTTGCTCTGCCAACACCAACAGAGAAGAGATCCTGTCAAATGAACCTGATGCCACACTCTGGTACCAGGTGTGACTGGGAGGCTTAATGGTAATTATAAAACTGTTTAACTTTTGCAGAGCATTTGATCTGGTAGGCATAGCTTTAAAATCAAGATTTACATAATCAAGTATATGTATATATACAATATATGTATATGAATCATATGATAAATGAATGTAAATGAGTGGCAGATTTCAAGTAACTCTCATAAGGAAACAACAAAAGGAACTGGAAGTAGGTACAATTACTAATTAACAAATGAAAACAGCTGAGGTGAGCACTCAGCAAGAATAAGAAAATAATTACTACTGCACTTTGGTTGTTATATTTTTATAAGTTTTTGAAAAGTTGAAGGTCCAAAAAGCAATAATAAAAGTGGCCTAAGGCCCGAGACAATGTCTTACCTGTGGACCTTCATGAGCAGAGAGAACAGAGGATTACAGCATTGCAAATATCTTCCCATGAGCAAATCACAGATCCTAGAAGTCTATTTATAGCTATGAATTGTAGGATAGTATAACAAATCAGCCATTGGAAGCTGAAATGGGACAAATTCAAATGAGACACTGGGCGCACAATTTTCACAAAAAGCCCAAAGAACTGCTTGGCTTGAGGCAAAGGTAAACTGGATTAATTGAATATACATAAGGTCACAATCATCACGTAATAGTAGGTTTCCTTTCGACTCCTGTGCCTATCTTAATAATATGGAAAACCAAGTCTAATGTAACATTTTATTATGGGTGTTCCTGAGAGCTAGAAAGAACCACTGAAGAAACCGAAACTGCAAGAAGGAGTCTTAATCCAGAGATTTTTAACACAAAGATCACTGCAACTGGGACCACACAGCAGGCCCCCAACACAGCAAAATCTGCAGGTTAATGGTTTACAGCCTTAAGGCTTCTTTCTAGAGGACAGGAATAACCAGAGGATGGATCTACCAAACTAAGTGGCATAAAGCAAAAAATTTTAGAGGAAAGAAGGAGAACGTCAAGAAAATCAAAACCAACAAAACAACAGGAAAAAAATAAGCATCTACAATGCAATTCATAGATGACTTCAAGCTCCCAAATCAAAATTCATAGCTCCTGATTTCAGGAATCTACTTTTGAATATCAAGTCCTATATGCTGTATAGGCAGAAACTTAAGAAAACAGAAATAGAAACTACTTGTATATACATATATATATATATATATATATATATATATATATATATATATATATATATATATATAATCTATCTTGGCCATAAAACAAGAAAACCCCATAATTTTAGTCTGAATCATGTCAGAATTTCAGAAGTGAAAAAAATGTCTTCAAAGAAAATAATTTTCAGTAGTTTATGTCCCTTACTCTAATCCTTGTTACTAGCAACCTTTCACCAGGGGAAATACTGGGCCAATTAATTTATAGGGAAAAAAAAAGTGTAGAACAAAATGATGCATGTTCCTCGGCTAGCAAGGAGACAGCAGTATTTTAACAGAGCAGCAGAGGGCATCGAAGCATAGTAAAGCTCAAATATCCTGGTAGGGGAAGCTGCCTTTAGGTGACAGCACACGTGCAGCATGGACAAGGGCTTAGGGCAGAAGATTCAGGATCCAGGCACCTACTCTGATGCCTGATGAGGAGCAGCTACAAGTGTTTGGATAAATAACTTCCTGACTCAGTTTCCCAAACAATAAATTAGATTATGTGCAACTAATCCTGACCCCACACAAGGCAGGTTTGTGTTTCAAAAGTTAATGTGAAGGTAACACTCACCTAAGAGGCAGCTGGAGATAGTCCAGTTAATAACCTCTGAGAGAAAATGCTAATTAAACAATAAATAATATCACTGCAATATGCCCTTTACAGCTAACACATGCTAGTCCATGCTGCACAAGGCAAAACCAACTGTACTTCAAATCAGACTTTGAGTTTTACCACTTCAAGCAGTCAAATCACAAGGTCTCACATATCAGGGCATGAAAGCCAAGTGTGTAATACTTCCTCTGGAGAGCTGCCCAGGGTAGAATGGCCTCATTGCTCTTCTCTTTTGCCTTCAGACATGTTCCAGCAACATCCTTGCCTGTTCCAAGATGACCACCAGCTAGAGGGAAATATTTAACTGCAGCTCAAATGGTCAATAAGAATATAGCCAGAGAAGAAATCTGAAGAAAGCTGTCATAAGTAACCTAGTTGCAGATTCAGAGTTTGGTTATAAAATTTAAACAGTAAGCTTCTTGTTCGCATTTTTTCTCTTCAAATGCTATCACACACAAAAATCAAAATGCAAGAGCAGCTTGCAGTTGGCCAGTGCTTTTCCATATTAAACCTACATACACACATACACACAAAAAGAGCAAAATATGACAATCTGTTTTAGCAGGGAAGTGGCTAATAACCTACACAAAAAAGGGTGAGGAGGAAGACAGATGTTTCTTATTTTCTTTAAACTGTTTTCAACCTTCTTTTTTATGTGCTTTTTTGAAAAAAAGAGAAAAAAGGCATTTCTATTTCTATAATGTACAGCAACCTCCCACAGAGACGGGAATCCCACAGGAAATTTCTATCAGTTATCTGCTACCTAGATTTTTGTTCCATGAACTTGATTCACTTTGGATTAATTTGCATTTTCTGAAAATGAATTACTCTGACATTTGTTTTTCAGCACTCCAATCATGGACTGCTACCACCACAGCAAGCACACACAGCCCCAGAGCAGAGCTGTTGGGCTGTGAAGGCTCTTCTAAGAGTTTATACAGTGATACAATACCAGTCTATCCATAAATGAAGGTTGGCACATAAGCAGTTGTCACCAGCTTTGCTGTGAGGTCTCACCAGAATGCCAGGAAAACAAGCTGACAGTAGAAATCCTTTTACAAGCCCTGTCTGTTCTGGTTTTCAGTCTAAACTCATGCTGCTGGGTCAGGAGAAGACCCTATTCTAGCCCAATAAAGGAGATTGCTCAAACAACATACTCAAAGGATAGCTGTGTCTGCTCTCCATCACCCACATCTCCCTCTGCAATAGTAATGAGGTGAGAGAGATTTGCAGCCTCTCAGACCAGAGAGCTTCCCCTGTCTGGAGGCCTCCAGCAAGCAGCACACCTTGGGGCAAACTGGTGAAGGATAAAGCACCACGACTTGGGAGATGGTGAAAGCAACGAGGGCTTTCTGCATGTGTGAGGTAGGGACTGTAATACCCCAGTGACACTTTGCCTGGGAAGGGCTCAGTGAGGAAAGCCTCTAACAATCCTTCCTGTGCTTGTGCTGTGAGACACATCAGGGACTGCCTTGTGGACTTTGCTGCATATTCTTTCCATTTGACAAGGGTAAAAGGCTATTTGCTTTCTTACTCTGCATGCACCCAGCATATATCAGCTTAGTCCTCCCCAATTTCAGCTGAACTTCTGAGTCAATTACCAAGGATGCTACTGATCTTTCTTCATTCAGAGGATAAATTGTACAAGCATGGTATTCAGTTTTCATGAAAAATCAGTTATACTATTGCCTACAAAGTCTTTCCCTAGTCATCAAAATAAGCAAGAGCAAAATCTAATCTACTTTCCATTTTACAAAGACCATCACTGCTCTTCAAAGCATATCTTGGAATTGAATATTTTTTAAATATATGTACAAAACTGGTTAATTTCAAATTCTCACCTATAAGAGTTCATCTAAATTTTAAAAAAGCGTTCTTATTCAAGAAATGCCTTTTCCAAAGAACAGTGACTCCTATCTTTCACGGAAGAAAAAAGCCCATGGACTTCTAAAAAGCTAACTGTTTTATTTCAGCAACAATGACTCCAAGTCTAATCAGGTGAAAAGAGCTATTTCAGAAAGTTGCCTGGCTTTATTCTAATTACACACAAAAATTGCTGTATGTAAGTGGAACAATCTGGTTTTGAGCCATTTATGGTAACCCATCAGCGAAAGCCTCAGCTGAATGCAAATCATCCACAAGACAGAACACCAGAAGTGGAGATACGAGATTAAAATAACAAACTGGGTTATTTCACTTTTGTGCTGTCAAATAATGCTTCTTCCAGAAGCTTGTTTAAAAGCTGTGCCCTTAAAAATTGCTCTGGGTTATATTCCTGATGATTTTTGGCACCAAACCCAATGTTGCTCCACATTAACTTATTAACAATGAATAGAAGTAAATCATGAAGTTAAGGGAAAAAGTACTTACTATGTATTTTGAAAGTTTATAAACCATGTTGATTCCTTCCCTTGGCTTCTCTCCAGAGAAATTTACTGGGGTAGCTGAACTGATTTACTACCTGCAGGAGATTTTAAGGTAGGTCCAACTTGGACACAAACATGAAAGGTTATCTTGGTCTCATGGCAAGAACTGTACTTGAAGAGGAATGTACAAAGGTGCTCTTGGCACAGGGAAGAAAGGCTTGAAGAACCTCCAGGAGAGGGAAGAGTATCAGTCCTGGCACAAGGACAAAGCAATTCTTCTGGCTTTTTCTGCTTTCAGAGCAGAAGGAGCATCTTTTACAGCACCAGGCTCCTCCTGCTCATTCACCACTGCACCACACCTTTGCTAGAAAATGTGGGTCAGCAGTGACAACTCCAGTGTCATTCTCATCATTAACTGCATCTGGTATGGGGGAACTGAGAAGGAAATCAGGGGTTTTATATAAAAACTATCTTCCACTGTGAGTGGGGAGGAGATGGAAAAGAACACAGATGTTTAAAATAGTAAAGAAGAACAGCTCTCTACTCTGTACAGAAGAGTCAGAGGAGTCAGAGTATGTCAAGCAAGACAGTGAGTGTTACAGCCTGCAGGAACAACAAAGGGCCCAGGAAAATTAGAGTATTGCCAGGCTGAGACTCCCAAAAGTCTAACCCTGTACCAGAAAGTCCCTACAAGTTTCACAACTGATTCCAATGACAACAACATTTGTTTCTTAAAAGGAAAAAAATGAGAAACAGCTGTTCCTGGACATCAGAAGCAGGTGTGACACATCACTTCAGACAGAGAAGAATGAAAAACCTGATGGAGAAAGTTATATAACTTGCAAAAAACTCCAAAAAAACAAAAAACAACACGTCAACCAAAAAAAACTATGAAGAGTACAGAATATTTCATTTCAACTCTATTAAGCACGTTTCATTTTTTCCCTTCAACTTGCACATCTGATTCTTAAATTTTAATTAAATAGCAAAAGAAATAAACTTTCCATTCTTCTTTTAAATGCACATTTTAGTGAAAATTTTTGTTACCATATCTCAGTTACAGCTTCCATAACTTCTTTATTACTAGAGTTAATTAAAATTAACTTTTATAAGGAGGGTAACTCAATAAAAAAGAACCAGTGAGATAAAAATGTAATTGAAATAAGAACCCTGAGATGGCCAACAGCACAAATTACAAAAACACAAGAATGCTGAGCTAAATTTGGTAAGCTGAACTTCAAGGTGACAGAGCAAACAAAGAACCCACAGTGTCCATAATTTGGCTATGAAAAGCAGTACAAGAGGCATTACAAATCTTTCCCTCTAACCTATTGAATTACATGTTTGTCATTCCTAATTAGTTTTGTCATTGAATATACACATGGAGAAAAGATTTATTAAAGAAAAATAACCTTACGTACACACTGGATCATTTATTCTAATTAAACAGCATTCCAGACAGAAATACAGTTTCAGCTACAGCCCATTTCATCAATAGAAGATGAAAACAGTCCAGATGAAAGGAGAAACAGAAATATAGGCTCAATTCTACAATAAGAGCAATGTGAGGGTCACTAGAAGGAACAGGGGTTTCCTGAGCACTGCAGTTTACTCCAGCTATTTCAGCAGCTACCAGTGGGTCACAGGAGGTGTTTGCAGGAAAGATGTGGTGCACAGCTATTCCACTCATGCAGTTTGTGCCCCAGCCTGGGGACACAGCTAGGAGCAGCTAGCAGGAAGAGACACTTAACTGGGAATAAATTTTATGTGAACTAGGGCTCCCCCCTCCAGTATCCTCAGTATTTTGTGGTCTTCTGAAAATACCATCATTTACTAACATGAAAGCAACTATAACAACATTCACCGTTTTTCAGGCACATTTGTTTTAGAAGAAAAAATGAAATCTGATCTCTGGTCTCAAAAGCAAAAATTAAGGTTTCCTGCATTTCACTTTCAAGAATTTCCTGACCTTATTCAAATCATAAACATCCCTGACTGGGATATATTGTTCCACTACATCAGAGAGTGATAAGACAGCAGCGTTGAACAGGATCTCCTCTGGCACCAGGCAGGCAGAATGATTTCTGCTCAGACTATTGAAGAGCTGTTCTCTGATGGGCAGCATGACAGCACCAGAAACAGTCCATGTGCTGGAAGGCACTTGGAGAGTTAAAATAATAAGCATGCCTTAGCAACACTGATTCTTCCATCACTGCCACTCAGCTATAATAAAATACTTCTCACACATTCACCAGCAGCTCCAGTTCCTGCACAGACTGACAGCAGGTCCTTCCAGGAGGTACTACTGTAAAGCACACCAGAGCCAAATTATTACTTCACAGTAGTTCATTCCACCTTAAATTAGCAGGATCATTTCTTTAATGAAAGTTTTCTTGGCTTCTCTAGCACTTGGGACAAAATGGATACAATAAGCTGGCTAATACACAGCATAGTTTAAACACTGGTGCATATTACAACTTCCAGGCTGCAGTGACAGCTCAGGCCACAGAGCATCTACCAAAAGTATCTGCCCAAACTAAAGGGCTATGTTTTCATTTAGCAGTAATTGCAGCTTTGGAATCATTATGGCTCAATACAGTCATCCCTGTGCAAAGAGCCTAAACAGTTCTGGATGCAGCAAACCCCACACATCCACCTCAGCCATTGTGTGGTTGCCTATACACCCTGCAACATACCATTAATTCAACCACTTTCACTCTGTAGTACCAGGTCAGGCTATTCCAAACATAAAATAATATATTGTGTTATTATCTTGGAAAATAATTAGTAGTATATAATCCTTCAAATTTGAAAGGTTTTTGCTTGCTTGGGTTTAATTGTATCTGTGGTAAGCATTCACTACAAAAACCTGTACAAGTTTCAAAAAATGACACAATATGTTGACACAAGACTCATTAAAATTAAGTTGATAGAAATCAAAACCTACAACTGGTGAAAAGGCATTTTTAAATATAGCAGAAGTCAGACAGCAAGAGAAAAAAATGTAACCACCCTCATTGGTAAGCCCAGGGTCAATGCAGAGCACTGTTATCAGGGCAAACAAAAATTCAGAAAGGGAAAAGTGGGTATATATTTGGAGAAGCTGATAAGTTAGTGAGTACAACTAAAAGGCCATCTTTCTCACCACATTAACAGCTCTTTAAAGGTTTTAAAAATTGGACTGAAGTTGACAATCACAGAAACAGGAGAGGTGTGGCTTTTTTCCTGGTATAGCATTAGGTGTGCACAGGTTTTCCAGATGAAGCCAGACAGTTTCACACGTCTTTAGGCAGGAGATATCAAGGCAGAAGAATCAAAGTGCACAGAAACAAAATAGCAAGTGAAAAGACATTATGAATGCTGACTGCAGATAGCTTTGTGCCTCTACTAGCCTCTTTACTTCATTTTTTTTTTCCAATTCTGTACAAAATTTTTGAGTTTTCCCTCAGAAAATACTATGTGAATGCTGCTCTTCAAGCCACAGTGCAGTACGCCCAGATTTCCACCCTACATCTTACAGGTAAGCCCTCCATACCTCCAGCACAGAAATAAATTACATTTTTCACTGTGCTTTAAATATTACTGCACATACTTGTTTGCACTATGTTTTGCACAGATGTGATAAGCCAGATGTGACTTGTAATCACACACACACAGTTCAAGGGTATAAATGTTACTCTAGCAGATGTTTACAAAGTCATATCCATTTTAAGGGAACAGCACTGACATTTTGAGATGTCCAAATAGGAACACTGAACTTCTCTATAACTCCTTCAGCAACTATCTCCATTTTCAAGTCAATGGGATTGCCAAAACTAATGGACTCTCCAACTCCCAGAGGTCTCTGCCTAGGGGGAACCATAAATACACTACAAAAGAAGGCACTACAATATTAATGATCTGGCCTGTCTCCTCCTATTTCCTTGCTTGGGCTCTTACTGTGTTCCCCAAGAAACACTTACAGAGGTTGAAGTCATTTCAGCCACAGAAGAGCACTGCAAGGATGCTCAGTTTGGTTCAGCCTCAACTTCTGCAGCATAATGTCTAAGCACAGTATAAGCATTATTTGGCAAAACTCAGTCACACAGATTTTGAACTTGGAACATTAGAAAGAGTTTATGATATTAAATTCAGAAAGAAAGCCCAAGGAGCAATGAAACAGTAAATTGGGATGGTGCATATTTTCCTGTTATATGTGAAACTATTTGCGTTTGCCATAAAAGGGACTTTGCATATAGCTCATAAGGAACTTGCATACAGCCATACTCTGCAATGTGCTCCAGCCAATAGCAAATTCCCTGCAATCAGAGATGAGTCAAAGGAAAAACGCTGTCCAGAACCACGTGCCAACAGACAACTGATTATACATCGGTCCCACAGGCTGCTTTGCAGCCAATTTAAAAACCAGCAGCATCAGAGCCAGCCAAAGCAGCAAACCAGTGCCAAGTCAGTACTATAATTGTTTGTGCCATTAAGCATAAAGAATGCCATTGCTTCCTAATCTTATAGAGAAAAATGTAGCATGGGAATGATGACAATTACTGCATGATAAATTATTTTAAAAACCCTATGCTCTTGTTACATTAATGATCACACATGAGAAAAGACATCTTGAGAGTTGTTTTATTTTTAAATTCCCCCCTCCCACCCAAGAAGTGAATTATGATGTCATGGATGAAGCTTATTAACAAAAAAAAAAAAAAAAAGGTTTTCAGGAATGGTTCCTGCTTTGTTTTCTCCTATGAGGCCACATAACATCACATATAAAAATAAAGCAGGAATGAAACATGAGCGCACTTCATCTCTGCATTTGGAGAAGGCCATTCAGCCCTGCCTAGTGCCAGGCCTCCTGACAGAGATACTCCAGTAAGCCAGGACAGAATAGCAGTGAAAGACCCTTACTCCATGCAGTAAAAATACTCCAGAATTTTCCACACTATGCACAGAATCACCTGATGTGAGAAGCTCTTTTGCCTTCTTTTTGCTCTGTTGTTACATGTACCCATTTTGGGTGCACTGGTCTATTATCCCTATGCCCAGTGGGAATCAGCAGCCAGAGTGGGAATCTGTTGTATCTGTTAGAGTAAGGTGTGCCTATTAGGGCATGTGCTCTGTGAAGTGAACCATTTTTATATGTCTGTGAGTCTAAGACACAAACTATAAACTCTTCTCCAAAGGGAAAGATAAGATGAGAAAATTTTGATGCCATAAACTGAAGTCAATTATGTTACCTCACCCTTCACCATAAACAAGGCAAACATAAAAAGAGCAAAGGGTCCTAAAGAATCTTGGAAAATTCAAGTTTCAAACAGAATATTCATTTATGTATTTCTTTTAACTTAAAGTCTACGAACTCTAAGGTGACATAAAACATTTAGTATTGATTCTTTTTTTTAGCATCTAAGGGGATAGAAATCACTATCTCATTCTCCTCCAATTCTTCCAGGGAGGTACAGTATCTCTACTTGCTTTGAACCAATAATTCCCGAATAAAAAACTCTAATCCCTATCACTATGAGTCATCCCACCCCACATTTTTCAGCAGTTAGGTGCAATACACGGTTTGGATTTTTCCCTGTCAGTCTGTTCCATTGTCCCTTTGAAAGGTACCACAAAAACTACTCATTTTTTAAAGATTACATCTTGATTCATTTCCCTGCAATGTATTTTCATAGGTGTACTAGCACCACAGTTCTCCACGCTCCATAGTCAATGGACTTTGAGAGAGAAACAGTTTTGTCTTTCTTCTCATATTGCAGGAAACCCTATCACTCTTCTGAATCAAAAAATATAGATCTGTATCCTACAATCTTCAATATGAGCTCCCACTTATTTCAATGGCTATTTTTGTTCTCTCATGAGCAGCAATACCCAGACTTTAGGCTGAGAACCCCAGCATCAGTGCCTAGTCCTACTGCTGGAGCACTGTTCCTGTCCTACAGGAAGAGGTGCCACATACAGTACATTTCCATCCTGCTTGTATTCATCTTTATTCCAGCACCTACTTAAGCAGAAATGTAGATAAAAGCATTGTGTTTGCAAGGAGCAAGAACTCAACCTCTTCTTGGACCAAGTGGGGGCAATTGCACACAATTTCAATTATTCCAAAAACAGAGTCCCCAGCAGTCATTCCTTCCTTTCACTGCAAAGTCTTTGGTAACATCCTGTGCCATACAGATTAATCATGACAGAATTAGAAATTTGCAGAAATATTTTGCTGTCTCTGGAAATACCAGAACCAATTTGACAACACATAATCTTAGAGTGTCAACGTTGCAATTTAAAGTACTTTCACAGTTAACCAAAGGTGATTTTCCAGAGGTTACTACCGAGTACTTCAGTGTTCAGCTGTTCCTTACGAAGGCAGAAAAACAGCAACTATCTTAGATGTTATTTGTGGGGCTTTGATACCCATATATGCCATGTACTTATGCAAATGTTATGCATCTACTCAAGCTGATAGGATCACCCAGTGAAACCTACACAGAGATTATCCCTAAGCTTCAAGCCACTTTTCAAAGCAAAAAAGAAATGGAGAGCTCTCCATTAAAACCCCCAGGTCCTTAACATACAAAATTCAGTACAGCCCACAGCAGCACTGCAGCTGATCTCAGTCAATGCCTACTGCAATCTCCCTCTGCAAACCCTTGAATATGGACTTTAGAACTCAAATGCCAGGAAGCAAAGTATCAGCCAGGAACCTCCCATGCACTGTATATCCATGCAGGGTACAGCCATGCACAGGGATGTGTGCACCTGAAAACCACTGCAATCCCACTGACAAGTGAAAACCAGGCAGGAAAAGAACATCCAGAAATGCACAATGATCATGAAATTCCCAAAGGCTGAAAAATTCTTTAATTATGGAATTCCTGAGCCTACACACACTACTTCCCCAATCATTAAAACTGCCACACTGGGATTCTACAGCTCTTTCACACAAATTTTGTATGTTCTTATTCACATATTCAAAGCAATTATTCAATCCTTTGGCCTAAAAGGAAAATTATTTTCTTTTAAATTCTGAAAGTATTACATCATATTGCTTATCTAAATTCCTTTATAAATTCAAACATCAGTCCGATCACAATCACAACATTTATATTTAAGGCTCTTTTCAGTCATAGCTTGTTCATTTTGTTATTTCAGTAGTGTTGTCCCAGTGAAAACTGACTTCACTCACTCAGTTCTCCATGAACAAAAGCTAACTATTAAAGTTTGTACGATAAGAGAGAGCTGGTTTATAAATCAAACTGAAGCCCATTAGTGAGTGGCTTTAAACAAATACATGAACAACTATTGCCTTGAAGTCAAGTCTTATTTTCCAGTGAAGCCAGACTATCTCCAGGTGATAGTTTTAAAAATAAATTACAGAGATAAGAGAAATGTGTTGTTTAAAAAGGAATCATGAACAATTATGTACTGTCCTCTTCATAACACTGCATTAAAAAGGCCCAAAATCTTACCCAATAATCCAATGTATGAAATAAAGGCCTGCTACTCATGAGAACATAGTAGCAACAAAAGATAGCCCCATTTAATTTTGCCATGAACTGATAATCTGGCAAGAAAGGAAGGTAGCTCCAAAAAGCTACCTACAGATCAAGTCAGTGGGTTACATTTCTAGTTGTGCCTTTAAAAAGGGTCTTTTCAAAAAGCAGCACAAAAACATTTGTCATTGAAACTGCTGCCAATCCCTAAAAACACATGTACATATACACTGCTTCTGGCCTTCCATCAAGGACTCCTAACACAAGCCTGAAATGAACTTAGCATCCAAACAGATTGGCATCAAGTCCTTTCAGTTGTACCTGTACACTTAGGTTATCAGACCATACCTTGGCACGAGGGGCAAGTTTAATGCCACATCTGTTTCTAACTGACATCTAGTACCAATTTGATATATTTCATTAAAATTTCTAACCAAGTACGTATGAAGCTTTTAAAATATCAGTTTCAGAAAAGTTAAAGACCTCCCAAGTCCATTACTCTGCCATTTAGAAACCACAGCACTTCCAGATTTATAATAAGCAATACACACTAATGTTTTTACTCTCATTATATAGCCCACTAAAAATCTTAAAATAATACCAAAATAACAAATATACAGAAACCAGTTCCATTGTTTTTATTTTTGTTTAATGGGTCATACACCTCTACAAGTCTTCAAAGGGCAGTGTATAGAGAATGGTTTAAGTATTCTGTGATAAGAGATTTATTAACTTTGTGAAGCACCACCCAGCCCAGCATCTCACAGCACTTTACAAAAGCACTATCTAATTACACAGAGCAGATAGGGATTGAAAAATCCTCCCCTACCCTGAAGTCCTGCAAGGCTAAAGCACGCAGAAAATAGTTAACAGTTGTCTGGGTCTAAATTTGGAAAGCTTAGCATTTATCACATAACACAGGAGCCAACCCTCAAAGTTCTGCATCAATGAGATGGGTCACGCTGAATACATGAGGGAAACTAAAGTGTTAGTAAGAGTCCAGACCCAAAAAGGATTTCAGCAGTGAGACACTGAGAGCCAGAGAAGCCACCCAGACCCAAACAGCAAAGGGGCACCCTGCTAATTTGCTCAGTCCACTCAGAGCCACCACCTATGAAAGTCCTGGGCATTTATCTGAAAACACACAGAGGATGTCTCAAACCTACTCCTTCTTCAGGCCACTGATAAAAAGTAGCCATAACAGCTGGCCAATTTTGAAGCCATCCATTTTATGGCTGGCAAACTCTTATCTCAATTCAGCCTTAACAGTGATTTCTGCTCAAATGTGAGCAACCACAGAGTATCCTCAAATGACCTTATCTACAAAGTGAAGACTTCTAAGCAGAGGAGCTCTGCTACTTGTGCCAAGTGGATCATCCCATTTTCTTCTGAAGGTGAATGTTGCACATGTCAGTAAGTTTCTGAGTTAGTTAATAAATGATACAAAAATACAGATATTTCCAGTTAAAAGAATTACACGTGTTAACAACTATGAAGTTATATTAAAGCATTAAGAATAGTAAAAATTGTTTATTTTCATATGGTTCTCTGCTTGGCAGAAATGTGGAATACCAAAATCACTCCCATAACTAGTCAGAATTACACGAGAGCCACTCACTGGCAATACATCTAAGATAAAAAAAAAGTCTTTTGCTTCCATGCTTCTGTGCTACCTTTTATCTTAGTTATGACTTTAGGCCAAAATACTGCCAGGTAAGGTAGAGAGACAACTCAGCCACAGGACATACCTGTCTGGTAATTCTGAATTAATGCCTAATGCTGTCTCCCTGCAGTGTTATCAAGGACCTCTTCCACCTCAGAAAATCTGTTCAACATTTGTCTCCAAAGAACAAACAAAAAGTCTTTTTCTAGGAGAAAAAGCTATTGCCCATGCTCCAGCAAGTTCAACTCTGCAAAAATATTTGAACAGTTTTAATCACTCTTCACAAAAAGTCAGACTCAGCTGAACACAGCTAAGCTTTAATAATGTCTCATGGCTATGAGCTGTCACCCTCCTGCCTGAAACCTGGTCATTAACTGAACCTCAAAAAGACAAAAAAAAAAGCCTGGAGACCCTCTGGATAAAAACCCTAGGCCTGAGGGAAACATGAAAATCAAACATACAGTACTTGGGGGCAGAAGATTTAATGTACGTAGCTTATACCCGATATAAACCTTTCATGGCACTAAACACATCCTTCAAAAAGTATAAAAGTGTAAAATAGAGCCTAATTGAACTGGAAATCAGCATCCAGCCTCAGAGGCAGAATTGAGTCAACCCAACCCTCAGCTTTTCCAGATTCCTAAGGGTACAATCCTGCAATCACTGCACGTAGCAAAGTTGCAGTGCAACAGCCTTCAAATGGTGAGCTATAAAACACCACACCTTTATGTAAAGAAAGGGAAAACTTTTTCATTATTTAAATGAGACTCACTGATGTCATCAGAAGAATTTCCACAGTGACATCCCAATGCTTTTGCTTTCAGTAGTTTGGGACCAAATCCTTAGACAGAAAACACAAGGCCAGACAAAACACAGAGATGGACAAAAGGAGGGAGTGGGTAGATCTGCATAATACCATGCTTAATGAAAACTGGAATTAAATTTTAATGAATTATATGTATTCTCAGTACCGTCTCCCTTTTATTGCTCATCCATTTTTGTGTCCTGTGTGTAACCTTTCAAGAATAAAATAAGCATTTTCCTGATCCACAATGATCTTTCAACATGGTCGTCAAAAATTTATCAAACAGGAGGTTCAGAAGTTGAGTTTTATTAACATTTCCTATTCCATACAGGGAATAAGAGAAAGCAATTGATACCTTCACTTGTCACACAAAAAAATGAATGGCTTCAAGCAATTTTCATTTAAAAAATTATATCCTCTGGACAATACTTAAAACAGCAGGAACCATCCTAGTGTAAGCATATAAACCTATAAAGTTACAGAACTATTGCCAAACCAACTTGAACAGTATATGGATGCATCTGCATTCCAGCTCACTGGCAAAAAATAGCTGGAAATTTTCTTCATCTATGCATGTCATCCATGAAATGCTGGGTTAATGGAAGGAATTCCATTTCAAACAAAGAGGTTAATAACTATAAGAATTCCTAAGAAAAATGATTGTAACTAGGAAAAAAAAAAGCCAAATGAGCAATGCACAAATACTTCATCAATTAACACAGGTTAGGGATGTCTCTGAATCTACTATAATTTCATATACTACTTTAATAAATATTTATTAGAGCACACAAATTAACATGCAAAAACTAGTAAAACATTGGAGATACCATTTCTGTCTCCCAGTGTGTTCATGACCAGCATGGCATGTATTTCCCCACAACTGGTACTGCAAAAAATGCAGTTCAGGAATGGAGCTCCTGAGGCTCCAAATCACATTTCTATAAATGAGTGTGTAGCCTAATGAAGGCCATCCATTTGTTGCCCTCCCAAATCTGCTGTTGGGCATGGACTCCAGGACTTCACTCAAACTCTGGGTAGAACCAGTCTCCCTAATTTTTATCCTAAGATTAATGAAGGCCAATACAGCTGCTGATGTGCCTATAGTGTCTTGAAATACTATTGCTTCTCCTTTCCCAGCTTCAGACAGTGACAGGCAGAAGTCATGTCATCAGCACCTTTCTTCACACACTAGGAAAAAAACCAACTTCTTAAAAAAGAAACTGTTCATTCCCCATTTAGGCTGAGAAACTTTCTCCATTATTTTCTGAATGTTTTTATTTTTCTGTACTAGACCTCAGAAGTAAGCTAAAATTGAGTTCTACATTATCTCGTTTCCAATTATTAGCTCCAAAAAGAAATATTTGCTTGTGGCCCCTAGGTGCATGACCTAGGTGCACTTCATCTTGCTACTCCCATCTCCCAGGTCATGCAGTTTTTATTGTATTATTCTCATACTCATCACTGTTGACAGTTCCTCCCAATTTTATCTTATCTTTACTTGTATGATGTATAATGAGCCCAATCTTATTTTTTTTTTTTCTTTTTTTGGTCCTACACATTAATGAAACTCCAGTCCCAGGGAACTGTGTGGGTAACCTTTTCTAGGCTAATATTCCTCTTTTGGCACTGACAGTTATCATCTTCCTCTCCCATTCCTTATTCATATCCCACTTCACACACACCTCCTCTAATTTACACTACGGTATTATATCAATTAGCTTTACCAAAACCTAGATAAATGAGGTCTCTATATTCCCCTCATTTAGGGAAAAAAAAAAAAAAAGCACAAGAAAAGGTAAGAAAGACACAATCATAAGATTTGCAAGGCAATTACTTAATTTTTTCTGTTCTCCTACTTATAACAATTAAATACTTCTATACTGTTAGTGCTATCAAGGAATGAACAGGTGATGCTGTTCTTGTTCTGTATGATCTCAGCCTCTTAAGCTTCAGTTGCACCACATGCACAGACACCTGCACCACACACACAACTTTGTAGTAAGATTTTGTTGTCATTCCCACCAGCTAAATAACAATTAGTGACACTACCCTGCAGACAAATCAGCTTGCTCCTTTTCAGCTCAGTCATTTCAGATTTGGCCTTTCCACCTCCAAATCCAAACTGCTACCAAAGTACAGCTGCAAAAGTCATCTCTCCTGCCTCTCTAGGTCCATCTTCTCCTGGATTCTGCTGGCCTCCTGCCAAGCCATATCCAAGTTGCTTGCCTTCACCTACAAGATCTTGCATAGCAATAAATAATATAGAAATGACCACAATGTGCTGAGGAATTACCAAGTCCTTTCTAAAAAAATGGAGGATTAGAATTTCGATTACACCCCTCTCCATCAATTACAGCCCAGCCACAACTCACACCCAACATCCTCCTCCACTGCACATTCCTTGCCCAGAAGTGCAGTTTCCCAGGCTCCCCCTGCTCCAGCATCCCCCAGGAAAGAGGCAGATCAGAGAGAGAAGCCCACAGAGTCACAAAGCAGTCTCCTGGCTGCAGCTTCCCTCCATGACCTGTCCCCAGCCACCTGAGCTGGTTTGCCACTGCAGCAATGGCACACAGCCCTGTCCTCTTCCAGGCTGGGCTGCAAAACAGCAAGGTTTAACCTTATTTTGGGATGCACAAAGGCAAAACGAGAGCAGAGGGACTGGCAAGCACTCGGTGTGACTGGTGCAGTCACAGGGCTGCAAACAGAGCTCACCTCCAGCTCATTTCCACATCTCTTCACCCTGCTCAGGGCTGCTCTAAGCAGGCAGCTCTGGCCTGATCCATGCCTGCAGCTTTGTTGGGCCTGTCTAGCAACACATTCAATTACAGTTTGGAGATTAGATGACCAAAGATTAACTAAACACTAAATAGAAAAAAACCCAGGCCTTCTGAGACATAAATCTTGCAAATATGGCTCCATAGAGCACAAGTCCAGATTCCTGGATAGTTTATTATTCTGTAAAATCTTCACTGTAAAAGACTGCATATACTTGAAATTTGCAAAGGTAGCAGCTTAAGTTATTTCTAGTCAGCTCATAAAAATCTGTCTTTAGCACTTTTTTCCTAAGAAGAAAGAAAGAAACCCAGACATACTCTAAGCTTAGTGAAAAGATAAGACTCTGGATATAATACCAATATGACTTCACCTTTTATTTTTTAAGAGTTCGAAACAATACTGGATGAAAGTTTATATGTAAGCGTAAGGGATCTGCCAAAATGAAAGTGAAAACCCAGCAAATTATATTTCAGACACCTTGACATATTATGCACCATACATGCTGTCAGCTTCACTGTCCTTTCCTTTGCTGTAGGCCGAGTGCTTGAATACCAATCTTATTAAACTACAACTCTGAATTTATCCACTGTATATAACATTCCAGATGTCGTACCAGCTGGGAACAGGCCCTTAGGCCATCTTTGGTTGATCTCTTAGTCACTTTCCAGCTTTTGCCAGGCATTCATCCAAAAATATGAAGGAAAGTGCTAAAAACAGATGTCAGAGTTAATGTTTTTTCTTTTTTTTCTTCATGGTAGGAAATACAGAAAACTTGCTCCCTACACCTATTCAATGAAATATGAATGTTGTCAAAAAACCATAAGTTAATTTTAAATTAAATCACAATGCAGCAGAGTTAATTTTTACACTGTTTTTCTGACAACAGGCCAGCCTCCATCAGTCTGTTCTTTGAAAATATTACGGGGTCATTTGGATTTTTTCATTAAGCTGGAAAATCTTCTGATGTCGTCAATCTGCAAAAATGGTTTCGAGTCCCTCATTTAAGAAAAATAATGGTTAAAATGTAAACTAGATTGATTGCAATTCATGGTAAGCTTTATGACAAGGCTGGAGTAATGGGAGTTATTAAGTCAGTACACATCTGAGCTATGAAAGGGGAAGACCTGTTGGCCCCATCATATTACAACAAATTATTTCAACTTCCACTCTCACTGCAATATGAGCAGGAGATGTTCAGATCCTCCCAAGAGGTGCAGGAGTTTGGAATTTCAAAGATCAGGGCTGGAGACGAGGTCTGATCCTGCTGACACTTTGGAACATGTTCCCCTTTACTTACAGACCAGCTCTGACGTACACGGGAGTCCTCACAAGAATTAAGTTATGTGTGTGCAGAAGTGCCTGGATTGTGGACTCCAAGGTTTGTGCAAGAGGTGATCTATTTTATCTTCTCTAGAGAGGGTTACAAATCTTCTGTCCACACACACCAGAATATTAACAAACATATGCAGAACCAATTCTCAAAGTCCTCATGGTGCTGCCTGCAGAGCCTCCCCCCAGTCTGCAGGACTTTGGTCTCTCATACAGGAGATATTTACATTATGATTACACCTTACAGGGATGATAATACCCTTTGACACTCTAAAGATACCCCTCTTAAAATTAATTTTGGGGAAATATCCTTCAATTAAAGGAAGTCACTTAACTGCATTGAAAAAGGACTTTTCTTAAGAAATATTTTCACTCTCCTTTTCTTTGCCTCACATTCATTAGAATGCAGAGCTGAAAGTATGAGAAAAACAGACTATCCTATAGCTGCAATATTGAAGAAGCAGGAGAAGAAAGAACATTAACTGGCAAGTTCACTGTAAAAACTTTTTCAAATGGAATAAAAAGGGCAGGACAAGTTAAAAACTTAGCCCTAGTATTTTAATAAGAGACTTAGGATATAATTCTGATTCATACATTAGAATGCAATATTGCCCTGAATAGTTACCACTGGAGCCAGCACTCAAAGGTGGTAAAATTTCATGGTTTATAGTTTGATATTTGAACATATTTTATGTCATCTAGTAAAAATATCAAAAAACATTCAGGCCAATGCACTAGATTTCTTCTAAGCAAAACTGATGCATTCCGAGTCTTTTTTTTACAAATTGTAAAAAAAAGGTATTTTGCCATATGTTGTGTTGATGCTATAAGACATCATGTGAGCTGCCTGAAAGACCACAGTTTGTTTCTTCAGATTTATACCTTCTACAACTATATTACTTAGACAAAGTAAGATCACTTTGACCTATATGTTACACATATAAATATATATGTCTATTTTTAGCAAAGATTTTGCATGAGAGTGGAGTAGTAAACTACATTTTGTCAGCATTTTTTAGGTGATTTGAGTACAACGTAATTACTGAAATAGATCAAATATTTTGAACATGGGAATTCATTTCAGCATTCATGGTGTGTAAATTGGTTTGCTTGTAAAAATCACAGAAAATTCTGTGATTTTCACCAAATCCAGAATCCGGGTAAAATAAACAAAGTTCACTGTACAAGTCTTCACACACCAGGTTTGAAAGAGACAAACACACACTACTGAACTTGCCTGTTTGCAGAGAACTGAGGCTGGAATGATGCTGGTGCTTTGCAGCATCTATCCTATTTTCCAGTAGTTCCCTGATCAAACAGTCTGTAGTATTTCTTTTGGGGTACCTGAATGCAAGCTGCCTGAAATCAATGGCAAATCTCTTTTTGCAGTAAAAAAATGAAGGGCTGATCCAAAGTCTATTGAAATTTCTATGATTTTTGGACCAAAGCCTAAATAATCAGGTAAAGGAGAACATATCTTGTATTTACAATTGCAACCACCTCCCAAGGGCTATTTTAAAAACTACGAAAACATCCCACATCACACAGCAGCCAATTACTACTAATTTTTCTCACCCATGTGCAAATATTCTAGTCTACTTCACTAACCTGTAAATCAGTTAAAGGTTTGGTGCCATTTTATAAGTCCTTTTTCTCTTATGCAACATAAAAATGTTAAATGAATAAAGGCTTATACCATCAAAGCACAAAAATATCTTATGGCATTATAACACAAACAAACAAAAAAATTTACTACCAATGAGATAATTTTATAAAGCTAGATTACATAGGCTCAAGTGGAAAGAGGTCAGGTTTTATAGTCTTAAGAGTATTTAAAAAAGTCCAGATTGTTTCCAGTTCTAAGACTCTGACTGCCTTTCCTTCCAGACCAAGGATCAGCATAACAGTTGCCTGTCTATAGGAAAGTGGGGGGAAAAAAACACAGAGAACAAAAAGGAATGTTTATTTACCAATCACCAGAAAATGTGGAACCTACAATTTGTGTCAAATGCATTACATTACTTCAGGCTAAGGTTCAAATCCAGCATAAGTCTTTACCAAAAACCATGCTAAACACTCAACCAAGCACTAAGTACCTTCAACTATTGCCTCGAATCACATGCAAGCATTTATTTCTGTAAACAGTTTCAGACATGCCAAAAAATCCATTGACATTCACAGGACATCCTGCATGCTGGAAGTAGCACCCAAAGGTTCAGTGTTTTCTTGGAGGAAATGGTTCAAAGGGATGAGTAAATAGTAATAGGTTATGGTCCAAAGAGTAAAGCAAACTGCTCTGTATGAAACAAGAATGAAGGAAAAAAAATCAGAGCTTCCATAACATGAAAAAATGAGCAACAAATTCCATATACTTTTTATTTTAATACAAACTCTCTCAGTTCTGTTTCTGAAAGTCACGGACACCCTCTGTAGCCCTAAGCCTCCAAGTCAAGGCTCAGCAAAAGTTCTGGTGGGAAGCTACACCTACACCTGACACACCCAGCACCAGGGTGTTTCACATTAGGGGAATTAAAATATCTTGGATCCTACAGTACCCCAACCTGCAATACATTCTGAGGTCTGAAAATGGAAAATACAGCTGTCAGCAGTGATCTTATCAATGAAATCTACATTTACCAATTTTTGCCGTTATTGCCAAAATTGATAAATAATCTATGTCATTTTCTCCCATGTAAGCAAACAGCATTTGAAGCCTAATAGTAGAAATAAGTTAGGTTTAACTGGCAATGCTAACAGATATTTTGAAACAGTACAGAGCAATAGGAATTAGTAAAGAGATTGTTCTTTAGTTGTCCTAAGCCTGGTTCATTATGCAAGCATTAATGAGAAAGCCAAAAGATACAGATTTTCAGAAGATTTTTCACTTCATCTTCTATAGTAGTGGCATACAAATTGGAAGAAATTTAGGTTCAAGTACATCTCTACTAAAAGGGTCATTGTGATATTCGGTCTCTCCTATAAAAAATTTCCCTTCACTGGACAAGCCTAAAAGGATGACTATCAAGGATATGAGGGGTATTATCCACATGCTCAACAATATAAATCCTATTTAAATTACCCACTGCTGTGCAAAACAATGTAATTCTATCAGAAACACCTCAACACAGGATGAATCATTTTCTCAAGCAAGCATTTTCCTAATCATTATTCTAGGGGGACAGAATAAACTGAAATTTCTTTCATTTCTTTACTAAGGCTTTCCATGCTAAAAGGGAGAAGCTGCTCTAAACTCTCATAGGGATTTAAATGTTATCTGTGACAGAAATGACACAGAAAGAAAAAAAATCCATTTTGATCACATTCATCCTTTATGAAAAATTCAGCAATTTCATCTTCTCATTTGTACACAATTTAATAGGAGCTGAAATAGCTCAAGAAGTTCAATAAATGTAGCTGAATTATCAAAAACCTAAATACAATCTGCTCTTTCCTTGTTTAAGACCAGAGAAAAAACAGTTTCAAAATGTTTGTGCTGTATAAGCAAAGGATTAATGCACCATTAGGCTTTATCAGCCTAAAACATCCTCTCACCCATGTATATCTGAAGAATGACTTTCCAGTTCCAAGCACTGCATTTCCCACAGTACTTGAAATATATCTTTTTGATTTAGAAGCACTTCTCTACTGTATCTCAATGAACTCTTATTGATAGATGATAGGAGCACTATGTCAGGGCTGTGTAAGCACAGGATTATTTCTGTTACATCCAGACCTTTCAGTCTTAATTTAGAAGGGTGAACCTAAGCCTTTATCATTGTCAAAATTCTTGGATAAGAACATGTGCCAACTTCTGGAGGTTCAGTAGGGGCATGAGGAGGTCAGTGGGAAATTCACATTGCATTGTATCAATCTCTCATGATTTAATCATTGGGCTCCTCTAAAGAATATCAAATGAGCACCTAGTCTGTATAACGTTCATTCATTTCATTAGGTGTCTTGTTAATAGTCTAGTGTAGCAGAAATGAGTTAAAGAATTAGTACACATCCTTCTGTCTGCTCCTTGGAGAATAAAGAAAAAAAAAGATAATTTTAATCTATTGCTAGAATCTGAGAAAAGTGTTTGGGAAAACTTGGAATTGTAAACATTAGAACATGAAACACTGAATGTGAGTTCAAAATTTTCCATCTTTTATGAAAAATTTGCATGGTAGAAATGCTAGAAGAGCAAGGTACTTAATATTAAAGTGGGTTTTTCTATCTAGCTCAGCCTCAAACTGAATAAACATCAATTTGTGGCCCCAAAAGTATGTATAAGAAAAAAGGAAGAAAGCCTGCATAGCCTTTTATCATCCACTGGAGCAGCCTCAATATCAGTCCATCACCCAGGGGTGCAGGAATATGAGAAAATTAAAAATTTTGGTCCATTCTCCTTTCTTCCTTGAGAAATCACTCTGGGGGACGGCCTTGCACATGAGGGGTCACTTCTGCTACCTGGGAATCCTGTGGCAGCTGCTGGAGTCAGAATCATCACAGCCACAGAAGGACTATGGACCCAGGCCAGGGAGTTTCACCACAGAATTTGGTGGAATAGGATTACAGCCTCGTATAATGTATTTGATCCAAATTGAAATGATATAAAATGTGTTTTCTGCAGCAACTGTGCTATTACAGGTTCCCTCTGAAGGTTGTTATACTGCACAGGGTGAACATCCACTGGCTTCTGTAAGTATGATTTACACACAGAGACCTTTGGCAGGGCTGGGACTGAGGCTGCAATAGAAAACAAGAAAGTCTGTAATTCTTAGTGCACAAAGAAACATGGACTGCAAACAGCAGTTCCACTATTTTCTCTGAACAACAAAACCCTGAACTAAAAATGGTAGTTGGTGCTTTAAAAAGTGCCAGCACCCCATTCAGTTTGCCAGTAAACAAAAGTAGTTAAAAACAGTTTTCAGTTCACTAAGCAACCTATCACACACAAGTAATGCTATAATTACTCGTGCATATGCTGCTCACACACTTCCAGCCAGCAATTAGCCTAAACAAAAGTATTGTTTGAACAGGATCATGCCTGACTTATGCAGTACCAGTCTCTCTAAGAGTAGTTGTGCCTGAAATTGTAAGTGGTTTTCATTTTCTCTTAATCCTTGCCTCCTTTTCCTCCTTTCCACTCCAAATCAGAAACACATTTCACTTGATTATGGAACTAACTTCCTTACCAAAAAAAAAAAAAAAAAAAAAAAAGCAGCAACCAAAAAATACAGTCTTTAAAAATAGAGACAAAACTAAACCTGTGAATAAAAAAACAAAAAAACAAAAAAAAAAAAAACCAAAAAAAAACCCCAAAAAAACAAAAAAAAAAAGGTATATGTAAAAAATGCATGTAATTAAAAATATTAGGGAACAACTAACATCACCTTCAGTTACATTTTCAGAGAAACAACAAATGCTTTTTTTCTTCATAGAGACTTATGAACACATGGCTGTAAACTCCTCTTAAATATGATTTAAAGCTCATTATGGACACCTGCAGGATTAGTATGGAGTACCACAAACCTGACCTAGTAATTTGTTACTTACACAAGATGTCCCAGCTAAGAGAATGAAATTATTTGGAGGACTCAAGTCAGTGAAATCAGTGTTATTCTAATATCAGCAGACTGGCTGAGTGAGGACTGCAAGGCCAGTCCTCCACATAGCAGAAAAGTAGTATTTCCAACACAGTGCTGAAATTCCCACAGCCACGTATTAGTGGCTGCAGTTCTGGTGCTTGAATAAAATTAAGTTTATCAGTTCACTCTCCAAATAGACAAATGAAACCACTAAGTGTTCTGTAGTGGAATGTTTTCATTGTAGAAGAATGCCTGAAATAGTTTGTGGCCACTTGAAAACAGTTTGTTTATTCAAAAAATGAATCTTTAAATGAAGAGCTAGACATTGAGAATCAAGATATAAATCTCTTTAATAGTTCTGGATGCTTTTTCAGGGTACCAGCAAAAATGGCTTGTCAGAGAATAACACAGAGAATAAGTTTCAGGCTCCTTCTCAAATCGAGAGAACTGAGGTTTTATGTGCATGGGTCACAAGTGAGCCACTAACTACAAATCTCCCTCCCTTCCCGGGATTAGAGCCTGTCTTCACTGATGTGTTAATTTGCAATTGCAAGTAATGTCCCTTACATGACTCATCTCCAAACCTGAAAAGCTCTGTTTCTCTGATTATTTAGATGCAAACTACTCGGCAGAGGAATAAAAAGGCTCAGACCCAAACCCAGGCTGTGACTCAGGTACCCTTCCAGAGGCAGGAGGATGGAAATCAGCAGCAGGTGGAATGGGGAAAGAGAAGAAGGAAATTGAGCAAAAATAGATATGAGCCCAGCAGGACCCATAAGACAACTTCTGTCCACACGAGAGTTTCCTTGGTGTAACATGAAAAACATACAGTACAAACACAAACAGGTATTGCTGCCAGACTGCAAATAAAAAGGTGGAGTAATAGGTTCCATCAGTTTATTTCAACATTAATTTTTTAAGTAATTCAGATCCTGGACTCCATGGCATTTTTTTTTAATTAATACTTAAAATGTCATGCTCCCTTTTCTCCTGAAAAAGCAGAAGCCAAGACAGACTATTTCTATTTGTGGAAGACAAGGCTTAAATGAGAATATTTGTTTTCCCAATTTTGGTGTTCACTTTATAACAAGGCATTTTTCTAGCAAACCCAAAGGAAGAATTAAATTAGTTATTAAAGTAGTTACTAAATGGACTGTAGCAGCTGCAGCCTGGGTATTACAACTTGCACATCTAGTTGAAAACAGGCTGACAAGTTTCTACCTTAGCTTGCACAGTTAAATAATCACAAGTCTGATAGTGCAGATTTTCATTAATATTTGTTTAGAAACAATAGATTTCTGTGCCAAGGTTTAGAGCCATATATCTAATTCCAGAATCAGGCTATCCTTATTGTGAGTTTAAACTGGTAAACATCAAAAAATTTAGAAGAAGCAAGGTCAACTAGAAAGCCAACTGGTCAAGCAAACATTTTCTCACTTGAAAGATAAACTTATTTTCCTTTTTCTTTCCCTTTCTTTACCCACACCCCCAAGAGAACTCTCAGCCAGCAAGACAATCAAAGTGGAAATGTACTTCAAACACATTCAGCCCAACCAAGTTTTCACTGCTGTCCTTCTTGGTGGTCCGTCATATGGAATGGTTTTAATACTTGGAAGCAATACCTTAAGTGTCAGAAAACAAGAACATTTTATTTCTGCAAGAAAGCTTTCCAGTACTACTAGTATTTTGGAATAGAAAAAAATTCCTTGTAGTAGATTAAAAGGTGAAAAGCCAAAAGAAATCAGAATGAATACTAGGAAACTATTCCTTATGGCAAGATTCAACATGTATCTCAAAGTTGGAGAAAGAGCTATTACTTGTATATTTATTTCATTATTTCAATTACTTTCATATATTTATTCAGTTATTTAATTATTTTCATGAATGGTAGGAGGTGGCATAATTTTTTCAATCTCAAATTTCCAACAGCAGTTGAAATCTTCGTTTATGCATCAAAATCTGGTACCAAGTTAGGTTTAAATTGCATTGACTCAGTAGAATTTCAGAAATGTAGGATGCAAAGCACATTACTTACAATACATCACTTGGTGAACAATACAGAAGCCTTTAGAAAATGTCAATTTAAACATTTCTACATTTTTGTCCTTTGGGATCCCTCAGAAGTATTTGCTTTGACTCACTGTTTTTCCCTGAAGATACAGCAGTAAATGTGTCAAAACTATAATGTCCCACTCTATGCAGATGTCACCCCAGTGAATCAATGTCAGTATTTAATCAGATCTTTAAAGGCATTTTCCTCTGTAGTCAGAGAAGTGGTAAAAAAATATATTCTCTGAATTTTTAAAATATCTAGCCAAGGAATTTTATCTTCATGTAATTCTTAAATACACACAGAGCAACAAAATATGCAAGGAGGTTAGTGCAGTCCTGCACAAAAATGAGAGCACAATCTTGCCAGATTAAACCAGAACAAAATGTACTATCTTGCATGTACAACATGAATCCATGTGTAATTCTGCTGGGCTAGAGCAGAGTACAGTGTGTTCCTATTAATATTTACTCATCTTTCATTTCAAACTGTAAGCTTGTCATTTCAGATAGCAAATACTTTTGAATATTTAAGTAACAGCTAGTTCTATTTTACTGAGATTACTTACTAACAAAGGAATGAATGATTCTGATTAAACTGGCTCCCTTCTTGAAAAATATCACACACAACAGCCAAAGAAAACCCCTTTGAAACATTCCTGTGTTTGGAGGATGTAAGGAAACTAATCTTGGATCATGACAATGATGATGCTGCTATATAAAAATATTATCCATCTATCCCAGGAAATTTTACTGGCCTGGATGAAAGGAACAGGGAAAGGGGGAAAGGGCACACTTGGGAAGATGGGGATCAATGGTTCTCCTGCAAGTGTCTCAAGACTGGCTAGCTAAAAGAACAGAGGCTGTGAGCCACCCTCTTCTCCACCTCCATCCCACAGTCTCAGGAACCTCTCTACCCTTTTATCTGTTCTGTTCCCTTCCATGGACACAGGAGGAGGAATCACCTCCACAGCAGAGCAGATCACACTGATCTCATTTTACTGGAGTCAAGTGCACAAGGTTATTTCAGTTTTCAGGTGTAATTTGGCATGTACAGGAACAACAGGACTCTGTAGGGATGCCCAGTGGACAATTCTGGACATCAGGGAAAAGGAGGGAATGTATTTCCCAAAGGCCAGAAGCCTTTCACAGTAGGACAAAATAGAAAATGAACTGCTAAAACTAAATTAAGGAATTAAGGTGTGTGAGAAGATGCTGCTGCATTCTTTATTTATGTGGTAACCTTCCACTACTGATTCCACTTCTGTGTTGGATAGGTTAAAATAGGCTTTTAATGTATATCTATTCCTCTCTTTTTATTCACCTGTGTATTCTTATCACATTTATCATATATCAAACATATCCATCCCAGTTTATAAAAATTCAAGTGATTACCCAATGAAGGATTTTCACACCCTAGTTTTAAAATTTCCATCCATTCATACCAGTAAACATCAAAAGAGAGAGTTGAATGAAACACAGAAAACAAAGATCTAGTTTTCTGACCCAGTTGGACCATGATACAATTGAGTTTTGTATTAACATTTCAGCAAAAGTATAATTAAAGCTGTATATTATTACAAACCTATGATTTCCTAGAAAATCAAGGAAAATCTTTCTATTCACCAAAAAAATCCTGGTTTACTTGCAGGAAGGTAAAGCTACAGATATAGATCAGTTCCCATCTGCATTCAATGTATTCATAACTTTTAATAAATAATGCTTAGGAATGGAATTTTCTTTCAAAAGAAACTACTGCTAATACAGTTGCTTTTACTTTCAGCATTTTGATGTTTCAGCACCACTTTCAGTTCCAGGAATTCAAACTTAATTTCATACTGCTAAGTGTCTGGGAAGACCAGGCTTCAAAACTAAGTCACATTTATGAAAGAACAGAAGCTGGCCATATACTAGATCCAATTCAGATCTCAATGGAATTAATGGAAAGCTTTCCAGCAAATGGAATTCTTTCCATCAAATGGAATTGAGCTTGGAACTGGCTTCTTTATAGAGCTATGCTGGTATTTGAGGGTTTTTCAAGGGGATTCATTTTGTTTGTTTTTTAATCAGCTATATTATTCACATAGTCCAACCAGTCTAGTCAAAGACTCAGACTAAGCCTCTGTTATACTTGATTTATCAACTTCTCCAAAACATGCTCCACTAAATGGAAACTATTTTGATCAAAGTGTATAACCTTTATAGTGTTTTTCAACTACTGTCATTAAATGCAGCCTGAGTTGCAGCTGCATTTTACTGTCCTACAAGTTATTGCTTTCCCAGGTGTTTGGTCCAAGGAAGGTCCTATCCAAGAACCTTTTCTGTTGATAATCAAGACCCTCTAGGGAAGCAAAAGTATGAATTACTGTAAACATTTAAACTAAATTCAAATAGCTCACTGTGGCTCAGCATGCTTTCTATTGTAGTTTTTCTGCTTCCTTTTGTCTAAAAGCATTGTCAGTTTAAAGCTGAAATAAACTCACCTTAGTTCTCTCTTTTAGGATAGTGATGAGCAAACTATTTTCTCCAAGTAGCTGCTGCAAGAAGCCCATCTTTCAAAATAAAACTGCCCATCACTGACAGAACCATACCTTGTGATGCAGGGAATGTTTGGCTCTTCTCTCACTTCTACAGGGAGTGTTTCCCAACAAATTCCCTCCTTTTACATTAAGAAATGTACTGTAAGTGTCTATGAATGTAATTCAGACAGTTTTGATGTGAAATTCAACTGACTCCTGGAACACATTGTGTTATGAGTAAATTTCCACAGCACGCCACACATTTCCTAGGTTTACTTCAGATCTTTTGCCAAGATTAACAGCATCTCTTTCATGTTGCTTTCTTTACATTTATATCTATATTCCATGTTTAACAATGTTTCTATGGGTCTGGAGAAAGCATTAAAATTTTTCAACTTAAAAAAAAAATTTGTTTCTTTCTAAACAGTGTTCCATCCACTATTACACTTCCCATTTTTTTTTTTCATTATTTGCCCAACCCTCCCTTACAAAAACTGCATTAACTAATACAATATTATGACTTTTCACAAGCTGGAAAATGCAAAACCTGCCTAACACTGATTTTTCCATTAAATAAAACAAATTGGTTTAAGTCAAACAATTCACAGAAAGGACAATCACTTTTAATTGTACACATTTTGCAGATGTAGCTATAAACATCCACTAACACATCACTAAAATTGCTGCTTTTGTCTCCATTACATCCTATTAATATTTTCCAAAAGTGGTTTTATTTATAATTTATGCAACTAAGTGCCTTAATTTGGATTTTGCATAGTGTGTTATTCAACTTGCTATAAATTTGATGTACCTTCAAAAGATAACACACACTATTTTGATCTGTTTCACAATAATCTTTATCTCAGAGCTACATGAATGAATCAATCTCAATAATTTTCACACATGGCACACTGACCTGGTCATCATAACGGTAAGTGAGGAACTGTTCCCCCGTGGTATCTTCAAGAAAACTCCCCTGTGGAGAAAGTGCAAACTCAGGCAAGAAGTATGCACCTTGGGACTGCTCTGCTCCTGTCTGTAAGAAATTCAGAAAGGTCACGTTACACCTACTACAAACATAAGTAATTGTTTTAAAAATTTATGCATATAATTACAAAATCTAGACATGAACTTCTAGAGGAAAAAAACCTAAAAAGTGTTGTGCTTTAATGCATTTCTGGGTGGGTGTTTTGCTGTGATGGAGACATGCTAAATATCTACAGAGGTTCAAACCAAAACAAGATACCTCAATAGCAGAATAATCTACTAAACCAAAGGACACCATCTCTGGCTTATCAAACATCACTGCACAAAGACATTCAAAAAGCAATATTACATTTTCTTTTTCTTTATACACTTCACTAGAGAAGAGCCTACTGCAGGTAACAGGCTTTTGGTTAAACACAACATACTTATTTTGATAGAAAGACAGAATCATAGACTAACTCAGCTCAGAAGATATCTTGAGGCTTCATGTAGTCCAGTAGGGTAACCTGTGAAGCCATGACACCATGAATTACTTTCCTATCTTGCAGCAAGATATTGCTGCAAAGAAGAAATGGGGGGTGGGAATGACTGGAGTGAACACAGGCAGTGCTGTATATTAGTTCAGGATGCTATTCACAGCTGGGCAAGAGCATTTGAGAACACACTGGGAAAGAAAAAAAGGCTTATTTCAAGCACAGAGGAGTTACTTCTGTCAGAATCATAGCTGGTACCTCCAGCTGGGCTGTCTGACACCTGGGCCCTGATTAGAGGAACAGCTTTTGCTTAGAGGATCTGTGCCTGGTCAGCAATCACAACACACCTGAAGTGTGCTCAACACACCCTGCACATGCTGAGCCAACACTATCTCACTGCACTGGAGCTCTCAAGCAACCCAAATATTCTGCACAGACTCTTCTGCCCTTATTCCCTCTGCATTTAACACTGCCCTGAGAAGCCAACTGGTTTGCATACTAGAGAAAATAAGCAATAATCTTTTGAATGCAGAATATTGAGTCCAGCTATGTAGTGAGGACAGGGCAAGGAGATGAACATTACCTTCCAAAATGCTGAAACCTTACAGGGAAGAAAAAAAGGCCTGAAATGTGCAAGTTACTGCTGGACATTTACCAATGAATAAAGTTAATAAATAGGAGTGTAATTAAACTGTATATTTTGACATTTACAAGAAATCAGGCAGTTGCCATCACCCAGTTTCTAAACTCTTGGCTAGAACTGTACCAAATATAGGTGCCAGCTAACTAGAGATTTCTAAAGTAATTGACATAATTTAAAGCAGTTTGTGGTGGAAAAGGAAGGTAAAACCTACTGCACTTTCTCTCTTGCAGTAAGAAGCTCACAACTTATCTCATAAAAAGCAGATGGCATGTCATTTGCAGGATGGTCTGGAGAAGCTTACAGTGCTTTTGCTTACCCTGTTGAGAGCTGTCAGCTTCTCAGACTGCAAACCCCATCAGTCATGACAGCATCAGATTAACATACTTGGTTTAAATCAAGCACTCTTCATATAAACGAGAAATAGCTTGCAAAGGACATGTCTAGACTAGGGTAAAGGTCATATTTCAGCATGCAGGACTGAACAAGATTGTAAAGAGGATTTTTTTCATCAGGCCTACATAAGAGTAATTCACATTCACACTGCATTATCATTACATTTCTATAAAGCTTATTGCAGCAGAAATCTCACTTTTACACTTTAGCCAACTGACCTTATTTATCATAATTAAGTGATAAAATACAGAGAACAAAGCTACATTTGGTAGCAACAGCTTCCCCGTAAGGCCACTAGAAGAGGTCCCCAGCTCTGCTTCCTGCTGAACCCGAGCCTTGATCTGAACCTAACCCAGACATGGAAGGGGCTGACATAATCTGGCACCTTTCCCCACTGGTTTCACTGGGCTATCCATTGATCCTATGTGAGGGAATATGGCAGTGATGTAATCCTATGATTTCAGCACAGGGCTAATGGATAAGAGACATGCATTCTAAATCTCAGGTGGCCTGGGTTAAAGTACTTATCATTTCTACCTCAGTTTTGCCAGGTGTAAAACAATTACAGCATCTATTGACCTATCTTAATGGTGTGTTGTTTAGTTTGTATTTGTAGAATACTGTGGGAAAAGAATCTTGTTTAAGCATTAGTGATTTATAACAATATTTTTGGAAGATTTGCCTAACTCACAGGCAGAAGACAACCAAAATTATCCCATCATACTTCTTAGCTAATTGTATCTATCACATCATTGCCTAACTTCTCATAGGATACATACCAATAATCTTGCTTGTATTTCTCATCTTTGTAATTTAAACATTTAAAATACAAAGTCTTTGGACATTAATCAGCGTTATGCTTTGAATATAAAACATGCCAACATTTGAAGCTGAAACAGCAATTTGATAAACATAACTAGGGGTTTCTAACACACATTCCATTTTCTTGTGAAAAGCTAATGAGCAGCTAGGCACTTGAGGAGCAGAGGAATGCTTGCTAGATTCAGGCAAGCAAAACCTGGCTTCCAAGAGTGGAAAAATTCAGTGTAAAACGTGGATACTTTATAAGGTTACTCAGGAGGTTGCAATGGAAACTGATTGTCAGCTGCAGCAATAGGTACTACTACCTAAGTCAAGTAAGAAAGCATACAGCCAAATAATTAATTTTAAACATAAAAAACAAACACTAAGAACACACTATCGACTGTCATAGCAGACTGATGTTGAAACCAATGAATTACAACATCTGATAAACAACCCAAATTCAGAAGTTAATTAAAAAAAAACAAACAGATCTTCAAATGTTCAAAGAACTCTCTCATATCCACTCACCAAAGCAGCAGAAAAACATTTGTGCCCTCTAGATGCAGGCACCTTCAAATAAGCTGCATGTTCCTAATGCACTTTTATTCATACATTATACTGAGGATAAAATATAATGTTTCCACTTAGTCCATTTTATTCCCCACTGAGGAATCTACCAATGCTCCTTATGAGGCTTTTATATTTCTATGGGCACTTTGGCTTAAACATAATTCAAATTTCAGCAGTCTATGGGTTTATAGTATATTTGAGATCATCTCTGAATGACTTAGCTAATCTGATATAAATTCATGTTTTAAAGTAAAGACTATGAGTGCAAGTTTCAGAAAACAATTACATTTCATGCTAGTGTTTCAGGTCTGTTTGATGGCCAGTTTAATCTCAAAAGCTTTAAATTAAATGTGTCAAGTTACAAGTACACTTAAGATTTAAAGCAGGCATTTTAAACCAGCTTTTGAGATCTTAAGCATATGAAGACAGTAGAAGGTGCTAACATAGCCCAAGCAGATATAATACTAATCTCTACATAAAATTAATTGACATTAATATATAATGGAGGAAGAAAGTATATATTACCTACTGACAAAAAAGAAAAGATAAAAGCTGGAAACAGATCAGTGTTTGAAAATCTTTCTAGTCGATTAGGACATGTAACTTATTGGTCAGAAATTGAAAAAAAAATAAGGTTTTCCATGCTACATCTTTCTGCCTATGTGATCAAGGAGAGCTATCCTGATCAGCAGAAGTGGCAAGTGTGAAATGGCACTGGGCTTATTCAAGCTTTATGCTGGAGCACAGCTTTGATCTCAGGCTGTGATTGCTTCCTCTCTCACCACTCCCCACCTGAGTGCTGAAAGACCAAATTACTCTTCCACTTTCAATTGCACAGGACACAAAGAATTGCCTGTATCCAAGCCTCTGGTTTTAGATCTCCTTCCACCAAGAGCTGCACATTGTTTTGGCAGCTGCCCAGTTTCAGTGCTCTGTAGAACACTGAGTAGAAGCATCTGCTCGAGTTGCTGGATTTGAGGATTTTATTTTATTTTATTTTATTTTATTTTATTTTATTTTATTTTATTTTATTTTATTTTATTTTATTATTGAGAGTAAGAGGAATGGTCACTGTGTGCTTCCCAGCCAATACTGCCATTAGCTAGAAGCAAGGCTGGGAAGGACTGACCTCCCACACACAGCTGAGCATCTCCCAGTGACTGAGCACAGTAGGTGCTGCTGGGGCACAACTTCTGGTTCATTTGACCCAAAATTAATCCCACTGGCATATTCTGAAACCACCACACAATGCAAAGTACTTTAACTGCTCTTTTTTTTCCTTAATACCCAGGATTCATGTTAACTATTGCCATCCAGCTTATTTAAAATTATCAAATCACTAAACTGTAGAGTTTTCCATTACTAAAATTTATAAATATTAATCACTGGTCATTCCTTTCAAGTTAGAGAGTAACAATTTCATCCAAGGATTTAAACTACTATTGTAATTTCAGATAAATTTTAAAATCTGGTTTAGTCTACTGTTCTTGGAGATAATTTGAGACTAAAGCCCATATAAAGCTCAACCAAACCTTGTAATTGCATGCTACTATTCTTCTTAATCACAGCCACCAGGAGACTTGAAAGTGATTGTTCCATATTTATATATAGAAAGCAGCAGCTTTAGAAAGAGAGCTTTCTACTAAATCTGAGCTGTGAAGGTCAAGAAGAGGAGAAAACAGATGCAATGTCTCAAAGAAATTACTTGAACATAATTAGAAATCAAACATTAATATTTCAGGTACAGAGGAATTTTTAATTTTAGAGTTTCTTGGCACCAAGAACCACATACAGAGAAAAGTAAGAACTCTGCTGTTACGTACACTTAAGACATATAAACATTACCTAGATTTAAATCAGTCATTCCCTAACTAAGCCTGTGTCCTTGTTAAATTGGGAGCATAATGAGAGCAAACTGGAGGAATGCAGTGGAAAGCTTCAGAATGATTTATTTCAAATGCTGAAAATTACAAATACTGTATTCTTCCTGAAACTGCCTCAATACCTTACTTTTAAAAAGAAACACAGAGAAAAGATAAAAGGTTCAATCAACAAAAGCTTTACAGTTATGCACAACTGCACTACCCTGCCCAAAGTAAATTCTATAAAGAAAAGACAAATACAGTGAAGGCAGTTTGCTTTCCATAGTTTTGTGGCTCTTTTATTAGTTCTTGTTGGAAGTGGAAAATGGGCAGTGTTCACTTCCAAAATCATTGTTTTAGGGGGATGGGGGGGGGGTGGAAGTTGAGAAAAGTAAAATGAGAAAAACTATCTGCATTCTTAATGACTTGTAAATACATGTTTGTCAGATTAATATGCACAGCAAGTCCAATCATATACCAAAATGTGTGTATTCCCATTTAATTCAAGTTAAATATCTGTCTCCTGAGCTGCTGCAGCATTTGATTTATGCCCCAGGGAAGTAATATACCAGCTAAGTAGCAGTTCAGTTTAATGGATTTTCAAGGACTCCAATACAAAAAATGTTAGATAGAGCACAGCACTCCAGCTTCATCACAACATGAAAAAGTGAATTTGCAGATAAACAATGTCATATCAACAGAACTTTGGCTATCTCCAGAGCAAGCAATCCTGATGAATAAATATCTAGTAAGAGTCAGATTAGCTTCTGTCATGGCCAAGATCTACAGAAACAGCTTCCTAATGCTAGACACTCTGAAACATTTAAAGACCCTGCAAGTGAACCGAGTTTCCACAGAAGCTGCCAGCAGCTCAGCATTTCTGCAGACCGGGCCAATTATTTAATTATTAATATTAAACTAAGAGGCCAGCATTTCAAATCAGAATTAAAGTATAAATGTCATTTCTCCTAGAAAATGAAAGAAGACTTGGCTAAACTGAAGTCAAGCACTTCTTCATAGAAGAATCCTGAAAGAAAACTTGGCTGTCAGATTTAATCAGGGAAGTCACAACTGAGACAATGAGACAATCTGAAGCACTGAGTCAAAAGCTCTGCTGGGGACTGAACTAGAGTGGGACACTCAAGGATTGTTCTTCCATGTTGCACACTCTGTCTTAGTTAAAAGCAGACTTAAAACATGTCTGATTTAAGCCCAAATCTAATTACTTTTCCTCTCATCTCTCATTCTAGGCCTGCTTGAATGTGAAGAAATAAAACAAGGAAAAATGTGCCTCTGAGTTGAAAATACATACAAAGATAAGAAAAAGACAATTCTTAAATATTTTGGATAAGCCGCCGTTTTTCCAACACAGTAAAATACTGCCAGCAAGAACTTAGAAACTGATAGTTGAGCTTTTGTTTGAAGTGTCTATCACTGAAAACTGAATCTAAGCTGTAACTATAATCATATTCACAGCTGCAGGAAAGCAACTGCCTACATCATCTGCGCTGCTCAAACCATCCTGTGCCCATTTGAGCACTCGGAGTCGTTCCAGTGGCTGGAATGTGCTTAAGATCACGTCACAGAACAAAAGTGCTCAGCCTAAACCTTTCCTCAGGCTCTCAGTTTGTACAGCCTTAAGCCAACACTGAAACAGGAAGAACAATGCAGATCATTTAGTTTTTAAATTAAGATCCCATCTTTCAGTCTTTTCAAAAGGACATTTCTACCACCATTTTTCTTGATTAAATGTAAATACATTTTCTTTGGCATAGCTTGGGCTGCAGACTGAGATCAACACACTTTGAAATCTTTTTCTGCACCCTCTAAAATTTATACTAGTGATTAAGCTTTTGGATATTTATCAACAATTACTTATGTTTTCTCTTGCTATTGTCTAGCTAAAAGATTAAACATTTCACTGAAAGGCTACAGCAGTATTTAGTCAAAACTTCATTTACTTTCAAAACTCAGCTTAAATATCCACTTCTCTTCATATTTCTAAAAGAAATATTTCTAAAAGAAATATGAACCCTGAAGTTTTCCTTCTTCCAGTGTAGCTTCTTCTAAACTGTGTTAGGCAAGCTCTGCCTTCTTTTCAAAGAATTGATCAGATGTGCTTAAAATTTGCTCCAAAAAGAGCAGCACCAGCAGACTGAAGCTGCTCCCAGTGAGATCAGTGGCAAAGTTCCCAGGGACCTCCCCACAGAACCAGGGCCCAAATCCAGCTGCAGCAGGACAGCATCCCTTGCAATGTAACACTGGTGGGTCTGTGAGCAACACTGCTCACTCCATTCTGTCTAGATTTGTACAAATAAGAGCCAAGGGGAAAAATTCAGCACCCAGACAAGACAACTCCAGAACAGTTCACTTCCAATTATTGTCAGAAAGTTAGTGTCTGTGGATCAGATACTGCTTTCAAAATATGCAATACCCAATTATTTCGCCAAATCTTTAGCTTAGCCTTAGGGAATGGGGAAGGGGCAGAACAATGTTTAGATCCAGAACAATCTACACTGGTGAGTGAAGATTCTACCTGCATGTCTACATGTCCTCCAAAGCTTGTGATTTGGGGGCATAGAAGTGGTTGGGAGATTTTTTTTTTTTTTTTTTTTTTTTTTTTTTTTTGTCAAACTGAGAAGCTGCTTGTCTACAACCACGATTGCGGGTCCAGTTACATACTGGAGGAAACTGGAGGCATAATCTTTGAGGAAGTGCAGATTTCTTTACAAAAGGCAAGAAAGGAGCATAGTTTAAGCATATGTAGGATCACAGTCAGAGGCAGCTGGATTATAAAGCTCAAGAAATATACTCATGCACTGAATGAAGAGTCACATTGCTTAAGGAGCAAAGCAAAGAACAAAATGAAATGAGGAAGGATGTAGGGTCGTTCCTTTAATGGATGGAAGAAGCATCCACCATGAAGGGCCAAGACACCCCAGTAGCTTTGGCAGGCCATGCATTAACACAGACCTCAGGATTACTCAATAACACCACAAAAAATGATGAATAGAGGCATCATAAGAAGAACAAGAGGCTGTAGAAACCTAATCCTTTCCTAGTGAGATAAATAGCACTCAATTGGCTTGCAAGATCAACATCACCCCTTCCTAATAAATTACTTCCTCCTCATTGCCTTTCCCAGACTGGAAGAATTACCTTAATGCTGAAGAAAGGATATAAGAAAGGTGTGAGTGTTCCTAGGTAACTAAAAGTAGCAGTTAAACAAAAATCCTCCTAAAAACTAACTTTAAGCAAAAATTCTGGGCAGGTGAAACTTCATGGCACCATTTTGTTAACGATTCTGTACAGCACCTGTAAAATGTCTCTTTGTTTTCACCTGGCCACAGTGACATGCCCACACTGGTGTGACAGCAGGATTCAGGATTTAAGGAAAAACACCTTCTACCACATACAACCAACTTTTCTTCATGCAGGTCTCAACACCCCAAGGAAGGCAATAGAGATGGTAGCAACTTGTATATTTATATGTGAGCAAAATGGGACTTAGGACACTGTGGGGTACTGCCAAAGTGTGTTAGCCACCATCAAATAAACAGGATAATGGTGAGGGGATGCAAGACTTCACTCAGTACTTGGTTCCTACACAGTATATTATACAGAACTAAAAAATACACTTAGTTCTTATATAGTCCAGTATTATTGTACTATTCTTCAAGACATATTGTGTGACTCAAAGTTGTCAATATCTTAACTTACAATGGCTGCTCTCAGGAGAGTCTGGGACTTCTGACTCAGATTTTCCCAGTTCTTTTTAATTTAAATTATAACCTTAATGTTATTAATGTTATGTTATGTTAGTATGATTATTTATATTTAATTTCCTTTTGAGTTTTTTCTTTAATAGTGATATAATTTGAACTGACACAGTAACACGCTTTTCATATACTTCAGTTGAAATTGTGCCTAAGGGCAGTGAAATTCTCATCCATAAGCTGTGTGAAGAAAAAAACTGGCACTCAGAAGCCAAACACCTGCTAGAACTAGTGGCTGATCCAGATTTTTAAGAGAATTCCTGTTGCATAATGAAAACACAAAGAAGGGAAATGTGTGGGGTGATGGAATGGTATTAAAACCACGGCACTTAGGGGGAAAAAAAGAATCCTAAACCACTATACACTGCAGAGCTAAATGCTGAAGATTTTGACATTAAAGTTGTTCATGAGTGCAATTAAAACCAGATACTTTTGTCATGTGAGGAAACCTGAACAGTGACTATCATACATTGCAGGGCACTGCCATGCTTTTCACTGCTAATGACAGGGAGTTTTCTCCCTGTCCTCAATCTCTGTCCATCTGCTTCTGATTCAGGTGGCAGGGAAAAATTGGCAAGTATTCAGCCCCCAGAAAAGGCTGCCCTAGCACTAGTAATTTTTCTTCATTGCATACTGTTTATACAATGTTGTCATCAGCAACAGTGTGGTGTTTATCATGAACTAAACAGGTAGATGAAATGGATGGAATTGTCCTGCTACTGTAAAGGACTACAAATTCTCATAATAGAAATTGACCTGGAAACAGGCAAACTCTCAGCCACCAAGAGCTGGAATAATTTCTCAGCAGGAAAATACATCTTTGTCACAACTCTTTTTAAGATCAAATAGCCCAAAGTTCAAGTAGAAGAACCTGAAGGGCATGCAACTAAGCATCTTTGACAGATCAGGAAGATAGAAAACTTCTGATAATCAATATTTACCATCAAAAACCTTCTCAATGACTGAACAGTCCTGTAAGTGCCAAGAGAGCTTGGGCTAATTCTGCTCTTCATCCACCTTTCTCAGCAGAGCACCAAGAGCCCCTGCTACCATCAACATTTATTTCAAGAGGAGCTCTGGAGCGGGGTGTATCCCAAAATTCTGCTTACAAAGACAGACCACCCCAAATAAGAGCAAAAATAATTAAAGTAGTTCTCCTCCCTGCTACCTCTAGCTGAAGAATCCTCTCTCACCTGGAAGAAACCAGACTGCACAGAAATGCCCCAGCCAGATGTTCACTCCCAGGCTCACTTAGGATTTCCAACAGCTCAGCACACAAATGCATTTAACATATGGTGAGGAAAATGTGATTTTTCCACTGTTAGTTTTCCACTACTTCTGATAATTTTAATGATACTAACCCAGTTCTTTGTCTACTCTTCTTTCTCCACTGCAATAAGTCCCTTTGCAGGGTTTATGGACTGAGCAGCCTTGCACATTGAGTTGGTCAGGCACATTTTCACAATAAGGAAGCATTTAAATGGTCATGGTTCTGCTGTAGGAATGTTGGTTTAAGGCTATTAATAAGGCACATGAGGTGAATGCCTTTCAGCCAAGCACCCTCCACGTGTGCACACCTGCTTCAGCATGATTTTTAAAAGAAATTCCCAAAAGAAACTGTTCATAGCACACAGTCTCTAAGTCTCAAACACACTTCTGCAAATACTCTAAAGGTTTTAAGCTTTTTGTGCTTTACTGGTGTCAGGAATTCTGATACACCAACCACAAGGCAAAGCACGCTACTTCATAATAAATAATTTTTCCCTGAGAAATTACTTTTGTCTTATCATTCATCTGCCACTTTGAGATTAGTGACAGTGACTTCCAGTATCATCATTCCCACCTGATGTGCTACTGCTGAAGTGGTTTCCCAGACTGAGGCCCACTGTTTAAACACTGCAACTCACTTCTCCAAGCACTCTAATTTAGCTACATTTAAATCTCAGCTTAACTATTCCTTCAGTCCAGTGATGCCAGTCTTGATATTTATGATCCATCCATTTTTCAGCTTCCCCTCACTTTTTTCAAGGGAGAAAGGGTGATTGTTCAAGTATATTTCATCTTTCTCTCTTGCCAGTGAAAGCATCTCAAGCAGGGCAAAGTTTTAACCATGTGTTGTACTGAGCCAGACACACAATGCAGCATTAAAAATTAAATGCTAACTAGAAAAAGGTTCAATAACTGCACAAAACCCAAATAATGCAACTGTGTTAGAGGACATACCATTAATCTGAAGACTGTTCCCTTCCTGGTCACAACTCATTTACCAGCATTAACTGACAGCCTTTCACATGTACACTCACTAATAAGCCACTACTTAGATTACTCTGCTTTAGCAGCAAAGCCCAGAGCAATTAAAAGCTCACATGACAGGCACTGCAGGCATCTGTTCACTGACAACTGTAAAGACTAATGGTCATTAGTTTAATGACTCATTTTTATTCTTCTATACAATGTGTACAGTAATGCTGGAGGACTGATATGGTGAAGGGGAAAGGGCTCTTACTGAGGTGAGAAAAGATAAACACAGGCCCTGCTGCTGGAAAGAATGAAATAAATCCTCTGAATGAACCAGAATTGCTGAAATGTTAAAAGACACAGCTGAGCAAGTCAGACATAAAATGAAAATAGAAACTGCTAATTCAGAGCAGGGTGCCTGCTCTCATCAGGATAGTTTCAACACTACAACTTTATCACCCATCTTCCACGTCCAAAGGAATTTTATTAAGCAATTGTAGAATGATTCATGTGATTATAGAAAAGCATTCAATGAACAAATAAAGGATAAAAAATGGACAGCATTTAGGAATATCTGTAATTCAAAGGCAACACATTGTCTAAAGCTTTGGAATTTAAAAATGTACAATGCCCTATTAAATGCTCTGCATTTTGTTTAAATATTTTACACACCAAGTATATTCCTTGTGACTGATCTCATTATATAGTAATTTTAGTCTTTGAATGGTCAATATTTCAAATGCACCAAGTAAGAAGTGAAACAGTTATCACAGAAGGAACATGGAAAGATGGGCCCTGTGATTGTATTCCTACTCACTCATCTTGTATTCTCATTCAAGCAGCTGAGTGAATTGCTTCACTCTGTGTGCACTGCTCTGGGAACTTGGCCCCCACATCCCCAGTTTGTGATTTGCCAGTACATACCACCTGCACTCTGAGGAGCGGAAAACCTTCCTGTGGAGGAATATCTTCCCATCCTGTGTGGGTGTACAGAAGCAGATGTGTATGTACAATGGATAGTTCCCAGGACAGATGAACTGAGACATATCATAAGTCATGCACTGCCTCCCAATTATGATTATCTTTCTACAGGAAATTTAACAGAATAATTTTAGTCCAGAATATCACTCTGGAGTTTATGATAGCATAGCAGATGGACAGGAGGGTAAATGGTCACTTCCTTCCCTTTACCTGCAGTTTGAAGGAACTAACTGGGGAAGTGACAACTTTTCAGGAGGTACCAAGTTATGGCACTTCATGAACCTACCAGCAGCTGAAACTTAGAGACCCACAACTGAACATGAAGCACAGACTGTCGTAAAGCTACTGAAAAACCCCCCTGATTGAACAGTAAAGGCTGTAGAGGGACTGACTCTTACTGCTGCTGCTGGTACATTCAAATCTCTTAATACATTTGCCTGGCATGCAAAATGAGCAATCAGCTCTAAGTGCCATGGACATCCTTTGCAAGGAGACTCATTCAGCCTCTCCTGCTCCAGCCAATTGGAAAACACCACTATTTTGCTCAGAAGTAGGATGAGTACTAAGGAAAAGCTTTTCAAAAGCAGTTTTTATATACTGAATTCTAAAAGAGTACACATAATCTTGGGTTTTGCCCTTGACCTTGTCTTTTGAAAAACTGTCATGCCTCTTGTAGGACATGGGATACTCTGCTCACTACTTTTAAAACCAGCAAGGGCCAGGGGAAATGTGGAGTCCCCAATACATGCCCCATGTCTAACAGTGGTGCAAGATCATCTCTTGTATATCTAGCAGCTGCTCTTTTACCACTACCATTTGCACTTAAGTTTAAACAGAATTCTTGACAGCATAGTTTAATTTTAAAGATTTACAGAAGGGCACTATTCCTACAGAATATTTTTCAACTATTCCTGAGCACTTTTGGAAGGATCTGTGGCAATAACCTCCCCTGAATTTTCTTATCCACAGTCAGCTCTTAGTTTGCCAGTACAAGCTAATGTGAGCTCAGAGGCCAACCCTAACAGCTCAGTATCTAAAGCTTTAGCATGGTTCCAGATTCTCATATGTTTGTCTTTAGCATTCTAAGACTTTTCAAAATACAGACAGAATCCAAGAACAATGGACTGTGCAAAGGGAGGGAAATAAATTCATCTGCCCTTTTATTTAATTGCAGAAGATTCCTTTTGCCCTATACATCTATAACTTCTCAGATTAAAGACAGCCACAACACTAGAAATTACTGAAGCTGGAAGCTTCACAATCTGGTGAACTTGAAGTGGTGTGAAATAATGTGATCTTACTGATTCAGTTGATCCATTCTCATCCTGCATAATTATACATTTCTTCATATTCTCCACTGCTTTGCAAATTGAAAACAATGAGTCTCACTGTTAAGCAGTGCTGGAGTTACCTATGGCAGTATTCCTATTTTCATTTGCACATTTTACAGGCCTGGTTTCCTCTGCACCCTACACAGAGTAAAATGCTATTACAAGAAGCCTAAACAGCAACCATTTTAAATAACAAGATCCAAATATAAATCTTAACCTGTGTATTTCTCTGCAAGATTGGCTGTACTTGGAATTATCAGTCCAGAACATCTCTATTTCAGAGCCCAGTTCTTTTGGCCAAGATAGATGTTCTTTTATCGTGATTATAGTGAAAAAAGCCAACTTGTTGGCCTGACTCAGGCTGTAATTATTCTGTGTCTTTATACAACCTTTTTATAGTTCCTGGTGGGAAGGCTGAAAGGAAATCCTACACATTGCACAAAGTCTAAAATTTTTTGCCCTCTTGCAGAAAACCCATTCAAAAATGACTGAATGAGACTTAGCCCTTCCCTATATGATTCTTCTTTCTTAGAGTTAATGCACGCAGTGATTTCCCACATTTTGTTACTCCAGCTTTAATAATAAAGATACAGACTGCAAATTATTCTATTAAAAATACAAACAATTAAAAACAAATCACCTACTTATATAAAACCCTCAAAGAAACAACTACATTCTTTAAAAGAGGGTGTGGGGCAATAATTAAATCTCCAAATCAAAAGTTCTAGGGCAAGAAGATTTAAGATAGTCTCTAAATCTCAAAATAGTCCAAAATTCTCCATATCTGCCATTTACAAACACAGAGTCATTCCAAATTACCTTGAAGTCATATGAATGCAAACTAATATCTATTCTAAATCAGTGTGTTCTGTACCAATACTTCCTGGGAGGCTGGGGGCCAAAGACATGTAGGAAAGGGTCTCCCTTACAGTTCTTTATAAGGTATAAAAATTACATCTTAAAAAATCTAGTAACATAACAGGAAACCTTGTGCTTAAATTCTAAAGTCTGTTGTGAGTGGACAAATAGAATATCAGGGCACCCCACTTAAACAAATAATCCACCTACTGCTACAAATTATATTTTTCTCTTCTCATATAGATGAAAAACAGCCAATTTGTACTATTTTCAGAATAATATTCAAGGAACAGAGGAAATTATATGTACAGCACATTTTAAACAAAGTCAAAATACAGAAACCAAATTCAACTTCAGTTGAGAAAAGTTTTAAAGAAATTAAAGTTAATAGAATAAACCCTCCTCTGTAAATCTCTTCTTATAATTTCCTTTAGTTAAAGATAACAGCATATTGGATTTAAGTCCATACATAACATATCAAGTGCTTTTTTTTTTTACAGAGGATCTATTCATAGCAGCTTGTATTTGCAACATATGCAGCAAATTATGCTATTAAACACTTAATTCCAATAAAGTTTAAATTTCACCCCTAACAATAAAGCTTGTACAGTTCTTGCTCTACTTGAAATCAGACTCTAGAAATAAACAATAAAAGTCATAGGTAGGTATCCTGACAATTAATAATTGAACATTTGAGATATATTGGAAATACAGCTGGTTATGTGGAAATGTTCTGATGAAATATTAAGACTAATCACTAAATTTTTTGCAGTCAGCAAATAAAAAAAATTAGAGTCAACATTACAAAGATGTAGGAAAATGTCAGCTAGGTGAAGGCCTTGCAATTCAGTTCACTTGCCTCTGAAAAACATGAGCTCTCATGTGCCCTTCAGAGCAGTCAGCACTGAGCCCACTGAGAGGCATCTGCAGCTTCAGAGCCTTGGGGAAGAGCTGAGGACCTCAGCCATAAAAATCCAGAAGGGAAAAGCCCCTTGTGCAGCACAGATCCTCTGGTACTGACAGTCATAGAAGCTGCACTGCTAAGACAGCTCTCCAAAAAGAGCAATAGGCACAGATGAGCTCCACCAGCATTTTAAACATGGAACAGAACAAGTATCAATGAAGAGAACTGGACAAATTTCAACACAAATACCTGCACAGAGTAATAAGTTGCTGAAAGCAAGATCCACTAGAATCAAAAATGTCCCCAGAAATCTAAATTTCATTTATACTTATTTCTGACCTATCTGGAGTTAATTATGAAGCTCTGAACAGCATTTTTTTGTAAGCTACTTAATTAAAAGAGTCAATTCCAACACAAAATCATGCAAGCAGGCCCATATTTTACAAAAGCTATGGTGCCACTGTAAGCCCCAGAGCAGGTATTCAGCCTAGAAAAACGCATTACCCTTCAACATGAGGCATCATTCCTTGTCCTTCTCAACCCCTGTTCTTATTCAGCTGTGCAGAGAGCTCTGATTGTGTCTAATTTCTCAACTAAAAATAATGCTGGGTTAAATCATTGCTTTATGCAGCAGCACTGTAACTTACATGTAGGAAAGAGTCCATCAGGAACCTGCAGCTTTCTAACACTTAATTCAGACCAAAACTCAGCTAAAGACAATCTGAGACTTTGTGCAATCACATATGCTACACATGCACATATTTCCATAGAGCATACACATAGAACATTTAAAAGAAAGTAAAATTTCAGCAGTGAATTGAGACATTGCACACTTGAAGCAGAAAGTTGTATTTTTCTAGGGTTGTTAAATGCTACTCGTAAAAAGATGTACTAGCTTTTCTCTGCAGGCAAAGGCAAGTCTTTGACAGGTACTAGGTACTTCTGATTTAACCTAAAGGTGCAGATAAAATTTCTCAGAATACAGATGTCCAACTCTTTCAAATCCACCTATCCCAGACACTGAAAAAAGAATTGGGTCCTTCTCACAAGAACAGGTTAATGGAACTGGACCTGTCTACTATCAGCTAGGGAATCCCATTATTAAAATCAGTAAATTGCTTCAGTAACATGGAATAAATTCATGAAGGTGTTCAGAGCAGTCTGATTTTGGGAAGAGCTGGGGAAGAACTAGCAGGTGCAAGGATGTTGCACTTAAAAAACTCTCTCAGGAGACTGGATAGAGTTGATGACATGGGAAACTTGGGTTGCCAACTTTCTACATAGTATATAACTCTGGGAAAATTAATTGGATTATGAAGGTCAGAGAGAGAGAGGCCAGCCCATTATTGAAAGATAATCTGATTGAATTTTGCCAATTTTATCTGAATGATTACTCTCCAGATGAAGAGCTAGTGCCACTTTTTCATGGCTGTTAGTCTTCTTTCTTCACTTCTCAGCTCACTTCTTTCACAAACCCATCTGGAACTAAGAAATCACATTAGTGGAAATTTCCCACAACTAAAGGGTTGGTTTTGTGCAGCCAGCTAAACTTTCTCCACGCTTAGTACAGCTTTTCTTGAGAGAAGATCATCCGAACTCAGCATCCTCACTCAGAATAAGGCAGTGTTGAACAGAAAAAGACAAGGCTGAGTGGTAACAGTGGAATCCAAAGGTTGGCTCTGCCTATTCTGACCCAGACACGCACATTACTAGTTAACATTTGCATAATTCATTCACATTATGTGCCAGAGGAATCTTACTCCATGAGTTAAATTTTATTCATAGCTCAGGTCTACATTAAAAATAAGACTGGGCTAATATGGAAGCAAAGACTTATAAAAATTGAAAACTCCCTTTGAAACACATGATTTCCAGTAAGTGCAGCTAGCAAAATGCAAAACACGGTCAACATTCCTACATCATGATGTCAATTTTCATATGCACAGACAAAATGCTGCTACATGTAGAAACCAGCTCTGTCTTCCTCACTGGTGGTATACTCATGTCTCCCTCTTTTCACACTCAGAACTCCACCATGCAGTGGAGAGTGCACTCCCTTAAAAAGTTCAGAGACATCTTCTGAAGATAATAATTCTGGCAAAAAGCCACATTGATTTTTAAAAAATTAGTTTTCACATTCTGCTTCAGTTCTCCTGAAAAACAATGCACATGCTCTAAGGACCAGATTTGATGTTTCCCTCTACAGCAGTTCAGAGGAATTCCTGCCAATAGGGATGGACCATAACACCTGATAAATGGTCTTCAGTGACACACAATAAAAAAGTGACATGTAAAAAAATGCAAATCACTTCAAACTTTTGCAAGGTTTATAAGCAACAGGAAAATTATCTTAATTATCTCTGCTTTTTTTTTTTTTTTCAGAGAGACAACTTCAGACATTTTTAAGAAAACAGCTGCAGGCAACATTCTAAATGCCATCTGTCCTTAGCAGTTATACCATAAAGAGATGGACTGATTCACACCACACAACAGGGAATATGACAGCCAACTAGTTAACACTAATAAAATTCAGCCTCAGTTTGCTTCCTATGGGAAGCTGAGTAACTTCACTTGTTACTCAGCTGCAGGATGCTGTACTGTTGAAGCAGAAAGCCTGAATTTTTGTAAAATAAGGTCTCACTTGTGGCACAGCAACCTCATGAAGGATTTTTTTCAGAACTGAGATCTTGAAGTGCCTGGAGTACAGGAGCCCTCATATCATCACTGATTTCAAGTGAGCTTTTGGCAGAGAAGGAATGATGAGACACTCAACAGCACAGCAGAAGAGGACTAGATCTTCTCTTTAGTGTTCCCAAAGACTGACTTTAACATTTGAAATACTAAAAAAGAAAGTTTGTAATTCCTACATTCCCCCATTTCTAAATAGTGGCATGTATGTGACACATTACAGATGGCTTACAGAGGTCTAAATTCAGCAAGAAAAATAAGCAATTGCAAACAAATGCATCATTGATGTCTGCTAAGGACATAATTCAAGCAAGTTCAAAAGATTAGAACAAAACTCACATGTTTTGTTATCCCAACTAAAGCCCTTCTCAAGATGGTTATCTGCAGGAAGAAATTTTCTCCAAGAAAAGCTTAATGTTCCAGGAACACCTCTTGTTTCCCTTGGAGAAGCCATGCAAGTTGGGGTTTCTTTAGTTAAAATATTGATTTTTATTTATGAGTTAAACAAAACTTTCCTTTTCATTGTCACACTGTATAAGGGAAAAGCTTTAAAAGGTTGGGTGTTAAGAACAGGTGATTCTAACAGGATATTGGAAAGGCCCATGAGACTTACAACATTAAGTAAAATGTATTTGCCCACTGATCTAATTGCTTACTAATTTTCAAATCTATTCCCACTAGATAACTAATGGCATTTTAAGCCCAGCTCCTGGCATTAAAAATACATTTATAGTTTCCTCCTAGCAGAAGATAAACAGCTGCATGGTAAAACCCCACATGTTAAGATAGCATTCTGGAGGTTTTCATTATAGTTTTAGCCAACCTATTGTGCTCCAAATTTAACTGAAAGAGGGAGAAAAGAGAAAGGGAAAAACATTTGGGTGTGCAGTTTCAAACTGAGGGGAAGGCATGTGCTGCCTCATGCAAGGAAAATGTCTGGAAAATTTGTGTTTTACAGAAGGACTAATCACATAATGAAAGTGGAACTTAAGCCATATTTAGTAAAATATCAGAAGCTGTGTCTCTCTTTATCTTCCTCAAGAAAATACTAGTGTTTATTTAAAAACAAGAAGCTATTCCAGCAATTAAACCTGAATTTCTTTGCATACTTGAAAAATCATTCTGAAATTCTAGCATTTGAAAATATGTCAGAAACATCCTAAAAATGTTGGCATGAAAAAATTAACAATATGAAAATGAAAAAATATTTCTGGCAGTCACAAAGAAGCTCAGAATGTAGGCACCCATTCAGGTTTAGAGCTAGTTCTCATGCCCAGGACAATCATCCAGATACTCCTGGATATTAGAGCATGTATTTTTTTTGTTAATTTTTAAATGATGATTCATAGGTGACAGCACATCTAGAGCTGGTTCTAGTTCAGTGGTGCTCAAGTGTAGCCCCAAGGAACACCAAAATGACCTAAGAACAGCTGAAGTGATTCAGACCAAGGAACCATTCAGTCTATCAGCTTCCAACAGCAGCCAATAACTGGACACTCAAAAAGAATGTCCGGAGCAAGAATGCTGCAATACTTTCCTAGACTCATTTTCCCAGCCTGTTGGGGTTTATCCATTTAGTACTATGAAGTGGATCTTCCCAGTACTCATCCTGTCTCTCCTAAAATCCATGTAACCTTCTACTCAAAAAGTATGGGAAGAAATGCCAGATATCAACAACATTAATGGAAGAAACCCACATTCCATTGTTTTCAATCTCCCTCCTGGTAGTTTTATTCAAAGGCACTCAGTTCTTGCCCTGAAAAAAGTTACCAGCTGATTACTGCCTAACTTTCCCACCCCATTCGTAAAGGGATCTGAAGTGTATCCAGTGCAGTAGCACAGACAAACCAGGAACTCACACAGTGATAGGATGATAGTTTTTGATTTGTCTTACACCTCCCTTTCATAATTTCCTAACATTTAATTGGCACTGGTAACTGCTGTTCTATGGAAACACTTACCTGAGAATCATCAGTCTAGAGGAAACATGTAATTTGTCACATAAAGCACCTTATATTCATATAAATAAAGTTATAAAATCAGGGGACAAAAAACAGAGCCTGTTCAAGCAGTCTTATCAGTTAGTGGTTCTAGGAAAATCCCCTACATAGCATACAGGGCACACAGCCCATCTCTCCAGGGTTAGGTGTATTCTCTGTCCTGCTTTCAACACAAGTGTTGATGAGATCAGCTGAAAGAATTCTTATATTATAATATGCTGCATGTACCTGGCAGTTTACAACTAGGATATTACCTAGCAAGCAGATAATACTCAAGACACTATTGGGTTTTTTCAGCCAACATCCATGTTACTCAACCAGGGAACAGTCTTAAAGTATTTGAAGACTCAAGAAAACAAAACACCAAATGAGTAATGAGACCTTGAAATTATCTAATAAGAGAAGACTCTCAGGAGAGGAAGACAAATCATATATTAGCATATTTCATTTGTTATATGACCACAGACAGCACTGAGCTTGTTCAGCCTTCTGCTTCCACATCACTGCTACATCACAAGAGGCTGCAGTAGTCAGAAAGAAAAAACATCCATCAGAAGAGGCAAATCTGAATTTATCAGAACTAGTACCATCCCTTCATGTTTCTCCATGCCAGTAGATAGCCTGGAACAGCCACATATATAAGCCGGGAAATTGCAACAAAAACAGGGGTTGGAGTTATTTAATTTCTTGCTGAATCAGCCAGCTGGGAATAAAGCCAGTTCCTGCAATCTTCTCTGAGCTTCAGCAAGGTACAGGCCAGGAAACACTTATTGCCAGAGACTGAGGAAACACAATCCTTCCCTCTTCACATCCTGTAGAGGCTCAGGTGTGTCCATGTCACCTTACTTCATTGGTTCTACAAGGCAGATCAGGCCACTAAAACTCTCCTTTACACCTTGATTTACCATGCAGTGAGCCTCTGTAGGTCCTTTCACCTACACACACTGTAAATATTGCCCTGTTTTGCTTGCATGCACTAACAAGAGATTGCATCCTATAAATTTCAGGCAGCTTCAATTTTTGGCAAAGCACCTGATGACAGAAAAACCACCATTACATAAACACAGAAATACATGATTCTACATACAAACAAATATTCCACTTATTTAATGCTACAAATCAGCCTCATTAACCAGTTGGGACCTCCCACCAGGACACCAATGACAACTCTTAGCATACAGCAACAATCTAGTAACTGCAATCATAAATGCAATTCTACTATTGTTTCACAATTTTGTTGAGCTAACTTGCAATCACTGTGTTTCTAGTGCATCCAGAAGCATGACAAACTGACAATTCTTGGAAACCACATTTCTCAAAACAGACTGAAAATGTTGTTCCCATTTTCCTTCCATAATGATTTTAAATCTAATAAATACAAAATTAGAAACAGAAATAACATTGTTGCTAAATACTTTATGTAATATGCTGTCTGGAAGGGATTTATTAGGCCAAGTTCTCAAAAACTGCCCTCCCTTTATAAACACATGACACTTCTACTGGCACTTCTCAAATATTATCAAACATGCACTTGAGTACTAGAATCTACACACCAGAAACCTATTATTTCAAAAGAATTTTTAGGGTGAAAGTTTTAGTTTAATCAGCTAAATAAGATGAAAAATACTTAGCCAATACTTTTTAGAGGTGCCTAAGGCACCTAATGCCTGGGTTCCATTAGGTTAATTGAAATTTACCTTTTTTAGAAAAAACCATCTAAGCACTTAACAATGCAATTGAGTACTTAACAGTGTTTGTGTTTAATGTCTCAGGTCTTACTGAAAGTCATCAAAACAAAGACCCCACAAACCCTTCTGAAAATACTGCCCTATCTGCATTAATTTATCACTCTTGTGTGGCTGTCATCATCCAAAAAGGAGTTCACAGAACTGTCCTGCTTCCTAGAAGTTGGAGTGAGGGTATTTTGAAAATCTGACCTTTAAACACAAGAGCATTTGACAGTCTGAAGTCTTCAGCTAATATCAAGTTCTCCCCTTACAGGAAAGAAAATTATGTGCATGATTTCAAAACCTAAAGGAGTTACTGTCTATCACTGACAATAAAGTGAGTGCACAGAGCATATCAGAACTGCAGTGCTGAGCCCATGTGGGTCTGAGTAGTCTCTCTGGAGTTGCCATAGCTGTATCCAATGTCCTTTCCAGAATGCTGTGCTCACAATCAAACTGTACTTCAAAAACAAAACCATTCTTTCACCATGCACAAACTGTCCCTGTTTTGCAGAGATTTTGCCTAATAAGAATGACACTGGAATTGTTCAAGTGTTGGACTGTTCACAGCCACGGAATTATCATCACTATAATTAACTGCATAAAACTAATAACACATGGATTTGACTGACATACATTTGCACAACATGATATAATTTATTTCTGAGATCTTTTGCACAGACTTACAATACCAACATATAGAGGCATATTATGAATCTGCTTCCACTATCACTGAATTCATTTCACTACTTGATTTCAAGCTATATTGGAGCTCCTGGGGATTCACATGAGCATGGATAAATGTTGAAAGAAAAACTGCAAGCCCAAAAACTGAACATAAAGAAATACGTGGACCCACAGGTTACAGAAGTAACAGCAAATAAAAAGGATTCCAATTTTAAAACACATGTTCTTTTGAAGCAAAATGCATTATTTTGGATGGCAGTACAATAAATTGTACATTTTCTGTGATGCAAAGGCAGGAATGAAATTTGATGCACTGTACAAAACTGCCACCTCAGTGCTGTTTATGCCCCAATTTAGTAAGGAATATGAAGGATGCAGCTGCACCAAGCAGACCTGAATGAGTAATTATCAGTGACTAAGCATTCAAGTGTCTTCTAAACCAAAGATCATCCTAGACTCATTCCTTCCTTTCTTCACTACTCTTTCAATAGAAATTAGAAGTCACTGGCAGTTGTTAGAAATTATTCCTACTCCTGAGGCTTCTCTAAGTATACCAGACTCTTGGATATCTGGTTTTGGAAACAAAAATTTGCAGCTCTACACACAACTGATCTGAGAATTTCTGTCCAACTTTCAGTGTAGCTTCATGAGAAATTATCATCATAACAAATAACTTAGTAAAGGGGTGCCTTCATTGGTGACATCTGTACTCTTGGTCCTCTCCCATAGCTGACTTTAATTTTTTTATGACATATTTTAAGAAGTAAGTATTCATACCTAGTTTGTGTCTCAAGTCACAAGACACATGCATCAACTTTTCAGGCAATTCCACTATTGGATTGTAAACTGGGGGCAACAGCAGTTCAGATTCTATGAGCACTGGCTGAGCAAACATTATCAGTCATAAACTTAATATGTTCAGAAACTTAAACATAAGTTTTCTGGTAATGCAGTCACTGAGTTGCAACCTTGTCAATAGCAATGAATATTTTAAGTCAGAATACTTGTACAGAGTCTCAGATGTGTTATTTGTCTTTAGAAGCAGCAACTCAATCTTCACAGTAAGGATAAAACCACAGTCCTTTTGAAGCTGATGGCAAAACTCCAGATGGGTGCAGAATTGGCACCTGCCTACAGAAACAGAAAACTGCTTCAGATTTAACTCAGGACTTGCCAATCTCACCCTGATATTTCTGATCAAGGTCACTGGAGACTTAAGAATGGTGTGTAGTTCATAATCTATTTTCTGGACATCAGTGTGCAATACATTTAGTGACTGTAAAACAATAACCCAAAGGTTTTCCACGAAGATGGTCTCCAAGTCCACTATGTCATATAATGGACATCAGATTTTTGGCCTTGCAAAGCTCAGCCTTAAAGACATTTACTATGTTGGTAGTTTTTGGCAGATTGGTTATGGCAGAATCATTTTGAAGACAATAATGTTTCCAGTATGTATATCCCTCATTTCCAAAATATCACAGATAGTTAGAAAAGACTATAATGCAGGCAGGGATTGCAGAAACATAAATCATGGAAGCAACCAACAGTTTATTGAATGAATTTATGACCTATGAAACTTTCGCTTCAAATCAAGACCTAATGCTTCTTAAATATCCAGACATGGTGTCTTTGCTCCTACTCCCTCTGCACACATTACCAACTCCATGGTCTTTGGAGGCAAAATGTACTGACTTGCAGAGGGTTTAATTTGGACTATAGGAACCTAAGAAAATATCAGCTTATTCCTGATTTGAAAACAACATACCAGAGAATAAATCTAAAATGAATCCATATGTTAAATTCTTGATATATATTTGCCCATACAAATCTGCTAGCCATCATTTCTTCCTGCCAGTAATCCATTAGTAAGACTATAAAGACATACAGTCCCACATACATATCATAACAAATATAACAGCATCTAGCTGAATGGCGTCATAAAATATCATCACAAGGTTAGGAAGCAGTTGGTTACCAGGCTGAACATCCTGACTTTTCAATTACCAATATGAAGCAATGTGTACTCAAGAGATCACTTCAAAAGAGCAGAACTGGTCTTGGACACTTCTACTTTGTTAGCTTAACTATCTCCTAAAATCTGTAGAATTAATAGCTCTCCTGCTACAATGTAAGGAAAAATGAGGAGCCTTTTAAACAACATTCAGCAATAAATTCAAGGCTAGGGATGTAGTTAACATTCCCAAATACACATAATCTGTAGAACAGTAACTTCTTTGGATAGTCATCATTTAAATCTTTAGAAACAATGATTTATTCCATGTTGCTGCTACCATTTGATAGACTAGTATCTTGTTTGTTTTCAAGAAAAACATACGTATGTAATCTGCTTGTATTACCACTGGCTTTAGACTAATGCAGTTCCATTAATTTCATTTGTATTGGCACATACAAGAAAAGGTCAGGTCTGTACTTGCAAAAGAACATGGCCAAGCCTTACCCATAAGTGATCTCTTCCTGAGTGATTACTGTCACTGCTCTTGGTCACAGAGCAGATTTAGCAATCAGGCAGCTCAACAATACTCAACTATTCCCTGGGTATCCTAGGAAATCTAATTTACCTACTAGTAGAGCAACTAATTTGTCATTGGCAAAATAACTTAGTCAAATTTGAGACACAGCACATCTGCAAGGGCAGAGATAATTTTGGAGCCCAGCTAAACACCATACTGTGGAGAATCAGAAAGGACTCCTATAACCAAAGTTCCATGACTTCTCAGGAACAGCTACCTCTTTTTCACAACTTCTCATGTTAAAGTTTTCTTTGCATTACATTCATACCACATTCCCACCACATTCTTTTTAAATGGTCATTTTTTTATTCTGTACCTGCCTCAAGCAGGATGAAATTAATCAATTGCATATAAGTGATATGACACAGACTTGTGACCTTGCCCAGCATCCAATTGTTTCTAATTGATTAGCTCCAGACATAAGCACTTTAATAGCCAAAAACAACAGAAGTGGAAGTTATGGTACAATATTAGGGTAAAATGACTGTGTGTGGTCCATTTAGTATGGCCCCAAGCAACCAATTAAAGAATTAATGGTTATTGGATACCAAAAATGTTATGTTAAATAATATAAAATATCTTTAATGTGCCTAAAATTGTGATAAAACACCTAAAACTTAGGAGCAAAAAGGCTCTCCTACAAGACTGGGGTTAAGTGCTAATGACTCAAATATGCCAAACAGATTACAGTATTTTAAAGGACAATCAAGAACACAAAATTTGACCTGGATTGAAGTGTTCATAAAGCTACTCACAATAGCCAATTGATTACTACAATGTGTTTGGGTTGTTTTTATTATAAAGACACAAGTGAAGCTATGCCAAACCATTCGTGGAGAAGAGGAAACTATGCCACTACTGCTTCCAGCTCTGCAATAAGAAAAATATGAAAGAAAAAATACAAGAAAAATACTTTAAAGGCAAAAATTGGTCCCTTCATAGCCAAAAGGCACCAAAACAAAATTAACATTTCCCTTCTCTGAGCTTCTATTCTCATCTTGAACAGAACTAGTAAGGGAACTTCATGAACTATTTTCTGAGTGTTTTATAGGGCTGGTTACCACAGTATCACTCAACTGCTTGCACACAAAATTACAAGCTGAACAGGCACAGCAAATCTGTAACATTTTTGTCCTTGCATAAGAAACATATAGGCAAAAAGCAGATCCTACTGTGACCCTATCTGCTCAGACATGCACTGAACGCACTGTTTTACTGCACAATTAATACAGATGTAAACTTTTACTTTAATGGTGAGTTCTTTACTCAAGTAAGTGTACTGGTTAGCTGCAACCATAATCCACAGAGAAGAGGTGTTCATCACCTGCCAAATCACTCACAGCACTCAGTAGTGCTACTGAGGATGCATTGGAGCCCCATTCCCCACTGCCTTGACTCTCAAAGTCCACCATAAACTGATCACAGTTTACTCAGCTGTCTAGTACACTCCCCTCAGTTCTTCATACTCCTTTTTGATATTACTTTTGCCTGCTGTATTGTTCTTCAATTCAAATTTCTTCAGGATGTATGTTTATATACTGCCCAGCACATCAGGCCCCACTTTCCAGCATTGCAATAGTACAAACAGCACACAATAACACTGATTTTATTTAAAGACTTTACTTTTTTGTTGAAAACTACAACACTTCAAAGAAAGATTCCTATTTGGGAAAAAAAAAATCTCTGTTTATTTAGTCATCTTTTTCTAATGATTTATTGGATTTAAGACTGAAGAATCCTTGAAATATTTTGTGCTGTGGGAAAATCAGGATCGAGAATGACATACTGTAACAACATCTCCACTGCACACCATATTTCTTTAAATACTCACCTCTTGGAACAGATTAGGCTCATGTGTCAGGCAATAGATCAGATGGCAGCTATGGTTTTTCCTCCATGGTTCCTGTACTCATTGAACACTTGGACCAAAGGCCTTTTTGGGCACCGTCCCTGCCTTCCCACTTCCAAATGCTTTAGATGTTTCTACCCGGGTATTCTATAACCATTGTCACTTACAGCACCTTAACATTTATCAGGTGCTTAAACTCCCAGGGGGAAAGAGCAGCTGTGCTGCCTAGAAAGACCCATGGCATCACACATCTGGCAAGATCTCCCTTTGGTCACCCTTTGGTAGTGTCAGCTACAATATATTGAGCAAGGGAGACAATATTCATTTCCCACATAGATGCCTTTGAAAGCTTGTGAAAGGAAAACTTTCTCATTGGGAGATTTTTAATTACAGAGCAGCTCCTGCAGCAGTTTTCTGTTTTAAAACAGGAATGCAAAGTGTGCAGCAAGATCATCAGATACAGGACCAGGAATGACAACAGCAACAAGTTCATTACCTACCTGTACATGAGCACAGAGAGCAAAGGTAAGCCAAGTGACCTCCCAGGACAGCCCAGCGGCTTTAGGGCTGGCCATCCTCATGCCTTGGGGCTCTGCTGAGAGAAATTGTTTCAAGTTACAAACAAAATCAAGTGGGCTCCGCCAGAATTTCAATGACTAAAGCAAACTGGGCCGGCCGCTGGAAGCGGTGCAATGCAAACACCGGAGTGCTGCGCTGGCCAGAGCAGCAGCGCATGCCATGAGCACAGCCTGCAGGGTGAGGCAGCTCCAGCCTGGGCACACACAACGACAAACTGAGAGCTTCGGGCAAGCCGGCAACAGTGGACAAGCTTGATTAACTCCTGAATGGAGGGGAATTTATCAGACTGGGAATCCCTCCCATCTTGATCTCTAGAAGGTAAAATCCAAGGAGCATAAAATTCCTGATGTACTTTCCAGGACTCAAAGGTGAAAGCCCAGCCCTGTGATTTCAGCAGTCATTTGCACTGCCTTGAAAGCTCAGAGACTAAACAATCAGGCTTCAATTAGTTTAGGAAAAAAACCATCCGTCAATTTAGTGATCATCAAAATTACAAGGCCAGCATGGGCTTGTCAATTTAAAATTGCCCAAAACCCCTTCATGTAATAATACTACTAATTCTGTTAATTCCATGTGTCAACACACCTTATAGACCTAGACTATACACTACCAGAGCGATCTCAAAACAGTGCAAGCTTTATGCACCCACACACACACACAAACAGCCCCCGGTCACCTCAAGTTTGCCAAGTCCCACAGTGAACAGAAACTTTTTCAAATAAAGTACTCCCTTCTAAAAAGAAGGCATCCCAAAGGAAAGCCGTCTATCCAAACAGTTCTTGCACCTGCTCAACTGAACATAATTCAGATTCCTTACAGAAAGAAGCGTTTTACTCCCTCCCTCCAAAAACATCCTAAAGTTCCCCTACTGCCCAAAATCATTAGCACTCCTGGATGCTTCTGTCATTGGAAAGTATCAACTATGACAATAAAAGAAGGAAGACTTATTTTCCCCTCTTGTCCAGGCATGCCGAGAGCCCCAAGTGGCCGAGCAGAGCCGGCTCCGGTATTTCCCAGGTGCCGGTGCCCGGGCTCCCCGAGCACCCGCTCCCTCCCGGAGCCACCTCCGGAGCGGCCCCGGCCCCGCGGCCGAGGGATCCCTCTCGGGGCAGAGGCTCGGGGCTGCCCTGCCCCGCTCCCTGCCGAGCTCACCCACCTGGTGCGGCCGCCGGGGAGCGCGCAGCGGGGCCGGGAGAGCGGCGGGGAGCGGGCCGGGCACCGGCGGCGCACGGGAGAGCCTCGCCTGTCACGGCACCGGGGATGCAGCATCCTGCCCCGCGAGCGGCGGCCCCTCCCTCACGCCAGACTCCAGCCCACCGCCGCGCCTCAGCCAAGGTCCTACAGGCTGCTGGCAGCGGGCCGCCCCCGCCCGCCCGCCGCAGCCCGGCCCCGGCCGGAGGCGCCTCCACCTGCGGCGCTGGGCCCGGCTCGGCCCGGCCCGGCCCCCGCTCCGCGGCTCGCTCGGCGCCCCCGCGCGGCCGCTGCTTCCCCGGCCGGCGGGAGCGGGCGGGCGGCCAGGCGGGCCCGTCTCCCCGCCCCCGGCTGCGGAGGCACTGGCGACGCTCCGATGTCGGGGGCCGAGACCCCGGCAGCCCGGGACCAAGTGGTTCGTCTTCCCCGAGGGCAAAAGCTACCGTGAAGTCAGCCCCCGAATCTGATGCAAAGCAGCTTCCAAAACCACAACCATCCTGTGTCTCATCTGCAAGTAACTCACTATACAGCTGCAAATCTGCTCGCACACCGAGTAGGTCTTTAATCATGCTGCCCTCTACAATATTTTTAGGTTTCCTACTGTAAATCTGGCGAATATGTCTCGTACGACAGCTTTGCTCTCGTTCCCCCTCTGAGCTTCTAGCCGCTAAACAGGAACGCCAAAATCCTCTACCTTTGCACTACGGCTTCCAGTGATGTTCCAGGCTTTCGTCGAGTCCGCTAAGAGCAGCACGTAGAGAAAGGGCTCTGATCCCTGCCACTGAAGTTAAAAATACGCTCCAGTGAACTAAACATAACCGATGAAGAGTTTGTTCAAATATGTTGCACTGGAAACTTTTCCAATCTGTTTAGGTTTCTCACCAGCACGGGAAGGCGCCTCCTCCATGGCTAGGAGCAGAGTGCCCTCTGCTGAGAGCAGCCTGCAGAGCCCGGGGCCGGCAGCAGCGAAGGGACCGCGCAGACACCAGCGCTGCCTCCTCCGCGCCGCTGAACTCACAGGCTGCTCTGCCCCGGGTGCGCCCGGACACCTGGGGCAAGCTGCTCTTCCCAGTCTGTACATTATGATAACAGGCTGTGTAACTGGTGCTAAGGACCCGGTCGTCTATTTTTTTCTAATATTGCTCAGCCGAAAGTGTATCAGCTTCCTGGAAAGGCTGGCTTCGCATCCGTTTCAGTTGCCACAGTTACTTAAACAGTCCTTTCACTATGACATCAGCTATTTTTAATTATTATCTTCCAAAATTATATACCCATGCAGGTAGCATATATTTCAGACTCAATCACAGATGATTTTAAAGCCAGAATTTAGTCATTAGATCATCTAATGTAGAAAGTACATTTTCCTCTGCCAAAACCATGGAGATGAAGCTGACCCTCAAGACCTGCCATCTTCTTAGGAATGTACCCAGCTGGCACCATCCTTACTTAGAATATTTTTTGTCTTGTAATTAATATATGCAAGTGTTATAAACATTTGTCCATCTGCAATAAATTTAAGTGAAGAAAAACTGTGTACTAGAAAGGAACATCGATTAACTCACATCAGATTCAGCAACTCAAGCAAGGCTGCTGTTTACACACATACCTAATACCTCATGTGATCCTGGTCCAGGCTGGAGATTCTATGTCTGAGTTTTTACAGCACATAAGAAAATGGAGATAAGCACCCACAGGCATTAGCCCCAAGGGAGATTTCAGAAAGCAGCATTACAGTAAACAACACAGGTGCCTTGTGGTACCTACCTTGGAAAGTAGAGATCCGGAAGGTCTTACCCCAGCTGCTGAAATTACTTAAGTGCTGTTAATTCCATTCTCCCCCATAATCCATGGGTCTGGTTATGTTACATTGAAATCATCCTTTTTGAAAGTAACAAAAAATAACAGTATTTGGAGCATAAAAATAGCCTTAGCCTACTACTAGAAACTACACCAGGTTTTGAACAGCATTTTCCTATGTGAAAGCAGGGTATTTTCCTATGTGAATCTCATTTTCATGAAATGCTGATTTGTGTTCTCATTTATTCAATTTAATTTCTTCACCTTAGCCTCACTACACACTCCTGCCACTTTACTCTTTTCTCTCCAAACTTCCAAGTGAGAACCTGGAATTTTGACTCCTCTTGGAGGTCTTCATAACCTCTTCTGCTGAGCCAAGCAAAAACTCAATGAAACTCAGGTGTCCAGGCAAGATGTGGTTGAAAACAAGCACTTCAAAATTCACAGCACCTGCAGCTCCATTGCAGACTCCTTAACACACACATTTTTGAATATCAAACTATGGCAATACTTTAAACACTCAGTTCAGATGTATTTGTCTCTTGCTTTTAGCAGGCTTTTTTATTCCACATGTGCTTTGTTTGTCTCTAAAATATGCATAATTTAATATGCATAAATTAATAATAATTACATGGAAAATGACAACTCTAAAGCCTTTATTGTTCATAAAGTTGTGAAATATGGACATTTGCACTTATTTCATTCAACACATCACAGCAATGCCATCCATCTGTACAGCTGGCATGGGCTCTCATGAGGAAAAGGGTTGGAAAAACAATTATCTTATCCTTTGTTTTACACAAATTTAAGACCATGTGCCTTCACTGTCACACATAACCATGAAATATTCTACAATTTCTTGATTTATGGTCAATTGCAACAGAACATTTTAACTTACACTTAACAATGCAGGAAGAAGTGGCAGAGAAAAAAGATTCTGCAAGATATAGCTGCCAAAGGGCCAAATGGAAAAAATTAAATCTCTGGTCTAGCAAACAAAAAAAAAACCCTCTGTTAAATCACATGACAACCACCAAATTTCACTCTTTGAACATTAATAGAAAATATTCATATTTAAAAGAGAAGCCCAACACTTCTCTATTTAACTTTGTCCTGAAATGGAGGCAGACATACCTCTTCAACAGATTCCACTTATATGTAATTATTTCCCCAAACTAAGTTCAACTACACAAATCTGATGATCATGGGGCCATTCTTTCATCACAACAAAAGTCTTTACTACTCAAGAGAAAATATGTTTGGCTAAACTACAAATTTAAAATCATTGAAATAGTGCAGAACAACATTTGGCTCATAAATCAGCATTCTGAATAACAAATAGCAAAACTGGAAGTATCCTGCAGAGGCCCCATCCAGAAACTACATTTTGATTCAACATCTCAAAGTTATCAGTAACAGAGCTGCACCTGATTGATTAATGAAAGCAAAATGTTAAATTTCCTGTAACTAGAGTAATGAGAACCCTGACACAGTCTAACCAGCTCTTTGGCCCTGCACTGTATGCACACAGGGTGCTTGTTTACTCTGAAATAACAAGCCCTCCAGGGCAGAGGGCAATCACACACTGTCACCCTCCACGAGTATGTTATACCCTATCAAGAGTAAAGCTTCTATTAGTATAAAGGTACGAAGTTCAGCCACAGCACCCTGTCTTTAATTTCTTGGAGTTATGGAACCCATTGCATTCCATATAGATCCTTGCCCAGGGCTTTGGAAACAGCTCCATCACTATAGTAAGTAGAAAAAAAAAAAAAAATCTTGAGGCTTTCAGAAAGAAAAACTACTTATGTATAGACCTAAACATTATAAAAGAAAACTACAGTTTTCCTCTTAGTTTGTGTTCAAATGACTCTAGAATTACCAAAACAATATGTTCAAATGGTCACTATGTCAAGTATTTGAATAAATATTTGTCCTTTCTTGTCTTCCAAATTTCTTTTGGTGCTTCAGCAAAACAGCTTGTGGCTCATTTGCATATTTATGATCCTATACAGTAAAAGCAAAACAAGCACACCTTCAAATGGCACAAATTTACTTTTTAATCCTAGTTCACAGCCTTAACTAAAATGTTAGAATAAACATTTTGAGATAAACTTATAATACACTAAAATGATAATTTTGTGTGTTTGCAAAATATATTTTAGAAATTATTTAGGTGACTATGTTTGGTATAATTAGAAAATATGAATTTGTATTGATAAAGGCTGAAAGCAGCTAAAGCAAAATCAAAAATTCATTGCAGAGGTAAAATAGTTTCAGTTTATCTACACATGGCTATGTGTTAACAGATATTCTTTCTAACTTGCAAAATAATATATCCCCACTGAGACTATGGGAACAGCATATTGAATTCCTGAACTTCCATTTTCTTCTCATGCACAGTGACCTGTTTTCCTCATTCTGTGATGGCCCTCACTTCTGTGATTGTGAAAAACAAAATGTTATTGAGTGCTATGTGGAAGAGGCAGTATTTGGTGAATAAACAGAGGCTCAGAGAAAATCAATTATATTGCAAGTCATGAGCAACAGACAAAGGTCAGCAGGACCTGCCCTCGCTGCAATGGCTCAGTGGAGAAGAGCAAGAGCAAAGTAGGTGGCCTGTGTGTCACAAGATGACTTGGGCATGTCACTACATGAGCATCCACCACAATACACACCAGTATGGAAATGGAAGAGAGCAGAAGCAAGGAGCTAACAGAGAAAGGAATAAAAAACAAAATAAAATGTTGGGAGAAACACATGACACATCATTGGGATGAATACTAGTAACACACAGAGTGAGGTTATAAAAAGAAAAGATGAAAATGCACACTTCACCGTGCACTTTCACACAGCAAGCCAGGTGTTGGGCACAGCAGTACCAGTCCAGACTGTGCAACAGCTTCTGTGTTTATAGCTGAGAGCAGAGTTTGGTCATTGGGACCTGGAAACCAAGATAGCCTAAGCAAGGAAGTTGCCCAGTGTCACCTACAAAATGCTATTATCAGGTGTGTTTTCTACATTTCATATTCTACTAAACAAAATCTATTTTTCCTTTTGCATCTAGTAAGGCCGCAAATAAATTATGTTTTTCCCTATTACCAACTCATAGAAGGTTGTTGTTCCATAGCAGACAAAAGCCACTCTAAGCCAACTGATCTGTGCTGGTTAATTTAACCAGGCAAACAGAGGCATAGGCTGGAGTACTGTAGGGGAGGATCACTTGTGCAGTGACGTGTTCTGCAAAGGCCTTTCCCATCTCTGTGTACCACCACAGAAACTGCCCTTTAACCTTTCTGGTGGGTGACCTCTAATCTTCTCACAGAAACCTACCTACTCTGGTACTGTGGCAACCATTATCAGACCAAGAGAACTCAATTTGTCCTCATTAGCTCTGGTCAGGTGTGAGTCACTAACAGCTCTCTGCAAACAGACTGCTTGGAAGGTATTTATTGATACATTCCAATGTCTCAGAGTAATATCATTTGAAACACTATTACTGCTATATGTAGTGACTCTTTAAGTTGTTACACTGTCCAGTTTATCTTGATTTGTTTCCACGGGGTATTTAGGAAAAGAGCCTCATGACTTGTGGAGCAGAACAACATACAGAGAAAAACACCAAAATACCGCACAATTTTCTGTTTTTATGCTGATTCTGTATCTAAGCCTATGTTTGTCAGCACAATATAGTCACAATAGGCAAGCTTGGTTACTTACTATGTACTGCCTCAACTGCATTTAGCCTTTAAAAAGTAGACGTGAATTCAAGCATTTTGCATAGGGTCACAAAAAATGAATTCTAAAAAGAGATTTATTACTATCAAGAAACTTCACCTTAGCAAAATACGCCACAGTCGTAGCTCTAACAAACTCCTCCAAGGAGTGAAGAGATCCAGCTGCTTCCTAAGGGACTGAGAGCCCAGTCAGGCTGTGACCCTGTCTCATTGCTCCTAAGTGAGATACACAGGAGGGTAAGGGGACAGCCAGGGGTGCAGGGAGCCCTGGCAAAATTCAATAACCAGGCTGGTACAAACCAAGCCAGAAAATCACTCTGTGGGCCACCATAGCCCACAGCTCAGCAAAACCACAAGGGAGAATAAAGGGAGGGGGAAGGAGAAGGTTGAGAGCCAGGCCAGAGTTTAAATGGAGCTCCAGCAGCCCTGGGCACAGCGTGGGCAGGAGCCTCAGCTGAGGCTGTTCAAGGTCGTGCTGGCTGTTAGTGCCCTGGAAGCCCTGATAACATGACCAGTACGGACACATTTCCTACAGCTAGCTGGAATTACAAGATACCTATGGAAAAGGATAACAAAAAGTTTACTTAATTTTTTTTCCCGCTTTTTATTGTATTACTTACTTTATTGCTGTATTCTTTTCTTGACCTAATTTCACCAACTCAAGATCAAGGGCTCATTAAGATGCTTGGAAAAATGTTTTTTTTTCCAATTCTGTGGCTAATGCCATCTAAATCTCCCATATCTATATTTTATTGCAAAAGGACTATTTGTAGAATAATTTTTACTGTGGTTTAGTCTGGGATATGTTCCTTTTCCCACATTTTCCCCCCTATCTCTTTATCCTGGAATATTCTTAATATCTTTAAACTTGAAACAGGAGGAAAGGATGGCTCAGGCTTATCTCTGCAGGAATTCCTCAGCTATATTTGTGGTCTGAGCAATACAGATTATCAAAGAAGAAGTAAAAAAAAAAAAAAATGTCATGAAGAAAAGAATCAGCAACAGACTTCCATTATGCTTTTCTTAAGTTGCCTCTTTCTGTTCTCACACAGGGAGAGTAGGTAAAGAATACAAAAGATAAAACTAGCTCAGACTATTTTTGAACTATTTCTTTCAGCTGTTTTTGTTTGCATTATTACAAAGCCTTGGCAGACAAGAAAAATATTCTTAGAATAGCAGATTTCTTGCTTTGTCCTGCATCTGTTCCAAAACCATACAATGTATTTGAACAGCTGGCCAGTAACCTGCAATGATCAAGCATGGCAATGACACATGATCACAGAGTTCTTTGTAGATGACTGAAATTTCAAAGCTGAAATAAACCCTCAGATGTACACATCTTGGTCTTACAGGTACATGTTCAGATTTAAACCACACTTTTTATTTTTCTTGAATTGAGCTTTCTATTGGCAATGAAGGACAAACAAGTACTCATTATATCAAAATAAAACACTGGAACAGCTCTGCAGGAAAGAATTTCCTGGTGGTGTTGCTCGGACGAGAACCAGAGGAACTTAGTTTGGCTCTATGTCACTTCCATGCTGTATATAGCTTTAGAATCTTGAAATTATGTTTTGGGGTTTTATAAAAATGTGTAAAGATGCTGAGAAAAAAACCAAACAAACTTCATTGTGGATTCACACCTTCACCTGTATCCTTATAAACTCTGTAACTTTGTATCCAGAGGTATAAATTACTTAATTATAGACACCCCAGTTACTCTCTTGGGACAAACTATTCTCCAATGTTCTCCAACATTGCCTGCCTATCCACCTATAAAGAGGAGCATGAATTTATACCTAGAATCTTGACAATAATCTATCTTTACATCTAAAGAACTCTAAGAGGATGCTAAGATGATTTTCCTGTGTAGGAAATAGCAGCTTAAGCTAAGATCTTAATTGACGTTTCTTGTAACTGTTACAACAAACACTGTAATTTACAGTTATAGTAATGTTCAGAGATTTTTATGTTCATACTGAATGAGTTTCCTACAGCATCTGTTCTCAAAAATGGAAGTAAAAAAGGGCAAATTAATTTACTGGTGGAATTCTCACTGTTCACATCACTACTAAAGAAGTGCTGAAGCAACCTTCTCACTAAACGCTGATTTTTATTAAATGTAATTAGCATAAGGCTTCCAGACTTCTTCACACATTTGTCTTCGTGCAGGTTCTGTTTCTACCTCTGTTCTTCCTTTTGCTCACGCATCAGTTTTTAACCAGAACACTACAGAAGTGGGATGGCTGACAGGAAAGCTAAAACGCCCACAAAGAGCAGAACAAAACCAGTTCTTTTCATCAGCTGAACAATTTGCAAAAAAAACCCCAGACACAACAGGCAAAGCACTGACGCAGTAGCATGCTGGAGTGTGAGCATCACTGCAGCTGTCATGCATCTTCCTAAAGCTGGGATTTTGGTTTTGCCCCGACCCCTTTCACCGGCCTGTGAGAACGCAGGGCTGCGGCAGGTTTTTCTTTCCCCGCCCTCTCCGGGCAGCACCATTGGACTGATAAGACGCAGCAAGACACATGTAAAAGATAAAGCAGAAAAAAAATAAATAAAATAAATTTTAAAAAAATTAAAAAGTGTTATCTCCAGTGCTCGGCCGGGCAGGGGCGGCGGCGGGGCGCAGCCCGAGCCCTTTAAGCTGCCACCCTCGGCGCGGGCCGGCGGCAGCTGCAGGCTATTTATACCGGGGCGGCGGCGGGCGCTGGGTGTCCTGCGCGGGGCGGTCCCGGCGGCGGCGGGGCCCGCAGCGGAGCTGCCATGGCCACGGCGCTGCCCTCCACGCCGGCCGGCGGGAGCCGCTCCGCCAGCCGCGCCGCCGAGTCCCCGCTGAGCCCGGCGCGGCTGAGCCGGCTGCAGGAGAAGGAGGAGCTGCAGCAGCTCAATGACCGCCTGGCCGCCTACATCGAGCGGGTGCGGGCGCTGGAGGCCGACAAGTCGGCGCTGCAGCAGCGGCTGAGCGAGCACCAGGAGGGCAGTGACCGGGAGCTGGGCTGCCTGCGGCTCCACTACGAGGCGGAGCTGGCCGACGCCCGCCGGGCGCTGGACGACATCGCCATCGAGCGGGCCACGCTGCAGGTGGAGCTGGGCAAGATTGGCGAGGAGCACCGGCAACTGCATGTCAGGTCGGTGCTCTGGCCCCGAGCAGGCCTCCCTGCCCGGGGACATCGCGGGGAGCCGCCTCTTCGGGGCTCCTGCAGGGTGCAGGGAAGGGGATGCTTCTGGTAGGAGCCTGTGGGTTGTGGGAGGAGTGCGCGGTGATGTTTCATGTCCAGGTCGTGCAGGTGTGACAACCCCGAAGCTGTTGCCCTCCGGGGTTAGGGGACGTCTGGATGCCCGTTCCGAAGGTGTGCCAGCGCGACGCTACTGAGTACCTCCGGTGCTATGGGGTCACATCAGCACCTGCCCGACAGGGGCATGGGGCTCCCGCAGAACGTGCGGTGCCAGGCGCCCTTCTGGGCTATGAATGCATGGCTGCATGCGTTTGGCACCACGCCTGTGTTTACAAACACTCAAGATGCTGGCAAGTATCTAGAAAGTCGTGTGCAGTGGAAGGAGTGTTTGTATGGAGGCAGAGTGCATCTTTTTTGGACTGTTTAGCTGAGACTTTGCCCAGAGGGGAATACAGAGAGAAGATAGTTCTGGGAGCAGTATGGCTTACCCGGTCCAGGTTGGTACTGCTCAGAAGCTTCCCTAGTCGCTTTTAAGTCTGAGATGAGCTGCCTGCTGTTCTAGCTTGACTTTCTTGTAAGCTGTGTACCCTGAGGCTGGAATCACCATCCTGTCTAGGCTCACCAAGCCTTTACAACGGCAATGTAAGTGCTGTCCCATCCTACAGAAGGAGGAAGAGGTGTGTGAACAAGTGTCCAATCCCAACAAGCTTCCTCTATAGAAATACACAGCCTGCTAGCACTGCTAGTTACTGCAATGCCCCATTGTACCCCTATATCAGTTATAGACTTAAAATAATTTGGATGTCCACAGGCACCTTACATCTTGTTATAAACCTGTATTAGAGCAATTTTAGGCACCAGCTTCTTCTTTTAATGCCTGGAGGAAGTATTGTCCCTTCATAGACTCAGCAGGATTCAAGTAGCTGCTCTAGCTGGGAATAAAACATGTTTTTACTGTAAGCTTCTGTTTGCAGCTGCATGTTGTTGGGCTTGTTTCTGTCATGCTGGGCTTTGGCTCATGGATCTGTTTCGTAAATATAACCAGCCACTTGAGTGGACATTAAGGAGCAGGGTAATGCCTGTTCTAAGACTTTTCTGCTGCTCTTTGTGTTTGTGTAACTCTGGCTTTATTTGTAAAGCTTTAGACTGGCAGATATGCAATCCTCTAGACTGTTGGGTTGAGTTTTTGCCTTTACATGAAGTAGGTCTTAGAAGTGGTTAAATTTACAGCCCATGGGAAATGATACATGGTACATATTGATTTCTAAAAGGACTAGACTGAAGTCCTAATATTAATGTGTGTTGTATCTGGGCTGCCTAACTGCAAATGTCTCAGATGACTTGGAATAAACTTTGAGGGTATCGTGTCCTTAGATATATACACCCTTTAAATAACCTGGTGGCTGTTTGACTCTTATAGAATGAAATGTCACCAGATAGTTTCCCAACAGCATTAACTGTTGGCTCTTATTAATCACTGATTAAGAGACTCAAGGTTTTTGATGACAATAAACTAGTTGCATTTGGTTTTTCTTACTACTTAAAAGATGGTGACTGGAAGCAGGCCAAAGATGTCTGGGGAGGAGGAGCTGTAGATAAGCATATTGGTTGAATTCAGAGCCTCAGGAAGGTCAAAGCAACTGCAGTAGCACAGCAGAGAAAGACAAGACCACACTTTCTGCACCAGGAGTGTGGATGTGCATTTTGCTCCTGTCTGTGCCACACAGAGTGTAGCAGCTGAGGTTGTAAGAATGAATTGTGTACGTGCTGCTGACATCCTCTGGTCTTGACAAACTGGAGTCAGCTTCAAACATACCTGAGATCTTTTGGTAAAATTATTTAAATTCTCCAGATCAAGCTTATGTGACATCCTGATGTACAAAGAATGTGATTGGCAGTGCCTCAAAGTATTTGCTTGTAATTGATAGTCCGTAGGCCACACTTAGCTCTGGAATGGTTGGTGTATGGAATGTTGCAGAGTACTGTAACTGTCACGGCTTGCTGCATAGGGGTGTAAAGTGGTGTTCTGAACCCCAAATTTGGATAAAAAAGGGTAGTAAATGCTCTTGTCAACATCAGACTTGTTAAATTGTTGTTCTTAAAGATGAAATGTCTCACACCAGGCTTCTTTGGAAATAGTATTTTTCAGGAAAGAATCCAGGAAACCTGAGCCTGGCTGTCAGATGCTTACATTGGAAAGTGAACTGTTAAAGCAGATAGTAATGGAATTTCAGTTTTGCACACAGTTTGATTGCAGACTGAAATTTATATTCTTGTAGGATGAAACAGTCAATATTACATAGTGTTATTGACATACTTAATATCATATCTAATATAGTAAGTAGTAGTGGTAGCAGAGACTCCAAAAGCAAGGTGAATAATTAATACCTAGAAAAGAAAGAAACCTTAAATACTAAAACTACAGCAAATTATCTTGTTTTTCACTGTTAGTAGAGCTATGTTTCTCCTAGAGTCTGAGTAAAGAGTAAATAACTTCTAGCACAATACAGTCAACAAATGCCTCTGAAGAGCAGAGCTAGAAAAGGCCTTGAGCGAGTCCCTGATGTAGCCACATGTCCCAGGCCTGTGCTGAAACCTGCCATACCTCCATCTCTTTCTGCAGATTTTGTGTAACCCTTATTTTAAGTTCCAGATGATGGAGATTCCAGAATATCCCCCCCACCTCCAAGCAGTGTGTTTCAGTGGGGAACTGTCAGTTTCCTCTCCCTAACATCTAACCCACATATTCCTCCCCGCAATTTAAGCCCAGAGCTTCCTGTCTTTTCCACAATAGATATGGAAAACAGATTCTCTAACTCTGTGCAGCAGTCCTTCACATATTTAAAAATTGTTCTGTCTCTTGTCACTTTTCCCTTCTCTAGACTAAACAACCCTTAGTATTTTCCAATCTTTCCTTGCAGTTCCAGCTTTCTAAAGTTGATCAATCCTGCAGAATTACTTTGGACTATTGCCAACTGATCTTAGTTATCCTGGAAAACTCATTGTAAGAGTTGACACAACTTTGCCACTTGGCAGAACTGGTGTTGCCAAAATAAATTGAGGACTTCCTTCCTTCCTAATCTCAGATATGAGTTTTGATCAGGGACTGACTCTGGTTAGAGGGCAAGCACCTGGAAGGGTTTTAAAAGTTGGAGCAGTCTGGGAAATTATCACAATGTTCTTCCTTGACAGGAACTCGTGGGCCCTTCTCACACTTCTCCACTGTGATGCCAAGTGGCAGCTGAAGAGTGTTTGCCATCCGGGTGGTACCTGGGTGTTGGTCTGGAGATGGTCTCTTCTCTGAAAGCAAAGCTCCCCCCACCCTGCACCTCACTGGTGTGAGGGAGGGGACGGAGTCGCTCGCGGCGGTGGCTGAGGGGCCGCAGGAGGCCGAGCCCCGGCGGGGCAGCTCCCCGGTGGCCTCCGGGGCACAAAGCTCCCTGTGTGCTGCGGGCAGGGGCAGCGGCACCGCCGGCAGCCTCAGCCGCGCCCCGCCCCGCCCGTGAGGGATTGTCCGGGCCCGGGCTGCCCTCACGGCCCGGCCCCTCACGCGAGGCGAGGCGCTTCCTGCGGGCCGGGGCCGCCTTTGCTGCGGCGTGTCCGTGAGGGATTGTCCGCCCGAGCTTGCGCAGCCCTCCCCGGCCTGTGTTGTCCCTTCCCTCTCCCGCTGGGAATGCCGTGGAAAATAGCTGGCTTCCGCATAGGCTGGAACGAGCTGGAAAATGGGTCAGGAATCTCTCTGGTATAACAAATGATGCTTGTCGGAGGGCCCTGTCTGGTTTGTTTTGTGCTCTCACCGTGAGCCTGACAAACCTCTCCTGTGTTTAACCACAGACCCCTCTGAAGGGAAACACATTGAGAACAAACTCTCTCTCACTGGCTGCACTTAACAGTGTAAAACTTTCCCTTGTAGGAATTCCAAAAAAGAAAGTGATTTAAACCTGGCCCAGGCTCGTGTGAGAGACCTTGATGCCCAGCTAAATGCGAAGGAAGCTGATTTAGCAACAGCCCTGAATGAGAACCGGACTTTGGAGAATGAGCTTCGTGAATTAAAGGATCAAGTACTCAGTGTAAGGCTTGCTGTTGGAATCTACACCTTGCTTTTGGTCCTGCAGTTTTTGATTGATTTTCCTCAGTTAGTTATTGATATTTAAAAGCCTGGTAACTATGACAGTGATAGGTAGACAAAAAGAATTCTGCAACTTTGCTGACAGTAAATACTACTAATGGTGCTTTCCTTAAAACTTTCACCTGTTGTAGGTACCTTTGAACTATGGATATCATGTTTCTTGTTCTAATATCAAAGCAACATGAAATATACTACTAAAGTCCTTGTAGCATTCTCTAACACATCAGAGAAGTGTGTAATACTGGAAGTGTATACCAGTTTGTCAACATAGGCTGTATTTGGAGGATTAAGTGTCAAAAAACTATATTAGAAGTTAGGAAGAAGTTTAGAATAATTACAGTTGTAAAGGGAAGGAATATATATGGATAGTACAATTGATTCATCAGAAGTCTTTGAGGAGTCAAATTTACCTGGTGGGATTAAGGGCTGTTCTATATTTGCCTTATGGGAAATCTGGCCTACATAACAATTAAATAGGATTCTGTCTGTTGCTGATATTTGGACCCCACTGACGTAAGAACTTACACAGAGTAACTCACTTCACCCAACCAATGTGTTTTGATTGCTGTGGTATTTAAGTTCAATGACGTGTAACAAATTGGCTGCCTAACTTGAAAAAATACTTTAATTTTGATAACCCCATTGTTTGTCTTTTCCAGCTGAATCTGTCACTGGAGGATACTAAAAAGCATCTTCACAGTGAAATGTTGAGGAGGGTGGACCTAGAAAACCATATGAAAACTTTGCAGGAAGAAATGACGTTCCAGAAGCGCCTTCATGAAGACGTATGTTTTAGCTTATTAGCAAGGCATCTTTTTAGGCGTCCATGATCCCTGGATGCACTTAAAGCCCATCTTAACATTGCTTTTATCTCTAAAAAGGTAACTAGCAACGTATGGCAGCCCATCAGCTCGTAACATCCACCTAACTTGGAAGGCTCATGAAAGTACACAACCTCATGTTAACTAGGATAGTACCAACAGCTGTCTGGGATACGAGAAATTTCTTAGGCTGCTCTTCTAAATATATCTGAAATTCCAATATATTACTTTGTGTAAGTGATAGTGCATATATTAGTTACTGTTAAATGATTCCAGATGTTTACTTGAAGCCTAAAGTAAGTGAAGAAGTTAATTCTCCTTTAAGCAACTTGTGTCCTCAACTTTCTTAACACTTTTCAGGTGTCTGGTAACCTTTGTGAGAGAAGTCAGTACATACAACTAAATGAATAGTTACATATGAATGTAAATCAGCTTTCTTTTCACTGGTAGGAATCTCAAAGTATATGGTTTGATAGAGAAGTCTAATTTTTCTAACCAACTGCTATTACTTTTTGAGTATAACAAGAATAGGTGAAGTAACAGCGCTTAAAGAAACTGAACTGTATATGCATGTGTTCTAAGTGAAAAAAACCAGAATCTATCTAGTTCAAAGAATTAGTCTTACAAATTAAATATTTACTACATTTTTTAGTTTAAGCAGTGTTGGCAGTGAGGTGGAAAAACAATAGTGAGGCAGCAAGGTGGATGTATCACCCTTAATGGATGAATAAGATATGCATAAAGATGAATTACTGTGTACTCAATAATAAGTCTGCTTCAACAGGGACAGAGTAGTGAAGCTGGTACACTAAATCCAGTTTCAAGCTGTATTGGCTTGTTTATTCTCTGAGAAATTTCTTCTCCTAGGAGCTCAAGGAGACAAAAAGAGTCCATGAGAGCAGGATAGCAGAAGTAGAATCTGGCCGTCAAAGGGAATTTGAGAGTAAGCTCTCAGATGCTCTACAGGGGCTCAGAAAACAGCACGAAGAAAAAATTCAAGGTTACAAAGAGGAGATGGAGCGAACGTTCAATGCCAAGGTGAGTTTGTAAAAGATGACAGTAAAACAAATCTGAAGTTCTCTGCACCTTGACATAACTAAGGGCACACTGCCATAGACCGCTGGGGGATGGAGCCTCTGCATTCACTGCAGAGCTTCTTGGCATAAGCTGTTATGGAATTTCAAAGCCATGTCAGATTTGACAGTAGGATTTTTGCAGACATTTGATCCCAAACAAAACTGGTTCAAGCATAAATACAGGGAGTGATTAGGAGAAGTTGATCATATTTCAGACTTCTGACAGATTCAGGACCAAGGTGTGTTATGTTTGTATTAAGCAATTTCAGTCTTGAATAAAACCTAACTTTTCCTACACACCAACTTGCATGTCAACTCAGGGACATCCTTTGAATGCCTGTGTTTCTGTTTCCACTGAAAATTCTCTACGTGTTTCTTGAAGGAGTGCTTTATGCTTTCTTGGGACATCTCAGGATTGAGCTATTTGTTCACTGCTGCTTGTAAATATGCAGGAACTCTCTAATAATAGACCTTTTGGGGAAGAGTGATAATAGTTTGATTTGTACACCCAATATCCTCCAGCTCTATGCTTTGACAAGCAGCTTCTAAACATATTCTTCATTGGTCTTCTGGAGAATCAATTTACTTAATATCTATAAAAAGTCCTCATACATTACTAACTGAAATATCCTAATCCAGAAGTTTTCACTACCTGATTATTGCTTTTTCTGACATAAATGTCAAACTTGTGTAAACCTCCCTGGAAAGCAATACAGAACTTTCTGACCTGGACTTCATTGGTATCTGCACACTCTAGTAAAAGATAACTATTTCCAGGTGTAACAGGTGAAAATTATTTGGTTTTCCTTCCTTATTTATAATACATGCTAATGTGCAACTCAGGACTAACAGTGACTTATCTACAGGTAGAGAATGCCCAGCTAACTGCTGCAAGAAACAGTGAGTTTGCCAATGCTGCTCGGGAGGAGCTGATGGAAACACAGAAGAGAGTTGACACTCTGCTATCTCAAGTTAATCAATATCAAAGCCAGGTTCTGTATTTATTTGTATAACCTTATAATTATTTTAATTTACTCTCAATTCAAAATATTGGCCTCTTCTCTCTAATCTTCACTTATGGTTTGATTTTCTTCCCTTTCCCTTAATTTTAGAATGTTGCTTTGGAGAGCAGAATAAAGGAGCTACAGAATTTGCTGGATTATGATCGTGATCTCCATCGAAGGCGTATGGCTGAAAAGGAGGAAGAAATGGCAGAAGCTCAGAAGCAGGCACAAGCACAGCTGGAAGAGTATGCACATCTCTTAGATGTGAAACTGGCTCTGGACTTGGAAATAAGTGCATACAGAAAGATGTTGGAAGGAGAGGAACAGAGGTAGGCTATGACAAGATCTTCATTGTGAGAACTTGTTTCATTCAAGACCTCTACACTAACTCTTTATCCTTCAGAATGTGGGGGGACAAGAAACAAATATGAAGCATGTCATTAATATAGTATTTAGTTACTGAGTATCATCTTCTGTAAACAGTATTTATATCTCATATCTACCACATAGTATAGTAAGATGAAATAACTTCCTAAATCCAGCTGATAAAATTCAAAGGTCCATTAAACATTCCTCAACTCTCTCCAAGTTTTGTACTACATCTTAGAGATAAAGAGCATTCAAGTTCCATGAATGAAGCTAGGAACTTGGATCAACTCCTGTCTATGCAGACATGCATGGTGAGAACATGAACTCTCAATACATGCTAAAACTTAAAACAAATTTCACTAAAGACTGTGTCTGTTAAGAGTTTAAAGGAATATTTAGTGCATTTGTGAATCTTCTCTTATCAACGTAAGCTTGCTCTGAATGCTGGGGCTGTCTTCCAAACTTAACAAACCACTTAGCTACTCTTGCCAATAAAAGTAAAATTTTGTATGCAAGACTCTATGGAAAGCTTGGATATAGGGAGCTGTTAGGCTTGGATGTAGTGGGTGGGTAGGTATGAGAAGAAACAAAGCACATCAGATTCTCAGGTGAATGTTATCTGACTTTCTTCTAGGCTAAAGATGTCACCCAGTCCATCTTCACACAGCACAGCAACTCAAGCAGCAAGTCAGGGCCGAAGATTCCTGCATGGGAAGAAAAGAAAAATCAAAGAAACCAAAAAGAGGGAGCAGAGTGCTGTACTTAAGACTGTTCAGCATGTTTCAGCTTCTGGAAATATATCTATTGAAGAGATTGATGCAGATGGGAAATTTGTCAGGCTTAAAAACCGCTCTGATGAGGTATTTCCATTTTCAAGTGTGCATTGCAATGTATGACTGCTCAGGCATGGGTTTAGCTTAGTGAGAGACTAGAAACTGACCTTGTGGCACTGCAGCTGCTCTGTTCCCAAGGCTGTCTGAGAGGTGCCTTTGGGTGGAGGTGCAGGGGGTTTTATTATGCAGAAATTTAACACCTTCAGCTGTTTGTCATCAGATTCAGGCTAGCACTACCAGAAGTACTACTTACCCCTGATGAACTAAATAGGATTACATTAGTTGAAAATACTTAAAACAGCTAAAAAGTTGAATAGAGTTGGTGATATCTAATCTATGCAGAGGGTTTATCTGGCCAGTTAGCTAATTTTTCCACTAGTTTAATTTGCAAATCCTGAACTATTAGAATTTATCATCAGGACTTCAAAATATACAGCTTGTAGTTTAGCCATTTAAGCCTGAAATTTGGAATGACCTGTGAAGTTTTAAGAGAGAGAGAGTTGGTAGGTGGCCATGGCAAACTTCACTTATCAGAATCTCCCTGGCAAAGAGTATCATGACCCTCCTGTTAATGGAAGGTAAGAATAAGTATGGCTTAACTTGACTAAGATTAATCCTGAAGTATAGGGAGGCTTTCATGGAAATGTGGCAGCTTCTTCAAAATTGTCTGATACTTGTATGCTATATAAGTAGGATTAAAACTGGCCCATGAGTCTGGAAAAATCTTGTGTTTGAATTATATGGTGCTGGTCTGTAATGCTGAGAGAAATTTCTTGTCCCACAGGATCAACCTCTACATGGCTGGGTGTTGAGACGACATATTGGAAGTGTGGCAGATGTTAATTACAAGTTTCCTTCACTGTTCACTCTTCAGGCAGGCCAAGAAGTTAAAGTAGGTATTGGGTTTGTAAAACTTCCTCAGAGCTCTGTTCTTATGTTAGATGTCAGTAGAGATTCCTGTAATATAGAAAACTAAATAGATACTCCAAGTGTCTAAAGAACTAAAGCTTTTATTTTATGTGGAGATAGATATGGGGGAAATTCTTCAAGCAACTTGATCTGAAATGGTAATTGCATTTTCCTTTAAAGCTTGGATTGAACTTGGATCATCCCAGACTGGAGTGTGCTCCAATTGTAAACAGAATTATCATATTTTTGTTTTTTCTTGGGGTTTCCCATACTCCTATGACTTGATAAAAGTTGTGCAGAGACTCACACTCTTGGTAAAATCTTTAGCTTACTCCAGGTCAGCAATGCTGAGCTCATGATTTGTAGTACTAAGTGAAATACTAGCTCTAAAATCATAATCTTAAGTATTTGTAGATGGTGATCAAAGATCTGAACTCCAAACTGGGGAGGAGTTTGTTCAACAGATCTGAGTGACCCCAGGTGAGAGGCTGTTGCACACTCAAGTTGCTGCCCTGAGCATGTCTGTGACTATGGCTTCGCTCTGATTCAAATATTCTGTATGGCCAAGCAGGGATACCTCTACAGTGGATAGAAACTGTTAACAGCCTTTTCTGCACTGTTCTAGAGTCTTCAGCTAGGAAAACTTTAAGACCATTCTTGGTAGTCCTGAAAAGAACTAACTTGCCAGGGATTACAGTGGTTTCTCCTACTGGATGTCTTGGATATTAAAATACTAAATAATTATATATGTTAGACTGAATTGTAATTAAGAGCAGAAGATTCTTCAGAAGCTCACTGTAAATCTTTTGCAGATCTGGGGTGCAGCTGCTGGTGTAAGCCCAGGTCCTAGTGATCTGGTCTGGAAGTCTCAGAAGTCTTGGGGAACTGGGGATAATATTGGTGTTACACTCATCACAGATGATGGTGAGGTAAGTGAAATAATGAAACACTTCTACTGTCCTAATGCTAACCTTGTTTGTGCTTAATTGCTGAGGGGTCTTGGTGGAAATTCAATTGTATTCTAGGAACTCGCAGAGAGGAAGATAATGCTTGTACCCAGAGGAGAAGAAAGTGAGCAAGATGATGATTATGAAGAAATAACTGGAAGTGAAGCAGAGTTTGCATCTCAGGTAACCTGCCTGAAGTTTAAGTATATGCTGTCAGCAGTCATTCAATGGCCATTTCTTTTCCTTACTAAATGAAAATACTCCTTCAAGTACTCTTCACATCTCGCAACTCTTAATGTTTTTCTTGATGTCAGACCAAAAGAAGAAGAAAAAAGAAATGTTGTTTGGTTTCATGATAGTGGTTCCTGTGAGCATCCTTAAGCAGGTGAGATGGTGAGAATCATGCTTATCACCTTATAGAAAACTTGCCTCATCAGTAGTGCTGCAGTCTCTTGTCCCACATAGGATGTAGCTTGCATGGCTTTGCATCAGAAATGCAACTGAAGTTTTGCTTGTTCTCTGAGTATGATCAAACTGTAGCATTAATTACTTGATATCTTATTACTGACACACTGAAAATACAGCCTTTAATGTCCATTTTGTCTAAATATCTGGCTCTGTTATCCCAAGAACAGCATGCAAACACTAACTACTTCTGTGGGATGAAGTGACTTGACACTCCAATGTCCCTGGCTTGCTTTTAAGATTATTTCAGTGTGAACTTAGGTCAATATACTTACAGACTTTTGGCTAAAAACTTGCTTAGTGTAATATTCTGTGCAAGACAATCCAGGTTGTTCAAATGGCTTTTCACTGACTGTAATACAAGTCTGAACTGATGCATTTTGGATGCTCCTACTGTACTTTGATATACTATTAGCTATTTTCAACTGCTGAAATGGACTAAACCAACTAATATAAGGGCTTTAATTGTAGACTGTACTTGACTCAAATTGGTTTGTGTCTTGGCCTGAAACAGTACTATGGTACAAAGCCCAAAGCCTGAGAGCAAGGGGATGTTTAGCTAAAAACTGTCTCCTTCCTACTGACAAATGTTCAGCTACCAGAGCTCTTCCTGAAACTGATTCTACACAGTTACAAGGAGTTGCATTTTACTGCACTAGGTTAAAACTCCCACTACCATTTCCTAGATATTTTCATAATATACCTGTCTGAACAGTAACTTAGAAGTATCTTAGTACTGTCTTTCTGAGAAAAAATGTACCTAAACAGGCAGTTACTGAAAATCTGGGTAAATATTTGTTACTACAGTACCATGTGGCTTAAATAATGCTTATCAGTCTCCTGACTTGCATGCACATTCTTGTAATATTTTCAGTCTCACTGAAGGATGATGAGACCCTGTTAAATAGCTTATTGAGAAGGTCTGTAATGCTGTTCTGCCCTTTGTTGGGCTCTTAGTGATACAAGCTTCTTTTCATACTCAGAGTAGGGCCTCTCCTCATGGGTGGCTTCTTTTTATTTTAAAATAATTTTTTGAGTTCACTTATATGAGTTAATAATCAGTGTTGGAAAGCAAAAGTAACTTTTTCCTTACACTTCTAATCTGTTTTATCAGCAACTTTACAATACAGTTGTGTGCCATTTATGGTAAGAATCAATTCTAATACTTCCAATCAAGTTTTAATGTCATTCCTGTTTGCTGAATTCCTATCAAACTTCTGACATTAGTACCTATATGCTTCTGCTGCCTTGGTAGCACTGAAATGGCTGCGTAGTAAATGGAAGTTAACTTGTTGCATGCAGTAAAATAATGGGAAGAATGCATGCTGTGCTTTAAAGGCAGGCAGCATTTCCATGTTCTCCTTCTGCTTTTACCATCCTAAAGAGGGCAGCACAGATCTGCATGCCACTTAGGTACTGATGCTTGGGAAGTGAGGTAGTGATGGGCAGTTTGACAGCCTTTCATTAAGGCACAGGCTCATGTATTGCATGGACTTAGACTTGTGTAGTACAGTTCATGTACTGCCTCTGGAAAGTCTGCTTTGCTTTATTAACAAGTAACTAAATCTACAAAGTGCTAAAAACCCTACCTGCCTATATTGAGGATCAAGTAGGTAACCAGCAATTAAGTTTGTAAATCTGCTAATTTTCATGTTTTCTCTCTGCAGCAAAATGAAGATCCCAGCTGTTCTGTCATGTAATGTAGACAATCATCTGAAAACACCTCTCAGTCCCAAGTGACATAGACTGTATGTTGATATCTTCTGTAATATCTGGAATTTGGAATTCACATATTCCATCTGATGTCTTTGTGAGAAGCATTGTCCATAACATGATGGAATTTCCTGCCTTCTGATACTGGACCCTGGTCTTGGATTCACTGATACAAAGAGCAGTAGAACACAAGCTCCATGTGAAGTTATTTTTAGTTTTACACAAGGATCTGGTTTCTGATCTGCTGGAACAGAGAAGGGTACAGAGTTTACAAAGCTTCTAAACATGTGCCCTAGAAGGATGTTAAATACTTGGACAGTGAACATGAGGCTGCCTTCAGCTTTCTCAGTATTCTGATATGGTGTTCTCCAAAGGTAATTTCTCTTTCCAGCCTGAGTGGGAAATATGGGACTGATCACACCCTTGCACCTTGAGCAGATCTGAAGTAAAACACATCCTGAAGAGTGATGAGTGTCTGAAATGTTTCCTGTTCAGATCCTGATGCAGAAGTACATGAAAGTGGTCTGGATCACTTCCTAGAGTGAAATATTTTAGAATTAAAAGCAAGCTGTAAGAAATATTCCTGCCTGTTATTAAATGTACTGTTTCTGTAGTCTAGCACCTGGAAGTCCTTGTTTCAGTGTTGTATATTCCTAGATACAGTGTATCACAGCAGAGCTGTGCCTGCCTTAACTTGGAAAAATGTATCCTGGAAATGTGAAAAAGCATCTCATTCTGACAGAGCAGGTGCTGTGACCAGTGCTGCTGGCACTGTTTAATTGCTCCCATCAGCTTCCTAAGGGGCTAGAGAGAAAAGTATGCTAAGTCAAAAATCAAAACTAGATAGCCCCAACTGTAGAGAAAAAACACATCAAACTCACTGCTCTTGAGCCCTTCTGTGCTAAATCTCCATGCAGGCTGCAGCTGTGTGTGTCTAATGGTACAGCTGGGGGAAAAGTGGTTATGTGCAGTGTGCAGCTCCCTGTCACTCTGGTAGCTCAGTGCTCCATGGCAAACCTGTCCTGTAACCCTCAGGAGGGGACAGTCAGCCTCGGAGGCACTGCAGTCACTGTCTCTCCACCAAACTGCTCCCCTGCTGGCCTGGGGGGAAAGGAAGGGCTCTGAGCCACATGAAGTAAACTTCCACCTGAGAGCAGGAGGGAAGGGGAGCAGCTGAGCCTGCAGATTTCTCTCAATGCTGGAATAGTGTTTTGACTGTCTTTTAACTTGCCAAAGTGTTCAGTTCCAAATTCAAGACCTGCTTTGTGTTAGGATGCAGGTGTTAAGGTGAGGTTTTCCTTATGCTAGCTTAAACTTACATTATTTAAAAATTCAAATTTTGAGACAACAAGAGTAGGTGCTGGCTTAAGACTTGGATTGTAGCAGATCCAAATTCTTGTTCCACCTCAAACAATAGAAATAGTTGCTGCTCTAACTTTGCTGTATTTATCTTCATTTCTTAAAACTTTTTTAACTATTAAAGGTATTTTTCATGTATATAAAAGCACTCTTGGATTTAAATATTTGCAGATTAAATAATAAAGGTCTATCTGTTCAATGATTTCTGTTGAGTGGTTTGAATTAATAAAACTGGTGATTTTAGGGACTGTAGAGTGAAGAAACCTTCAGCACTGCACTTTGCTTGCCTGTTTATCACTTAACTAGAACTGAACTGCTATGTGCTTAAGAAGAATCTTCAGTAGACAGCTTGCCTGAATTCAGAGAATTCAGCTCTTTTCTCATAAATTTCTTTTGTATGGAGAGAATTGGCAAAAGACTCCATGTTCTTCCAGGGCTGCTCAATTTGGTCACTACTACATTACTAAGCAAAGCAGGAGATAGTAAACAGAAAAACAAATTGATTCTACCTTCATTTGGGTAAGTACTTCTGATGCCAGAATTCTTCCTTAATTTTGAGGCTTTTCTGGTATATTTTTAGTTATTGCGTGTCTTTCCATCACCACCTATTCTTCTCTTTCTCCTCCTTTCCATCCCTTTCAACTAAATATAAGAAATAGAAATGTATTGACTTTTCATTTGTATGCAGTAGGCAGCAGTGCTACTCACCCCTTTCTCTCACTGGAGTTCAAACCCTATGGAACCTAGGAGCAGTTTGTACTCAGTTCTAAGGAATTTCTCTTTTTCCCTTCTGCTAGAAAAAAATGTTAACATAAATGGTAAACAATCAATAGAGAAGTAGCAAGATTATTAAAATTGCAGTGCAGAGATGTCATAAAACTAATACTTTATTCATGCATTTTTTTAGCATAGCAATGTTTTTTTGAAAGCTGATCTATTCAGCAAAAGTGGCCTCCAGCTTGAACAAGTGCCAGAACCATTGGTACAGAAGCAGCAACCACTGTTCTTATCCCACTGAAATATTTATTCAGTTTGGTCAGTAAATTATACCAATTTTCAATGCTGAGAACTTGTACTTAGTACAACATCATCTTAATATTGACAACAACCACTTTGCCTTTTGTCAACATACAATGCATAAGGTGAATTAACTTGTCCACAATAAATTACGGTGTGATAGATGAAAACAGCTCAATGACATCAGTAACTTAAGAACTGGTTACAGTTAGCTTCACTAACAGTAATTCTTAAAATGGATTTCGATAGTAAAATCATTGCAGCCAAAGATAAAAAAAAAAAAATCACATACAATAATAGCAAGGAAATGCATTTTTGGAGCAACAGTGAGCTACCAGTAAACACTCCATACAGTGATCTTCAAGGCACAAAGCAAAAAAACTGGCTATGGGTTTTTTTGCAGGTTGACAAATCGGAGAAGGTGAAATTTTTTTGAATATAAAATAAATACATTTTAAAAAGACGCATACAAAAGTCAGTAAGTCAGTCAAATAGCAAGGCTTTCACAGAATGCCACACTGACAGAACATTTGTGAATCCATTTCAGTCATGAAATCATGTTCACAGCTCGAATGACACAATCACTGAGGCAAGGGAACTATCACTTCAACATAATTAATGGGGAAGAAGCCAGACTCTCCATTTAACATCCCCTCATACCAATTCTCATCAATCTGATTGGTCAAAGTTATGATGTCCCCTTCCTTAAACCCAAGCTCGCCTTCATTTTCTGGCTCAAAGTCATAGAGAGCTTGGCAGCAAGGCTGATCCATGTGCACCGAAGAACCTGCCCCAGTGACAGAAAAAACAATCACATTAATTGAGCTTCACACATCCCACCAGCCACTAAGCACAAAACAAGGGGTCAAAAATGTCGCCCTGCTGTCATATCAACAGCAACAGCTTTTCCATTGCTTTTATTCATTAACACCTGGTGCTTCTACATATAAAATACAAGATTAGTGATAATAAGTTTAAAGCATAATTGTTTGTTCCTTAAGTTCAGATGCTACCCCTCTTTCATTCCTAGCTGCCTTCCCTCTCAAAAGGATGTTTATCTCCAACTGAGGGTTTGAGTAATCAGTTGTCAAAACCCACGTGCTCTCTGTGGAGCAACTGCCAGAGGAATCGGAAGGGCAGGAGTTGAGGAAGCAGAAGAGTCAAGAGAGGAAATGACAAAGAATCCTTTAAACAAATGGCACTGCAGCACACGGATCCTGTGGGAATACCTACCAGGGGGCAGGGGCTCCTGGTCTGTCCTGCAAACACTGTCCTGCAGCCTGAGGCAGACACCTGGATTTTCACACCACGTGTACCTTGGCAGGAGTGAGGCTTCCACCCTCCCCTGAGCAGTGACAGCTCTGGGTTACTGCTCCCTGAGCTTGTGTGCTCCAGTCCTTTATTTTACACATCCTCCATCTGAACTAAGGCAAAGGCTATGGTAGGAACAAAGGCACCTGTCAAATTATTTTAGGGATGAAAAGTTTTCTCATACAGAACCTGGCTGTTCTTGTGATTTGCATTGTTTGTCCTATAAAGATCTTAATTCCAAATCACCCTTAAACATTAAAAAAAAAAGAAAAAGTTAACTTAGTAAATGCAATAAATACCCTTTTTAAAGATATTTTCATGGAGAAGTGTTAATTAGCTTGGATTGGCAGTACCAATATACATGTAACATTCATATTTATGAATAATTAGAATATATTTTATTAGAATAATTATGTTCAAATTGTGAAACTCAGCTCTGTGGTCAAGGCCTATGGTTCAACTACAGTTCAGCCATAACAGATTTTTTAACAACATATGTAATGTATCCAAGTAAAAGTCTGGTAATTTGAAATGCATTTATAAATGAAGAATAGGAAAAAGACTTAATGCTGCTGCCTTGTAAAGAGGAGTACTGCACCTTATAGCATGACAACTCTAGAACACTAGTACTTACATTAAATTATTCAGGTTGTCTTATTGGGAACATTGCAGCAATATTCACACATTCCAGCCTTGACTCTCCCAGCTACCATTTTTTACTGGGTAAATCTGCACACAATTAGTAATGCAATACAGAGAAAAGAGCTAAAATGGCAAGAATGCATTTTAATCTGTTAATCATGGTAATGCATAGGAAACTATTAAAAAGTAGCTGCTTGGGCATGTTCTAGATAAAGGAATTAGGATAAGTCTCTAAAGGAAACCAGCTAAGAACCAGTGGTGATCACTCAGAGAAAACAGACAGCTGAAAGCATCTTTTCAATTGACAATAATAAAATAGGGGGCAATATCTGATGTTAAAACTGGAAAGTAGGAATTGCTTTTGTCTTTTGTGGGTATATTTTACCCTTGATAGCAACAGAAGAGAGCTTTTATTAATGACAATGGAAGAGAAGTGCCAACAGAGACTAAAGCAAACCTTCCCAGAGCAGCACTGTCACAATACCAGACTCATCCTCTCCTTGTGGAAGGCTCAGGGTAGTGACAAAGTCCTACAAGAACCAACTAAATTAGTGCTACTCTAATACACTGGTACAGGTGAAAGCTTGGTTGTCATATATTTGCTGAAGGACTCCAAGCAGAAAGAGATGATGAGCCAGTTGCCCAGCAAAAATGGACTTATCATGTTTAAAACTACAAATGGACTTTAAATTGTGTTTAAAAATAGCTAAGTTATTTTCAGCCTTTGCCAAGGTAGAACTGGTACCAGCTCTCCAGAACTGTCAACAGCAGAAGGCGGCGATCACAATAATTGACAGAGCTCCTGACCTGCACCAGCTGCTCCCATGGGGCTAATTTGTTGCTCCAAGCCAGTTAATTTCTGACAGTGAGGTACCTGATCAGAGATGGATCACATTTGGTTCATTTTAAGCCCCAAAGAACTGCAAAGAAACGTCTGGAAAAGCTGCCTGGAAAGGTTTTTAAATAATGGCCACAGCCAGCACAACCGGTTTCACTCCAGGCTGTAGGATCAGTCAAAGTCTTCATGAGAGCCAGGCAGCTGCTGCTACTGTATAATCCAATGAGACAAAGCTTCTCTGACAAAGGTAAGGGGGCAGCACTGTCTGACAGTCTGCAACACACTGCTTAACATCACAGAACTGCTGGCACCACTCCAGCCTTTTGCTGTCTACTTGCACAAATGTTGCAGAGGTTTCAGCTAAAAAAATTGCACTTTTCTATTTCTGCCAACATAGTTTATGTTAATTGCAGCTCCATATGCATCTCCTTTATTTCTCTAGTTTACTTCCCTGTCATAGTCAAAACTGTTATTAATATTTCCAGACCACTTGGATCTGGACAGCACAAAATCAGGGTAGGAAGCTGTCTGTGATTCCTGGTGTGTTACAGGATGAAACCAAAATGCCATTCAATGATGGTTTGGGTTTTTTGTTTGTTTTCCCCAAAGGAGGGTGTTACTGCATCTACTCTGCCTTCTATACCATGCTGTATACATCAGGTAGCAACACAGTACTTTAATTATCACAAACTGGAAGCTTGCTAAAATAATTAATCCCAGTCTCCCTCATAGCTGAAGAGAGTAAACACTTAGATGTTTATGTTAAATTCCAGCATGTGGCAACCAGATCCATATATTTCATATCATAGTCAAACCTGACAAACAAACTGAAAGGCATGATGTAATTCAGCAATTAAAGAGTTTTAAAATGAGCCAGATGATGCTCACAGCTGCAGCTCATTAATGAGGATAACAATGAATTAGAACTAGAGATTTTTTTATCTGCATTTACTTGAAGCAGCCAAATAACTCACAACAACATAAAAATTAAGTTTATGTGAATCTAGCCCTGCAAATGTGTGCGAGTCATAAGTAGTAAATAATCCTCACATGTTAGAGACTATACACAGGAAAATACTATTTCTGCTCCAAGAAGCTGATAGCTGAAAAAATATTGTGGAACATGGGAAAAGTAATTTCCATGCTCAGAACTCTACAATGGCAGTTTTGCTGAATGTGTCACATCTTGCTTTGAACTGTCCTGCAGATCTCCACGGGTTTGCTGAATACCAAGACAATCCACATACCCTGAGGGACAGTATCAGAGAAGTTAAAGACCTGTATTTTGCTAGAGTCAATATGGAAGCAGGGAAAATGAAGCATGGAAGTACTTGTTTGTGTAGGATGGGGAGGTCAGTTTCCTAAACAAAAAGAAGGTGATTAGAATGCTATCTCCCCATCTCATGTAGACTTTAAGACATTTAGCAGTTTTGCTTAGAACTGCCTGGTTCTCATTTCTAAATCACAGACCATAAAAAAATGTAATCTGTTTCATGATTCTAATTTTAAAGAAGGACAGAAAGGTTTTCCCATTTATGAGCAGGGCATATTGAGCCCACTGCAGTTCACAGAAATCCATATGGACAACATTTGAATAGGAATAGGAAAACAAAAGAAAATGAACAGAGATTTCAGTGATTTGTACCTGCTGGGGAGGTAAGCACAGCATCCGTACCTTCAGGAGGAAAAAATCAGCTTACATGGTCTTTCTAATGTTATTAGCAACACTTCAGTATGGCAACAATTATCACATATATCCTATTTCTCCTTTATATCTTTTATGGTGGTTTTATTTAGTTTCCATTCTGACAGCACTAAGCAAGTGAAGCAGTGACAACCCCTCATTTAGTGATATGCAAATAGTACAACAGTCCATGAATGGAATCAGTGAGTGGAAGTGCCTCACTCCTTCCCTATTTTAGTGATCAGTGGTCATTTTTTCCCAGTTTTTACTGACTTTCAGCTCAATAAATGTGAGATTTTTATTTAACTAAGTGGGCTGGAAGCAACCTGGAGAAGTCATCATCTGTCCTTCTCCCAAAGGCAGGATTGATTATCCTTAAGGACATCTTGGAACAACAGCTGCATGGCAATGATAAACCACTGTACTGTGGTTTGACACACTAGTTTATATACAAATGCTGAATTTGAATCTCCTTTCTCCCCTGCACATGCAAAACAGGAAAAAAAAATCCCATACAACTTGATAAGTAGTTGATAGGGCCAAGAAATTTTATGGTGATTTTTAATAAAGTTGCTGTGTTTTTGCTACTTTCATCCAGATGTGTTGTGAAAATACCAAGGAGGTTACTGATCACTGCAAACATCTCCAGTGCTATGGATGAAATGTGTCCTTGTGTCACAACTCTTAGGAACCACTGGCGTGACCTGAGAGGGTGCAGAGGGGGTTGTCTCCTCCATCCCATAATTGACAGCAACACAAAAACTCAGATTCAGGCAGCACAAGAAGCTTCAAACACATCAAGGAATCAGATCTCCCTGGGTGGATTTATGCTGCCAAACTGCTGCAACTGCCCTTCAGTATGGATTGTATAATGGCTGCCTCTTGTAGCACAGTGCAAGAAAATTAAATTAAAGAGACATTAGAAGGAGCATGAAGTTACAGCTCCAAGCTTTATTCTTTCACTTTTAGTTCTCTCATTTCTCTCCCAACAACGTTTAAAAAGGAACAAGACTGGAGGGAAGAAGAAATTGGAGAGTTAGGAAAAAAAACCCAACAAACCTTCAGGAAAAGATCCTAGATGCCATGCTAAAAACAGAAGGGAACCTTTAACTTACTACTTCTCCCCTATTTTCCTTACAAATAATGTTTCTGGAAAAATCTCTGGCTTTTTCATTCTCTTTTCTTTGCATATAGTAATTTGGATTTTGTTTGGGGTTTTTTGTTTGTTTGGGCTTTTACTAGTTTGGTTTTTTACTGGGCTCATCTCAGCATACAGTGTAGTCATTAAGACAATAGGGCAAAATAATTTTATTCATGAGATGAGGAAAAGCTATTTAAATATGTAACATTACTAATTATTACTGTTCACACACCTTTCAAAAGTTGTCCTTTTTTTGTGAAATCAGGGCCTTATCAAAGGAAAGGGTCCTAATCCCTAAAGTGCTAAAGCACTTCATACTTTAGTGCGTGATTAAGGGACAGTACAGATAGAAGATGTTAAAATCAGTAAGGGTGGGAGTAATCTCTCTGAGTTTTACATAGCTAATATTTCAGATCCTGTACAGATCATTTATGCCCTGAGACTGTGGAGAAAAATTAGCACCTGGAGATACTCCAGACTGTGATCAAACACACCCACTGTAGGCATCTGTCTTTGCAAGAAAATGAATGTTTCCTACAAGTGCCTCTCCCTCTCTCTCCTCCCATCCTCAGTGGCAGTTCAGAGACCTAAAAGACCAAGGAGAACACCACACCTAAATTTCAGATGGGTGAGAGCCTGTTGAGTGGAACTCTTCACAGTGTTGTTCTGAAATCTGGGAAACAATCTGGTGTCAGATGCACAGATACTGATGCCTAATGAATCCATTGTTCTCATGGTACAAGAAATACCTCAAGCAACAATCTGGCAAAACATCTAGAGACACACTAATTCTGTGGTGACAGACTCACCTGATGATTTTATGGAAGAACTATAGGCAATCCCATTGTGCTGCTGATTATCACCAATTTCCAGAGTTGTAGTTATGACAGGCTTTGGCTTAAATTCACGCTTAGGCCGACTAGATGCTACATTTATTCTGTAACACAGAGAACAGCAGCAAGAGATTTACTTAGAAGGAAAGAAGGAAGAAATATTTACAGAACTTAAGCTCAGGTTAAGTGCTTTGCTGTTTGAAAGGTGGATTAAGAAAATCTTCTGCTGGTCCTGGTTTTAGACTTCCTTTGGTTGGTTTGTGTTTTGGTTTTATGACATTGGGTTTTTAGGTTTGTTGGTTTGTTTGGGGTTTTTGTGGGGGGAGTGTGTGTTTTACTAAAAGCTGCTCAATTCTCTTGCAATACTTGAATTTCAACAAGTCCCTAATTTATTTAATACTTTGGTCCTGCTGACAAAGGCATAAAGCTTAACAGCCTGAGTTTAAGTGATGACACCCACAGCTGCCACTGAGTTCAGCACAAGTTGCAGGAATGAGCTCTGTGGAAAGCTCAACTGCAAATGACATATGGAGAAACATATCCAGGACAGAGGCCCAGGGACTGCATCTCACATATGGCCTTTTTATTAGGGAAAACAGGAAAAAAACATTTAGCCAGCAAAACCATCTAGTACCTCTTGCTGTGTGTGCCCCAGCTGAGAGCTCCTTGTCTCCCAGGGCCCTCCAGCTGGGATGGCACAGGGTGTCTGCAGACACAGCTGCCCTCATGCCAATGCTCACCCTGGGCTGAAAGCCCCAAGCAGTTCTGCTGGCTCTGCCTGCACCACAGTGACACTCAGGTCTCTGGCTCTCCGAGTGACACATCAGTGACAGCAGCATTTCTCCCTTTTCTTAGGCTGACACACAGTACCTGGGCCTTTCATACATGTGTTACAGCACAGCTGTATTCCTGGCCAGCTGGCTGGTTCCTTACTGTGCTGTAGAATTCTGTTACACCCCTTAATCTCAATAAAAACAGGCCAACTTCCAAGCAAATCCTCCAAAACACAACTCAAAGTATGCAAGCTGAAATAAACCTCTAAACAAAGGGAGGCTGTCCCCACTAACCTCCACAGATGGGAGAGACTCTGCACACACTCAGAGCTCCCTGGGCAGATCCTGTGTTACATTAAAGTCTCCCAGCACAGCAAGAAGCTGCCAGGTGGCAGGGGTTTAAAGCCATGGAGCTCAGGTCTGGCACAAAGCACAGCAAATGTGCATCTGGGAGCTGCTGCTACAAGATCTCTTGCTTCAATGACTTTCCAATGTTGTGAACCTCGGCTGCAAAAGAGGTTCAACATTTTGTAAGGGGTTCTGTCTTACCGGTTTTGCAGCTTGCTCTGCAGATCCTCCAAAATTTCTGTGGATTGTTTGTGGTAATCTAGTGCTGCTTCTACAAACACAGCCAACTGGCTGACTTGTTCTACCTGAAAAACAGAGAGGAAAATAGCTGTAAGGGCACTGCGGTACATTCAGCAGAAAGATAAACAAAAGATCATTTAAAACAGACCTGGTATCTCAAAAGACCACAGTACCTTGCAGAGGCTATTGGAAAAGAGCACATGTGACTCTATCAAAGAAACTGCCAGTTGGAAACTGAACAAAACTGAGGTGTAACTTCTAGTTCACTAACTCAGGACTGGGTCCTTGAGTAATTTCCTTCCACAATGTGCAAATCCCTTCTGCTTTCAACTTCCAAGCCAGCTGTCTGTCAACACCCAAGCCCAAAACATTTAATAGGACATGACCCCTTAGCAGGTGAAAGTGGAGCTTTTCTGATCAATGCTGGAAGAAATTATACTGTGACAGTTCTTAGGACTAAGACCCATTAGTGTTTATTATCAATGTTTACAAAGTGTAGTTCTGAAATGATCTGGACTCATCTCACTAGATGGCAGCATTTATAAACTGATAAATGAAACATGATTTATCTACTTGGATTTAAAACATATTAGCCAATCATTCAAAAATATGAACGATGAGGAAAGGGAGAATGTGAAGGAGAAGGAAAAAAACAAAATATTTTTATTCATGAGGTAACAAATAATCTCATTCCCCTAACACAAGCTGAAAAGTTCAAGCTGTATGGGGTATGGAGCAGTAACAGATATTTGTCTTCTTCAAGACAACGTTAAGAAGTCAGACCCCAAGAAGTCTAACATCTTTCCATTCCATCATGATGCCTTCAGACATTGGATCATAAGAAAATATCTGAGTAAACTTTCTACAAATGTTTTATGGACCCATGGCAGTTTTGTGTTATACTTTGTCTGCTTTTACTCAGTCAAAAAGATCATTAAAAATTCTGCCAAGACTCCAAGAGAGCCAAACACTGTCACACAGCATAAAGAAATGAAATGCACAGAACCAAACCAACAGCTGATACAATCCCATTGCAGTCAGAAGAGAGTAATATAAACAGCTGAGGACAACACACAAAGTGTCTGGGGTTTGTGTGGTCAGAGAAAATGGATGAAGGACAGTCCAAACAAGACAACTAAGAACAAGGAGAAATATGAAGCTGTGGATTAGGAGAGAGAAAGAGAGACTGGGAAAGAGCCAGAGAAACTTGAGGGACTAAAAGCTACTTAGGAAGATGAACCTGGGACTGGCTGTGTGGGAATGGCAGAAAGATGCATCTGATAAGAACTACATGCAACAGTGTCGATGTGGGAGGTCTGGAACTGGCTGTGCAAAAACCTGAGAAAGGTGGGGATCAGGACTGAGCCTGGGACAGGCACCTGGCAAGGTGGCTGGGAACCAGAGCTCTGAGAACTGAGATCTCATGGCAAGAAGACCAAGAGAGGGAGACACTTGGGGAACTAGAAAGGATCAGAAGGATGTGATTGCAGTTAAGATCTCTGCAAATACAGTGAGACCATCTGGGGTTAGACAAAGCTGTAATGAGAAGTTTCAGGAGGACAGACAGACTGGGCCAGCAGGAAAATGGAAGAGGAAGAGCACAGAGTTTTCTTTAAACAGAAACAATAGGAAATGGGTACAGAAAAAACTTCAGAGGAATATCCAGTTCACCTTCTCCCAAAGGCAGAATTACTTATATTAGAATGCATAATTCATCTATTTTCTAGTGGCTGAGCAAAACCAGTTTAATTCCTGCACTCTTTTATCCTCAGTTTGGTGCTCTGACTAATGATAAACAGTACTTGAAACATTTCTCAGCTGCCCATGCAAGACAATTATAAAACACACATCCACTGCAGCCAGGCAACTGGTAGAGCCTACAGTGGAAGAGTGCTGAAATTGCTGGTAAGAGCATGTTCCAGCTTATGCTGCCCTCATTAACTTACACTGGTAAAACAGCAAGGGGCTTAACTGCCTTACACAAATGTGTCCAACTAACAGACAGTTCAGGAGCTACAGACTGGTTTATAACTGGGTGTGCATAGAGAGAGAAGTTGCTTGCAGTTAAATATTGCACTTCACAGCTCCTCACTGCTGCAGTTCTGCTCACAGAAGACAGCACACTTTTTACTTTATAAATGTGTTTTCTGTGACTCTGAATCTACAGAAAAAGAGAAAACTTTGGAATAGGCCCAAATAGGTCCAGCTCTCTTTTCCTACAATTCCATGATTATGCAGGAGAAAACACATCCTGCTATTCCTCTGTGTGTGGACAGAAGAGAGGATTATCCTGAATGGCCACAGCTGCTCTTTATTTAGACATAATTTCACGATGGACTTGGACTCTGAGCCAAAGTCCACATACCTGAGCCCAAGCCACAAACCTACTCTATGGACCTTGCAGAGCCAAAGACTAATAGTAATGATTTTCCAGGTAAAATCATTCAGACACTCCATATCAGCAACAAAGTTTTGACTATAAGTGAGCTAAAATTCAGAAAACTCAGAGGGTACTTGCCCTTGCTTATACTTTCAGCAACAGGTCTTGACTATACCAATTTCCCAACATACACCCTCTCCAAACTGCATTTTATTCTCAGCTACTCCTACTTGAGACTTCTGTGGCCATCTTGTCTTTATCACTGCATCTCCAGAAGAAATTCTTGAGTTCTTGAGTTCTCCCATTCTCTGCTGTGCATTATGTTCTTCTCTAATAGGGGATTTAAAAGTGGAAAGAGGCAGAGTTTCTGCATTCAGACCTTACCTCCTGTGAGGGATGGGACTGGCTTTAAACAATCCCACACATTTACCCCTCCAGGATGTACTGCAGCATACAAAGATACAGCACAGACTTACATCATTTTCTAAGAAATTGAACATGCTTCTTTCAGCCAGTTCCTTTGACTCTTCAAATTTTTCTACTGCTTGTTTAACTTCTTCATCCGGTATCTTTCCATAACGCTTCTTTTTATAATCATAATCCAAGCGGCGCCCTTCCAGTTTCTTCAAGTGATGCTAAAAGAGACAGAACATTTATGAGAAGGACCAAATGAGATATGCTCAAACAAACACATTGTGATCTAAGGAAATATCAGTGATGGATGAAAATATATGCAGACTGAAAGATATACAAGGCTCAGAGACTTGTACAGTCCATCCCTCTTTAAGTGTAGGGCCACATAAATGAATGAAATTTTTAAAAAAGAGCCCTTTGGTAGCACTTGGGGTACTTGGGGTACTAAGACAGGCACCCTTGATTTGCCTATCTTAGACATCCACCTTATGAACTTCACTAAACGTGCAATTGTACAGATTTTCTGAGCTGTTGAGAGAAGCAGAATCCAACCTAAATATTTGTGTGTCACCATACTCTACATGTAATTCAATTTTACATATTGAATTATCTGCAATATGACAACTTCAAGGGTTATATTCCCATCCTAAAGCAGTGTTCCAACAAATCCAACAAATCTTGTATTCTTGCTGTCCTTGCTAGGTATCAACTTGACACTTCTATCTGACAAAACTACACAAGCTTTTCTGTTGCCAAAAATCCTGGGACTGACAGACTCACAGAATGGACTCAAAGTGACAATACAAAATGCTCATTAAAGCTAACATCAAACAATTTCCTTTCATCAGTTCAGAAGAACACAACTGAAAACAGCCATGCTTCAAAGGAGACAGCTACAGACATTACTGCTATCTTTTCACTATGCTTTCCACATTCATTTATGTGTAAACAAGTAAAATAACTTTCATTTCTGCATTTCATCAGGGTTTTAACTTGCTTATTACCCAAATCTATTGGAATCAACAGACTCAGACAAAGACTGCCTGGATTTCTTTGAATTGTCACATTGTAAACAAAAACACTGAAAAACTTGAGTTTAAAGGTTAAAAATGTGTTCCTTAGTGCCCTGTACTTTTCCTTTAGTGGCATATGGCACTTTAATATTTTATGACACTATTCAGATCATTCTGCGTTTGCCCTGAAAAGCCTTTTTTAACAGTTGTATTCATTCTCCATTATAAACAGCTTTAGGCTGACAGAGATGGTAAGATAGGATAATCACTAGCAGTAAATCACAGCCCACTCATGTTCATAAGCCTTAATAAAAATGTTCATTAAAATAAAACAGCAGAAAAACAAAGAATATAATTCTCTTCACTGGGCTTGTACTAACCGTACAAGCAATATAGCAAATTGAGTAAGTTAGACAAGTGAGAAACAGTCAGGCATTGATTCTAAGCAGATTTTGTCACTGTTCTGCTAGAGAGAAAATCCATTACAACAAAATGTATTTACCTTATTGCTTTCAAGAAAAATATCTCAGGGAACTAGGGTTTGATTTGACTCTGATTATTGCTAAGTGAAGCTCTACCCTGGAAAGCTTACCCCAATCTCTTTTAAATCCTTGTCTTGCAGTAACTGTAGAGGATCAATAAAATTTTGTTTGACATTAATATCAAGAGAGTCCTTCACTTCTGCCATTTGTTTCATGCTCTCACCAGCATCCAGTAGTGCAAGACCTGTGGTAAAGAATAGGCTCTTATATCTCAAGATATATAAAAGCAGAAAATATGTCTTTAAAAAAGCCATTTCAAAGAGGTATTTTTTGTATCTGCTGTAGTCTCTTGAAGAACAAAAGAGAAAATAATGCAAGTTATGCTTGTTCTCTATACAAAACTGGAACTATAAAATTTTTGTTCTCAGTTACATTTCAGGAGGCTTTTTCCCCAACAGATATCAGAGGAAAAAAAACACCTTTCTCCCTACTGCATTTGCATAAGTCATTGCTAAAAAAAAAAAAAAAAAAAAAAAACCCAAAACCATCCAGTGTTACTGTTTATTTCTTTCTACAAGATTTTTTTCCCTTAGTTTACTTCTCAACTTGAGTATAGCTATTTTTATATAAAGGTTAAAAGAAAAAAACTGCACTTAAGAATCACCCTAAATTATTTAGGTTTGGCAACTTAGAAACTAAAATATTTAATAATAGGGATGATGGGACAGCTTCAGTAACAGTTTTATCAAACCCACCTGCAACAGAGGCAGACGAATGCCTCAGAGCATTCTGCTTCTGAGCTGTATCAATCATCCCCTGACCCCTGCACTTAACCTTCCCTCTTACCTGCAGTGGCCAACTACACAGGTTATGTCAGTGAGTAATACTTTGCAAAGGACTTTATGCTGAAATATTGGCAGAGGAGATGCACAAACTCACCAAACATAGAATCATCGCCCAGCTCTCTGCCATACCGTATCATGCAGTCTCCCAGGAGTCCCTCTGTCTGGGGGTAGCCTGTGGTTTTAACTTGTCCTCTGATCTTTGACATAGTGTTCAGCATTCCCAGCTTGGCCCTGTATGCTAAGAGGGACACAGAAAAAAAAAAAAAAATTTAAAAGTGATATAACCATTTTAAAGCTAATCTACTAAAAGCAATAAATAATTTTCAAGCAAAGTCACGCTAGTCTCAGACTGGTAATTTTTTTGTTGTCACTACCTCATAGTCCAAAGCTGGAATAAGATTGCGTTCAACAATATGAGTCATATGAAACTAGTTTTTATTCCCAACTGAAAAAGCATCATTTCTCCAGCCAACTATTCACTGACACTCATATTCCTTTGTATAGTCCTGCTTGTGAGCTCCCAGATTAGAAATACTGCAGAAAGCAAATGCAGGATACAAGCACAGCCAAAGCCAACTTCCTCTCTCTCTTTCCTTCTTCTAAGAAGAACTTTGCAGAACTCCACACAGAAACCCACAATGATGACCCAATTAGCTTTTATTTACCTAGATTTAATTTCCAAGTAATAAAACAATTTTCATCAAAATCCAACGCCTATTGTACCTATCCTACCTGGATTTGGCTGAAGATACTCTGTGGATTTGGACAGAAGTTCTGTTACAGCTTTATTAGTAACATCAATTTTCTGAAAAAGAGAAGTAAGTCTACTATGAACATTAAAGAATACACAGAAAGGCTAAGGCAGAAAGACAATTTTGAAAAAACACATAACAATTGTAAAAGCAGAAACTGGCAGTAGCATTGCTTACTTTGCAACACAACTCCTTGGTGGATAGTAAACATGTCAATTTAATGTAAATTCCTGAACGTGGACTTAAACTAAAAAATATAGTCTTTTACCAGGAGAAAATCCAGCCCAGGCAGTCAGATTTGTATCATTAATTTTATCAGATGCAAAGGCTTTGTGATATTTACAAAGCCTCACTAACACTTCTCTAAACTCCCACATAGCCAGGGGAAGGCTCCTCCTGACACTCTGCACCCTTGGAGGAATTTCTCTTCACTGCCGAGAGGTGTCAGTGGAACCTGATCCTCTGCTCAAAGAGCCTTTGTGGATGCCTCTTCTCCTTTGGCTGAGCTGACAAGGCTGAAGGACAAATTTGCATTTATCCTTTTATCTTTCTGTTTGGAAGCACATTATAGGGTTTCCTCCCCCAGGTAAAGCTACAATCAATCACTTGAAATATGAACTATTTTTGATTCTGCAATAGCTTAATATTGGAAAACATAATGTGACTTTTCTTACCCTTTCCATCTCTTGAAATTCCTCATCTAACTTTGTTCCTTCTGCTCCACTTATTTTTTCACTGAATAGCTGTAAAAAGATAAATTTAACACCCTTTAAAAAGGTATTGTTATTTAATTACAGAATAATTATCTCAAGAGTTACAAGAATTTACTCCAGATCAGAATATAGCCAGCATCCATTTGAGGCAACTATGCAGGACAAAAGTAAATAGTCTTAGAAGTTAAGTACTCCCTTCAAGAGAGACAAGGATACCTGATATGAATTTAGAACAAAAAAATGACTTCTCATGTTTGAAGAGCTCATACTCTACAGGCATGACCTACACTGCAGATTTCAGCATAGGGACCAGAGTCTGGCTGCAGGTTAATCCACAATAACCTTTTCAAGCGAGTCTCTGCAGCTCTGTACTTCTGAATACCTTCTGCCCCCCTGGGCCAGTAGAGATTAACTCCCATTCCTGCTGCTGGGAGCTGTGTGCAATTCTGTGGAAGGAAGAGACTCGTGAAAAATGCTTCACCGGGACTCACCTCTGAGACTGAGCACCTTTATGACCAAAACAAGAATGCCAGCTGCTCTTCAAAAACTCAAAGCACCAATTTCAGATAGATTTCAGTAAATCTTCTGAAAAGGCTAAAAGTTAACCAATGTTTGTGTGAAAACTCCAGGCTGTCAGACCTGACTGGTCCTTACTGAGTAAATCATGGCCAGGAATAAGCCACCAAGCAGAACTCAGCCATCTGCTTCTTGCAGTGCATGGTACCTGCACTGTGACAACATGGAAAGAAAGCCAGATCCTCACCCACTGTGAAACAGCCTTTGAAAGCATCCCTCCACTACAACAGTGATTTAACACATATTCAGCATTACATGCCTTCAAAAATACCTAACATTTCTGTGTTTTAATTGGCTTTTATCACTGAAACTGTAACAGCATCGTGTGAAATCCAGGCCTAGCTCACTGACTGCTGCTGGTCCCCAAACCCGTCCCCAATAAAGCATTTTGTTTGTCCTCAGCACGTTCTAAAAGGGAATTCATTTCACTGAATTAGAAGGGCCTTGGGGACTTGCATAACCTGAAAATGGGTCAGGGCTCTCAGCAGTGCAATGGTTCCCTGTTCTTGGTCACTGCCTGCACGGCACAGGTGTGGGGGAGGACACTGCCCTGCCAAAAACCAGCGAGGAGCTGATGAAGCAGAGCTGGGAGCTCAGCAGTGGCTGACCTTGCATCAATATCACCACTACCACAGTCAGAGAACAGCCCTGCTTAAGGGAAAATGTGAGTTCAAAGAGAGACATACGGCTAATTATTTCTATTGGCTTTACAGCAGCACTCACAATCTTCATGTTTAATATGCCAAGCAGCACACACACTTGTCAGGATCATTTCTCTTCCAGAGCACTGACAGAACGAGTACAAAGACAGATAAAACAGATGGAGAAGCCCAAGTACCAGTGAGTTCCTGTGGGTTATCACCCTGCTGCTGTAAGACATGACAGCAGAGAAGTGACCTGAGGTCACACACTGAGCAGGGCACTGCCCTGGTCTCTGCAGGAATGTCTGGGCAGTCCTTGAGCAGACAGAGAAAGGTACATGACAAGGCTACATGACAAGCAGGAATTTCTACCAGGAATTCTGCAGCTTCTCCACAATAACAGTTTCTGTCTCCTTTCTGTGCACTGTTAATTCCAAAAATAATCAATGCCATTTTCCACAGCCTCACACGTATCTTTCTCCAGCAAGCAAGGAAGAGATCTGGGGTTTCCCCAAATCCTTTCCAAAGGCTGAGTGCAGTGGGGGAATTACCCTTCTCAGGTTTAAGTTGCAAAACCCACATTCAGCAGCAGCCCATAGCAGTCCCATTACAGATAATTCATTTATATGCTGGTGAAAAATAAACCTAACAAAGTAATGTGATTGCCTGACTGTGAAAGTGTAATCAATAATAAAATTCTAAATCTATTTTACAGTGACTTGTGGATGCAACTTCTCAGAGCCAGCCATGGGATCTGCAGACACTGTCTCATACAGACTCTGAAGACAACCTAACTACACATCTACACCTGGGGAAAAAAGTACTGATCATAAGGAAAAAAGTTTTGTTAACACGTTTTCCCAATTCTATGCAAACATTAAGGAGACTGCAATCTGTAGCCCAAGGACACATTTCTTCAATGGTATTTACCCTGAGCTCTAATGTCCTTTGAGAAATGACACTGCATAAAGAATGATTCCTTAGTCTCTAAGTTTTCTGAGCTACCAACAGTAAAAATTGGTATAAAGTTCTAATGGTTATAATTAAATTTTACACCCCTATAGTTTATTTCATGTTGGTGTAATTGGGAATAGCTGTACTAGTCTCACATTTAGGAACAAAAAAAACTGAATTTAGGAGTTGTAAAACTAGCATCACCCTTCTCACAATTAAAAGTCACAGGATACCCAATTAATTATTGAAAATTAATGCACAAAGGAGACAGCTGCTGAGTTTTATTTCCCTAACTATTTGCTGAGCATCATTTACATGCTTTATATCAAGCTGCAAAATGCTTTGAACATAAATAGAGGATGCCCAGCTGAGGGGCTGTGTAGTTACATGGCAATATCTATCAGGCTTTACGAGCTACCTCATCAAAGACAAAACTGCTGCCACCACACAAGGCATGTGCTCTGAGGGAGTTTGGAATTTCTTCTACAGTAAGAATCCTTCACCTCCAAAAACCTGGGCACCATGGATTCAGCACCATTTGACTAAACAGGGCCACAATTCCTAGCTGCGAAAAAAACCAGTTCCCACCAGGAGGGCCACCACCTCTTTATTATTCCACTGCAGGTCAGAAGCTGAAGCTTTTCATTAGTCCTGTTTCTGGTGAAGCTAACTAGCCTTCCTCTGATCAAAACCTACACTCAGAGAGCAGCTCTGCAATAGGAAAGACTTCTTCCCTCAGGTGTCTGTTCAACTCCCTCTATCACACTTATATTAGAGTTAGTGAGAGAAAGAAAAAAGCAACAAAACTAAATTATGGACATGAAAATGCTTTCAAATCAGCCATTTGTATTATCACCTCTCATTTGAAGTTACACATGATAGCAAGCTACCTTCAATGGTAAAATTTGCATGCTACATATAATAGAAGACCTTTTTGCCTGAAGAAACACTGCAGTTTGTACATAAATGCTCCTTGCTTGTTACTTCTTGCTAGATCCTGCTGTTCTTTTTAAAATTGAAAAATTAAATATGACGCTGTATTATAAACAATCTGAAAATCTCTGGTGGGCTTATGTAGAATTTTATATGAAGAAAAATGTGGAATAAACAAATATCTTGAATAAACAAAGGCCTTGAAAGAAACCCTCCAGATATTATGATTTCTATTTTAGTTCTGGATATCCAGCTACAATTCAAAATGCAACCTGCAATTTTGTTACAGCCTTTAAAAACTAAATATTTATCTGCTAAGGCCTTTATATTCCAAGAAATTCTCAGAGAAAAAGATTTTTCTATAAATCTAATATTGGAGTTTTGTTCTCAGGATAGTTCTTTGTTAATCTTTTTTTCTAGATAATACAATTTTCTTCTGATGTGTTTTGTTATAATGAAGCACTGCCTCAACCCTGGCAGTGCTCAAAACCTGGAGAAAGTCTTGAGTAATCTGGTCTAGGGGGAGGCATCCCTGTCCATTGCAGGGGGTTTTGGGATTGGATGATCTTTAAGGTCCATTCCAGCCCCTTACCACTCAGTGATTCCATGAACACAGCACATGAGTTGTCCATACTTCAAAGCAAAACCTACAGCTCATCAAAACTCTAAAAAAATTAAAACCATCTCAAGATTTAAAATAAAAATACTGAAAAATTATGTTAAGAATATTAAGATTTATCCCTATTGCACAGGAAGAGTACATTTCCCCATTCTTATATGGATTATAACAAGCTTCAGAAAAATGCCATATTTACTAATGGTTTGGACATAATATCCACTGCATTACACTAGTTTTTCATATTTCACTATAGAAGGTTACTGAATATAAGAAGCTGCCAAAAATATCCCAGATCAACAGAGAGCTGATAAAACTCTCAAAACAATTACCCTAATTTTTTTTTTAATATACCCACTGGGTATTTTATAATACAAGTCAATGGGATTCTTGCCAGCCAATACTTGCACACATGCTCTGACCTTCTGTTTCACTTGTTCTGCCCTTCTTTTGCAACACTCACTAGCTAGGATTGAACCATCCTGGTTCTTTTGTTGTTATTCAGCTACTGTTGACAGAAGTGGCAGCAAAACCCTCTTGTACATACCTGGCCAGGAAATCAGCCTGTGCTATTTAAAGTTTGAACGAAAGGTGTCATATTCTATTAAAGGCTTAAGAGCTTTTAATGACTCTTTACAAACTTACAGCATTTATTTTGTTCTGAAGGACTAGCTGCTGAAATTATCTGTTGAAACTTTAATGGGATAGAAAATTCCTACGTTTGTCATAAATATGCACGCTGTCAAACCCTTGAGGCAAAACCTAGATTTTTTTATTCTGACAAAAAAGCCAAGGCTATGAAAATATTTTAAATTTATTTCCCTCTCTCTTTAAAAAGGAAGCAAGCAATCAACTGGGAAAATGAATAGATTCATCCCAAAGTTAACACACAGAGAGCCAGGAAATAATGTAACTGTATTGCTACATTTCCCATAGAAACAGAACTGGGCCAAAATGCACAAATGCATTAAATACATCTTAAATACAGTACTTAGTACAAAATACTACATTCCAGTATGGTTACCACATAATAGTTATGCTTCACTTAATAAATCATTAAAAGTTCCAGCGATTTCCCTGCAGCCATGTAAGTGTTTGATTTGGTTTAATGCAATGTGACAATGCTAACAGCTTTCTCAAGGATCTTATTTAAGCCTGTAATAAACAAAGGGGAGGATAAGGTGGCTGGCAGGACAAAGTTGAATCTCCTTGCAGTGTTCAACATCCCGAAGGGAGGGAGAGATTTTCTTCTTTGTCCTCTTCCAGAATACTCTATCAGATTAGAGACCAAGATTTCAGCCTCTTTTCTAGATCAAAGCCAATTTAACCTCAAATATCTGTAATTCCTTGTTTTGTGTTTCCAAGTTCTACTACAATGCTATGCATATTATTTGTTTTTCTTCTTTCTTGATTGCAATATTTCATATAAATTGCTAACTCCCACACTCTTAAAAAAAAAAAAAAAAAAAAAAGGTTACCACTAGTTCTTGTATTGCAGACCAACAAGAACTTGACCTACAACACAACTCAATGTCTTCCATCTTAGTAAACTTTTAAAGGAATACACACTGACAGAGCCAGCTGCACAAAGCTTGCCACCATGATAGAAAAATATTCTTCAAAAGAAAGAATAAAATATTACTTTTTATTAACTAGGTGAATGGGCAGCTATTAGGCACCCCTGTGATTGACTTCTAGAGATTTTCTAAGAATCTGGATTCTCAGAAGAAAAAGCAGCACCCCACACTGACAAACTAAACTAAGATGCACATTTTCAAATACAGATCTAAACAAAAGACTAAAGTAACACAGTACATGGCTCTTGGGTATAAAATCATCTGCAAATGAAAATGAGTAATATATATCTCAATAGATATTTTCTCCTAATATACCACTACAGCAATAAAGAAAAAAACAAATTATGAAAGTGTACTGGTACTTGGACCTCTTCTTTTAATTAAACTGACATAGCTCATTCTACCCTAATGCTTTGGACAAAATACAAACCCCTCATTTTAGAGGTTAAGCACTCAACAACAGCAGGAACTCTGGAGTCACCTCAGTATGTTGTATTTTCAAAGAAAACAAAAATTCTCTTGCTCAGATGTACTTTAAAGAAAAAAAGATTTATTCTGCCCTCCAAAATAAATAGAGGGTCTACTACAAAGTGCAGATGTTTCAGTCACACAAATACAGAACACTCTGGCTCACCTCCAGCAAATCATTTAAGTTCATCCTCAGTAGATGCTAAAGTGCTTTTCTGGATGAAGCCAGGAGTGCTCAGCACCTCACAGTGTCAAGCTCAAGGGTCAGAGGGTCATCACCTTCACATGAAGCATTTTGTAACTTTTTCTTCCTCTAAACTTTCAGCTAACAGTGGCACAGATTTCCCCAAAGCATTTGGTAAAATGGTAGAAAAGATTCCTGACAGCAGCAGCGGGAAGTGGGTTTTTTTGGAAAAAATTAATGAAGCAGCTGAATTGGGTCCTACTGCTATTTAATCAAAATTATGGTGTGCAAGAAGCTGTGCCCTAGAAGTCACATGCCTGTTATTGCTCCCATGGCTGCATAAGTGCTATAAAATATCTCTGAATTTAACAATGCATGTACTCAGGTATTTAAGATAGTGCAGCTCTCTCTTCTGTTAATGGTTCATATGTAATTATAAAACATAATAACATTTTGGAATTTATGTGAGACATGAACACATTAAAAATTATTATCATATTGAAGATATAAAATTCAAGCAGCATCCCGTTAGTACCCATAGCAGAGTACACATCTATAGAAATTCAGGGAAACAAAGAAGTGTTGCATAAAATTGGACAATTCACCCATCATTCATTACCTACAACAAGCAGGTGAACCAGAACTCTAGAAAACTATATCCATGGCCAGAGGAATTCACATCCTAATGTTTTACTGAGGATATTTTTTTTTTTGTAAAATTTGAAATTTAAAATGAGCCCTATCTCATTTTCCAGAGCCCAGGTTTTGGTAGGAAATTTCTTTATAATGCCAAAGAAAAGTAAAAAAAAAAAAAACCAACAACAACTCAAAACCCAGGCCATCTAAAGGACACTAGGAAATCTCAAGGGCCTGCTCCCCAAGAAGGAAAACATACTTTTTCTACCAAGAGATCTCTGAATCATACAAACAAAGTTAAAAAAATGCATGAGAGTACTGCCAGAGTGTTTATATTCATGAAGAACATTCCTATCTCACTAATATTTATGAATCCACTGAGAAGTGTAACTTCTCAGACAAACAGGAGCAACAAGATCACAGATGATTATTTTTAGGAAGACAGATGAACTGAGCTACATAAGGATATGCCAGCTAAAAAGGAATAGAAGAGAAAGGTGTTTGCAACCCTGCTGCCTGGGAAGGGGAATCCAAGGCTGTCCCCAAACACATCTTTCCCACATGGAGATGTTCTGAGCTGCCAGGGGAGTGTGAGCTCAGCATTGAGCACATCACTGTTGAAGGGTCCCATGCAGATCTATGTCAAGCATTATTATTCAATCTACTTTCTAACATGGAGCAAACTCTTCACAGCTGAGCATGACCCAAAGGGTAGAGAAGCCCAGCCAGACAATCAGCTGAGACCTCTAGAGTCGATCCTGCAGCTGCCAGCATACACAGGAATGGACCCAGCCCATCAAAGCTGCCCATATGCTGCTGCAGAGAACAGAGCCCACTGACACCAGGGAACGCCAGGCCTGCGGAATTAATGAACAGCGACAGCAGCACAGCTCTGGCAAAGGCTCAGAGCTGGCAGCTTAGCTCTGCTCAGAAAGGAGGTTCCAACAGTGCAATCCATGGATCCTGGCATTGAGAAAGCCCTGACAAGCACTGGCACATACAGGAAGAGCAATGACAGCGCTCCCCACGGATGGAGAAGTTTCAGCAGGCAATCCAGATACACTTCACAATCCAGGATGTCTCACAGCAAAAGCCCCTCACCAGCCCATCAGCCAGAGGTTCTGCTTTCTCACTTATGGTGTAAGACCTAGGCAGACAAGAACTTCTGTTGCTTTCAACTCTTTTATAAACAGTTGTGCTGTACCATTTAGTGTGAACTCTCCTAACTTAGATCAACTTGCATGAATAAGGACTGCTGAAGACACCTGCGTACATGTCAATGTGTTTAATCAACAGCCTTTGCTTGGGAAACCCCACCAAAGAAAAAGGAAAAGGCACAGAGCCCAAGAACATGACAAATGAGGTTACTGGTTGAGGAATGTGTCTTTTCTCGAGGAAGGACTTACACAATCCAAAAAACCAAAAAAAACCCCAACAAAACACCAAAAAAGATGGAAGAAAATAGTTTAGAGTGCTCTTAGACAAACAGCCTGATTTTACATAGTCTAAACAAAAGATTCTGTCATGTGAGAGGATTATCACAACAGAAATTTTTCCAAAGAGAAGGGCAGCCATTTTAACCAAGCTAATGAGGGCTTTTACACAAAGATGTGCCACACAATGTCTGAGATGTGGGTGTCTGACCAGAGCTCCAAGTTCCCAGCATCCTTGCAATTCTTTCTGCTGACAGGAACTCCAGGATACATTAAACAGTTTTTGATTCCTGTTTCTTCAAGAAAAAGAAAACCAAAAAGGAAATAGACCTGAGTATATTGAAGGTCTTGACAGACTGAAAAATTCTGTTTGTGTGCTTTAGAAACTCATCATCTCTCAAGAAAGCAGCAAATACCTTTTGGTCTCAGAAAAGATCTACAATTGATTAGGCAAGATCAAGTACCTGACATTAAAAAACTAAATCATCTGTAAAAACAGGCCAATATGCCAGACATCGTCCTGCATTTTCTGCAAGTCAATAATAACACCTACTGAAAGATTTATTAATCAATTTGATATTTGCTATGAATGTTTAAAAAAAAATAATCTCGTTTCTTTGACAGCAATACTGAGAACTAACCACATATAATTCCTGTGCTCTTCCTAGTGTATTTCTTGTATGCAATTTTTTGCCAGAATTAGGCACAATATTACATATGGCTTTGTTTGGGTGGGGTTTTTTTATTAACTTAGTAACAGAAACATCAGACATTGAATTCTAGCTCCAATATCGCCTAAAGTTGTTCTAAAAGTAAGTCTGTGCCAGAAAGAGAATTTTAAGTAGGGTCAGGAATGCTGGGCACTTGATATTCCTTAGTCAACACTCAAAATCCTGTACCCAGCTGATCTAGTCTGCACACAATCATGCAGCCTTTTAAATTAACCTTCTTAACCAAATCCAGCCAAAGTATGTGTAAATATAGACTGTGTAATCTAGACTCACAAAGAATTCTGCACATTGAGAAGGGTGCTGTCTCTTGCTCTAAGCAAGCATGTCCTTTGAAAGTCTTAGCATATTTCAGAATATTTTATCCTCATGACGTAATGGACAGCTTCACTCTTTCTGTGACACTCCAGAGGTCTCGAGTGTCTCATTAAAAGCAACCTTGTGCTACTTGTGCTGCTTTTCCACACGTCTGGATTCCAGACTTTCTGCTCCCAGCAAGAGCTCTTTTTAGCCGCTGTTACAGGTTTGGATGCTTCAAGAAACATAGGGGGAAAATTCATACAGGCTGAAACCACACATCCAAGCTCCTAATACAACATTAATATACGGAAGGAATTAAAAGACTAAATACTTGAATTTGGGTTAAACTGACTTGTCCTTGGCCACACAGTAAACAACTGCTAACTCTGAAATGAGAATGCTAGAGTCACAGACCTTGACTCTTTGCCCTGAGGAATGCAGTCTTAAATAAAACATTCTATCTGAATTTCTGAGCAGGCAAAACAAGGGAAAGTTATGTTTAAGGGACACAAATTGTGAGTTGCACAAATTATTTATTATGGGAATACAATTTATTATGAGAATGTAATTCCAGATTTTGTCACAAAAATTAAGAGATGAATGTACAATCTATACAAGAGAGATTTTACTGTACCCAGTCTGTAGAAAGGTGTTTACAATCTATTTTCCATGTTAAAATCAATATAACTAGATGGTTTCAAGTTTTCAAATTTTGAGTGATAACGCCTAAATTCTGCAAAATGATGAGTCAAAGAACATTCTTTTCCATGCAGGTCAGAAGGCCCAAGAATTAACAATTTTTTTTTCGCTTCAACAGGCAAGTAATGAAAAACAAGAATTAAAAAAAAAAAAAGGAAAAGAAGATACAAGCATAGTGGTATTAGTGAAATAACTCAGTGGCTGAAATGCTATCTCCTGTTAAATTTTATATTATTTTTCTTCAAAATAATAGAATTAATCAGCAGCTTTTATACACATGCACATATGCCTATACACATTCTCATATTCCCAAAAGTAAGCCAAGAGGTATTAGAGACCTGGATGCTTTTGAACACCCCACCAAGTGCTTATCTAAATCTCTAGGCATGTAAATACTTCTTAAGAGTCTAACCCAAGAGACTCATCAGAGAAGCACACAGGACTCAACACTGCCAAGATATGAGCTCTGTTTCATTTCAGATTCTAGTCATAAACAGCTGAGAGGAGCTAAACTACTACTACTGCATTACTATTACTTAATGTCTTCTTTTCAAGAAATATTTTGTCCTTGAGTTTCATCTGGCACAGCAGAGCAAAGGCTTCTGTTATTTACATTCAAAAGTAATTGCTGGATAGGTTGTGGGTATTTTCTTAATCAAGCTATACATCCAAATCATAGAACCATCAGTATGCCTTAGGGCACATGCAGTTTAGGGAAGCTTCTGTGTATGGTCTACACTTACCACAAAGAGAACACTACAGAAATTGCCAATATTTAAACTATTGCTTAGCTATGGAGTTACCTGTACATTTTGGATCCATCACTTCCTTGCAAACTATAATGTATATAGCAAGATCCACAGCAATGTGGCCTAATACATTTCAAACAGGAATAAGAATTCTGACAATCAGCAAATAATTTTTTCACAAAAATAAGCTAGATGCTTAAAAAGTACATAAGAAGTTGAATACTCTAGAAAGAAGGCAGACTTGCACAACAAAGCTCAGATTGATGGCTCCTGGCTTCGCAGCACTCTGCCAGTGCAAATGAAAAGATAACTTTTGCAAAGAAACACTGCATGATTATTTGCAAAGCAATGGCAATCCTACCTACCCAAAAGGCACATGTAATAATATTAAATTATACACAGAAGTTTATTTTCTACAGCACTTTCACAGCATTCTTTTTTCTTCAATTAATGCACTGATTTCTTCCAGGAGTCCACTATATACCTCCTTTCGTTACTTCTCAAATCCCAGTTCTCTGGTTAGGTTATCTGTTAGGTTACCATCCCCTCCGAGACTGAGACACAGAAGAGTTTGGTGTGGTGCTCAAAAACTGAAACAAGAAGGAGAGAAGGGTAGAGCAAGGATATAATTTTGTCACTGACAGTATTACCCCCAGCTCTGTGCCAGGACAGCCAGCTCTGTTCAGACACTCAACTCCTGTGCCAGGTTTTCCTGGCAGTGCCCTGGGTGTGCCCACCCCACCTTGCAGCACAGGAGCACAGAGCTGCCACTCCAGCCCATCTCTTGAGTATTTCTACTGAGTTATGTAAGTTTTCTCCCTCACAGAGATGCTAAGCCAGCCGTGCAATCTGAGAAATGTTGTTTTCTCCTCATTTATTCATCACTGGTACCTTAGAACCTTTCTTTTTCCATTTTAGTCTCTTTTTACTAGCAGTGCTTCCATTCAATTTGTTTTTCCCCCCAGTTGCTTGACCCCTCATTATCACTTACCTCTCTTTGCCTTAGGTTTCTCTGTTTCCATTTTGTTCTAACATACACTTCTCTCCACCTTTGCTGGATGTATGGCCTGCTCAAAACCTGAACAAATCTCATACACACACACACACACACACACACACTTTTTCCAGAAGGTCTAATTTACAGTGTTAGTTGCAATGCTCAGCCCAACTCAGAAGGACCAAGAATTGTCCAGCTGCTGGTCCATTTTTGTTGCATAGGTGTTAAAAAAATTTTCCCACAGCTAGAAGCAGTGGCTTGATAAATTGTCCAGAAAAATGATACGAGGGCAGGAAATGAAACATTTTAGAATGACCAGTTACTTTGTGCATCTATGAATGATAAACAGTCATTCAACCTTCCATTCTAAATATTTTCCCTCACAAGCAGCAGCTCCTCCCCTTTTCCAGCTACTATCTTTTCTGTTCCCATCAAGAGATTTTGTTCTCTTCAGTGCTCTGTTTAGGAGTCATTTATTGGTATACTCTCATGTTCTTTTATCAAAAGTACAAGACTGGTTTATTGTGGTAACTTATCATTTCAACTCAAGGTTAAAAGAAGAAAGAGTCCTAGGACAGAAATACTGTAGAGAACAGCCCAGAGAATATCATGAACTTGCTGTTATTTTGAGAAACAGAAAATAACAAAAGGAGCAGGAAGAAAACAGCCAGAAAGAGATAAAAACTACATTTGCTTTCAAGGAGGGTTGCAATAAAACTTTCCTTGAAAACCCATCTTTTATCAGCTTTGCTTCCTATCACATAGATATGCACCCTTTATGACTTCACATTTCATAAAATTTGACCTTCTGCCTTTAAATTGCAAAAGCACTTTCCCTCAGATGCCCGGACATCTGAACTTAAGAACGTAACATAAGTATCACCACTTGCACTGACTGTGAACACTTGCCAAATGGCTTATAAAGTACTGAGTGCCAGGCTCAGAAAATGCAATACACCTTGATTCTAAACCACCTGCAGTGTAAAGGCTTTTGATTAGAAATCTGTCACCTAGACAAAACACCATCAGCATGTATTAAACCCTTCATTTTACAAATGAAGTAAATTTTGTAAATGGGGTTTGAGTTTCCTCCTGCCTTCAGACCTGTCAGCAGCAAAACATTTTTTGATTTAAGATTAAGGATTTCAGGTGAGACCTACAGCTCTACCAGGTAATGTTAAATACGTGAGCTAGAAGCATACAGAATGTTTAATGTACTTATAGCAGAAAATATTTAAAGGAATGTATTCCACCACTTAAACCTATTAAGTCCTTTTCTTATAATGCATACAGTATTTGCTGAGATAATTTTCTTTAAAAAGTTTTTTGACAGAAATATACTAGGCAATCAGTAATCACATGCAGATAATCATGGCAGGACCCTCAACTGTAAAAAGTTGTAAAAAGTGTGTTTTATTTCTTTCCCATAACAGAACAGCTTTCTCCACTTCCTAATTACGTGCATTCCTTATTCTTTTTAACCACTAGCACAGAGTTTAAACATTAGCCACTGAACAATGTGAAAGGAAATGTGTTGTACATTTGAAGGAAAGAAGAGCAGCTGTCACAAAGCAGATGCTTGATTCCAGCCACAGAGGCTTAGAACAGCATCTCAACGGCAGTGGCCCAGTACTTGCTCCAGTAAAGAACAATTCAATACAATTCTGCTCCCCCCAGTCTCTTCACAAATGAGCTGGACCACCCAGTGATTAGTGGAACTGGTTATTAACTTGCCCAGACAATCTGCTGCACTAATATCATTACCCTGAAACTGGACTTTTACCTCTGGCTCCTACAGGCTCTTAAACCAGCTGAATTGGGGCACAGCCACTGCTTCTAGATCTGTAGTTCTGAGACACATAGTGATTGTCTAAAGTCTTAAATGCTTTAAACTTGAAATCCGTATAGGACTTGGCAGCCTTCCCAGGTAACTACACTGCCTTTCTGAGTGCACCCACTAACACTGTTTGACCACACCAGTGGGATGAAAAAGTAAGAAATAAAGGCTTAACAAAGGCACTCCTAAACCACAGTGCTTTTACACTTGATGCCTTTGGTAGCTACTGAACTTCAGAAGCAGCAAAACCACTGAGAATTACCTTTCAGAAACTGTGTCAATCTCATGGCAAACTCAGTGTTTCAAGTTACCTACATGCCACCTACTCCTCCTTGCCTCTAACTCCAATTTGTGGCAAAATCCAAACACATTTCAACAACAAAAATCATATTCCTAAATAAAGCCTTCATCTCTCTGCCACTGCATAAACCATGGAGCAACAGTAATTCTCTCATGCTTTCCCCAGACTTGTTCCAATTCTCTGCACAGAAAGATTTCCCACTGCCCTTTGATGACTTCAAATGTTCTCCTACCAAGCAGCACTAAATTATCTTTCCTACTCATTGCAACTGTTCAGTCAAAACATAAACAATTGCTCTGAAGCAAGCCCAAATAAATACAGCTCTGAGGCCAGTATTTCTAGAGATGAAAAAACAGCCATTCCAGTTTGACAACTCTACTTGGTCTTTAACCAAATCTAAAAAGGTATCGAAAAAGGAGAGTAAGATACTGAACCCTGAGAAAATGGAGGCAAATGGCACCAATCAAACAGATCATTAGCATGAGATGGTACATACACCAATGCATTGCTGTCTATGGGCTTAAATTAGAAGCATACAGATATTGAAGAAAACCAGTATCATGGACAAAGGACAGTCTTGTCCATATATGAATAAAGTACAAGACTCTAGACTCTATAATGTGATTTTGCATTTCTATAGAGAGTGACTCATTTTGCACCAGGCGGTGACACGTCACACTATTACTGAGCACTTTAGTCCAACTTGTCTGCTACAGCTATTCTTTAGCACATGCATTTTACAACAATAGCTACTTTGTACTGCAAAACCTTGAACTCTTCCTCACAAACCTCCACTGTTTCCTAAAGAACTCAACAGTGATGCTTACACATGCATTTATACATCTAGAAATTCAAACTCATCATTATTGTACACATCTCTTAAGGGAAAACATCTTTGTAAGAATTCAAATGTAATAGACTAACCTATACAAATTTTTTGGACATAGACACATTATTTGCTCTGCAAGCCTACTTTAAAAAATGTAACAGTGTCAGCCTCAAGACTGTCCACTTTTCAGAAGAAAAGATACAGGTGCTTTTAATGAGAAAACCTGATTACACTGAAGTCTCTGACAGTAATTTAAATTAATTGATGTAAGAGTTCAAATAGCTACAAACAATGACATGCCTGAAACCATGAATCTCCATGCTGACAGAATCACACTTTTACTTCCATATTTCATTTTGCAAATCTAAAGTATTGTTCCCTAATCTGTTTAAAATCTTATTTGTGAAAGTAAGCATACCCTAAAAAGAGAAATGTAAAGCCATCAAAGGGCCATAAAAGGATACCTGTAGTGATTACCCTTCCTCACTTTTCAATTTCACTGACTTCTCACTTGGTTCCAAACTTTTGCTTAAAAAACATTGCGAATTTCTTTGAAAAGTAAATTTTGGGGGTTTTCATTCTAAACTATGGTCTTCTATCTCATTATATTGGCAGTTGCTTGTCCAGCAAATACATTGAGACAGAATGTGCAATGAGCACTGTGGGTGCATCCCACAGAGACAGCCCATACTCCTCAGGGTGACCAGGACAAGCAGCACCTCAGTGCCTGTCTGAACCATTTTCCGTCTCTCTTTCAGCATCTTGTTTCAGGTACAACTGGGCAATATTTCATCCTGTCTCCTCTGCATGGAGAGGAGTTGGAGCTGTGAATGACAAGTTATAAACTGTGTGCATTCCACTGGCTGTTACCACATTAACACTTCTTCCTCCCTCCACAGGTTCCAAGTTCAAAATTTCACTTGGCAGCAATAGCATTCTGATTTGGCCTTAAAACAATCCCCCTTTCTGAAGCCGTTCCCTGTGCTTGTAAGGAAGGTGTGATTTCCTTTTGACATACTCACATATACCCACTGCAAAGATGAGAAAGGGTAATTGTACTAAAACCCAAAATCCTTAAAATCAGAGACTTAAAGAACCTCTTTACACACTTCCTTTCCAAGTAATATGAGAACCTTTCATATTATCTTCTTACTCCTCACTCCCATGTGATTTAAGATGTTTCTACATTGGATGTCTCTCATGACTATATTTTAAAACTGCTTTTACAGATGTTAACAAGTAATTGTCAAAGAAGTCCCTTAAAAAGTTGTGTTCTGCCCAGAATATTGAGAGAACAGAAGAAGTTCCACCACATTTTTTAGTGATTAGCTTGCTTCTTGCTACCTTTAACGTCACCCTAACTTGTGTCTCTGTGGTACATCATTTGTCCCAGTAGTACTTTCTCCAGCTGAGCAGAACTTCCTTTCCCAGACACTCCTCTCAGTTGAAATAAAGGTGCTCTTTCCTCCACTTATGTAATGTGTTCCCTTACTCCTTCAAAAGCATTCTCAGTCTTCACTGATGTCTGGCTGAAGCCCCTCAGATCTCACTGTGTAAGCCCTCACATAGCTTGAGCTGCTGCTTTCATCAGGAACATTGCTCTTACCTGCATCCAGGTTGATCACCATTTCACTTAAACCACTCAATTGTCCTGTTTGGATTCCAGGCTTGCTGGATTACAGACAGATCTTTTTGCCCTCACACCATAATCACAAGATTCACCACTAACCCAGGGTGAGCTGGTAGCAGAGAATACTCGTGGGCTCATCATTCAGAACTTCAGTGAGACACAAATCCCCTACAAAGCAGAGTTTATTCTACAAAACATTCTAATAATCATTAAGGTACTTTTCCACAGCTGCTTAGCTTTCTCTAAATCCTTTACATCCCATCAAGACATTCCCTCAATTTCCCTTGCACTGGTAGTAGCAGCTGCGTGCTGTGAGCTTTCAGTGCGTTAATCCACCTGAAAGCTGCTCACACATTGGAGCTGGGTTGATTTTGAGATGGATAAGCTGCCTCTAACAGCTTAGTGTGTGTGATCACACAAACACCCAGAGCAGACTCAAGGAGGTGGACAGGACTTTGCCCTGAAGGCAGAGCAAGGCTACCACAGCCTAGATTTAGGGTGATGCAAGCTGCCATGGAACTTTATGCTGCATCTGACGGCATCCAGCTGCTAAAGCTGACTGCACAAACACTATTCCTGCATATGCAGTGGAAAGGTGTGTGTGCAGAGGGGTCTGACTTCCTTAATGACCTCTCTGCCCTAAATCAGTATGCTTTACATTACCTTGTCCATTCAACACCTCTTCATTTCTGCTCACTTCATATGACAGCTGCCATTGCCACCAGTGTAGTGAAAAATCTATGCTCTGCCTTGTTCTAGAGAATGCTGGCATATTGTCAGTCATAGTTCTGGAAGAGAGCACTAGTCTGATTCATAGCTCCTAAGAGGAATTGAATACACTTCATGTTCCCAGAACATTATGTGACCAGCTCCAGCACAATGCCCTGGAATTAAACTTAGAAACTGGATCCTTCACTCTTTTCTCAGGTTAAACTATCCAAGCTTATTCAGGAAGATGGCTCCCATTAGCTTCTACAAAAGTTAACATTAAATACACCACTGATTATAGCACAGGCCTGGATTCAGGAGGGTCTAGTCAGCTTTCAGCACATCAAGAGTCACAGACCTATCCACAGAAGTAAAGCTGTACAAGTAATTTACAACTTACTGTAACCAAACCCGGTAGCTGGGTCCTGCATGAAGTCTGACTAGGTTACAGTTGCTATAGAATAGCCAATTGCAACGTTTCTCTGTGAGAGAAACATGCTACTGCTGGTATTTCTTTCGTGCCACTTGAAAAAAAAACAAAAACAAATCTACTTTGTCAAATAGAGATCAAGCAACACAAAGATCATAGCCCACATATGAAGAACAAGAAATTAGAATCCTTAAAACATGTAAATATTGCTTTCTTCTTAAAACATGTAACTGCACTGTATAATTCATGACTACCCAACTGCCCTCCCACATTTCCACCGCCAGAGATTTCTGCTTATTTGACAGCTTTACTGAAAATCCACTGAAAATACAAATCAGCTGATCTAAATTTTTTTTCACCTTTGCTGAAGCCACACCTATTCATTTACATTCAACACCAAAGCACTTTATTTGAGTCTTAGTAATTTCTTGGCATATATTTTTATGCAACAGTGCAGACTAACTACAGGAAAAATAACACAGACAAGATGTGGGCATTTTTAACAGTAACTTATAGCTTTAAGCTCAAAGCTTTTGTATTTGGGCCAATATTTTAAAATTTGTCAAAGTTCAAGAGCTGCTAACACTAAAAGATTCATTGCAAATTTTCAGGAGTATTAGTTTTAAATGTTACTATACAACTACATATTTATCAAAAGTAAAAACTTCCTTGGCATCACCATAAAGTGACAGTTTTAGTGAATCCATTACCAACAAAAATGTGGTCAAGATCATTCACCAGAGAGCCCCAGGCAAGCTGTGCAGAGGAAGCAGAACACGACTGTCAACAGAAGGTGTACACAGCCAGATACACCAATATTCAAAAATTGTAATTTTAGTTGATTTGCTTTAGAATTAACTTCTCCTCACATTAGCTATTGCTCATCACCACGTCTGCATGTTTATCAGCAAGTCTATTTTTTATGCAGGAAAAGTGACAAATAATCTGTTTATTGCTCTTTCAGAAACTACTTTCCAGACAGTAATTCTTACAGAATCCCATTCCACATAATCAAGTTAGAAATTTGTCCTTCAATGTTATTAAACTGCTGCTTACATGTTTTAGCACCTAAGACAAGCTGTGTGGATTTTAAATTACTATAAAATGGGCTGAGAACTCCTTCACATACCCTTACTTTTTACTGCACATTATTTTGATTTAAATTGCATCATTTCTACTTATCTGAGCTGCCAGTCCTGTAGCTTCCTGTGCTCCTGGTACAGTGTGAAACACCCACATTCTTCTGCCACACAATCAGCCCCCAGTATTTGCTACTCAAGGCAATCCACCTGGTTCTGCTATACATGGATTGCACACTTTCCCTTTGAATCAGCAAGCATTGTTGTCTGTGCTGCTTGATAGGTTTCTTGCTTGTTTATATCTTTCTCTTTTTTTTAAGGTATTTTAGTTCACAGTTTTTCCAAGTATAAATTCACATCCAGCATCAGAGCACTGTGAAGCAGTATGCTCCCAGTTCCTGGGTCTACTACAAATGCAACTGAATTTTTAATGCTCTTAAAAGTATCATTCCTCAAATACTTTGAAAAATCCATCTATGTGCTCCTAGCAGCACTGCAGACTTAGCTAGGGAACATGGAGGCCCTTGGAAACTACCCATGGGAGAACAAGAAAGAACTTAAGATACCTTACTCTTTGCTAATGCAACCTGTGCTCATCATGAGTTGGAAAACCTAAATGGAACAAACAAGTCTCAAGCACTTGTATCAGAAAGTCTGCAATAATCCATGCTCCTTTCATTCACTTAATAGAAAACCTTCATGTATCACAGTGAAAAGTGAAGAAAAACCCCCACAAACATTATTTCATCACTTTGTTCACCATGACTAGTTTGGAAAGGAAGTCACTGTACATTTTTGTGCCTTATTTTTGTAAGTCCATTTCAAAACATGCCAGTGGTTTCAGGCAGCAAGACATTGTTACACAAACCACCACCAACTCAAATGCAACTGGGGTTAGTTAACAGGGCTCCTCAGCTCCATTTCTAAGAAAGACACACACTGTCCTGAATCTCCACAAGGCACAATTCTTTCTAGTAGTAAGAGCAGCACTGCAGAAATGCACCATTGACTTCATCCATGGGGACAGAAAAGAACTTCCCTCAGCATGAACATAGAATTGACTTCCATTGTTATCAAATTAAACAAATGACACAGAAAACTGAAATAATTTCCAAGTATAATTTACACACAGAATACAGACCCCTGCAGAATTCCCCAGTGAGCTATAAAGCACTAGTGCAAATGAGGTCAAAAGGCTCTGTCCTCCCCTGGGGGCACACGGCTTTGCAGCAAGAAATCCCTATGAAAAAGGCAGGACATCCATCAGTAGCAAAGCAAGCCAAGCCCCATGAAACAGAAACCTTTAACCACAGCTGAGGAGATCACTGAAGGGAAACTCTTAATCATCAAACTCACAGTGAAAATGCCATGATTCTTGTATTCTCTGTACAAAACAAAGCAGTAGATATGGCCCATTGAATCCTAGGTAGTTACTGCAACGTATAGGGAAAAAAAGCAAGTAAGGATTATTCAGAAGCTAAAGCCATAAAATGATAAACAGTTAATCTTAAAGGTAAGTAACAGTTGCTGTGTTCTAGTGCCTCAGGCAGTCATCCAAGCAGATCACATCAAACACAAAATTCATCCTAACATCTTTAAAAATTTTATTTTCTTTGGAAGAAATTTCAGAAGAGCAGACTGGACATGCTGGTTGTGAATTGATGAAAGGTCTTTGATTACCAATTTCCCCATTTAATGGGTCTCTTTTGCCCCTCACCCTGCACACATCTATTGTGACCCAGATGCCAAGCTGGCAGGTGCTACATTCTCTGCGGGAAAGAAAGACAAAGCGTTCCCGTGTTTGTGCATTCTCTGACCATACAGATGGCACAGACACCAAATTTCACTCTCTAGCTCTCTCAACAGGATTGCAAACGGCAAAATCATAATTTTGAATCAAACCACTGACTTTCTGATTCTCAATTCAACATTTTGTTTATGGCACCAAACACATTTCACACACACTCATTCTCTGCTGAGGAGATACCATTACCCAAAAATCCCAGTTTCTAAAGGATTGCTTGCCCATTCCAGAGGGGTATTAAATAGAGTAAAGGAAAAAGGATAAATACAGTAAAGAAAACACCATGTTCAGCCATGCCAAACTTTCAATCAATGAACTTACATCACATTCATATGGAAACTTTAAGCCAAACTCATATCTACATTTTGCATTTATCAACGCATATGCAAAATAAAATTTAAAAACAATAAATATAAAAAAAACCAAAAAACAAACAAACAAACAAACAAAAAACAACCAAAAACGCAATGACTGGACACTGCATCTATAGTCTAGAAGCACATCATCTGCTTTTGGTTCTGCCACTGACCAGCTAGCTCCTTATCCTTGAACTCATGTCACTTTCTAGTACTAAATTTATCGGCACCTGTAAGAAAAAGCACGCAAACAGAAAGACCTACCAGCAGCTGCAACACACAAAGGAATAAAGGAGCTGTTACTACCTAGGACCACTAACACCGTTTTTTTATATTTTATTTCTTTTTTGCTTGGTTAAGAAAAAAGACTTTAAAATACCTTCTCTACTTTTTCACCTTAGGCCTATAACCTGACTGTGTAAGAACAGAAACACTGCAATCATAGGAAACAGAATTTTAGAACCCTTTGATTTCCTTTGAGTCCTGGATTCCTAAGTCATGTTCAGTTGTTAACCAGACTAATTTCACTGTAGTCGTTACAGTTCATTAAACACAAGTACAGTATCAAAAATGCACCTTAATTAGGGTAGTAAAGAAACAGAATTGATTCTCCTCAGAGGCTTGGCATTTTCCTTTGAATAGCAAGTATGTAAGGCCAAGTTATTTTTGTATTTCACATGCACAACTGCTGCTACCTGAGATGTTGCAGGAAATTAACTGATATATTCTCCCATCAATGCATAAAACTCTTAGTAACTTTGAAAAATGTACACTGTGAAAGGACACTAGGGCTCTAGAAAATTGAATTGAAGGTGTAACCTGACATTTGAATAGCTCTTTTCTAAGTGGATTTGTGAAAAGCATTGCTAAAATCCACAGCTTCAACTCTTAACTTAGTCATAAAACTCCAGCAGTGCCTTCCTCTCCATGAAAAGAAAAGAAACCAACAATGAGAACTCAGCACAATATAGAATTAGACTGTGGCAATAAACTGAGGTGAAAGTGGCATTAACATAAACAGAAGCACTTTGTCCTTAACAATATCATTATAAGACCAAGTCTGGGGGTTTGACATGTTTCTTACAGAAGCTGTGAAGAATGGGATGCACTTTATATTTGAATTACATGTGTGTTTACAGAGAGCACGGTAACTTCGAGTAACTCCAAGTGCTGCTAAAGAAGATCTCAATGCAGTGCTGCTGCTGGGCTGCCCGTGGCTGTTTGTTTTTCAGCATTGCAGGATTCTCAGGAGCCTGCACTGCAATGTATTACCCAGCATGTACTGCAGTGACTCAGGCAACAGCAGGAGTTTGGGATGGAGTGCCAGCTCTCACTCCAACTTTCAGGATGCCTGTGCAAAACTCTACAGCAAAGCCAAGATGCTATAAAAGGAGATGAATTCAAGGAGAAAGTTCAGCTCCCACTCTATTATGCCACTCTCTATTATTTTTCAATGCCATTCAGACTTTCATATATAAATATTTTATGTGTAAAATATAAATAACTTCCTCCCAAATTGCAGCTGCATCTCTGCTAGGTTTCTGAGTTACTGCATTAAGATCTCTCTCTTGCAGGCTTTGGGAGCTGCATTGTTAAAAGCTGCAGAGCACATGACCTCTATCTTCTGCTAACTTGTACATAAGCTAACTAAAGCACTCACAGTTTCTTTTTGCTACACGTCTGCCTTAGTGCCAGGCTACCCTAGCAGCAGATAAATACAACTGTAGAAGTACAATTATTCACTTTAAAACATATCAGACAAGAAGCTAAATTCTAATATCCTTTTCACCACTGTTCTTCCTCCACAATTCTGTAAGATTTGAAGAAAAATAAATCCAATTATCTAATAAAAACTAGGAACAAGACAGAAGCATTCTCTGCACGACTGTCATGGATTTATCATGCTGAATTCACACTGGCTGTGAAAGGACAGTATCTCTAATAGACTGTATGATAACAGCTTATAGTCCTAGGAAATAAATATAGCTGGATGTAGGCAATAAAGTTTCCTTTCATGTCTCACTGTCAAGTTCAGGCTCTCTTTGTATAAGGTTTACCAAAGTACTTCCTTTGCTATCAAGCACTTGTGTAATTGAAATTTTTTGTGTATTAAACCAATGTCAACATGGACTTCAGAAAAGGCTTAAATAGGCCTTAAGGCTAGTATGTACAACATAACAGAAAAGAAAAATAGTCAAGAGAACAACAAAAGAAAGTCACCAAGAAACACCACCACCACCCATAATAACCTAACAACAAAATCTAATCACACAACTTATTCTGTCTTGGGAACAAGGTGGTCTTGATTCTGATCTGATCTTCACTCCAACAGATTGGATCAGAATGCCACATAAATCAATGGAGAAAAAGCAGAAATCTGGGATATAGGATGCAGCATCCCTGTAAATATTGGTGATAGCTGAAAACTTAAAAATTATTAAAAAACAGAAAAAGGCCATTTCAAAATTGCTTTAAAAATTGCAGTACTTGAAAAGACAAATGCTATTCAGGATACATAAGACATTTAAACACAGAGCATATTATTTATATATTTATTACACTAGGTTAGATCACTTTCAGAAAGCAAAAAATAGTAACACATTTTGGTTGTTTTGGTTAGAAAATCTGCTTCCCCTTAGGCTTTACCAATAGACAATAGAAGCAGCTCCTGATTCACACTCTCTTGGAGCCTCTCTTCTCTGACAACAGGAAAAGGTTTAAGAAACCAGTCTGCAGAGGCTACAGTAGCTGTTGATGACAACATTACAAGTAAGACATTCACAATAATTGTGAATATTGACAGTTATGTTTCCTCAGAAAAGCATTACCTTCCATACCTCTGAGAAACTAAGCCTAAGAAATACAACATGAACAAGTTGTTGAGAGTGACACTGCTTCTATACACAACCTTCAGCTACAATTAATTAAAAATATATATAAAAAAGTGTGAATTCAAACTCAACAGCAGATTTCCTATGCCAGTATCATGGCTGAGCTTTCAAAGCACCCTAAGGGAGGTCCTGAGCTCACCAGCCTCCAAGCACTTTGAAAAATCACACATCTTAACACAGGGATCCTACACTGGCTGTGGTTTTAGAGCACAGCACAAACTAGAAACACATCTGACACCTATTATGGCTTTCTTATTCACTCTCTTCCTGCCTTTTTAAACTCTAGAAGTACTCCCAGCACACATCAGAAGATGCAGTCCTCCCACCACCTAGGTTATCCCACATGCACCACCACCATGAGAACAAGGCCTGCAGAACCAGCAGGCACAGATACACAGACCTACATCAAAGCCTTTCAACCTGAAAACAGGAAAACAGATGAGATCTGGCACAGGCTGAGAGCAACAGGACACAAACTCTCATTGCAAACACAGCTCCACAAAACTTAATTTTAAAATTTATATTTGAAAATATATTTTTTAAAAAGCTGAATTTCATGGGAGCTGCACATGAATTAATCAGTCCTGAGAAGCAGCCTGTCCTTGGTTATCAGTGAGTGAGAGGTGGTAACACACTTCACAGGTTCTGCCTGGTATTTCATGAGTTAAAGGAGTTATACTCAAGGAATCATCACTGACATTTAATGGAGAGAATGGAAGTGATCTTCATTGCAGTCCACTTTCAATTAAAGAACTTCAGTTTAAACTTATAACCTAAGTAGAAGGCATAGTAAAGAAAATTCTAATAAGATGAAGGGAATTATCACTACATACCAGACACAGAAACTTTGAGATACACCCAAGCTTTGTGTCTATCCCTTCCATGACACCAGGGGAAGCAATCATTAGGGGACAGATAATGGAGTGGCACTGCAGCTTTATAGATTGGGATGTACAGAAAAACAGCTCAAACTCTACTCCCGCTGGGGTACAGATCTCACTGCAGTAATTTCAACAGACTCTGTACACAAGAGTTGTCTTCTGGATCTCACTGCCTGACACTTTAGTGAAAACAAACAAGCATGCAATTTTCAGTGGAAAAAACAATAGGATAAAAAATTCTAGGGGAAAACCATCTGAAAAATTCTTGTGAAATACTGGATTAAAATCAGACAGACCCATGGTGACTTTTTACTACACCAACCAAGTTTGCAATATCTCATCATGCCTGATTTTGGCAAGGGCATTAGTAACAATAAAAAGTTAGCTGCTGACCTTCCATAAAGCAAACACTCATTTACTTAAGTACAACTTCAGCCAAACCAAGCTGACAAGCACCAGACAAACATCCCAGAAACCTCAACTGTATGTATAAAATCATAAGTAATTTTTGTTTTCCTGGACTCCTGCACTTAGAATTTAAGCCTACACACAAAGGTGATCACCACTAGTCAGAACCAAAGCTTTACATACAGAAACAAAGGCTTTTTACAAGAACAAAACTGAAATGCAGTTCTTTTGAAAAAAAAAAAAAAATTTCAGTGGTTCAGTAAGAGTAAACAGAGTTTAGAATAACTCAATTTATTTTACTTAATTTTTATAGATCTATACTACTCTATATTGCAATTATAATTGCAATTTATTTCCATTGAACAGAAGTCTATTTTAGCATGCAAATAGTATACATATATCTTGTCACCTTTTGGGTATTTATTCACATTTCTGAATGAACTATTAAATACAGACTATCTTAATACGCTTGCTTCAACCCTCCGGTGTTTTGTCCTTAGGTTCTGTCAGCTTTCAAATATTATTCCTAAACCACATGGCCTGACAGTAGTCCCATTCCCTCCAGTATTCCTCAATGTCCTCTGGGACACTTGCCAGTTTTTGTCATCTGCCCCCATTCTCCTTTGGGAACACTAAAGGAATTAATTTCATTCTCTCCCCAAGCAATGCCTTTCTCTGCTGTTAACAGTTACCACTGGCATCTTTCACCCACTCAGTACACAAAGGTCTGTGTCTCCTGAAGTGATACCACAGTACTTGGAAATTTAACAAATCTTCTGTAGAAAAACACCTCTCACACTCTGCATTTGCTTGCTTTAGCATTTTGTAGAGAAATAGTCTAAAAGATGGAATCCAAATATTTCCATTTTCCATGTTCCACCTCATTTTTGTTAGTTCAACAACTTTATACATCTAGGCATGACTGTGTCTCTGCCTGTCAGAGATAAGCAGTTTCATTGTTTAGACATGGCTGTTTTGATCCACTATATGTATATGCTATTTCTTCTGTTATTTTCCCACTACTATTTTGCCCAGCATGGTATCTGAAGTCTTACAGAACGAGCTCTTAAGAAGTTTCCCTATGTACCAAAAAAAAAAAAAAAAAAAATCCAACATCTTGTTCCTGAACTTTTATTTCCTAGTAAACACATTTCCATAACAACAGACTTTTTAAATCAACTGATTAAAAACTTCTTATTCAATTCTGAATTTGAAAATAAGTTGAAATTTTACCTTTGACCCACCCTGAGAAGAACAGTCTTATGAGTTATGTATTGCAGTTCCTTACTTGCATTGAATACTGGAAGTCATACCACACCTTCCCAATAAATGCAGTCAAATTCTAGATATTCTACAGCTCCTTTCTGCCATTACTACTACCTTTATCAGATCCCAGCCATCCTTTTGTTTGTTTGTTTACCTAACATCTGGGCAGGATTAAGTAACCTGCACTGTTACCAGTTGCTAGACAAGAGGATTCTTTTTGTGGTTACCTCCTGAACTTCCTCAGTTAAGTATCTTCTGCTTCCTGAGTTACAAGCTCACTACAGCAAAGGCTGCATCACTTATCAGCATATCAGATGCAAAACAAGCCAAAATCTTTAATAAATTGTCCTTGGATCTGTTCACTCTACAGGTCCAGCAGTTTCTCAAAGGAACAGTGAAAGTTAACTAAAAAATAGCAATTCAGGATCAGTACATTCCATGAAAGAGCACACTACTGAAACATTAGATACAAATATTTAGCATCTTTGTATCCAAACAAAGTGCAGATTCTGCACTTGGGCTGCTGACAAGCTACATAGCTGAAGGAAGACCTAGAAAGATGACAGCCAGGCACTCAATGAACCTTTATTTTCTTCACTCTCACCAAGACAAGAGCAGTTGTTGGATTTTACTTGTATAGGTTACAGACACTCATTTTGATATATTACCATTATCATCAATGACAGGCAGCAGAAATACAGATCTCTTTGACTTGGAATGAGCAAGCAAAGCAGCTGAGACTTCCAAAAACCTTCACTGGAAGAATCCCACTGCAGCCACATCCTGAAGCCCCCACATCAATGCAGGGTTTGGCACTGGCACCATCCTCCCATGGAATTCAACCACTCTACCTGCTTGGCACAAAGGCATTTCTCTGTTAAAAGGAACCAGCTGAACTATTAAAGCTAAGCATATGTAAAAGAGAAAAGAGATGAAGGTGTCAGAAGAATATGAAGATTCATGCTAGAAAAGACAGAGTACAGCATTTAGAAAAGGAGGGAAAACTCTAGAAACATCTGATACCCTCTACAGGACAAGTACGTGGCATTCCAGGTAGGATAATACACCAGCAGTTCGTGGAAGATCAAAACAATGAACTCTTTAGGGGAAAGCTGGCACCATACAGGCTGTAGCTTTAACTGAGGCCCCAAAACACGAGCCCGAACCCATCACTAAATAACAAATGTTAATAACTAAAGAAAAGACCTGAAGCCCCAAGCAAAAGGATGGAACGGGCAACCTTCTCTTGTGAGGACAGCACAGGAAGCTGACAGGCAAAAACACAAGCACAGGACCCGGAGGTAACGCTGAAGGAAACATTCCCCGGAGGTGCCCGGGTGATGCTGCCACAGACGGAGGAAGGACCCGCCGCCCCGTGCGGGAGCGGGCACTGGGCGAACCGCCCATGACAGCACAGCCCGCCCGGGCCCGCCGCCGCCCTACCTGGCTGGCTTTGTGGAACTGCTTCTTGAGCCCCGCCACCGACATGGTCCCGCCGCCGCTGCGCCGCGGCCGCCCGGGCCCAGGGCCGCCCGCGCCCGGCAGGTCCCCGCGCCCGGCCCGGCCCCGCGCTGCGCCGCCCGCGCGCCGCCGGCAGCATCGCCCTCCGCGCGCCCGGCCGCCGCCGCCCCATTGGCCGCCGCCCGGCCATATGCAAATCACAGCGGCAGCGCCGCCCGCCCATTGGCCGCGCGCGGGACTATGCAAATGAGGCCGCTGCGAGACGCCCACGCTGCGCTGTCGCATGGAGACAGCGGCGGCAGCCGGGCGGGGGCTGCGCTGGCCTGGCGAGGGCACGGCGCCGGCGGGGGGCGCCCACAGGGTACCCACAGGGCATCCTGCCTCGGGGGAGCACCCATAGGCCACCCACAGAGTACCCTGCCTGCAGGGAGCACCCATAGGGCACCCACAGAGCACCCTGCCTGAAGGGAGCACCCACAGAGCACCCACAGAGCACCCTGCCTGAAGGGAGCACCCACAGGGCACCCACAGAGCACCCTGCCTGCAGGGAGCACCCATAGGGCACCCACAGAGCACCCTGCCTGAAGGGAGCACCCATAGGGCACCCACAGAGCACCCTGCCTGCAGGGAGCACCCATAGGGCACCCACAGAGCACCCTGCCTGCAGGGAGCACCCATAGGGCACCCACAGAGCACCCTGCCTGCAGGGAGCACCCATAGGGCACCCACAGAGCACCCTGCCTGCAGGGAGCACCCATAGGCCACCCACAGAGCACCCTGCCTGAAGGGAGCACCCACAGAGCACCCACAGGGCATCCTGCCTGCAGGGAGCACCCACAGAGCACCCTGCCTGCAGGGAGCACCCATAGGGCACCCACAGGGCACCCTGCCCACTGGGAGCACCTATAGGGCACCTACAGAGCACCCACAGAGCACCCACAGGGCATCCTGCCTCTGGGGAGCATGGCCCTGGCACCAAAAGGCCAGTCAGCTGCCTGGTTTCATCTGTCATATTTCTAATAAGGCTGAAAATGTCTCATTGTCGGTCTATCTCTTTTCTTGTGGTCCAACGTAGCATCTCTGTCTGAGCTCATCAACCTCAGGTCTATTATTGTAGGTAGTAATTTAATCATAGCTCTTAAAACATGAGAGCTCTTGCAGCAGTCCAGAGCACACCTGGTTGGTGCTGTGCACCAGAAAAACCCACTTGGTAGTGTGACTCCAAACCTGCAGTGGTGCTGCTCAGGGTTCCAAAGGGCACAGTCTCTCACTCAGAAGAGCAGATAGACTAGGAAGAGCTCTGCTGAAAGGATGTTTAGTTGTTTGGTTGGTTGGGGTTTCTGGATTATATGCTGAAATATGACTGTGCATCAGGACTGTGCTGATATAAATTAGAGATGTAGTTCTGCCTTCACGGTAAAGCAATTCTAAGTGATGTTTAGATTCTGGGGAAGATAAGCTCTGTGATAATGCTGCTTCATCCTGGCTGTAAGGATACTTGGGAGTTATGATTCAGCTGAAACTTATGCAGGGACCTGGGGAGCAGTTCAGAGATAAGCTCTGCTGGCTGCAGCAGGGCTCTCTGTTACTCACTGTCATGCTCACTGCATTTTGATTGGGTTGGGAGAGAAAGACATTTTCAGAATGTGGTAGAGTTACTTCCTTAGAATAGCAAAGAAGAAAGAAATAGAAGAACTTTCATACTGGTTGTCCCACTGTAATTTGGGAAAAAGGAATCACTGTTCTCATTTCTTAGAAAAAAATAATTATACCACTAAGAAACAAAGTGTAAATACAAAACACATTAATGAGTTAAGGATTTGGCTGTTACTTGACAAAAGACTCTCTGTAGAGGAGAGGCAGAAGAGAAAGCAAAGAGGAGAGCATCAGTCAACATTTGCTCTGTAAGACAAAATGTTAGGTGAAGTCCTTCAGGTTTTTGGAAATGTTTGATAGAAGCCTCCCATCACTATGTTTTCTGGTGCCACCTATGTCTAGGGAAAGAGCATTTTTTGCCTCCTTACAAGTAAACATGATTACACCACAAATCCCTCATTTCAGCAGTTGTTTCTCCTCCCTAATTGAAACTGGCTGCAAGATGTTAACTGTCAGAGCCAAATTAGTTATGGTTTCAGTTAGTGACACATTTGTAGACACCTCAGGTGAGGAAATACAGCCTAAACTAGGATATTGGAGCTCCATAAAAGGAATTAAAGCAAGCTGTTATTGTACTATGGAATTAGGGAGACAAGGCAGCTTTGGCTAATCTTCAGCTTTAGGAATGGTTGGACCAGAGCAAAGAAGGAAGGAGTTTGAGATAAATTGCTGTGGAGGGGAATGAATGGATTATGGAGTTGCTCTGGCTGTTAGCTGTAAAATTGGATTAGATAAAGAACTTTAGTAAGGCTGTGTGCCTACAACTTCTTGTTAAAAAAAAAATCCTGCTTGTAGCCTAAGGATAGCAGCCATGTTGTCTCTGCTGAAGTGGTACAAGAATTTGCAAGTGGGAAATGCCTTGTGGAAATTTCACTTCACAGCCTAATTGCTCAGTAATACAGACAAGGTAAAAACCTAATTAATGAGCCAACCTGCAAAGTCCAGGTGTGGATGACTTGGTGAAGGCACCCTGAAAGACACTGGTATTTAGTTCAGATACAAGTAAAAGTTGTAGCTTGTAGCCAGCAATATGCAGTGGCTAAGGAATGAAGAAGGCTTTATAATCACAGTTACATCTCATGGGAAAAAAGAAATGTAATTTGCTGGGTGACAATCTTTAAGTTTTATGCGAAGTTAGTGATTTAGTCTATGAAATGAGAAACATTACCAAAAGATGGGAAATGGTTCAGATAAATGCTGACATTATGAAAAAAAAGCTTCTGTTAAAGTTGTTGACAGGCTAGGGCATAGTACTACAAGGGCAGAGTGAAAAATGCTTCACAGAGGGGCCTTCAGGGCAAAAGTTCTAGATGTCTGGGTATTTAAACAGCAATTAGAGTTCCACTACTCAGGAAACAATAAAGTGCATGAGAGGAATTCATAACAGCTTGAACATGTTAGTGAATCAGGTAAAATGGACAATGGAATTTGTACAAACTGAGAACTCCTAACTCAGATCAAGGTAGTGGCTAGAAAATATGCACTGCCTACTTACATGGGAGAACTGTGTTTGAAAAGTGGTCCTGTGAAATTCAAACAAGATAGAGTCTTGGATAAAAGGTTAAATTCATAATTCACTTGCATTTCAGTGTGGCTTAAACTACAGGAAAGACACTGTCATCAGAAACTCAATCTAAAGATATAGCAAACAATCCCAGAGGTGTTTGGTTTTCAATGGACAAATCATTTTACTTGTATCAGCTGAAATTGCAGTAGCAGCCACGCGAAGTATTAGGTTGCCAGCAAAATGAAAACTAGAAGTATTTTTTAAATTATCTAGAGGCATCATAGCATTTGATATTACTTGGAGTTTGAATCCAACTACATCCACATTCATTTGAATGTCTCTTAAAAATAATGAAATCTGTTGTTGAAGAACAATCTCGGTCTTTGGTGGTTACTGCCATAAAAGAAAACATCAAAAAAGGAGGAAAGATGAATTTGCGATAAAATTCTATTGTACTTGATTCTGGGCCATGCTGAATACATTATTACAGCACTTTAAAATATTTAGGCCTTAAGGAAAAGATAAATTACTGTGCATCAGCTTATCATGCAACACATTTCTACACAAGGCATTAGAAGGAGAGTTTGGATGTACTCACCTGATCCAGGACAAGAGAAACTACAAACAACAGTGAGCAAGACTCTCAGACATGATGTGATATCCATTAACGGTCTGTAAGGATTATCTGTATGTAATGACAGAGCAGATTACCTAGTTAGTTTTCATGTTAGTAGTCAAAATTGTGGTCATAGGCTGTGTTTTTTGGTCACAGGAAAAGAACATACTTGAAAATTATTGTTTAGAAAACAAGCATTTGGAAAATATGATCCTCTAGGAAAATGATGCCATTTGAAAGAGCAGTTGGCCAATAACCCACTATACAAGACCAAACTGTAGAAAGCCTTCAAAAGAAAGCAGGCTCAGCTTCATCTAGTTTGACAACTCTAGAAAAAATGAGGATTACTAAACTCAATTGACAATGATTCTTAAGTTTTGACCCAAGCAAATGAAATAATATTAAACATAGCGTTCCAGTGTGAAACCCAAAGGACTAGAACACTTGGTGAAATGGGTCCAAAATGTCATCTATTTCATTATTTTACAGATATCACACAACAAACTTGGGAGCTGACACTGTGAAAGCAATGCCAACAGCAAATGACCCCAATAACAAGAACGGAAGAAAATCCTTCTGCAAAATATGCACAGGAAAGTAAGATTTTAGCAGCTTTTCTATGCATTAAAATGAAAAATTTATTTACAATTAAAGAAAAAGAATTGGTCATACAAAGATATGTTCATGTGCAGGAGCAGGCCAACACTATGTTTTTGTTTCTAGAACATAACCAGGCAATTCTGCGGATCAGCACATTCTGCACAGATCAGCTGGCTCAGGTACTTCTGACAGGGCTTTGCATTGAAGTATACATTTCATAAGAAATCATGAGAAAAGGAAAAGAGCAGACAGTTTTCTCTCCACAGCCAGCACTGGCCAGCACTTGGAAAGCTCCTCATTCCAAAGGGATGCTGCTGGCAGTTGGAGCAGGAATATGTGACCCTGGGGCCAGCAGACACTCTGGCTAACCTACTACAGTTGTTTAGGATGCTTATGTTTGCTCCCCAGATCTTCTAACTAAATGTAGCTAGTGAATTATTTTTGGCATATGTGACTGTTCTTCTCAAGCTGACTTTCCATATGCGTTGCTTTACCATTATCCAGATCTTTGCTTTTCTTGTCTCCTTCCTGTGTTGGTATTCCACATGCTTCTCCCCAATACTGCACATACCTTCTGTCCTCATTTTGCTAATTCTCTGGCTGTTGTTCTGCAAGTGTCAATAACAAAACAAAAGTATGTTAAGTCTTTTGCCATTAAATAATAAAGATGTTTCTAATTATGTATTTATTTTAAAGAAGTATATAAACAATTTAGGTGAGTTCAAAACCTAGACACAGAATTTTTTAAAGTTACATATGTTCATACTATAAGTAGATACTCTAATTTTAAAAACTCAACGTACTTTTTGTGTATGTAACTCTGTCATTCTGAAGCTTCTGAAAGTTAGCGATCCTAATCTTGCAAATTATACCATGTAGATGGACTCCTGGACAGCTACAACTCAGAGATATTGTAAATTATAGGTGCCTGTGTCATTCCTGGTATTGCTAAAAAAAGAGAAGAGGTTTTGTAATTAACATATACCTGGGCACTAAGTGCTCTCAGACAACGCTAGACTGCTCAACAAAAATTAGTTGTGCGTGTAAATTGAAATAAAGATGTGACTGTCCAAAATTACTCCACAGTGGAGACAAACCTGAAAATACTGAAGTATCACTAATCCAGGATACCCAGAGCATTTTTATTTCCTCCTCACTTGCAGTTTTAAACTTGATAAACAATTGGAAAAAACCTGTAAGATGTTTTCTTTTGGATAAGTCGATTGCCCTAAATGGAAACATTTCCATTTTCTGACCGAATCAGAAAAACCATCACTTAATCTCATTGCTGTCAGTGCAGCAGCATTACTTCACAGGAGCAGCTGCTCTGGCTGCTGGATCCCCTGTGGATGTGTTCTTTGCAGGGACTGCATCCCCCAGTGCAGGTCCCTGCTCCAGGAGCAGCAGGCGGGAGCTGCAGTCTGAGCAAAGCCGTGGAAACGAGCTGGGTCCTGGGGGAGCTGCTGCATGGAGGAACAGCAAGGTAACACATACACCAGGAAAGGCTGGGTTGGGAAAAAAAGAACAAAACAACCCTTTTTTTTTCGATTGGAAAATACCAAAAAGAAATATGTGGCCACTTCTGAACTGAAATTTCTTAACCTGTTTTCTGGGGAAGAAAAAGCAAACTATAGTAAAAATCTATTTGATTTAAGAGAAAAACAAATGTTGATGGTATCATCAATAAGCACAGAAGGAACATCTCTCTTTGAGGTGGCCTCTCTAAAGTAGCTTTGTTCCTTCTTATTACAGAGAAAGGCAAAATAAACTTTTGATGAGTCATTGTAGTAATGTGGAGAAATGTTACTCTGATTTAAACAGATTGCACCTGAGTTCTCTGTGCTGCTGGTTCACAGGTGACAAAATAAAGGTCCTGATTTCCTGCATATAGTTGCCTATGTTAATCAGAAAATGCTGAGACTCTCATGGCTGAAAATGCCAGCACAAAATTTGAAGTTGGCATGTTGCTAGAAGAGTAGCACTAGCTCCAGAAAGGTGTGAAGGATATTCATAGAATGTTAAAATTACCATATCAAGAACTACTGTATCATTCTGTTTCAAAGTAGAATATTGTACCATGCTGGTGTAAACTGGATCACATTTGCTCTCTGAAATCCAGTCTAGAATTTCATGTCACTGTTACTCACCTACAGAACAAATGCTTAAGTAACATCTTAGTAAGTCTTGATCTCTATAATGATGTTTTCAGTGGAAAAAGGCCACACTGAAGAGCAGCACATACTTCCTTGACTTGCTTAGAGAATGCAATGCACAAGCTTTTAAAACTCATTATTTATTCAGCCTTATCCGAGAAAAAAATATATAATCATCAAGAAATCTGACTAAAAATCTGCAAGGGCACAGATTGCATGTAGTGAGAGGAGACAAATAGTAAAATGAAGCAAAAAATCCAGTGATTTATCTTCTCCATGTGTAAATAGATGCTTAATTCTATTTTAACTTGCTTTATATTGCAGAACAGAAAATTTTATCAACTCTTTGACACAGAGTCCTTATATAATACACAATGTGGACATTTCAAAGAGTTTGACTGATTTTTAAAAGCTATTTGAATATCAGTAAGTATCTTATAGCAAGTTTGTGAATATTCAGGCATACCTGGATTTAACACAACTTTTACAACATAGATGTTGTTTTGCTTTCAGTGTAATTTAATAGGTCTTTTGGGATCTGCCGTGTTTGAACATGTGGGAAACATCACATGTTGTCTGTTGATCAATGAGGCAACAGGAAAGGCATGATGTGACACAGATGTTAAATATGGCAATACTCCATAGACCAACTGGATCACAACTGGGAATGATCAGACTTTGAAAAATCTGATTAAGATTCATTGACTGGATAAAATTCAGCTGGGTTTTTTTCCCCTCAGATTTCCTAACTGTTCTTATAACAGTTCTATAGTGAGTATTATTGCGGTCAATGAATTATTGCAAACTGGCGTATTTGGAGGAACAAAACGTAACTGAAGACAAGGACTTTTACTATCAAATACTTTACAGGAAGATGAATATAACTTGCCAGATCCCTGCTGTCTCATCATGAAGATTAATGGCTACTACTGGGTAACTCTGCCACTTCTCGTAAAACAAAGAATTTATAAAGCAAATTTATTGCATTAATTTAAGCCTCAGTTAATTGACTAACTGCCACTATAGTAAGAAACCTTTTGCTCTCTCATATGCAAAAGAGAAATTGTGTATAGGAATTCCTTTAACTGCTACCCAGGAATGCCACCTCCTGGCTATGTATAGAAACACCCTTTGAGAGAGAGAGGGGGAAAAAAGCAGCTTTCCTTCTGTAGTTTCCATAAAATCATTTCAATTAAAATCATGTTAAAAATGTGTGAAACACAGGCATGCCTTCTGTCAGACTTCTTATCTTGCTCGTTGAAATGTAAAGGTACTCAGATATTTGCTTTTCTAAAGAAATTTTGTGGTTTAAAATAATAAACACATCTGACACTGACTTTCTACATGTAGAAACAACCTTAAAGCTGTAGTATTTAAAGGTAGCAGCTGAATCAATACCAGGAGTGAAAATCTGACCTTACTGAAGCTGACAGGACTTTTGCCACTGACTTCAGTGGGACCTAAACTTTCAGCCTGTATTTTTTGAAAGTTGCTCTTATGAACTGGATTCAAATTGTCAGAAATTTTAAAGGAAACCAGACATATCTTCTGCAATTCAGTGGGCACAGGATCATAAAGGGGAAATTGGCTGTGCAAAACGATGGTAAAAGTTTTCAGAGTCAGAGATCTCCTTTTTCCTATTATCAGACCAGATTAACTGTTGCTTTTGTTCCTTGAACTTGTCCAAAAATAGACCTGTGGTGTTGCTAGTTCAGGAATATGTTCCTTGAAGCAATCATATTATCATACTGCAATGGACTCCAAATCAAAGCAGAATTCTACCCTGGCTGCTAGGATGATATACAGACAGCAGGACAAAGAAGCTAGGGAATTTCTGTCACCTGGAAAGCAAATAAGCATTTCTCCACTTGCATAAAGAAGACTATTTGGGCAGACAGCAAATGAATGTCCCTGCAATTACAGATTACTTTAACTCTACTGCATTTAGCTTCTGCCTTATTTTTTTACCTAAATATTACAGCTGTGTGATCTCTTGCTGACTTAAATTCTCAAGTTCATATGTAAAAGTAATTTCAGTGAGCCCAATCCTATACTTAGATATTTCAGAGGGAAGTAGGTTCTTTTTGGTTCTGCCTATGTTACTTTACTGTATTAAGTATAACAGGCAGAAGTGGAAATGCAAGCTGCCAAATCACTTACCCTTAAGGGGACACTGGACTGCTTTTAATTTGCCAAATCTGTGATTCTAATATTTTTTAATGTTGTCAGGTAGGCAGTAATTTCAATAATTCAGTGGAACAGCACCTATTTAAAGAGGTTAAAAAATAGTGAATGCTCTTGTATCTTAATAATGGATATCCGACATGTTTGATAAACATTTTTCTTACAATTAAAAACTTTCTATCTAAACACAGAAGACAGAAGATACAGGATGGAAATTATGAATTTTATTCTTTTTCCTTTTTAAGGTTATATTAATCATAATGAGTTTTGACAGGCTGCAGATGTGTGGTTCTAGAATAAATAAAAATAACAGGAAGCTTTACCAATTTTCTTACTCCCTTCTTGGAGGAAGAAAATAAAAGACAGACATTAAATTGAGATTAATCTGTATCTCTGCTATTCCTACAGTGCCATACTTGCTTGTCTTGCCTGATGTGTCATCTTGAAACTATGACCCAAGCAGTGGTACATGGAAAGCAGGTACCCACTTACTCAATCCATCCACACAAATGTCCACAGTGTTTGTTGTTTCTCTGCTGCCTTCTGAGAAAGCTGTAAGAAGCCATTTATAATTTTGACATGTATACTAAATTTTGACATGTATAATAAGTAATGGAAAGCACATTTGTGAATCCTGTTGGTTTTTTTTCTTTCAACTTTGACTTAAAATATTACAGGGCTTCTAAGATTCTTAAAGTACCATGCTTTTTCTTTAATGAGGGTAATTATGATCAGGGTGCCAAAGAAATGACCTTGTGTGTTGGGTGACTTTGTAGGGCTTTTAAGAGGAAGGCAGGGTTGAGGAGACAAGTGCTCAAGGGAAAAAGAGAAAAATGTTCCAGCATGAAACTGTTCCAACAATTTGCTCTAATATTAGTGATACTATCTTCTATCTGTAGATGGCAGTGATCTCCCACTGCCTGCTTCAGGAGGAAAGGGGGAATGGTGGTGGCAAAATCCTAAAATTAAAAACCACTGTGCAAAACAGATGTGGGGAAGAGAAGTCAGAAGGTATGGGAAAGTGTATGCCTTATTGTATTGCATTCATGGGATGAGAAGATGTGTCATGCCATTTAGAATCTATAAATTTCTGTACCAAAGGATTTTGATGACAAATTCCAGAAAACTGTGTTTTGAAATTTACCTATGGTTAAAACCCTTTGTTGGCTTTCTGGACTTCTTGTATGCACATCAGACAAATTTCATTATTTTAAACATGTTTATTCAAATAATGCCTGCTGTTTTCCTTCCAAACCCCTCTGGGTACTTAGCTACCTCCTTCATCAGTTGTTCAGCAGGTCTTTACCCATTTAATTTTTAGCTGTTTTTCTCTTGACACTTGCATTAGTTTTCACATTCATTCAAATAAAATGCAGTAAACAGTGTGTAAGTCTATCTGGATATACTTCAGTGAAGGGTGTGATGTGAAGCTCACTGAAAGCAAAGAGTTCTGATTAATTTCAATAGGCTTATGACCTTGCCTCACAAAATCTACACTGCTTGGTGACTGGCAGAGAGAATCTTCAAAATACAACATAAAGTCACTATTTTCAATTGTGGATTGTTTTTATCTTAACAGTTCTGCCTGAAGAATTTCAAAATATAATAGTTTTCATGAAGATCAGACTATAAAAACTACATTTTTGAAGTTCTATTTCAAGTGTCACATGGCTTCTAGCATCAGATTTTAAATGGAATCTAGACACACAAATGCAGATGAGGTGCCTAATAGGATTTCAAACACCATCTAAATAGCATTTTAAAATTTGCTTCTGAAGTTTATAAATATCAAGAAGATTTTGGGTACTGTGGAGATGAAGATGCCTACAATACATGTATATGCAAAGTGGACATTTATAGAAGTACCTAAGCAAGTTATTTCTTAAGAGCCATTGTTTTTAGTAGAAAGTGAATCACTGCAAAGAGGAAAAAAATACCCCAAAGTATTAATCTGCTTCTAAGGCAGCCCAGCCTAGTGTAAATGGTATGAGCATTAGATACCTTAGAGTGATTTTGAGGCATTCCTCAGCAAATCATGAGCAGCTCTCTGTTTCAGGTCCTATTTAATGCTAAGCCCTTTCATTCCTTGCTGCTGAAAGAGGTTTTGCAATATCAGCTCACCTAATCTGCAGCCACTGTTGTTTCACTGCAGTCGAGCAGAGGCTTGTCATTAGTATGACCAGTGGCAATTTTGACCTCTGGTGCAGAAAGCCAGCATAAATTACTGTGCATTGCCTAAATCCTTTTTGGAAAGCTTAACTGGAAGTTTTGTCCTTCTGCACAGGAATGTATCACACCCAGGATGTTCTGGAGAAAAAAGGACACAGACTCTCCATCCCAATGACAGGCTTTCCACACTTTCCAGTAGTAAGATAAAACCATAGACCTGGAATCACTGTATTAAAGCTTTCTATACACAAATCCTACATTTTCTCCTCTGAGTTTTGTCACCTCTTTCTTGCCATGCCAAATGGCTTTTCCTTTTCTTTACTTTTCTTCAGTTCTTTGAAAAGCAACAGCAGCTTCTGTAACTGATCTGTCACATTGCTAAACCTGCAGTTCTAAAAATGAATTTGTTTTTTAATGAGTGAATGGTTAATCTTTATATTCCATTGTCAAAAAAATAATCCATTAATCTGTTTCCAGTATGCAGTTTCATAATATGCACTCTCAACAAAAAAAAAAAAAAAAAAAAAAAAGGGAAAGGGCAGCTAAGGAATTGTGTATGGCCTTATTGCCTATTATTTACAGATCCACACATGTCTATATCCAGACTTGCCTTTTTCCTCACACCACTGGCAGGGCACAGTACAGAAAATTAATTTTCTTAACCTGCGTATACATTGTTCTCCCTCAAAAAAGGGCTATTATGAGATATTAAATAAAACCTAGGTTTAATTCTCCACTCATGCTCTAAATGCACACAGTAAGAGCCCTTCTTTGGAAGTTGGTCCCTTCACAAAAATGTCAACATCTGAATTTTGCAGAAAACTCACTTAGTAAGCTGTTGGCTCAGTTTGCTTTACATACACTTCCAAGATTATTTGCAGTTTGAACTCAAATTGTGCAGGACTCAGTGTAACACTCCCATAGCTTCCAGTGACACTCACTGCCTGACTTGCAGTGTTTCTGTCTATCCTTCCTCCCTCTGCTTCTTCCCATTCTCATTCTTTTGCTCCCTCTCTTCATCTTTCTAATTCATTCCACATGCCCTTGAATATGTACCATGCAAGCTGCTGTTTTGCATTCAACATTTGTTTATCCTGGGACTTATCACAGTATCTGAGAATCTCATAACTTTCACAGATTTTTATCCTCTTGAAGCCTTTGTGAAACAAGGAAGTGTGTGTCAATTTACAGGTGGGGAGTGGTCACACTGCAGATTAAGTGAGGTGCTCAGATCCCTGCTAGCCGTGGGAGCTTGATTCAAGTATTTCTTGGCTCCTGATCTGCTGTATAGATTGAACATTCCTGTCCAACTACATCTCCTGCAGTGCACCACAGTCTCTTTTCGAAGTGAGGACAGGCCATCACTACAGCATTTTTGGCTTCTGGGAGATATGAATTGGCTGGGGAGGCTCTTCTTACATTAGAACAGGGACATCAGACACAAATTCAGAAATTTCAGAAAATCCCATTGAAACTTTTCAAAATCAAAATTAATAGATGGGTAGAAAAGAGAATGTGTGGGGGAATGGGTTCAAGTGTCTGACCTACATTTCCATTGCCCCAAAAGAAACCAATGCATCCTAAAAAAACCACTGAAATAAAAAAAAAAAAAAACATGCAAACAGGTACTTATGAACAGTTTATGATCTAAAAATGCTGGCTTCTGAAGAAAATTCTGCAATGGCCCTAGTTGTATCATAGACTGAAAGAAAAGGACATTTCATTAGAGTTAGTTATCTTGTCCTTCTCATTTCAGAGTATCTGCTGTAGATGTAGCCAGCGTGCTTTTTGCAATAAAATTCACCTACCTGTACATCCACACAGTAAGTCTCTTAATGCTGGTTCTAAATTAATTTTTTCTGAGTTGTCAAAACATAGGACTGTGTATCTATGTTTTACAACTCAAAGGGGAAGCTTCCAAAGCAGTGAAAGGAAGGCTCACATAAGGACTGAGGCTGGCAACATGTGAAATTTGGGTGCCAGGACATTAAGTATTCTGATTTAGCTACGATGTGAAACTCCACAGTGAGCTCTACAAATAGCTTTGCTGATACTGAGGTAGTGACCTCTGAGGCTTTCATGTGACTGTGCTGCCAATGGGTTGTCTGGTCCACCAGGGTGCCACTTCCCTTTGATTTATCTTTGAGTCTGAGGAATTTTTTATTTTTTTTCTGTAGTAAGAAAATCCTATTTCAAATTCATTATTAGAGCTGGTCCCAGTGGATAAATCCTAGAAACTAGATATTTATTTTCCATGGATATATGTACTGACTTTAAAACAAGCCTCATGCAGATAGATGTCTGGTTTTTCTTATTAATTAAGGGAATTGGGGAAGGGAAGAAAAAGGGGAATATATAATAGCTCACTTACCTGAGAAAAGCTGTGCATCTGGGTGTGATCTGTTGTATAATGCAGAAAATATGCATCTAATCAATTGTACTGTCTTGGAACCTAAAAAAAAATTGGTTTATGGCAAACGTTATCATACATACTTGGTGAAAAAATAAACATTCTGATTACTTCTGCACTTTTCTGCAGACCAAATACAGTCACTATAAACGAAGTTAAAAAAAAAAAAAAAAAAGAGAAAGAACAGAAAAACAACAAATTAAATGTTTGTGTAAAACTACTCTGGTGGTGAGCCCATATATCCTATTCTTGGGATTCAAACTGCTTTGCCTAGTGAAAATGTTTCAAAAACATGCAGAAAGAGCCTGCATTCTGCTGCAAGCATATCTTCCACTGGACTGTGTAAAAATAAGGCAAGATTCAATGCCAACACTAAGAAGAAAAGTTTAAGTTACAGCCCTTGGAAATTTGATGGGTATTGCATAAGAAAGCTTTTTTTCAGTAAATCAATTTAGTGCTTTTTTCTGTTCAGTATTAAAAACATTGCAGCAAATTCAAAAGTTTCGAGAGCTATCACAGAACTGTGAAAGTAGCATTTCCACAGGCTACAAAAGATATTTTAAATCTTATCAGAAATCTCATCAGGGGACTTAATCTGCCTGCTGAAATTTTGCACAAATTGTCTCTATCGCCTCTATGCCCAACTACCTAAAGTCACCCACAAAACTAGAGATGTATTTCAGTCTGTGCCCAATGTTTTACAAGACAGACAGTAAGAGAGTAGCACCTCACAGCAATTGCAGCTGCTGAATGCACAGTCAGATGCTGCTCAAGGAGCTCAGTCGGGGGAGCTTTGAGAAGCCTGCTTCATGCTAAGCACTAACAAAAAATAACCAGTATTAGCTGTTCATACTCTGAATATAAGACAAAGGCTATTGCACCTTACTGGATTTTCCTCCAAAACTTCAAAAAATTACACTTTGCACAAAGGAAATCATCAATGCAGTCGGTGTGCAAATGCTGGGAGTCTCCCACACTGAGCTAGGTTTGAGACAATGCCAGTCACTCCCACGATGGTGTCTTCCCTTATATTTTTACTCTCTGAGCAATCCTCTTTCTCAACATTCTTGTTAATCTATTTTTTGCTTCATATTTTCAGATACATAAATACATGGAAGCATTTTACAGGAGTTCCAAAGCTTCCCGAGAAGTTACTGAGCTTTCTAACTCTTGGAGTATGTGCACTTAATTGAAAAGTTCTCCCCTCAATATATTTTCTCTAAACAATGGAAAAAATAAATATCTATGTTAAACAGAACCCCATCCAGGCATGTGTGTAAACTTGAGAGAAGAATGCAAGGGAGTTATTTATAAAAGGATGAAAATATTAAGTATTATTTATTTAGTGCCAACTATATTCTCCGTTCTTATCTGTTCTTACAAGCAGCACTCTGTTCATATACAGAAGAAGCAATTTGAAGCCACAGCATCTGAGCTACAGTAATTTTGGTATAATGGCAATGAAAAGATGCCAGCAAAGTACCTTTTATGTGTGTGTTAAACTTAGCTTTGGTTGACAGTGTGCCCACTGCAAAATATACACAATACCTATAGGAATGATAAACAGAACTTTCTCCAAAGTAGATTTTATTCACTGCTGTTGTAACTTAGTTATTAATTTAGTGTATAATTTAATCTATCAATTCCTTATCTATTAAAGGGATGCATCAGGACTTCTCTGAGTCTTGTCCAGGCACATTTAAATGTCTTCTGAGAGGAGCTATGGGTGTTGCTCCACCCCTGCTACTCCACAGCCTTAGTCAAGACTGGGGGCTCAAACTCATCCAATATAATATGAAACATTAATTTTATTATGGTACCTGCAGGCATTAAGACTTTAAACAAGGAATAAAAAAATAGTTTCTAGAAGGAAATAGTTCTGCAAATGCTTTAAAATACCTTAGTAATATTTTCTGAAGCTCTAGACATATTTACTATGAGCACAACTCTCTCTAAGTCTTGTAAGCTAACACCATCTTATTAACTTTTAATATATGAAAAATATGCACTATAGGAAATGTAATGTTACTAATGAGGTAAAGATCTCCCCCCTCACTGTTATTTCCTGTCCATCTCCTGGTAAGTAACCATGTATCTTTGTATATGGACATGTACAAGATAAGTGAAATAGCTGCTTACCCATCTCCAGTCCCAGTGGACCTCGATTAGCCAGTAAAAAGGCAGAGGCCACATCAAACCAGCGCTCTAGAGAGCAAACCCAAAGAGGTGCATTAATATTCTGCCCTTGTAATGCCAGCTAGTGAGATTTTCACACATGGGGAATACTGAACAGGACCTTCTAAAGCTAAAAGATCCTGCAGTCGCATTTTGTCCCATCAACTAGTAGTTCCCAGTAAGATAAATACATAAAAATCTGCCCTAAGAACATAGAGAAATACTCCCAGAAAACATCTGACTTTTAAATCACAGCAATATTCCCCTTGTTAAAAAGCAGATGAAATATATTTGCTTGTTAAACATTACACTCATAAAAGAAAACTTCTCTTTGCTGAGGATTACACACAGATTTTAAGTACTTTTCTGCAAGCCAAATACAGAATTTTTTTTTTTCTGATATAAAACGCAACTCTTCTGCAACCTAATCAAAAGTTAGACTGCCAATTCCTAAATGATACTAAAAACTGGGTCACAATAAATTTCTAAGAGTCATTATTAAAACCAGGTGGAATGTTCCCTCCTTTGGAATTTAATTGCACACTGTCTGGACACTCAGGGTATTCCTCTTAGGCGAGGAACAAAACCTGCTGATGTTGGAGGCCACACTGAAATCACACCCTTGCTTGCCTCTGCCCATCCTTTTGTTCCTGGCCCTCCCTTCCACTCTGGCCAAACCTAAAGACAATCAGCACAAGAAATAGCATGATCATGGAGGAGTGCTTGGAAGTACTGTTAAAAACAGATTTTCTCAAGAGTAAGAAGACAAACTCAAGAAAAACCAGCTTAAGTGACTGGTCCAAATTTCAACAAAACCCACCCAAAGCAGCAAACCAGGCAGAGCAAACCAGGCTCTGAATTAAAGCCAGCTCATGTGAATTTCAGGTCAACCAATGGTAATAGCAGCTCCACAGGGATTAGAAGCACTGCCTGCTATTAAACTGAGCAACCCTGAATGTGAACTCACTCATCCATTGAAGTCATGTTGAACATCTACTGGAGCATGACCTAAACCAATACACAGATAAACTGGTGAAAATTTGGCAAATGTATCCAGTAGAATATGATTTAAAGGGGTTATTCAGATCTCCCTGATACATCCTACTGTTTCAGCTTTTCTGGAGAAGCTGATTCAATACAAAACTTGTAGCACTTCCATGAGCTTTAGATTTCCTGACCTCCAGTGAGTGGGAGGCTTATTGCAGTTTCCCTGGAAGTCTAAAAACTTTTTTTTTTTTAATGGCACATTGAGCATTTTGTCACTAAGTGAAGTGTAGTGCTGTCTATGCTGAAATTTAGTTTCCAAAAATGAAATAACATTGGGTAAGGACCACAATTATCAGGGGATGTCTATCCATGCAATGTTACAGCATCCTTGCTCTGATTTACTGATACTTAGTTTCCTAAGATTAGCCTGTTGGAATATCAAGAGGGGTATGGAGTTTATTTATAAGCTCTAGTATACTATCTAGTATATAGATTTAAAAATCATTCCAATAATTTTTTATTAATCAATTAGCTTCTACTGATTTCCTTCAATTTACAGTGAAATATCTTCTGCCTGTTGTTATTGTACTTATTTCAGTTGGGTAAATGTCCTTTAAATATAGTTCTTATGCTGTAGGATGATGGCGTGAAATAATTTGAAGACTTCAAAAATTAATGTAATGATATTACATTAATTAGCTGACTATAAAAGACTCAGTTAAACTTTAAAATACGTAGCTAAAAGTCCTGAAATATTTTATGGTTCACCACCAAACATAAAACAACAACACAGAAAACAACAGCAAACACACTCTGTTGCCTTAACAACCAAATCTGTTAGTGTAAAATAAACCCATGAGTGCTACACTGGATTAATAGACATGAAAATCAACAAGTCCCCTCTTTTAGGCAAGAATCCCTTGTAGCTCCACGCTAAAACCCATTGCAAAGAAATTATTACTGCCATAAGAAACTTCAGATGGCATAAGAGTAACATTGCAGGGACATTTGAAATAGGCTGGAATGGAAATTTATTCCCAATGAGTCATATTGGGTATTCCTACTGCATGGAAGGCTTTGACTTTGATTACCCTGTATTTGGATTATGTTTTACCTTGCAAGTCTCTATGATTTCACAGTGTTTGATTACAAGAATTCATAAGTATTAAGAATGCTGTGATATTCAACTCCTTGTGTAGTTGGGGAATATGATCCATATTTTACCAATGAAAGAACTGAGATACAGACTGGTTAAAGGGTTTTGACCTAGAAAATTCTTCAGAAATGGGTACTGAACATCTCTCTCAGGTTCCACAGCTGTGCCTTAGCCAAATCCTTTGCCCCTACCTGGTGTTCACACCTCACTGACAGGGTGTCACAGTACTCTTTTGTCTGGAGTTTCACCCTAAATACTTGTGAAATAACAGGGAAAATTCTCACTTTTTGAGTCTGCAGAGACAATTTTGCAAGGCATCTTGCCTCGAAATTCCTTTCACTGATATTTAAACTTTTTTGTATCTTTTCCCTAGAGTGGAAGACAATCCTACTTCAGTTTAAATTGCTACACAGGAGAAAAGCAATAATTTCTCTCCGCATGAAATCACCTCTGCTTGGGTATTCAGATACAACTGCTGTACACTTACAGGCCTAAATAAAACTACTGATGTATTTCAAGCAAACTGGTAAAATTATTTTAATGTTGCTTGTAGAGACACGAAAATCAGATGCACAGGTTGTTCTGCTCACTGCAGGCTGCAGATGGGATTATGTTTTAAAGCACTCTGCAATTACAAAAAAAAAAAACTTATAAAGATTTCAGCTCTCACTAGATCAAGTCTGTGACCAACAGGGTGGAACTGAAGGTATTCAACTTCTGCAAAGCTTCAGGGACTCAATCACTAATGAACAATCAGGTTCACCTTGGGCAGCTGGGAATTTTGTAGTAGCCCTCACTAGGGCCAGCATTTTTTATGATTTCTCTTTTCCTTGGTAAGGTCCCCAAAACCTTACATATTTTGATATAAATGCAGTCACTTCTGCACATCTGACTTCTGAACCAGCCCCTCAAAGAACACTGCACTGGCAGTAGGTACTGTGCACAGAACAGTCTTTGTTCTCTGCCATATGCCCCATGTGGTATTTTAAAAAATGACTGATTGCTGCATGATTGTTCTGTTTTCCCCTGTAGCTCTTGGGCTATATATCTTCAGGTGTGTTAAGGTACCATGGTACAATGCCAGACTAAAATTTGCCTTAAACAAACTCCCAATAGCTCTGATATCACTTTTAATTTATATTATAATTTCTAAATTCTAGTGTTCCCTTGTGACTTTTTTTTTTTTTCCACAAGTGCATCTGGAGCTGAGAAGCAATTCTGTACAAGAAGCAACCAGGTGTATTAAATGACACCCTTCTGTGGAACTTAGTGCAATCTGACCTCCTTCACCAGAGTGCCCAGCTGAGTCCCACGGGTTCTGGACAATTCTTACTGTTTTACCTAAAGCAAAAAATTCCTGGGAGTGTCCACAATTCTGAATCGGCATTTGCTCTTTTCCTGTTGTTTCTTCTTTGAAAATATAAACAGAATGTTAATTACCTTGCCCTGATTTTATCCTGCTGCTCAGTTTGTTTCCTTTTAACTTCTGAATCTATTACCACCTGCCAATTTGTCTAATCCTCTATTCTGGCAGATGTAAGGTTTTAGCTGAGATTACTGCAATGATCCTGAAGGAAAATGAGCTATATTCCACTAGGTCAACAAGACTCAGAAAGACAAATCTGTTACAAACATTACTTCATCATTTGCAAAAATTGGAATCCACATACAGAAACTTATTTCATAATTTTGTTCATGGATGAATTCAGAGGAGCTTGATGATCTCTCACATGAAAGTAAGTCACAAGATTTGTGCCTCCAGTAATTTCAGTGTCCTTTTTAATTTTTGTCATGTTTTGTTCTTAAATGAATAATAAAACAAAATTTTAAATAATTTGAAGATTCTCCCCTAGTTCTCAGCATACACAGAAGAAAGCTGAATCAGCGTTTTCACACGTGCTTAACTCCATAATTATGTGCTGTGCTAAATTAGAGAGCTGTGCTCAGGTTTCATATTACAAGGATTACTTTAATTCTATACAGGAAAAAAGGAATATTTTACACTATATTTTAATAAATAATTAATATTAACCTGCATCTATTAAATAAAGGTTCAAACTTGCACAGTGCCTTAAGCTCCCACTGGATGCTGTTTATCAACTTACAAAATCAGGACCTGGTACAACGGTATTTGGAGAGCACTTCTGTTTCATACTGTGCCAGTTCAATATTGCTAACTACAGGTGTTTAAAAAGCATAAAGGGGTCCATCAAATATCAAAAGATTAGCTTTATGCTTGCCAGATCTTTAAAAAATAAATAAATAAATTTTGGGCTCTGCTCATTTGCCTCCTGGTTTTTGATACTCCAGGGTTCAGCTGGCTCATGTTTTCATGTTTTATCTCTAACCATAAAGGCGAGAACTCTTTTTTGATGGCAGCTAAAGTTTGCATCCACTCACTAGCCTGCAGGAGCAGACTTTAGGAAAACATCAAATATCATTAACGCTCATGGGAAAATCGTGAAAATGGGCTATGCTGGTTGATAACTTACTAATTTAAAAATTTTACTAATAGACATTGGTGCTTTGAACTACTGATGTGAATTAGCCAGGTTCTACAACTTACTGAATATCTGTGTTCCTTGTGGCATTGAAATTACTGTGGCTTAAAAACCTACTCTACGATTGAACACAGCACTGCTTGCCATGTGAATCTGGAACAGATATACTCCTAGAGCAGTGGGGGTTTTACATTTTTTGCTGGAATAGAAACAGTATTTTAAGAGTAGATTGAGTCTCTTTAGACTTGTTATTCCAATTGTTTCAGTAATGAAACTGCTGGTTTCCCCTCTTTTTATAGTTCTTTGCCTTCAACAAGAAGCTCCACAAGGCACAGTTTTATGCCATGGATTTTCATTGTTTGCTACTTGATGGATGAGACACAGTCAGAGGTGTTTTGTGAGCCATTTTCAGGATGGAACTGTAAACCCCTGCAAACTGTAAATATACATCTTTTGGTCTGTCTTAAGTACAGGAGTTACTGAAAAAAGTGAAATGGTGTAGATTGGTTGGAGGAATGAATAACTGAGCAAACAAAAACTAATACACACTGGGGCTCTATTGCTGATGTATCACAACACTGTTCCAGTAATGAATGTCTCCAAGGAGTTAAGAGCTCAATTTGAAGGCACGTTCCCCTGTCATTTTTGCACCTGGCTGGGTTAATTGCCTCAAGAACTGAAAACAAAAATAAAGATCTAAAAATTTTGGACCCATTTTTTACCCTGTGTGCTATGAAAAGAGTAACTGAGTTCTTTTCTTTCATAAACTGATTTGGGGCATTAACTGGCTGTTGGGTGACACAGAAAATACAAAATCTCATTCTATACCCCATACCTTACAATCTATGAACTCATCAGTTCAAACGAGTCTGCCCTGTTAATCACAAAACAAAATCAGCTGAGAATGAAGGAGGAAACCTTTTTCTCATTATCTTTTAAAAATCTCTTGTGTTGTTAAGTAGGTATAGTAAGTAGAGAAGAATTACACATAAACCCACCTAATTTAAACATGGTGCTTTTATAAATTGAACTAATAATAACAAAAAACATTTCAAATTATGAGTTAATTAAATGTCTAGATATTCTCTTTACTGTTGCATTCATTTTTACCCAATTTTAGGATTAACAAACTGCCATGCTAAAAATTAGGATTGAGGTATCAAATCACTATTTATGTACCTCCTACTGTGACAGTGCTTTGTGAAGCAGTCTCAGTATATATTTCTCTATTGATAGGTGTAGCATATTTGTTTCTAATGGTCTGTTATTATTATTAGCAGCTGAATAAGCAGAAAAATATGTACTCACCTAATAACATGCAAATATTTAATATTTTAAATATTAAGTATTCTAAGTATCAGTGACTGAAAACCCTGGTACATTCAGTTCATGCAGAATTATTTCACTGAAGAATGAATAACCTTGCCTTCAGTTCACCTAATTGCCTCTGCTGGACTCCCTGGCTTTGCAGCCAAACATCTTTAGCAAAATGTGCCATGGTCCATCACTGCAATCACACTGGAATTTCTGTTAATATTCAGCTTCTTTTGCTGCTTATTTCATACTATCCATGCTAACACGATTATTACTGATTTTATATGAGTATTATATTAGTAGGATTTATGCCTCCTTACACTATTCTAAATCTACATTTGTTCTTTATAAGAAAGTAGGACACTTTAGAACACTTCTGTTTGCATGAAGTCAGCAGTAGTTTGGAATGGGCAGAATACAGGCTTGAGCTTTTGCTTTAGTAAATGTTAATTATACAGATATTTCCTGCACAAGAAATTACTCTCTCAGAAATACAGAGCTCTGTTTTGAGAGTCATTATTTTAAAAAATTTGTTTTTTGCTTTCTTAAACAAAAAGATTTTTTTTCCCTCAAAGTTTATTTATTGCTTTGGTTTTTACCCCCTGAAGTACATTCCCAAGATTTTGATTTTCAATCTGGAGTCCTACTAGGTTTAGAATTTCACTGAGAAGTGTTCTGGCCAAGGAAGGCTTGCAGAACTAGATACTTTTAAGCACAGAAATATTTTTAGTTGCAAATATTAAAAAAATGCACTCGCAGCTGTTCACACAGCAGTGATTGGAGTGGTTGGAGTACTGGAGAATGCTGATACCTTGATATGTTTTATGAGTGTAATGTAGCTGTGCTTCAGGCAGAAATTCTTCAGAAGAATGAGGAAAAAGAACACAAAGTGGAACTCTTTAAATTTTTTTTAAGGAGGTACTTTTTTTTTGTTTTTAAAAGAGACAGAATATTTATATATATATGGAAATATATTTTCATTTGGGTACACTGTGCAATTCTGCTTTTATTAAAATTATCTCAAGTAAATGCCATAGCATGAGAATTACATACGATACTGGCTTAGAATTAATTTTTTTTTTTTATACTGCTCATGATTATCAAGCTGTCAATTGTGCACATTGAAAAAATGAGTGTAAGAACACAGGTAAAAATAGATTTTCCATTCTAAGAGAATGTAATCTGCATGTCTACTTGCCCGAAACCCTCTTCCACTTTTCCTCTGACCCATCTGAAAGGAGCACCTGCATTGCAGCATAAATGTGTTCTACCAAAACCCACCCAAGCCCAACAGCAACATTGTTGTGCATCTGATCCGTGTCCCACCAAGCCCAGCAGCCCTTCTCCCAAAAAAGCCAGTATTGACTACAGGGTTTTGAAGCCAAGAAATTGATTTCAGTCTGCAAAGACCTCCTGAACTGAAACTGGCAGCTTCCATGCAGTCTTAGAAAAGCTGGTTTCAGACTTCAGAGATTTAAGACACAACAGCTGGTTCAGAGAAATTTGTCAATGTTTGAGTACTTCACACAAAGAGAAGTCTCAAGTTTAATTTATTTTTACTTTTTTTGTTTGATTTCTGCAATACCTGCTTGGAAGAAATCATGGCTACCAAGACTGAGGGCTGATACTAATTAATAACTTCCAATGCAGTATCCATCAAACACTGCAGTTAAAGAAAATCTTCTGGTTTATTTGCTTTTATTTCAGGAAGAGAACACATAAAATAACTGAACCCTGTAAATAAAATAAAATTATAAATTAAGATAAAATACCACCCTCTTTCTTCTTCTCTATAGCCTCACGCATTCCTTTCAAACATGAAATAACTTCTGAAGGAAGGATGGCTGTGGTGAAAATCAATATTTTTCCTCTAGCTGAGCCTACTTCAGAGAAAAGTCAGATCCTGCCTATGCCCTCTGCTTGCATCTAAAAATTTTAGGTTTCATTCCCTGTGGTAACTATCATAACTATACAGCTACTTCATACAGTATATATTGACTTTGTAAACTGTGGTTGTTCTCTGGTGCGGGGATCAGTATTCTGGACTGAGCATTCAAGTGTGGAAACAGGAAAAGTCTGACATGTTATTAGATGCGTCCTTACTCATGCTCTTTGTAAGACTTCCTACACATCCCTGGATAGAAAATCAATGGTTACGTATGAAGTATCTGTGGTTACCTATTGGAAAGCAGCAATATGCTTCTTGAGCTTGTGAAAGAATCTTGGCTTTCTCATTTAGCAATGAAGCACTGCAAAAGACAAAACCAAAGTTGACTAAAGAATATAATAATCCTTGGTTTATTGCAAGAAGCAGCAAAAGACACAACGAGCAGGAAGTGAAGACCTACATAGAAACAATCCCCTGCTAACTACAGCATCAAGGTTTGCCTTTGAGCAGAGCACAATCTACTGCTTCTGCAAAACAAGCAAAAGTTAATGAGGTAATATAACTGAAGCTTAAAGAAAAGTGACTGTAGATGAGAAAAAATTAGAGAGAATAAAGGTATTTATAAACAAGATTATTAAGCCTCAGAACTTAATATAAGCCACGTACAGTTTTTGCACTATTCTAAGTTTAAAAAAATCATTAAACAATATAATATTTTTTCATCAGTTAGGAACGGGGCCTTGTATAATTATCAAATAAGAGATTATTTCCTGCTCCAAAGAGCTTTCTATATAAGAGTCAGTCAAAAGAGTCAGACAAAATATATTGCTAAGTGGTCAGTTGGGTTTGTTTAAAGTTCTTAAATCAAACTGCTCTTAGCATCTGCAGCTTATCATGTACCAGCATTGAGCTCATATAGAACTGCCACAGAGTTGGCAATTATTGCTTTGTAAGACAAGGTCTACTCCCTCATATTTCAGATGTAAAGACAAAGCAGAGTACGTGCCCTTACGAGGCTGTAGTGTCTGGTTGAGGAATCAGATCCCAATAAATATGATAGGCCAGATTCTGCCCCTGGTTATGTGCCTTTGTCAGCCCACTGACAACATTAACTGCAAAATAATATAAAGTGACACGAAGATTAAGCATTTTTACAGCTTAGAAAGCAGGAGCTCACCTTAGAACATCCAGGTATTCTAGGCTTAAAGTACTTAGATCTTGCAGCTGTGAAATGTTCTTTCTGTAGAGGATACACATTACATAGCATGCAGGTGGCAGTCATATCCTATCACCATTGTAAAAGCAGTTTATTAAGCATACACGGTGTGACAGGGAAATGGAAGATAGCCAGGAATTTGATCTTACCTGGTGCTCTGTGCTGCAGCTTCACGGTCTCTTGCCATGCTCAGAAGTCCTGTGCTTTGTATTTGCTTCAGGCCTAGAGCGTCAAAGTGTATCAGTTCTTTTACAAAGCCACACAGCATCAGTATGACATGTGAAACTAGCCAGTTCTACAGCTCTTTACACTTCAAATGTTTTCATGATATTGAGCTTTACAAGAAGAAATGTCAACCCAGCCTGATCTTTAAGCCTTTCACCATTGAATCAACATATGTGTGTCACAGATATTTAACAGTAACTCTAGAGATGGATGAATGAGTTTGTGGAAAACCCTGACCCAGCTTGCATTTGCTCCAAAAGCCCTCCCAACCCTCTCTAAAGTTCCTGTCACATCAGTGGAGATCTTATTTCTTTGTTACTCCTTGCTAATTTCCTGGTCATCACGCTGATGCAGCTGATGTAGTAAAACCACATCCATCATCATAACCAAACCCTTTAGCTGAACCTACACAGCTTAATTATAAACCTTCACTTTGGTAAGGCAGATAAGCAAATACCTGCTGTAAGGAACAACAGACACCCTGCTGAAACAAGCAGCACATGCTAGGAAAGAAGAATGTGTCTAAATACTCTGCTGTATTTTTAATCTTATAACCACTCGTTTTTTGCTTTTTTTTCCACAGGAAGTAGATTAACTCTGTAAAGGAGGCAAGAAGAGGAGTCAGATATTTTGAGAAGCATAGGTCACCAGTGTATCTGTTGTAATTTCTCCACATTCTTTATTTTACCATTCCATATCTTCCTTTTTCTGTTACTTTTTTTCCCAGGTTGCTTTCCCCTTTATTTTCTGTTTCTTTCTTTTTGCTTGCAGACTCCAGATCTAATAAGGACTTCGCTTTGTCACTTTGTCTTGTACGGAATTAATTTAGTACTTACCCATTATTTTGTGTTACTCTGTTTTAAATATGTGTGTTCCACTGTCCAAGCAGGAGCAAATGACCTGTGTGGATGCTGGTGAGCCCCCTGTGATCTGTGGCTGACAGGGTATAAAGCCTGTCACTCTTAATTCCCACCACAGACGACCTTTCAGCCTGAGTTTTGAAGTTCAGTCATGAGCTACATGGTATTTCCCAAGCTCTTTGCACATGTTTTAACAGAAGACTGTGTGTATGTGTATCCAGCCATGGGTCACTACACAAAGTGAAACCACCAGGTTGTGTGTCCTAGGCCACCAAACAGCCACCAGCTGATAATGACTCTTGGTTATTACTAACCAGGGTCAAATTCATGCCACTGACCTAGAAGAAAAGGGCTCCATATCTCATTACTAACATTCTGAGCTCTCCAGTCCCTCTGACCACTGCATTCAGGTCTTTAAGTTAAAAAAAAAAAAAAAAAAAAAAAAAAAAAAAAAAAAAAAAAAAAAAAAAAAAAAAAAAAGCAATCAGGAAACAAAACCAGGTATTTCAGTAAAATGCATGTGTGGTATATGACCACATTAAACACCATCCAGAGTGTGAAATTCTTCCACTCACAATCTGATAATGCATTCTTAGCATACAGATACCTTCTTCTACAAAACAGCTAAAAAACTATCAACTAGGAATTAGTAAAATAGAGAATCATCTCCGGTCTGTTGAGTGAATAACAGACATTTAGAGGAATCCCTAAATACTTATTTACTTGATAGCCCCTAACTTTTCTGAGTGAGTCACTGGTGTGCTCAGAAATTAAGAAGATTCACAGAAGCCCCTCAAGTGCATTTTAACAGAAGAAAAGGCATTTCAAAGTCTTCATTAAGTCATACCAAGATAAACTGTAAAGTTCAAAGACATTTCTTTTTCTTAAATCCTAAGACACTAATTAAGTGCATTTGCAAATATCAAAATAGGATCCCATTTTTCAAAAATGGGATTTTAAATTATTTTTTGTTTTCAGATTTCCTGTGCAATATTCTTGTTTTCTGTTTTGGGACTGTAAGTAACTGTTGTAAAATCTCAGGATATTTAGACAGGAAGGACTCCAATCTGCAGGATACCTTTAATGTGATAGTGATCCAGCAAAGAAATTGCAAATGCATGCTTCAATTCAGTTAAACTGCTGATTGCCAGAACACATTTTAGGATTTAGTTCTAACAGATCTAGGAATTTGAGGTTTTTAAAGCCTAACTGATTTAAATAAAGGTATACACTCAGCTTTTTACTTTCCTTAAGCTGATAAATAGTACAAAATCATGAACTCTAAGTTCTTTTCCACATTATCTGTACCATATAAAATATTTCTAATTTAAATGTCCTAAAGTTGACAAGATACTAATTAAGTAGGAGAACTCATAGTCCCTAGCATAGTTGCTATGCCACTCTTGTATTTTTTGAAATACTAAATCCTAAACTCAGGCTTGGTATGTAAGTAGAGAAATTAGTTTTTAATATTTTGGTTTACTATACATTTGGATCATTTGGTTTGTGAAGAGCACGATATTCAGCTATTTATTTGGGCTTTTTATATACTCCTTCTGTAGCAGGGTATTAGCCACCTTCAATGCAAAAAAGTGTTGAAAAATTGTGTCCAAATTAGTTCATTTGCCTGAAAGGGAGTGGGAGGGGAATAGTGATAGTAAGAAAACTCTTTGTGTGTGTTGTTCCAGGCATGATAGTAGCCTTGCCAAATCCAGGTGTTCAAAAACCAGAAGACAGTTCCCAAAACACAGAATTGGATCAAACATCACAAGATTAATATCTGTTTGTTTTTCTTTTGATTTACATTATGGCTTCTGAGATTTAATTTTTAAATGAAAGCGGAGATTCTTACCTAACCACAGAATTTTGGAAGCTGTGAGTTAAAGAAGAAAATTATACAGAGAAGTTTATCTGCTCCTGCTTTTGCCCACCCTCTGTTGTTCACTAGAACTTCAAGAAGGGACTACACAAGCCCTTTCACCAGATCTGCACCCTCTGGACTCCCCAGCACACTGTGAACTTCTGGGCTGCCAGCTAATGTAGTATCAAAGCTGCTTTCTGTTGAGGAAATGATGCAAATGAAAATTAATGGCCCAGTGAGTTTGGTCCTGCAGGAATCCAGAAGCAGTAGCACACCATCCTGAATCTGGTGTGATTATTTAGGTTATTATAATATAATAATAGATAAGATAATTATAATATGTGTGATTGCTTGGGTTATTCAGAGATTTCATTGTATTTCTTCTGAAAAGGACAGTCTGTGAACTCTGAGTCTAAATTTCCCATATTTTAATTATTTTGCCTCGACCTAAACTAAGCTGAGGAATAGATGCATGAAATCTCAGAGATTTCCCATGAGTTCAATATAAGCACCTACAAGTTTGTGCTCTGCCTATGAGGATTCCCCTGCACATCTCCACAATGTCAAAATTTTACCCTGGATGCTGGTGTAATTAGGCTTAAAGACTGTTCCAGATGTTACTTCCATGATGCAGAATGTGGAAGGAGAGGCAATGTGAATATGCTGACACAAGCAGGTCTCCTTGACCCCATTCCTGGGATAGCATTATTTACAGTGTTTAGGAAACTATCTGATCTCTGAATCTGTTTGTCTCTTTCAGTCTAGTGAGTACACACCTAAATAGTGCACTAGTCTAGTCTGGCACTCAGGAAAGCATTACTTTGTTCCTAACCTGATCATCCCAAGCTTATGCAACTGTGTTTTCTGTCTTCCCCACTAACTTTTGAACCTATTGGCCAATCTCAAATAAATTTGATAGAAGAGCAGCGATCTCAAAGATACTAAGTTCTGCCCAGCTACATGAAAACTGATGACTAGATAGATGACTGGCCTCATTAAGAGAAAAACTGCAACGTGAACTTAAAAGTTCTGTTTTGTCTGGCTCACCAGCTGGACAATCAACACACAAGCAGCCACAGGACATGCTGCCTCTTGCCCAGCTAGTCATTAGGTACAGCAGTGTGACCTCAGGATACTGTACATGGACAACAAGAGAGGACAAGAAAGCACAGGTGGAATATTTGAGGTCCTGGATAGAAGAATCATAAGGTACCTGAGAGGAAGCAGCAGATATTACTATCGTGGAGCCTTACAGAGACATAAGATTGAAAGACAAAAGTGTAGGCGTTGTCTCCTGACAATATTGTTCATCACCACGAAGGTGTGTAGTTGGTGGTTATCAATAATGTTCCTTTTTGATTTTTAAGACAAGAATGCATATCTGAGGATCAGATGTGTTAAATGCTCAGTCAGAAGTCAGTGCATCTATATCCAAGTGCAGAAATCAAAGAGGGCACAAGTGAGAGCTAAGACAATATTCTCCACAAAACATGTATAGCCTAAACCAGAGATTTTCCATGGTGCACTTTAAAGGCAAATCCTGCACTGACTGTGCTATGTCAACACTACTACAAACTGTACCATTGCAAAGATGTCACCAAGAACAGGACTGGGGTTTAGAACATTTTGCAACTGCAAAATAGCAACTTCCCACTGGCATTCACTGTGTTGGACATCATATACACAGGTGGCATTAAGAATAAGGAAAAATGTAGAACTCCATTATTTTCTTTACCCAAAGATCCCAGGATGCAGATGAACTACAATATGAGGAGCAGAGCTATCACAAAGGAAATGGTCATGCATGGGGTTTCTCCTGAAATAGTTCTACTAATTTTGAGTGGGACACCCAAATACAAAACTGGGTACTGTAGTCTCTGAGTGATCTTGAAAAACATTTTTGATACACGTCATGCTTTGGTAGACCCATTAATACATGACTTAAAAACAGGGAGACTAAAAAGCTATCATCATACTATTTTCTCCATGTAAAAGGAAAGCAATGACTGTACAAATACTTCAGCATACAGTAAGACAATAAAGGCAGGAGTTTTGATCTACATCTCTGACTCATGTTCATGAATTCATTAACCTCAGTGGACTCATTCACCTCTGTTTTCAGAGTAAAAACTATTCTCAGTGGAAGATTAGTCTGCAAATGGTAACATCTCCCAAAACTCGTGGCTGACAAAAGCCATTTCATTGTCTGGTATATGTCAGAGTGCTGTTAGGGTTGCTGTGAATTCAATCCCTCTACCTATAACTATGAAAGGACTGATGCTCCAGCATCAACAGCAGTGACACTGCTGGAAATGCTGTATAGGAAAAATTAATATACAAGAGGAATTGACATTTGGAGGTACCTACAAACTCTCTGTTCCTTTGTACTCCTGCAACAGTACGTTTTGCTCAGAGCTCCTGAGCAGAAATTAGCCTCTGATTAATTTATCCATCTCAGTATTTCTACTGGGTTCATCAACAAGATAACTTGTTAAGTGCTTAACTGCTTAGTCAGTTGAGCATTATTATTGCCATCAGCATTTCTCATGGATCTTCCAGTGAATTTACAATTAACCAGTGCACAGCTTGAATCCGCAAAATCTTGGCATGTACCAATAGCAACAGGGGACAGTTCAAAATCAACGTTACACAAATATCACTACAGTGTACAAAAATCTATATTTTCACAGAGCAGAACAAAAAGCATAACTTACCCGTTTCTTTTTATAGTCCGTTAAGTTATATCTACTGTACTTCCCCATAATAAAAATACTATCTGGTAGCACTTTGCCTAATAAATAGCAGTGCTCTCAACAGTCTTTATTACTATAAATTTAATGCCTGTGATGAACTTAAGAAAACTAATCATGTTATAGTTTAAACACTAGTGGCATCAGTCACTTCAGAACTGGTTTGCAGCAAAAGCATCTCCTCAAAACATGGACCACCACAACTCCCACTGAGCTCAGTAAGGCTGGCATGGTATTAAAACTTCTGTGTATGTGTAGGAGATGTCAGTCTATCCCATCCAGAGCTTATATATTTTCTTGAGAAAAGTTGAGCTCACACAAAGAAATGTTTAAATTTGCAGGCTCTTTTCTAAACTATATGAAAGCAGATCATATTCTGATGTATTTGCTCTTGGTGCTTCCTCATCCTTTACTGTTATTTTTGATACACAGCTGCAGATTTCATTTATTCAATCTCAGTGTTTTGGGTTTGCATTACTGAAATCTGTTAGAAGTAATCACCTGCCTTTACCTTTTCTACATCTTGATCTTGTAGATTAGCAGCATGAAAGAGAAAATATTGACACAGAAATACTAATGCAAGTGATTTTTGTCATAAAGTGTTTTTTTGTCATCAAGAGCCATCAACCTCTTTCTCTGCAGTGAATTCCTGTTGCTTTCTAGATTGTGACAATCAGGGCTTGTCAGGACTATCCCATGTATAAAATATTTGTGCCAGTCTTTTGCCAGCTGGCAGTTCAAACCAACATAGCTCATTGTGAAAATGCTTTGCCTGGATTTTAAAATCAGATCTAGGGTTAAACTAAAGATTGTAACTGTATGTCTTAAATCCATTCATTCCATCTGACCTGCAAGTACACATCTGCTGCATGTTAGCCTTACCCTGCTGTCTGACAGTGGCACACATTTGAATCCTCATCATTTTGATTAAAGACTTGGTTTTGTTAGGATGTCATGTACAGTATATCAAAGGAGATCAGTAACCAGTCTGAAAGTCAGATGACAAAGAAAGCAATCAGCCCATGCACAGTTAAGCAGAGTTTCATGAAAAGAAGGCTTAACATAATGAGTCATAATTTGGAAAAGTGTCTGTAAGTGGTCTCAGTACTCTGAGCTCACAGTGGACAGTTTAGGATTTTAGAAACAGTTGCTAAGTACAGACAGTCACAAGAGGTGTGCTGTCATGGGCTCTGTACCACTCTGAGTACAAATTGGTTATCTCAGATCATCAAATTGTACAACATTTAGATTTAGGACAGGCAAAGCATTTGGTAATAATCTTTTTTAAGTTTTGGAGATTTGTCCAGCTGTTCAGTAAATTACTGTAGAATAGAAAACTACCTTTCCTTTAATCAATGGATAATGAAGAGCATTTGTCTCTTACTTGTAAGACTATCTAAAATACTAACTCTGTCTTTGTTTAGTAAAAATATTATTTTTTCTTTATTACATTAAAAAAACATGCTGGTCAGCCTTCCTGACTGATTTCTGGTTTAAATATCTTAACCTATTATGTTTCTTATTTGTGTTTATTAGTGTATATATAAGTGCATCTGTGTCTGTGCGTCAAGATCATTATTAATCACAGTGATGGCAGGGAAAAAAAGAAAACTTCTAAGCCCACTGGAAGAGCAATAGTGTTCCAGTAAGTTCAAGGTCTGCTAGGATTAAGGTTTGGCTGATCTGAGCCACCTGTTCTTCAAGTGAATACAAAAAGATGCGAGTGTAGTTCCTGAAGAAGAGAGCAAGGATTAGCTGGTCTTAGGAAAAGACATATCCAGATATTTGCTGAGCAGAAATGGTCAGTGTTAGCTGCCAATTCTACCAAAACAAAGTTTCGGGTCTGCTGTTTGTAACACTTTCTTTGATGGTTACCTCTCCATATGTCTTTATGTGGTATGCAAAAGGTAACAATTATTTATGTAAGCTCTTTATACACAAAATTTTTTTTCTCAACGTATACAGGATAATTGGTTAGAAGTCTTTCAGCTAACTTTAAAACTTTATTATTAAATGAACGAAATTGTTTTTAAAACAGAAATCAGTTTTTTAAATGATTCATCAGTCCTTTTGTTTACATCACTCCAGGATTTCACAAGTGAGTAATTCATAATCACTTGAGCTGTCCACTGAAGGATCAGGCTTCCATCCAGTGTACATATGGCACTTGTGCCTTCAGGCTTAGGGTTTTAAAGCCTGTAAAGAAATGCAGTCAGGCATAACATGGACTACCTGTGACCGAGAAACATGTGCTCATTAAAGAACACCTCTGCAGGAGAGGAGCAGCACAGAGGCTGGGAAAGCTGCAGCAGGGTGAATTTCCTTGGATCACTGTGTTCAATGCATTTGGAAGGCAAAAGAGCACAAGTAGAAAGATATTACAGGAACACTCCTACTAACTGGAAAACGTTGATCTTGAACATATGATCAATGTATTTCCCAGGTTTCCTTTTTAAATCATCTGTGTTCTTTTAATGCACTTAAAGGCATCCTGGGTTGTATCTTCTGCACTGACGCCACCAGAAAATTTTCCATGGTATGTTAGTATTTGTGCATGATCTTCAGCAGGAAGCTCTCCTTTGGTCTCCTAAGCCATGTGCTATTTATTATAGAGCCAGGATAGGAGCTGGTATTTTCCAAGCAATTATGTGAATGGCGACCACGAGCTCTTTTGACTTTCAGTAAAACTCACCTGAAACATTTAAATATTTTGAAAATTTCAGCAACTGAGTTCTGAACAAACTTTTAAAAGAGCATGAACACAATCCTGCTCTTAATCTTTATGAAATAAATCTTTTACTTATTTTTGATACTCAATCCCTCTGTATTTTAGACAAAGCTATAAGCAAAGATAACTTTAACTTACCAATTTGAGTTCATGAGGATTTGTAAACATTAATTTACTAAGACAGTAATAATTTCACTGTGATTTCCCTGTAAGGACTTACTGAACATCTTCACAGTCATAAGAAAAAGTGGACTGCTATACTGGTGAGACCACCAAATCATAAGTGATTTTGACTTGTCTTCTGCATTTCACTGCCCTAAAAACCACTCAAGTATCTTAACAGACCAGAATCCACTGATTAATAGGATGGCTGTAGTAACTTATTTTTTTGTTAGTGCTAATCATTCTCTCTGTCTTCAGTCATTGGATTAAACTTTGGAAAAAGACAAATTGCTCTTATACAGCATAGCTTTCTTTACTGAACATTGCAAAAGAATTAAGGTGATCTTTATTGAAATGGACAGCATAAAAAATTATGATATGTTTTAGGCTCTTATTTACTGAACATTCATTAGTATTTTTCCCTTCCTACTCAAGTTTTTGTTTCTTCATGGTGATCACAATCAGGTATCTGGTATACTCCTCCAACATACATCCTCCCTCAACATTGTTTTTTTCAGGATTTTCGTTTCCTAGGCCATGTGACAGGTTTTGTAGAGAATACATTTTTACAGGTAAGATATTTTTAAGTATCATTGAAATCTATTAAAGTGATTTTGCTGTCTTAATAGATAAATCACAGGTTTATAGTAACAGTACTTTTTTAGGACAATCTGCAAATGCAACATCAAATTTTTGTTCAGTTTCAGAGATAAACATGTGCTCATATTCTTTAGCTATCTTATAAGCTATTTTCTTTATATCCATGTAGAACAAGTAGTACCATGGCCGTACATGTTACATCAAAAGCTTTCCCTCAAAATGCAGCACAGAGGAGTTCCATTTAAAGAATGAGGGGATGAATCAAGCCTCCCTCATTACTTCTGGGAGATCTGTCACATCTATTTCCATTAAAAGAACACTAGAACATGAAAATGAGCCTATGAGCCACATCAAGAGTCTCTCCTGCCCTGTATCCTGCCTTGTACACAAATGGATGCCTAGGGAAGAGTAGCAATGACACAAACTCCAGAACACAACACACTCAATGCTACTGATGTACTGCATCAAATCTTTGCTCAGTTCCTTTCTCAGTGAGCATTGTCATTTCCATTTAATCTTATATTTTCTTCCAGTTTCTACAGTTTCACAGCTTTTCACTTTAGCAAACTGTAAATTGTTTTAGGAAATTAAGTTCCTACAGCAACAAAAGTGCATCTTTATCATTAGCAAAACAGACCGACACTGGCAGAAACAACTTTGCAAACACAAAATGAACTCCACAGCATTGTGAGATAATATGCATCTATAAAATGCAGTTTACCAGTTTTTCTCTTTTGTCTCACTTAGTAAAAAACCAGACATTTCAGTAGCAAGTTTATGGAAGCCCTGTTTCAACAAGAGGCTTTCAAAGGTACATGCTCGTTCTCGTACCTGGTGCTCAGCCAGCAGATGGGGCTATTAAAGTCACAGGAATTAACCAGAGAAACACTGTAATTTGCAAAATTAATGAAAGTCCCTGAGTACTAAAGGTCAGAATAAAGTATACTTTACAGCTTAGAAGAGATTCGAATGCAGTCAATGGTACAATAATTTACTGTAATTTTTTCCAGTATGTCCATGTGCTGGAGAGTGAAACAAAGGTACTGCACCTTTTAATTTCTTTTGTATGGGTGGAATTTTATTGTGTGTGATGAAGCCCACCCATATCAATGCGACACTTTTCAGGTAAGATCTAAAAATAAAAAGCAAACAACCACCAAAATGTGCCATAAATGCACACCAAGTACTAAATCAGCATAATTTCAGTGTTTTGAATTGCCATGGGAATGAGCTCCCATCAAGTTAAGTCTTGCAGAAGTAGCAGTCATGCTTCTCTTTTCCTAATGGTGCTACCATCACTCCCTTCCCTGTTGACTATTGTTCAGGTATAATTATAATGTGCCTGCAGAAATCCCATTAAATGTCTAGCTTTTGTTTGTAAATTATATGTATCGTAAGGTTTATGAACTGATTTGCCAGTTAAAAATTCACGGAAGAATTTCAAGTCAAGAGCCTTAGAGTATTATTTTTCAGTAAATGAAAATAACATGGCAGTATTTTAAAATGGAGATTTGGGCCCTTTTCTTCAGCTCAACTGAACCTGCCTTTCAAATATTACAAAGGAAAAATGGGCATTGCCCAAAGGCTGTCTGTTTGCAAGCAGCACAGCCAGTGAGCAGTTTATTTATTAAGGGCACAGCAAACATGTCATTCAGCTGTATGCTTTGCCCAAATCTAAACACAAAGATGCTCTTGTGGATCTTAAATTCTTGAATTGTTCCTCATCCTATCAAAATATATTGCTAGAGTACACTTTTTATTCAAAATTGAATTGGAAATTGACATAAAGAAGAAAGAAGTTTCTTGTTTAAAAATAAAATTTCATCTGCTCAGAAATCTGAACTCACATAGGATGCTGAAGAAAAGGATTAAAAGAAAGCAGCCAAATAGAAATGAAGGAATGTATTTCATAAAGTATGAGGTCACCCTGCTGTCTCAGCAATCTTGTCTGTCTCTTTTTATCACTGTACTTAGGTATTACTTTTCCACATATTTTATGTCTGGAAGGTTAGGATTAATACTTGCTGAAGGGTGTAGGGTCCACCAAACATTCAGACTGCCCAGCTGCACAGTAGTCTGCAGCTGAGATTTGTACTTTTATAAAATTTAAGCTATCAAAACTGTTACCTGATTTCTTAGAGGGCAAGGAATACACATGACAATTTAAAACCCTGCTTCTAATGTCTCTCCCTCACATGAGTTTCAAAACATTTTGCTTTTATACATCAATTAGCCTTTGCATATTGAGATGGAGAATGACATCCAATAAATCTGGAATTAGTACATTATTAGACATAAGACCAAACCCTGGCTTTTCTGTAGTGTTCTAAATTTTACCTCACTCTAAAGCTAAGGAACATGGAAATGCTAGTACTGGTACATCAAAGCATTGGAAAAATTTAATCAACGGCATCTTCAAGCTATTATGCATATCAAGTGGCAAGATAAAATCATGAATAACAAAGTTCTGCAAAGTGGTTGCACAAACAGTGTTGAAGCAATCTTACAAAAGCGTATTTCTGCTGGACTGGACATGTCCTTTGCACGGAGGACACCAAGCTCCCAAGGAAAAGTGTAGTAAACTTTTAATGTGTGAAAGATCAAGAAACCAACTCAGGCAGAAGCAAAAAGATGCCCTGAAAAGAAAATTTAACCTCACCCATTGTGACACAGGTAGCAACACATGGGGCAAACAAAACGTGTATGCGAGACCCACTAACATCTGCTGCAGAAAGCTTGGAAGAAAGACACACAAGCCAAGAGGAGAATAGGGAAACTGGCAAGCAGAGAGAGTGTGAGAGTGGGAGCACGTGCAGGGAAACTGCAGAAACAGCCAGGAAAAAGGATCCCAACGTACGGAAGTTGATGTCACACAAACTCGTGCTTCTTTCCTCTTCAGAACAACAGGCACCAACTGATGATGACAAATTCATATCTGGACCTTTGTGCCAACCCTTCATCTGTGGTGCAGCAGCTAATGTTATTCTTGGAGCTAGACAGAGTCTTGCCTAAACAGCAGTAACCTAAAAGAGTGTGTTCACTTCAGCTCCATTAAAAAATGTGGGTGGGGTGAAATACATGGGAAAGAAGTAATCATGAAAGCGATCCATAAGGAAGTTCATTTCACGCTTCTAAAAGGGTTTGGCAATAAGCAATTGGGGATTTTTTGATCAGAGAAAGGTCCTTGTACTAAAAAAAAAGACAGAGACCATTTATTACGGTAGATTTGAGAGAGAAAGGGTTCCAAGGCATCCATTTTTACAAAAGAGATCATCTAATTTTTGTATTTTCTCCTTTTCCCCTAGCAATGTCTGCTCCAATTCTTTGTTACTGAGGTAAGGAGACTCTTACTTTCACAGGAGACATGAAAGAAGGACATTAAGATCACGTCACATCTGTGAACATGTTGCCATGTCAACAGGCAGTACTTTGTGGCTTAATTATTGATTGACTCATGTTCCTTTAGGACATAACACAAGCAATAACAGCACACTGAGCAGCTTTTCTAACTTAGACACCTCTTTATGCCATCTAAGAGGTGTGGCACTTCCAACCTAGGCATGGGTAAGGTCTGTATTACAGCTTTAGCATAAAAGACCCTACCATAGCCATCTTCCATAAATATTATGGTGGTCTCAAACATACATAATTACATTAATGACATCGATAAAGAACTGGGATTACAGCCTTTGTCATTTAGATAAAAATTCTTAGCATGCACAAGTCCAGCTAAATAAGAGCTTTTGTAGGTAAAGCATGGATTGGTTCCTACAATCAGTCATTCAACAAGTCAGATACAGCAACCAGAATAAGTTATTTCCAGGCATAAACTGTGAAGTAAGAGAAGGCAAAAATTACAGTGCATTATGTAATCCATGGCAGACATTCATGCACACATTGTTCTCCTGTGGTGGGTACAAGGTTGATCAGCCCACTTTCATTGACCATCAAACTACCTAAACTTACCTCATGTTCACCAAGATATAAAAGCACATATCCTAATTATTAAGCATGCAGTATCAAATGCCACAAACTACCACCCTAACTTGCCTCACAGGAATTTGTTCCTACAGCTGCAATCCAGTTAAGTGTCTATATGCACAAAGCAAGGGCCTATAAAAAGGCAGAGGAGCACTGAGTAGTTCCAAGAACTCCTAGTAAAGTTTGAGGGAGATAAGCAGAATGGGAAGAGAGATGAGACATTTTTAAGATGAAGTATCTCAATCTGTTCCATTTCACAGCTGGGTAAATCAGTATTATCTATGGTGGAATATTATGAGTCCTCCTTTTGCAAAAGTAAATTCAGATCTTGTATTAGGAGCATAGTCAGGCAGGATTCCTAGGAACTCAAAAAAAAATCAGACGGGTCTAGGTTTTTTCAAAGAGGATATTTAATCTAAGAGAAAGACATAGAAATGCAAGACACATTTCTAATCTAAAAAAATATATTTTTTTATAGTATAGCTCGTCCCTTGAAAATTTCATCTACCACTTAAAATTTTGAGCTTAGCACCTTGGGAAATGGATGCACAGAAAGAGGTGGGCAGCATCTTGGAACATCCTTTTGATGTGTGTGGTCATGTTCACATCTTGCTAAGCTTATTATTTCAAACCCAAGTTGTAGACACAGTGGTGCTCACACTCCATTTGTCACCACTGTACCATTACATATATGCTGTGGGCCAAAATAAGTGCTTCTTTCTGCTTAGTTCTTTTTCTGTAACATACAGAAACAATTAAGATACATCTTTCATTTAGAAAGTTACATCTGAATTAAGCAAATTTTATTTAGGAATGTTGCACCATTTTTAAAGGGTTTTCTAAAAATAAATCATGGAGAGAGAACTCTTCTATGTTCTTTGAAGTAATTTCTATATAAAATTGTATTTCTTACAGATACGTAAATTATGCTAAAAGATACGCTTTTAAAATAACCTTTAAATGTCTTTTCTAATTGGACTTTGGAAATGCGTTTCACATTTGTTGACTTGGTAAAATTTGCTTTTCAGCACTTCACTGATTTTTGGGATTTACTGTTGTTTCCTGTGAAGTACCATCTCCCAGTCAGAAATTTAATCTCATGCCTAACACATTCACTTATCAGATCTACTCATTTTGCTCTGTGGCTTGGATCAAGTCTGTCCAGGCCTCAGAACCTCCTCTGTGTAATCAGAAAAACAACACTTGCCTTCTGCTTTTGTTCCAAAGTATCTAGAAGGCGGCTGGGACAGTGATCAGCAGACTGGGATTACAAACTCTGCTATAGTTTCTTAGTGCAATAAGTGAATAATAATAAGCCTGTTTTAGTTTCAGAAGAATATATCCATCCAAGCCCTTTATGTAAAAAAGTTAACCTGATACACAGAAGTGCTGCAACCTTACAAATTCTACTTTCCCCCATCTATAAAAATGACACTTCCAGCTCCTCATTGCTCTTGCTCAGAGCTACTTTTCAATTTAATGAGCAAACTTTTCTCTTGCCCCTTCACTCCCCTCTCTTTAAGCATTAATCTCTTGGGTAAAACATTGTCAAATGACTCCTGAAAATCTAAAAATATAATGTCCATGCTACACCCTATCTCAGCAGTGTTATCTTCAAAGAGTTCCAGAAGGCTAGTGAAGCATGACTTTTTTTTTTTTTTCCCTAAACCATGTGTATACAACTAATGAGGCTGAAGGATGCTTTTACAAGATACTCCTTCCCCTAATCTGTTAAAATTCTTTCAAATATCATTCCTACAAATGAAATTAGCCTAACTGGTCTAATGCCACATGGTAAGATCTTTATTAAAGAAACCTCAAAGTGAAAGAAAGTAATGATAGAGAAAAGCATATAATTTGTGAGGGCTTGACATACACTGCTTGTGGAGCTGTAATAGTCAGAAGAGTCCTCATTTGCCTCAGAAAATGTTACCTGAGCCATCATGTTATGATGACTCAAACTTTCTTCTGTCTTTTTAAACACTGGAGTTGCAATGACTCCTGGCCACCTTTAAAGGAGCCCTCTGACTGCCTGGGCTGAGAGAAGCCCCTAAGAAATCTCAATTGTTTAATTTAATCTGAACAAAGCAATATCCCAGAGTGCTCCTTTTTGCTACATTTGTTACAGAGATAGCCATTAGAAAGGAAAAGGGCTGTGGACCTATTCCCCACAAAACTAACCAGTAGAGTCAGCAGCTTAAATGCAAAATGCCTTCTGCTTCCTCTGGATTGATACACCATTGATATTACCCAAATCAAATTAATATCACTGAAAAGCATATATTCATACACCTTAATGAAAAGTACCATTCATTCATACTTTCTTGTTATGCCACCTTTTTTATGCATTTTATGTGGTCCACTTTATGATGTAGTATTCCATCTGCCAACCACTGAATGCCAAACCAAAAATCTGTTCCTGCAATTCCAATTTTCCCATTGCCACTTACATTAATGTCCTCACAAAGAGAAGAATCTCTCAGCTGGCTCAAGACAGAGACTCTATAGCTGGCACGGCCTTCCTAATGAATGACAGCATAGCCTGACATGTTCACTCCTCAACAGAAGAGGAAACAAGATGAACCAGAAGTGAAACAGAACCGTATCATTTTCAGCACTATGATTAGACTGCTTATTTCTTTACAGCTGGACATGTATCCTTCTTATCTACTCACTGTGCTGAGCCAAAATGCCAAAAGCATAAAGCATAGCTGTATGAGGTCACTGTGGCATTAGTCAATTTTTTTACTGGAGAAAAAGAAAGACATTCTGTTCATTCTATTGAATTTATATACTGACACATGATAAAAATCCAACCTCAACAAGAGATTCGTTCAGTGACTCTTCAGTGGCTGAACAAAAACGTGCAGCTGGCACAGATCACATGATTTTTTCCCTAGTGGTTAGAACTGTGATTACTCTTAAACGCATTTCCCAAAGATTCTAGAACACAAATAATTTACAATTTTCTTATCAAATGCTATAGCTAAAGTTTATAATAAAGTTACAATACGGTAATTATTATATGACAAGGCTAACTGATTCCCAACAGAACTACCCCTACACGTTTTATCCCCCTGATAAGTACAACTCTTCTTTTTTTCTAAAGCAGTTCTAAACAAATTATGGACAAATTGCTTCTCTCACACGTAGTATGCAAAATCATACTATGATTGAGTGAAATCACCAGACCTGGAGAATGGGAAATAACCTGAGGGTGAAGGGAGTCAGAAAATTGTCTGTTCTGAGATCCAGAGGGTCTCTTTGGCTGCTGGGGTCTGCAGTGGAGCATGAGTTTATTAAACACAAGACTGAGAATAAAAGGCAATGCTCTTGAAGTTGAACAATACAAATTAATAAAATCTCTGTCCTTAGGTTTTACATATCTATGTATTTTTACTTCAAAGACATATTTAGTTATACTTAAAGTTCAAAGACCCTGAAAAATAAAGAATACTTTATCCAGGATTGTATTTAGTATTGCGTAATTTGAATCTCTACATGACTGAAAAAAGTTCCAAGTGATTACTGATGAAACTCTCTGTGAGTATAGCTCCTCACATTTCTTCCTCAGCCAATTATAAAAATGAACCGTGAAGTTTGGTTATTTATTTTATATTGAGTGTTATATTAAGCACTCCACTAGGCCCAGCTGTCCTCTCAAATATTTTTAAATGGGCTTTCTTTGGCTTATCAATTTACTGATTTAGCAGTCAATTTGTTTACTTGTGCACGTCTCTAGGTGTAGGACCATGTTATATCAACAGCTGTAACTGTTGCCCGCGGGTATTTTCTTGGACAAAATTGATGACTCAATGCCTCTTCTCACAGGAATTCGAGGTGTGGTCACCTTCTTCACTGTGTTTCTGTCTGGAATAGCAACCTCTCATGACATGCAGCATGAAGGAACAACTTGTATAATGCTTTTGCTCTTTCTGACCATTCTTTCACATTCCAAATATTCATGGTGTCCTATGCCAGCTACTTTCTGACTAAGAATGTCAGTTAGGAAGTGATAATTTTTCAGGAATATAATTCACTTGCAGTTTTGCTTAGGTAAAAAATTCCTCCTTCATCATTTTTCCCACTTGGTAATCTAGACTGAACTTGGCATCTTCTCCAGCTGCCCTAGAAAAGGTATGGAGATGTCATCTTCCTCACAACGAATGAAAAATTGGAATTATGCCAGTAGGATGTCCCAATATACAGATTCTGGTAGTACAATCCAACACACTGAACCAAATACCTTAAGGGGATCAATAATAAAAAGGCCTGGGTTTTGTTGGCTTGGTCGATTTCTTTTTTTTCTTCTTTTCCAGAAATCCATTCTGAACAGGCAACAGTGAGCTCCAGGAAAACAAAAGTCAAGTTGATAGAACTTTTCTGGAAAAATTTTAAAGAAACAGTTTTCAAAACTGGTCTGGAACTCTGAATGTCCTCTCCTAATCACTGCTGGCTAATGAAGCCTTTGAAAGTAGATCCATTGCCTTGCCTTCACTCTGTGTCTTTTTATTGATCAGGATCCCTTGAAAAGTAGAAAGAACACACCTGGAGATTACAACTGTGTCTACACCTCAGGCAGAGCTCTCTACTGAGGGGATTGTGGTTGCTAACACACACCTCTCTATTTTAATATATGCATAAATAAACAGAATGCAAAATAAAAAGAAATGCTCGTAACATATTTGCATTCCCAAATATTCACATTGATTTTGGCGTACCAGTATTCAACAAAACATTGGGGGGAAAAAATGCAAGTAAGCATCTCAAACATCCCATTTTGATTTACTTTCTTGTGGACTTACATCTGTAGGTGGTCCCAGTGCTGAATTGAGACTCTCTGTTGTAGAGGGTAGCTCATAACTCCAGGATTTAACATTGCACTGCACCATGAAGGAAACTCTAGTTCATATTCCAGGCCTTTCACTAAATAGCATGGAAACTGTACACACTCATTCCAGGTATAAAATTAATCTCTTCCTAGTGCTCACTGGCCTATTAGCTTGGCAGCCTTTCAGCACTATGCTTTTAGAGCATCGACACATTTCAAAGAGGAAAGTAATGTGTCTTTAAATTCCTGTTTATAGAATTGAAGATTCTTTGATTCTGTTTCAAAATCATGATGATCATGACATAAAACAGGAAAGCTGTGTGTAAAATGAGTTGTCTGTAAGATCTCTATTATTCAAATGCATTTTAAACCTCCTGAAATTGAAAAGACCCATTTACTCAAAGCAGCTTAGTGAACTTCAGTATTTTGGTAATTGTATGCTACACATTTATGAAAGATTCATTTAAGAGACTTTTTCTGTTTGTATTTCCCACATTTTTATTGCAAGACCAAACAAATACCAGCAGTAATAAGCTCACATGTAGCATTAAATCAATATGTTTTTCCCCCAAGCTGTTTCGTTTCTGAATAGTTAAAACACTTGGCATTAAAGGATTTCAGTATAGACATTATCCATATCAAAAACTTCATATTATGTTCTCAGATTGCCTGCTGAAATATGCTTCATTTATTTAATTATTTGAAAATTTTTGTCTGATTAATAAGTTGGTTCTGTTAGCAGTTTCTTATGTGATTAACTGTGGACAGTTGGTTGACATTGTTTCCATTAAGACTCAATGAGATTGCAAAGGGCATAAAGTGACTAAAGGATTTAAGTTCCATACATCATATAAGCATCTACTTATACTTGCTTGTTGATATATGAAATCATATACACTGGTAATAATAGAACAGTAACCACACCTATTCAAACTGATCTTCAAGAACTGTGTTACAACCTTGTAGCCTGGGTAAAAAATACTAGTTATTTTGGCAAAAAAGGTGCTAAGGTATTTTCCCCCTGTGTTTTGTGTATATTATACACAGAAATAGTTTGTGTATGTCACGCAATGAATGCGCCTTGGTTCCTTTCTTCTACAGAGTGATTCGTAGGATCCACACCTTTGAGTCACTATTTTTAAATGAGTTTATCTTCTTGGGAAGGTAAGAAAAATTCAGACAACTATTCAATCTTTTGTTTCCATCACTGGTAGTTGTTCTCAGCTATGGAAGCTTCTAGAAAAGGAGACGGAAAAGGTTCATTTTCTTGTCACTCACCCAAGTTTTACACTGATGTAGCTTCACACATTGCTGTGGGATCATTTCCCCTTTCCACGTTGTTAGAAGTCCAATTCAGATTTTCCATCGAAGTCTTGCTATGCTGGCTGAGGGGAAAGGCCAGCTCTTGACTTCTTGGCGCAGTGAAGGTCGGTGCTCCTCCCGGTGTCCGACAGTGGCCCCCGCAAGGCCGGAGCGCTGCCTCCCTGTGCCGCCTGCCGGGGCTCCCCGGGCCTGCCGGGGCTCCCCGGGCCCGGCTGCGGCCCCTCAGCCGCGCTGCGGGGCGCGAGCGGCACAGAGCGACAGGGCGGCACCGAGGTCGCTGCAAAGCGCGTCCAGGTGCGGCGGGGCGGAGAGCGGGGTCACAGGCGGCAGGTGACAGCCCAGCTGCGACAGCCCACCTGTGACCTGACCCGGGCCCGGACCGGCAAGCCTTAAAAAGCGAAGGGGCAGAGCTGCCCAGCCCCAGAGCTCAGGGTGCGCCGCCGCCGGCTCGGGTCCCCTCAGGGCTGGCCCTAAGCTGTACCTTGTGGTCCCGTCGGACATGGAACCTGTGAGTACCTTCCCGGCGGACATGGAACCTGTGAGTACCTTCACGGCGGGCGAACTCGGTACCTCGGCGTTGTGTGGTGTGGGGATGAGGGGCAGCGCTCCTGGGCCGGGCTGGGGGCTGGAGGCCTCCTGCGGCTGAGCGCCGCTCCCGCCGGCCGCACGTGGCAGCGCCGCGACGCCGCGCGGAGGCTCCGTGAGGCGGCGGGGACCGAGCGCCGAGGGCCCGGCAGCGCTGAGGGCCCGGGCGGAGAGCGGCGCCTCACGGGGAGCTGCTGCTGCCCGAGCCCTGGGGACGGACGGGGCGGCTTTTGGCCTTAACTCTTTTTTTGACTTGTTTTTGTGTGTATGTGTTTTTGGGGTTTTTTTGTAACTGCCAGAGGGTGCGATTTTTTGCCCTTTCTATTAGCAAGCTTGGGCGTTGCGCATTTAGGTGACGGTTAATTGCTACCTTGTAAAGCTTTTGATAGCAGTCAGGGAAGTGTTTTTGTGGTCATAACTTACTGAAATATACATGTATGCCTACAAGATCACTGAGAAATTGACAGCAGTATTGAAATATCATTTGAAGCCTCCTGGAAGACCCTCTCGTTTCATTTTACTTATTCTGCTATTTATGGTAAATTCTCCAATTTAACTTTGATTCTTGAACTTTCAATGAGCTACACAAACTGTGTTTTTGTGTCATGTGAGTTAAGGTCGATTTCCTGCTCCGTTCAAACATACCATCTTGAGTTTTGGCAGTGCCTTTTGTTTTTCAGCTACCAAGAGCCTGGAACAGAGTAGAGCTCTTGAGAGCAAGCATTCTCATAATGCTTATTACTTACAGGTGACTGTGACTTTTTCTCGTGTATAAAGATACCTGCTGAAAGGCAGCTCTAAAAGATGTGCAAGAATGTGTTAATGCATTTTTCTCCTTTATATCCTGATACATTTTGTCTTAGAACGTTCTCTACAATTCTTCTTGTGGCCAAATTGAGGGTAATGTGTTGCCCTCAAAAAAATGAGCTGCTTGTCTGTGAATTAGATTCTCTTAATTACACCGTTTCATTTGATGTGTGTTTCCATTGGACAGTTCTTCAGTTGTGTGTTTGCTTTGAAGGACAGTTTTGAAACAGTGAGTGTTTTTTTAACATTTCAGGGATGCTGGATGTGTCTACTAAAAAAAAGGAAAAAAAAACCCTTCTCTGCCTCCTTTTATAGTCTCATGTGAATGAAGAAGTGGATAAAAGATATTAAATCAGCTGTTGGTGCATAGAATGGCAGTCCTCATTCTAGGTTTTTTTAAAATTCTTTGTTATTTTTAAACCATTTGAATTAGATAAAGACTGATAGTATTTATTCCGGTTGGGATAGCAAACTAAAAATACAAACGTGCACAGGATTTAATGATTTTAGGTAACAGACCAGTCTGACAGCCATATGTGCAAACTTAGAGCTGGACCTATGACAGATAAATCACGAAACTCTGTTGTTCGAAGTCAGAATGCCAAAGATGGCTTTGGAAGCCTTCAGTGAAGGGAATCCTTAGGTGGGAAAGAAGACTGGATGTAAGTTTTGAGCATTTTGTGAATGCCAGAGACCATTCCAAATACGTGATCATCTTGCTAATGCAGAAAGTTTTGTTTGAGGGAAGACAAAAGCAAAAGGCTGCTATACCAGGTTCTCAAGCTAGAAATGGTGTTTGCCTGGTTAATCTTGAGTCTGTTACCTTCTTTATTATGGAATTAATTTAATTTTTTTCTCATTGTGCCTTTCCAGGCACATGGTTTGCTGATCTCACATAAAAGGAAAATGCTGACTTGCTGGGGATCTTTGGTTTGTCTTTCCTCCTCTGTAACAGGATAATCAGAAAATCATGCTGTAGGACATAAAACTGAATTGTGGCTCACACATACATACAAGTCCTTTGGCATTTCTTAATAGGAACTTTCAGTTTTGCAAACTGTTTTTTGGGTGGTTAGGTTTTTTTTTCAGTATGTTATTGATGTTATTTTTCATGCAAGCAAAAAAACTTCAGTAAAACTCATAGAACTATGCTCCTTGGCAATATGATAGGATTCAAAGGACAGAGCCTGTTGAAGGAACATCACACATTGGATCTTCATTTCACTGGGCTTATTGGTAACAAAAACCAGACTACTAAAAGGATGACTGGGGAGAGAGCAGACTTCTGTTTTGTAAATGGATTTTGTAGCTGTTTGCTGACAACTTGTTTGAGAAATCTCTATTCCTGAGCTCTTTACCCTTTTGCATTGGCCCCCATCTGTTCTTGTCCTTCCTATCTCCCTTCAAATCTGTCACCTAAGTATGTTTCTTGCCCTCTGTTCCCCAGGGAGAACTTGCAGAAGGAATTTTATTTTTTCTTCTTCTACACTGTCTGAATGTTTTGAATATATTGTGGAAAGGCATTCATTCTTCTCTCTGTGCTGGTACCTGTTGTTACACTGGCCAATTCCTTCAGCTAGTAGAAATATTTTGATTAAAATTTATGTTCGGTCGTAGCATACCCCGCAGTCCAGAGCTTCTGCAGTCTCTACTCCTTTATAAATGTTCATGGCTTAACCCTTGCTGTACCACTGTGGTAAGGAAGCATTTCTTTTCCCACACAGGGAAGAGAGGGAAGAAGGTGCACTGATGATTCAGAGGTGTGAAGCACTGGCAGGACCTGCCCATGAAACCCCTGGTGTCTTACAAACCCGTTTTTCTAAGATCACAGAGGGAACTGGGCCAGGGGCTTGGATGCATGTGTTCAGCTTACATCTAACAAACTTTTAGTGCAAAGAGCTCAATTACATTTGCATTTCTTTCATTCTAGTCCAGAAAAATGTCTTGTCACTCAGAATATTGATTCTCACAGTTGGCCTTTTATTCATCTTGGTATGCATAGAATTTTTTTATATATACTCTGTGCCCATTTTTTAAGTACAAGCATATTTATAAATATATGTATCACTATTTTGGTATAGAATATTTAGTATATGATGATGTAATTGAATTTTTTTGGTCTATTGCACATTGCTTCATACTTCCAAAGTCAGTTCTTACACCATGACTGGAAACAAATGCTGCTTCCTAGTGAAAAGTAATGTATGATACATGAAGTGTCAGGCAATTCATCAGGAGTAAGGAGGAGATGGCCCTAAGGCAAACAGTTTGCTCTTTAGAATATAATGGTTACTTAACCCTTTCACTCAGTGATCATGTGTATGAAGAACAAACTGGAGGGGAAAAGTCCCTCTCAAGAAGAAATACTAATTCTCTGTCTTGAAATGTATGTACTTGAGAACAAACCCTCAGCCCATCAGTGCTGATATTTATGAGCAATTTATTTAAATTATAAAAACTGCATTGGAATTTGTTTCTTGTGAACTGTGGATAGTTATTTCAGGTGTTTTTTACATTATTAGTGGTATGTTCCCCAAATGAAAAATAGTTGCAGGCATGTTTATGTCTTTCTGCCCAAGTCCAACCTTGATTACTGTATGTTTGTTTTCAACAAGAGCTGCAATAACTGGATTACTTTCAGTGTGATTTCTTCCACAGATGGAAACCTAAAGTGTATTCTTTAAAGTGTTTAAAGAAATACGGATGCTCAACTTGAATCTTTACCTACTGGAAAGCAAATTGGAAGTAGTTTTAGGAAATGCAATATTCATAAGTACATTTGTTGGTAGTGGAAGCCTTACCTTACTTTTTACTGTTTTACTTTTTTATGAAAAGCCATACATAAACTGGAAATTTGAATACATTTTGCACAGGTGAAACAAATTAAATGGCCTAGATATCTGCTTTCAAATCCACAGAATGAACCTGGTGAAGAATAGTGGCCAGTCCATTTGCTTGCTGTTTATAGCAACAGATGCTCTTACCTGCAATAATGTACAAATAATCTTTGATACATTTCACATCTACTATTGTTATTATTTTGAAATAAAATTAACTTTGCCTTTTTATAAGAAGTGGCATACATTTATATTTGCTGATGGCTTTTTAGCTGCTGTTTAACTACTGGTACGTCAGTATGTGCTTCTAGGAATCGGTATGTTTATTTTGTTGCATTTTTTTTCCTTTGGTATGCTATTTACAGAGGAAAAATATTTTAAACAATGTTATTATTTGCATGGCTGCTGTTTTTATTTTAAAGTAGCTGGTTTAGACCCAGACTGAACAAAGTACTTAAACACATGTGCAACTTTAAGCCTGGGGACTATTCACAAACTTAGAAGTTGCATGCAAATTTATGTCCCTGGGGTCAGATCAGACCCAGAGAAAGAGTTGTGGAGTTTGCTGTACGGCTTTTGGATTAGAAATCCTGTTGATTTAAGGCCTGAATAGTCTGTTTGGCTGAAGGACAGTTAATGGATATTCTGATTCCAAGAGGGTAAAGCAGTGTCCTGGGTCTGAAGACATGAACATAAAACTGTTAAGAAGTTTTTACTGTGTCAATTTAGGTATAGGACCACAGCATGGTATGAATAAAGGAATGTTGTCTGATGCTAACCCTTCTAATTCCTGTATTTAAGGAAATACAAGGATGGATTTGCTAATTGTCACTGATAGCCCTCTGTCTGTGCTTTACTTAGTCAAAGTATCTGGAAGAAGAATGTGTTGTATTTCTTCTGTCCTCCTCTTCTACCAAAAAAAAAAAAAATTAAAAATAGAGCAATTACTTTTAAAACATTCAAAACAAAGCCCTCAGTTACTCCTGAAGGGGTTAATGCAGCAAAACTCTTGGAGACATCTGGCAGAAGCTGTGGGTGTTGGGTGTGGCAGATCCCAGGGCCGTACCAGTCTCTACAAGGGAGCTGTCATCCTCCTTGATTTATCCTTCCCTAATGTCACGGGGTATGGATGTTGAAACTGTGGCTAGAATGTGAAATACGAAAAACATGAAGATTATGATTTAGTGTCTGGGGAGGCTCATTGTTGGCCTCTGTTCACAAGTTGTAAGCATCGGAGGTAGCTTGACACAGGTTACAAAATCTGGTATGTAACACAAAAAAAAGGCAAGAATATTTTGGCGTTTGGAACTCCTACATGTGTTAGTGCACAAAAACCAGTGACGGCAACAAGTAAATCAAAGACTGCACTGATGATATATTACATTGGAAGCACATTGAAAGTGCTTGTAAATAATATTTAAATAAATGTGCTTTCTGGTCCTTCATTTGCAAATAAATATAACGGGAACAGTAGATGAAAAAATAAGGAATTAACTGTCTTCAATAAAGACAGTTTTGATAAATAACTGATAAATTAACAGAGTTCAAATATAAGAATATTGTGTTCATGGTTTGGCATCTTTTTGAATCTGACATCAGTAAGAAGCTAAGGTTTAGTATAAATCTACATGCAATTTTTTCATAATGAAATTGATTTTATTCTTTACTCTCTTCTATCCTGACACAGTTAAATATTCTATAATTACAGTAGTTGGATCAAAGGGAGTACTGTGGATTTTTTGGTCAAAATATCCCCATATAGTAAATGTTAACTAACTGAAATGGTTTTATTGCATGGAATTTTTTTCTTTTTCACTTTCTTAAAGCACAATGATGAATAGGACTGTGCTTTCTTGATGGTGGAATACAGATGTCTTAGTCATAGAAGCAGTTAATACTTAAGTATCAACTTACACGTGTCAACTAATCATATCTAGTGTGTAAAACATTTTCTGATACAGCATGATGTATATAAAGTCTCATGGGTGAAGTTCTATTCTTTTGGACATAGATGTATTATTTGGTTGGATGATAGTTCCATTATTATCAGTAAAAGTGGTGTATTTTGAATTAAACTGCTCTCTACAACTCAGTGTCTAAAACAGCACTTTTTTGAAAAATATCTAAGAGCTTAATATAATATCTATGCTTGAATAAGCTGTAATTCAGGTAGTTGTTGCAGAATTCATAATAAAAAAGTTCTAGATTGGGAAATGCATTTTGGTGGATTCAGGTATGAATTACCAAAGGAATAAAGGGTATTTGTGCAAAAATGGTGCTGAATTTCTATTGAGGATAAAATTAATTAGATTTTTAAAGTACTACGTGTAACATATAAAACAATGTTGTTTAAAGCCCTATTTATGTTTTCCTGATTGTGTTTTTTTGTTGTTGTTGTAGTTTGGGTTTTTTGGTCATCTGATTTCTTGAGTTAACAGTTATTTTAAAGGACAGAAGTAGTGTTGTAGCTGTTAATGAGGTATTTTAAATTGGTTGGATCTTTGCCAGAGACACTTCCTCACACTGACAGCTGGGAAGTTGTTTTCATCTTAATGCACCCAGATGTATGAGAAAAATGCTACAGATCAATTTATACACTCAGGAATATCTATGAAACTACTGTTTTTAGATGTGCTTTATCAAATGCTTTAAGAAATATGCAGGATTTTCTGATGTTCAGAGTAGGATTGTGTTTTGAAACATTGCTGATATTGTGTTCCTAAGAAGTTCCACAGCTGCAATTGTATTGGGATTCCACATTAACCTGCTTCAAAGCAGGAAGTAGCTGCTTTTTACATTGGAGCCTGTTTTGGCATTGCTTTATATTAACTTTGCACAGATCTGGGTGATTTAGCTGATGCAATAGAAGCTGAGGGGCAGTGAAGACTTGGGTATCAAATATGTGTTACTCAGTGGATTATCTTTCTGAATATCTCTGCAGTCTGAATCTTGTTTAGATTACTAGGTCATTTTGTTTCAGTTACAGTATTGGGAACTTTATATAATCTTGTCTTTGCCTTGTGTTGTCATGTAGTACCATCTGAGCTCGTCAGCTGTAACTGGCTGAAGTCTGGAATAGTGGAACATGGAGCCAGTAAGATTTTGTTAGAACAATGTGCTGGTAGTGAAAAAAAAACTTAACAAAAAATAGTAGGATCACAATATTGTAGATATTCTCTCTCAAAATAATGTGTATTTGAACTAGTCAGGACGTCTGGAGAGAGTGTGAAGCCAGAGAAAATGGCTCAGCTGTACAAGGCTAAATGAAAGTTAGAGGCAGCTACATGGGTTCATTATATATGTATAAACCAAGAAATGAACAAAGCGATGAGCTGTAAGATCAGACAATGATGTGCTAATAAATGTCAGCCTACCCAGCATATCTCATAAACCTGGTATGTTTATAAAAACATAAAGATTGGCCATTTTCAGAAACAAAAGCCTTAGATTTGGTATCCTGCTATCTGCATGAAAGTAAAAGGTTTGAGAAACCCTGTACCAGAAGAGTCTTCTGCTTCCTTGGGTGTCTCCACAGTTATGTGTGAGTGGCACTACTGTGCATCAGACAGAAGTTGTTACTCATGTAACATGTCTTGTCATGATCACTTGCCCTTTTTAATGTCCAAAGAGGGTTCTTGGTAAATATAGGTATAGGTTTGTAGCAACCAGGCTTCTCTACTGTTTTGCATTACACCTACCTGCAGAAATGAGATCAGGTGCTTTTCCACTTATGGGTGCCTTCATTTATGAGATGTATTGAAACAAGCTAAAAGTTCTCATAGAGAGAAGGATTGTTCCTAATAGGTACAGCAAGTCCATGGGCTCATGGTCTGAAAGGCCCTTTTAGTTATAGGAAAGGATCTAGGCACCCACAGAAATGGAACATGTTGGAAGTTGGTTTCTCAAGTCTTTGGAGCTTTTCAAAATCACATATTTCCAAAGTGAGTACACCACTTGAGGAAGTTTAATGCATTTATTAAGAGCTTAGTTTCAGATTATGAGAAATGCTTTTTTACATCATCTTTCTCTGAGTTGTTTTTGTTTACCTAATCTGCTCACTACCTTACAAACTGGTAATGAACCATCTACAGCCCAAAAGTGAGGGTGTCTTAATTCTTTTACCTGTCTTCATACAGATGACATCCTTCACAAGGATGACAGCTGGGATGAGTTTTTCATTTGCAAAAATATTGTACATGTCTCTGAATCTTGCTTTACTTAGCAAAGCAGATTTATTTGTGCAAGGAAAGGTAAAATTTTTTTAGAACATGGGTTTTTCCTCATGCAAATCCCATTCAAGACCCATGAGTATTTTTGCTGGCTGTGAATAGGCTTTCAATCATTTGAGTCTTAAGAAATTAATCCTGTTTGGTTTATTCATCCTTTTTATAATGAGACTGTTTGAATCACATGCTTAATTTGGAACATCCATTTGTTGTTTTTTTTTTTTTCATAATGATGCTAAAAACAACTTGTTTTGTTGTTGTTTAGAGTAGGTCTGTGGGAAAGTATACAGGAAAGTATAAGTATATAGCCTACTTCAAGTCTAAACATGATTGCTAACGTATATACTGTGAAATGAAACACCTTCAAGATTTGAATCTCACCTGTCCAGGAGTTGCCCCATTACAATAATCTAAAATCCATAGACCTTCCTTGGGCCAGTTGCTAATAATAATCCAGAATTTGCTAGGGGTTTAAGATGAGCAAATTATCTGTGGTTTTTAGGGAGTTCTGTATTTAAGATGCAACCTCACCATAACTAAGAATTCCACATTTTAGGGAATAGCATTTCAAACAATAACATTTTGAACTTAAGTGCAGGCTTTTGGGATCTTGTGGTGAGCCATGATGTTCGTGACCACTGTGATAAATAAGATTCAGGTTGGAAACTACTTATTCAAACTGGAACTGTTCCTCCATTAAATCAGGGAAATTATTCCTTTGAGTAGCTATTCAGCAGTGTGGATAAGATATTCACAATCTGTCTGAAAAACCACATGCATATTTTCCAAGAGTGTAATACATTAGCTTCTGTTTGGTCAAGCAGTTGCTTTCTCTGTAGCTAAATCCTCCTCTGTTTAAAGGCAATATTCTTTGCTTTCTGTCCTAAATTTTATGTAGGAGTTCTGTCTGCTGTTAAAAAGCTCTCGTTCTTGACCCAGATGTAGCTGTATTTCAATGGAGAGGGAAATGATCCTTGTGTATCTCTTTCCTCACTTGCCATGGAGGCGGGTGGGGGGGTAATTAATTGCTTGTAGAGGAGTTTGCAGTCCTTACATGAAGTGTGCCGCTACGGAAGTTTGAAGTTATTTACTTTTAAGATGAATAGTTCTTTAAGAGATGGGTTAAACATTCTGGCTAATATGCAAGACATTAAGTCTCTAAAAAGTCATTGTACATATCATTTGAAGCAGCATAACCCCTCCCTCCATCTTAAGTTTATAGCAATAATAAGCCTTGCAGATGCTTTTCCTGGGAATTAAGGACCAGCTGGGGTAAACAGACCTCAAACTATCCTCTTAGCCAGTCATTAATCTTCAGGGAAAGCCTTTGCTTTGATCATTATTGCTAAAATATGCCTAGTGCAGTCTGGGCTTACATGCCAGTAAAAGCAAAGTAGTATTTTGCCAAAACATGAATATTCTTTTGTTTGTCAAGTAGCCCGATGTCTTGGACTCATTTTTGATGTGTGTAAACATGCTTGTGTATATGTGTGTGCACACAAACAGACATGAGGGCATGAGTTTCCCAGTTAAATTATTCATTCTGCGTTTATAGCGCTCTAAATTAAGTTGGGTGTCTGACTCGATGTGGTTGTATCGATCAACTTTTCAGTTAGCTTTACTTTGTCTCAAAACTTGTGAAAAGTTTTGGATCAGGCATCTTTGATTTTGAAAATTGTTAAGAAATACTTTGGCCATTTTTGATCTTTTGAAGACCCAGTTTAAATTACCCCAGGGTATTTCACTGAGAAACAGAAAGAATCAGGAGCTGTGCAGCATAATCTGCCCCAGCCTGGCCTTTCCTGGTGCAGGTTGATTGAGAGTTGAGTTGGTGCTCAAAATTAAATAACTGACAATTATCAAACTATTTTTTTCTCTTTGGAAGGGGCTTGTTGCTGTGCAGTGTATCTAGTAAATAATCACAGGTTTCAAAAGACAGCTGTGGTACAGTATTTCTGTATACAGGTCACAGAACTGAAAGTCCAGCAGGCAATCTTCCTGAACTTCCAGGCTTTAGATTTCCTGAAGTATGGCAAATACAGAACTCTGAGATTGGAGGTGCCATGAATCACTCTGCTTTCCTGATGAGCTTGCCATGTGTTATGTGTTAGGCAGTGTCTTCTAGTCAAGAGCTAACAAGAAAACAGTGTGCACTTCATATATTTGCTGCTTTTTGCAAATATAACTTGTATGACTTGTATATGCTATGTCAGCTTAAGCCTGGATTAAGAAATCTATTCAATGTTTGCAGTGTTAAAATGTAAAGTTTCACTAGAGACAGCAATTCTTTGTGAATTTCTACAAACATCCCTGAATTTAAGAAAACATTGGTATTTGTTGAAGGAAGAAAATTCCTGTCTTCTGTAGTTAACTCTGCTTTTGGGGGTGTGGCGGGTTATTCTTTATTTTCTCTTCTGTTGTCTATCAGAAGTAGAGGTTGTGTGGTGGGTGCCCTGTTGCATGAGGCATCAGGCTCTGTAGCAGCATAAAAGACAGCGCATGGAGTTGACAATTGAATTGTATTGAACAGATCCAGAAGAAGGGAGCTGTTTCACAACCTGTGTCCTTTGCCCTAAAAGACTTTTGGATCTTTCCCGCTACCGCCAATGTTGATTTTCTTTGTTCTGAGTTCCCTAAGGGGAATCATCAAAGTAGCAAGAGAAGGAAATAATTCTTATATCTTCTTGCCAAAAGCATTTTCCCTATTTTACTATAAATGAGCACTGTGGAGGAAGTGGAGCAGGGGGAAAAATAATTCTGCAGACCTTAAACACCCTGGGCAAAATCTCAGCTGTTGCAGTGTGTGAAGCTTATGGTTACTTTTGAGAGCCCTGATGGACCTTCTTGCAAGAATCAAGCAGCTGGAATGAAGGCTCCTGCTGGTAGAGGGCTGGGTATAATCAATTACTGTATGGTCTGATCAAAGATAAAAGTGTATTATGTACAGCATATGTAATGTGAATGTAGAATATTTTTCTATGTTTACGCCATATATTCTAAATTACAATAATTCACCTCTGTGATACACTGCAATGAACTTCAATGGGCAGAAACCCATTGCACTTCATTTGCTCCCCAGCACAGTTGCCCATCCAATTTTTCATTATTGTATGGGAAGAATATTTTGGAAAAGCAGTCGATACAGTTGCTTGATCTTGTTTGTGTCTTGGTATCAGATTTTTATTCTTTTTCACAAGCCCCTCTCCCAAAAGTACAAAGCAATAAATATCTAGGCGTGGTGCTCTGTAAAAATAGGTTTTTGACCTCTCCATTTATTGGTATACCTTAAACCTTGCAGTTTTCTAACAGTCTCTGCTTGTTCCACTTTACACACTGTGAAAAGAGAAGCTACTGTTAGTATAGCAGAAGTACATAATTATTTTCTGAGCAGTTTTTAAACTTTCTCATGTAATAAAGGCGTCTTTAATTAAAGTTGTTGGTTGCAATTTATCTCTTTATATTTCAGCTCAGGCTGACTACTTTCTATTTAGAAGCTTGTTTCTGCTGTGCAGTGTAGATATGCTGGCTGCTAGTATTTCAGTAACTTCTCTGCCTCTATAGACACTTCAGCTACAGTAGGTAAGTAAATCCAAGTGTCCAATTTAAATTCATTACAAAAGCTGCATTATTATTGTTTAGCTCAGTCCCATTATCCCTTGAAGTTACTTTGCTTTTCTTGTTAGTAGACATCCCTGGATGTCTCAAGCCTGAGAAGTCACTTGAGAATTCCTGTCTGTTTTCCTGTGCTGCAGGAAAACTGCCTGCATGTTCCCCAGTTCCACAGAACCATTGCCAGCACTTTTCTTTTGCTTCCTAGCAACTGCCAATTTGGCAAAAATAAATGTGTGGGACCTGGAACTTTCTAAACTGCAGGAGATGCAGAAACAAGGGTCTGCTTGTATTGCATGGATGTGTTTTATAGTATTTGAATAGCAAAGAGGTGTCAGTGTCACCAGCCTGCCAGCGTGATAGATCAAGGAATAAATTTTCAGGGCAAAAGATATCCCTTCTCTGTAAGAAGTGTTTGTGGAAGAGAGCAAAGGCAGCAAAACCACGACTATGCAATGTGTGATACCATTTCTGTGTTTAACTGATGGCCTTCAGCCTGGGACAGTGTGGCCTCACTGCAGTCAGGAGCAGGGATGCAAATTTCACAGGGACGGCTTTAAAGAACTGCCTTATTCAGATACGTTTTTCAGATAGTCGTGGCAAGAAAATCTTGTCACTATAAATCTGCCTGCTCACTTGAATTTTGCAGCCCACATTCAGCTTTGTGCATCTTCCACTGTGTTATTTTTGGTTTAAGTTTAATCTGAGTGTGGACACTCACTGCCAGTCCCATGGAATACAGTGTACACATGTGGAAACTGTCACACCTGTGCCTCATTCCTCACTCCAGTGGGGGAGGCCTGTGTTGTCCTTGTGGTCCTTGTCCTACTTTTCATTTTTAAAACGTGGTTTTTCCTCCATCCCTAAAATTGCATTTATCAGTCTCTTTTTGATCAAGCTAATCCCAGTTGCTTGTTTAAAAGAAAAAAAAAAAGGGGGAAGCCCCAAACAGTACAAAACCACCCCCAGACATTTGGTATTTTGTTCTCTGCATTTGTCTTCTGTACTTCCCTAATCTGCAGACATTCTTCTGCATAGTATTTCTGAGAGGAGCTGGGAAGCAATTCTCTTGCTCTGCACTGAGAATTCGTAAGTAAATGTTCTTTTTTAGTATTTTGCTTCTTCAAGCACATTTAAGTTCTAACATTTGAAGCACCTGATTAATTTTTTCAGAATGTTGGAAACAAGTTATCCCGTGGCTGAGATCTTATACAAAACACTTCAGCCTGCAGCAAGCTTTTCTGTTTAATCTAGAGTTTTTGTAAACCTTCAGAAAATCAGATTTATAATTGAAGTGACAGCACAACCCTAATTGTAGCACTACTGGCACACCTCCATGACCAAAAGCATACATTGCTGCCATTTTTAAGAATAAAGTTAAGCCCTAGTATGTTAGGCAGTGGATATGCTTCCTGCAGTTTTCTGCAATTTTAGAGAAATATTAAGATTATAATTTGATGCATTGCGGATGCACTACACACAATTGGCATAAGGTAGTGGGATTCAGTTAGAGGCAGTGATACTGTGTAGATTAGCATGAGGTGACTGAGTGGCATGATAAAATTTAAAAGTGTGTTTGTGGTGTGTAGGGAGCTTGTATTTCTCAAGTGGAATAGCTGGGTATGTTTGATGTGTTTTGGGGGTTTTATTTGTGGACAATAATACTGGAAGTGTCTTGAAATTGCCAGTCACATTTTGTGCTAGGAAACATCTTTCCAGTTAAAAAAAAAAAAAGTGGAGTAGCTTCCTTAACCACATTTCATGCACAACTTATAATTTCTGTGAGTTGTTGAAGAAAAATTAAAATGCTCTGTAATCTTACATCTGACCTAAGTGACCAGAGCTGCTGGTGGTCCCAAAAACACAATATGCAGCCAGTCAGATTTGGGTGAGGAGAACAGATCAGTGTCATCTTCTCATGCATGTCTCATGATGCTTGTTAGCATATGAATATGCACTTCTTTATATAATCACCTGTAATTCTCTGTGGTGTAACACATCTAGCCTTGGGACTGCAGGTCCTTGGCAGGCACATAATTGCACATTAGATACTGCCTGTTTTTTTTCAGTTGTCAGGAGTGACAAGTGGAACAGAGTGTCAAAACAGTCATATCTCAACAAGTGGGGGGGTGAAAAAGTACTTTGAAGTGGCTTGTATTCAGCTCAGCAGCCAGAAGTCATGGCTGTGAGGACAATTCTCAATAACAGTTCTCAATTAGCTGAGGTCTAACCAGACTGGAAAAAATACCTTTCACACCTTGCCAGGACTACTGACCTTTGCCTTGCACTTCTGTCACTATAGACCTTCTTTGAACCAGTGGCAGCAGAAGCTTTGCTGGCAGGGCAGTGTGAGGAGCAGGGTGCAGGCACTGCCAGGCTGGCCCCACGTGAAGCCAGCACAAGTCTAGCAGAGCTGCCTTTGTTTGGGCTGTAGTGCAAGGCAGAAGGTGCCCACTGCACAGTTGCTGGAATATGCAATCTCCATACTGACTCCCAGCCCTCCACCCTGTTTTTCCAGAGGTGTGCCAGGACATAAAGTCACAATACTTTGTTAGCAGTTGGACACTCCTTCTCCCTGTGACAGAAGGGAAGCTGATGGATGAGTGCTGGTAGAAGATAAATGCTGACCCAGTCTTGGAAGAGTCTTCTGGCCCAGACTGAGGTCTGCCTGTGCAAAGAGAAACTTAAATTGCAGATACTGCTGCTTGTACTGCTTTTGTTGTAGGGACTGATAAACATTTTCTCATTTAACATCTGTTAATCTAAGACACCCCACGAGTATCCTCTTAAAAGGGCACATAAATGACAATATAAATTAATGTACTTAGCATTTCGGGCAAACCTGAATGTATTTAATAGTTTAATTGCACAATTATGAATTTAATATTGCCTTGCTTAACATTCTTGGTAGTTATGCAGTAAGAGTCCTGCCCCTCAGATCAAATAGCTCTGTTTCCACCATAGTCCCCATGGGGAGTTGCTCAAACCATATTTGGCTCTCCCTTGAAGAGTAAATGGGGGGCGCACATGACAAAAATGACTGTAAACATACCAGTCTGCATCACTTCCACCAGCAGTTCTCACTGGTGTTATCTCTGACATTTAGGCTAACTTTTTGTAACCATCATGAAACATCATGAGTAATAATCTGTTGTTAACACACTGTCCATCAGAAATGTTTACTCACAGAGTGACAGCCAACACATCTGGACTACATACCATGTTTGATCTGAAACACCAGACTCACTCTGCTGTAACAATGACAAAAGCATGCTATGGCTGTGCAGTTCAAAGCATAAAATATAAGGACTGTGTGATGTCTGATGTAATTTAAATATTTACAAAAATATTGGCTATTCCAAAATACATATTAACAAATATTGTCTAAAAAATTATTAAAGTTTGTAACATCTCTCATAAGTGCATTTTTGTGGTGTTACTGGTACTGCAAAGTTAGAAAAGCCTTTTTTGAACCAGGTTTTCTAAGTGTACAGTTTAGTAAATGTACTGTATAGTAGAGTATAAAACACATTAAGTCTTAGTGCTTCTAGTAGAGGTCTTGTGTCAAAGCACTCCGTTTTGAAGCCCAAGTATCTCCATTGTCATCAAAGCTGTATTGATGTAAATCAGGGATAGGAATTGCTGTACCCCATGCTTTATTGCAGTGAAGACTTTTCAGACATGGACTAAATCTTTTGCAGATGTAGAACGGGACTCTGTAGGCAGCTCTTACCACCTGGGTGCCTCACACAGGGCTTTCTGTGGGCTGCAGTATTCCTCAGGGAATCCTGCATCCATCCTCTGCCATGTGCCTTTCCAGGTGACTTTAGCACCCAAAAGGGAAGGGCAGCTTAGCTCCAGCCTGCCTCAGTCCCTCTTACAACAGGTCCAGCGCAGTTCTCTTTGCCAGTGAAAATAACCTGTTGTGGGCTTAGACCAAACAGAAAACATTTTCCCTCAAGCCTGTTAAGTGGATAAGCTAACCCTTATTTACTCTATTCATACCTCTAGTGCAGTCAGAGTTGCAGGTGCATTCTCCTCTGGGAAGAAATTTTAACACTTAATGAAAATATCACCATTTTGGATCAATTAATTCAGTAAAGGACACAGTGGGTTTGTTTCCTTCCAAAAATCTAAACCATTTACTTGCTTCAAACTGAGATGTTGTGTGACTTATCCTTACTAAAGCACGCAAGCAATAGGTTTTTGGTTTAGGTTCCTCATGAAGTTTTCCCCCAAGATTCCCTACCAAAAAAAAAAAAAAAAAAATCTCCTAAAGTAGATATTTGTTTTCAGAATGTAAGTGGAGGAGATGACAGTAGGGAAATAGCAATAACTTGCTTTGGACAGGAGACAGAAGATAATTACTATTTCTCTGGATCAACTTTAGCAGGATACTGTGTAATGAGGTTCTTTTGTAGGCTGAAGCAGTCTGAGATGCAGATGTTTCTTGTTTAAGGTGAAAAATCAAATATTCCTTGGTGGTTTATTTAGAATGATGCTGTAAGGCAAGAAAAAGCACTCTTGCATGTCACAGGAAAAAAAAAGATGAAATAGACATTTCATGACTTGAAAAATGAGTTCTAAAGGGGTTTATATGACAGAAAAGGCAGTTATGCAGAATTTTCTCTGAATTCTTCCTTTAATGATCACCCTCCTTGCTAGAGGAGCTCCACCTTTAGACAAAAATAATCATGAAAAGACTGTAATTTATATAAAATTATCCCTTAAATCTACTATTCTTCATAAGCCTAAGCAAGTAGTTTTGCAATTATTACTCATTCTGAGAGGAAAGGGTATTTGGTGGGTTTTTTCCTTTGGTCTTTTACACCCTGGGGGAAGAGCCTGTTTGGAGATTTTTACAGCACTCAGTGGTTTACAAGGTGCACAGGAAATACTACGTTACGGAGAAAAATTTAAAAGTAATTTTGGCATATAATGGAAGTTAGAGCCTTACTTTTAAAGTGATTCTGAATTATTAAATACCAAGGAAGAAACTTCAAAATTAAGAAATGGTGTGTAGGTATTCCCTGGAAGAACCTGATTAATGTCACAGGCTGAAACGAGACCCTTGGAAAAATGGAGCCCTTTTTCCTGAAGAGCCTTGAAGCAGTGTCATGGGTTTCCTAACTGTAGTCATGATTGTTCTGGCAGGAGCTTTCAATGTACCTACCTCCTTCTGATCAGTAAATAGAAGAGGTTTCTAGAGTGAAAGCAACTGGGCTTGTGGATCCTTCTGCATCAGAGAAGCAGCTGCTCTCTTCCGGTTGCCTGTAGGTGAACTGTTTCTAGAAATTTCACCTTTTAATTGATGTCTTAGTGTCTTGTAGTTCTAAAATTGTAGATAACTGCATGTCTTGCACTTTCTCTGGCTTGTGCAAGGAGATACCTGTGGCAAAAGCTGAAATACAGCGAATGCTTTGACCTTGAAGTTTCTGATTCTGAATATGCAACATGAAATGGAGCGCTGCCACAACATTTTGATGACCTCTTACTTGCTTTCTGCAGGTTACAGTGGTTAAAGTAATGAGGAAGCTGAGAGATGCTATCTTTTATTTCTCTGCACAGAAGGTATTCCTCATTTTGTACTCAGCTGTTCACTTTATAAGTAGGTGGAACTATGTATGCATTGAAGGCATCCATTTGATAAATGTAGTAAATTTAAAACTAGCCTTGAGAAAATGACTGAATTCCCTGGGCTAACAAGAGTCCTCTTGTTTATGTTTTCATATATTTCATTGGACAGTTTTTATTTTAAAGCCAGCTGTCACAACCTGATGTTTCACAGCCTTCACTGTTGGAACACGCATGAGTTCTGGCATCAGTCTATGTGGAATATCTGTTTGAACAAATGTAGTATCAGGGCATGCCAACTATGGCCAGTTGCATTTAGTTATAGCAGTTGCTGAATGTACCTGGAGCGTTGGCATTCAGCAGGGAGTGAAGTCAATTTTGGCATCTCTCTAATAATGCTTTGACTTCAAAACTTGTACCTCATCATGTATGTGAGGAAAAAATGACTTTTCTCTCAAAGCTAAGATGGCTTGCTTGGCTGTAGGACCAGCCTAACTGAGAGGACTCAGTTTGCACCTGGGTCCTGAAGGACACTGCAAAGGCTTAAGTGAAATGCAAGTCAGACTGAAACACTGCTCCCTGAGACAGCTGTAAAAACCCCCAAATCATTATCTGATCCCTGAGTTGTTTCCTTCCACAGATTCTTTCTAGTTAAAAGAGCATGTCTAAGGCAGCAGGGCAGTTTCTTGTTGCCCATAATGCAATTTTGACATTTTAAGGAAGCAGTATATATCTAAGGAGGCAAATAATTTATTAGAAATGCTAGAATACATGTTGGGCCTAAGTGCAGCCATAGTATTCAAAAGTGTAGAAGGTTCCCCTAAAATAAGCTGTGAGGTCACAGCTTCTTTCATAGGAATTAATGCAAGTTATGTGCTATGGTATAAATGTCCTTTTGAAATATGAAGTATGTTCATCTTCTTTGCAGTTGTGACTATTGGAAGTGAAAGAATCCAATGGTCTGTAGTAGACTATTTGCAAACAAATCAAGTTGTCATTAATCACGCTCTGCGAGAGTGTGCTCTATGTGGAGTGACTTATTGTCAGAAAACTACAAAGTGCATCTAGATAATTGTGCAGGAATAAAAAAATCTAAATTGTACCACACTAAATCTAAAGAATAACATGTAAGGTATTTGGCAAATCAGTAGGTTCCAGTCAGTGAGTTAATGTGGTTTTAAGATAAATACTCTAATTAATTAATTGAACCTGTTACAGATATTATGTATACAGGTAGGATAGATAAGAAGTATTAAAGAAAAGGAAATATTTCCTTCCACAAATGCAGGAAGGCTGGTCCTGACATCTCCCACTGACCTCATGGTCACATTCAATGAAATAATGGATCACAGTTAATTTGGGGGCCTCTGTGGTGCTGGGAACAATATGGAGCAAAGCACCTCAGGGTGGTTCTGCTGAGTGTTGTTTGAATATTGACATTCCTGGGAAGCACAAGTGTTGCTTCATCTTCTGTCTACTTTTGTAGTTCTGGTCAGATGAAAAATTAGATGTATTTATATCTGGTTGTAGCACTCCTCTTGGAGTGCAAAGAGGGAGCAGGAATTAGTTTGTGTCCTCAGAAGAGTGCAAGGGCCTGTAAAATCTTAACTGGGCCATTAATGTGACAGAAGGCTAAAAAAGTCCTTGTTGTTTTCTTTCTGTTCCAAATGATAAAGGAAAAGCCGTCTTGATCTAAGCATGTTGAATATGCTGAATCATGACCATTGTCAAACCACTGCAAGGGAAAAACCTGAAGCTTCAAAGCAAACGATGGAATTGCAAGCTGCAGGCACCAGTCTATATCCAAAGATGCCAAATCTACTTTATGTTCTGGCGTGTAGAAGGACCACTTACAGCAAAGTTACAAAATTCTGCACAGTTATACATAGATAAAATCTAAATTTGAATACCAATATACTGCTCCTTGATATTTGGCACTGCCTGAACCAGTTTGGGGCTGATTTGCTTTGGGGAAGTGGCATAGCTATCCTTGCATAGTTTTGTCCTGGCTTAAACCCTATGAGGAAGACTCAATGCAAATGTGACTTTACTGCTTCCAGGCTTCAACTGGTACCTGCAGAAAAGTCTGCAGAGCTCTGTGTAATCTTGCTGTGTGAGTCAGCACTCTGCCCCATGTGCTGCTATGCACTTCTGACATGAGCCAACATTTATGTGGAGTCCATGGGCCAGGAGTTGTTTTGCAGGAGTAATCCCACCATTTGTTTGCCCTATCACTTGTGCTCTAATTCCATCCTCAGAAGTATTGATATTAGAGTGCACATCTCCATGATACATCTTTTATGAACAGAGGTTACTCATGAAAGAAAACTTTTGGAAGGATCAAGCCCAAAGGCAGGAAACTGTGTGGTCACACTGAATGTAAGCCATGAAGTGTGTATGCATTACACTAAAATTGTATTGAATATGGCATAACAGAAGGAAAGCTCTGGAAAACAGAGCACTGAGAGGTTCCAACACTGGCACACTAGTTGGGTCTAATTTCAGTCTTTAGCCTCTTTCTATATAGCTGTTCCATTGCCATGTAGAAATACTGTTTTACATCCACAAGTAGGACAACAGGCCCTTAAAAGTATTTATTTGGGATGTGCCAGAGCCCTCTGGAATAATGCAGAGTTGTGTGCACACATCACCATGTTTTGACTGGGATGTGAGAGACAAATTTTGAAAGGACTTTTTTTTCTGATGGATGGAGAGACTTCTTGCACTGTAGAGCTAGAGGATTTTGGTGGTGGATCTAACACACAGAGTGCTACAGAATGGCTTATTGTGAAGAAGCAGGAAAATTATACATGTGGCTTTTTATATTAATGTGTGTATATTGAAAATAAAAATCATACAGTGAGGTTGTGATGGGAAAGTGAAGAACTTTGTCAAATACAGTTTAGATTTCTTTTGGCAGCCATGTATTTTCCCAAGTTCAAATGACAATGTTTTGTCCAAGGAGAAGTCTTTAATTTTCTATCTATCTGATCTGAGCGATTTGCATACAAAGGATCTATGGCAAAAAAACCCTCTTAAATGTTGGTAATTTTTTATTGGTTTAAAAAGACTTGCGTCTGCACCCTTCATTTCAGAAGATCAACATCTCTCTCAAGATCTGTAGGTAGATAGCAATTACAAAAAGTGGTTCGCCCACACATACAGTGACTTAACTCTTTAATAACAGTTATTTTTGCCAAAAAAAAGGCATGAACATATCTCAATCAATACACTTTTGTTGTTCTGCAGAATTTCTTATTTTCTTAAGCTCTTCAGGAGTATGAGCTGATAGCAAGGGTCATAGTACACACCAACATCTGTGATGTTCACTCATGTCCACTCACTTGGGGAGGAAGGAGTGGTAAAGTCTGAAGAGCTCTAGTTTATTCTATCCATAGTAGTCCCAAAAAAGAATTGAGCAGTGAATACTCCAACAGTACATAGTACAGAAAAATGATTAATATCTTGTGAATGAATAATAAGTTAATTTTACCCTAGCTAATACTGAAGGTAGCATATGGTTTTACATGTCTTTATATGGTTTTATGTGGGTTTTTAATACAGTTTTAATATGGTTTCATATAGGTTATGAGGCAGCATGTATGGTTTTATATAAACCATGAAAACAAATGCTGTAATGTGGGGTTTCAATGGTATTTAGATAGTGCAGAGGTATAGTTTTTCTTAGATTAAAAGAAAACTCAAACTTGATACCTGCTATTTCTTTGTATTCTATTGTTTCACTGCTGTCTTTTCCTTCCTGTCTCTGTTTACATTGTTTTTAGCTTGCACAAGTATTGATACTGTTAATTTGGCTCCTATGGAGTCCAAAGACAAAACCTTCAAGCACTACCAGGGATGTCTTGAGCACCCTTCACTTTCATTCCTCTATTAGTCTCTAGTTACTCTTCTGTAGGAGTCACAGCACATTATTTATTCCTCTGAGAAATAAAATCTTTTTGAGTAGGGAAACCAGAATTCAGCATTTTTTTCACAAAAGATGTGAGGAAAGGAGTTGTGAAAAACCATAGTTCTGGAGCTCTACTTTTGTCTTATTCATTTTCTCTTGGAACATTCAAATGTACTCTGCTATTATTTTTTTCTCACTAATGCTCCAGCATCGGAATCAAAGCATTTGCCCTGAAACCACTCCAAAACGTGCTTTGGTGGAGGAAGAAAAGCCTCTGAAGCTGTGGAAATGTCAGATGGGTGCTATTGAGGTAAAAGGGCAAATTTGCTAATGAAGACTATGGATGATGCAAAGTATTGCAAAGCTGACATGCAGAAGGTATTTGGTGTAAGGGTAGATGCCAGAAGTCTTTTTTAGTCCAATGTAACTTCCAGGTGAGCATGGCAATGAAAAAAACCAGAAAACTGAAAAAAAAAGAACCCCCAAACCCAACCCAATTAATTAGAAGCCTTTTTTATAAACATCATTTAAAACATTCTTCGTTATCTGGATAGGATCAATACAGGGGGCACAAGTATATGTGTGTGTATTTATGTTCACTTTTTTTTCTTTCCTTTTTACTTCTGTTCCTGGCATTGCCATCTGTATCCTCTGTCTCTTGTTGCTTTTCATCCTGTACTTACATAGATTTTGGTTTTGTGACATTTTTGTGATGCAGATGTTTGATTCCTGGTGCAGTCTCAGGCGTAGTCCTGATCGTAGTTACGGGAAGCCCCTGCTATGAATCAGTGGTAATAATCAACACCTGTAAACGGAGAAATGGGGGACATGGCAAAACTTCAGATGCACTGTGGATGTTTTCCCCCTTCAAGCTGGCATGAGTTTTTGTAGCTCTTATCTACAGTGGTTCCTAAGAGTTAACTTTTAAATGACCAGCTGTCATGTTTTGCAAAGTGGATTGCAAGATGGACTTTTCTTAAGGCAGAAGAACTCTGCTTGTTGTTTGAACTTGAATATTATTTGAAGTTGGGTTGGTTGGTTTTTTTTTTTTTTTTTTTGGCCTCTTGGGCATAAATAGAGCAGGTGTGTGTTTGCCACAGGCCACAGCTCAGGAAAGCTATGTCAAAGCACAATGAGGTCATTGTGAAACATCAGTATTCTTCCAGGGACCTGGCTGTTACAGACAGGAATACTTAAGAAAGATCTGTAGACTGGATTGCAGATGATAGACAGAAAAGACTTCAAGAAAAATCCTTGTCTGCCTAATTGTGTTTGCCCAGTGAGAACTACATCTTATCACCCACCTCTGAACAAGCTGTTTGAAGCAACTGTGTTGACAGTGAAGTGGGTTTGCACACGTCCAGTGTTGGGTTGATCTCTTGAGTGCTAAGGAGATCTGGTTTCTTTAAACAAATCGTTCTGCATGTGAACAAGGTGAATATTTTCATTGTAAAGTGTGCTTTGACTTTGAGTGTGTCGGGAAATACTGTACCCACTAAATGATTATTAAATGGAAAGGAGGGAGGAGTTCCCAGGCATTATGGAGCCAGGTTCCACAGCTGGACTCTTAGCTGACACCGACAGCACTTAGCCAGGAGTGGAAGAGTATGTTGTATCACTCACTGGCTCTACCAAGTACGTCGTGGTACTCTGCAAATAAACTTTCTGTCAAGGTATTTTTGGACTTCTGCCTCAAACCAAGCGGATAAGGAGCATTTATGGCTCTAGCAATAAAATTCTGCAGATGTTCTTTTTTGTATGTGCAGTACTAAAAAGGAAAGCCATGCTATGCTTTTATCAGATCAACTTGAAATCAGTACAAGTGTAGCTTAGAGTTGGGATTTATGTTTTCGCAGCAACATACCTTTTTACTCCGAGAAGGCTTTCAGTGCTTTTGCTTAAAGTCCCACATTAAGGCCCCCAAAGTGACAACAATATGGTTTTCTTTGTGAGATTTGAATGTCTGGATTAGGTCACTTCACTCTTTTATAGCTTTAACCAGCTTCAACTTGTACTGTGGTGACACACATCTGCTGACTCGATGGATCAGTGCATTAAGCTTCAGGCTGACTGGTGGGCCATGCTTGAAAGACTTTTGGCATGTGCTGGTGCCTGCATTTTTCACCCTTGACTGAAAGCATATGCTTCATACAATTGAGACAGTGTTAGCATGTGGGTCTCAGGCAGCCTCCTACACATCTGGCAGAGCCTGGCCCTCCTTCCAGGTGAATCATCTCTCCTGGGAGGGTGGCTTGCAGCACTGTGGCATCTGCAGAGTGGCAGGAAGTGTCTGAATTCATCTGAGAGTGATTTTTATCTTCACATGCTTTTCCAATTTCATCAGGCCCCTCATGCTACATTCCAAGTGACATGATTAAACCTGCCAAAGACAAAGGGAGGCTGATTGATAAAAATTATCTCTGACCCTTCACAATCTGTCATAGCTTAAGATAGTAATAATAGTAGTAATGATGGAATGAAATAAGTGTTATGCAAAGGAAGTTATTATTGTTTGAATAATATTCTGTAAAACAGGATTACTTCCTTGCTTTTTGTTTCCCTTTTATCAGCCAAATTAACTTGTCATCAGCATAATAGAAGAATGGACTGCATAGGATTATAAACTTTACGTTGACTTTAAGTGGCACTTTACTGTGATTTCTGTTGTCTTGGTTTTATTTTAACATTTAAGTTTGAAGGCACAATAAAGATGCAGACCAGCACCAAAGGATCAGTTTTCACAGTGGAGGTCAGACATTTAGGCAGAGGTGTTTTTTAACAAGGAGTGTATGGATCTATTTTTCTCAATATGAAAAGAAAATCTTTGAAGGAAGGTTCTAAACAGAATTGGTACTACACAGCAAATAGAATATTTTATAAGCACAGAACATAAAAATATTTTTATTCTTTAGTCTGCTGTACTAGACCAGGCACTTGGGTTATATTTCCTTCCAACCAAGCATCTGGACTGATACAGATGATCTGTAAGAAAGGAGATTAACTCTTTGTACCCTGAGATGTGTTACAGATCTGTTGCATTTGCTGCCATTTCACTATTGCCAGCAACAAAAAGGTCTTATAGAAATATTGTCAGTCTCTTGTCTTCTTTAGAAACTATCCTTTATTTTGCCAGAGGAAAATGAAAAATACTTTGGCTAAAAAGCATGTCACTGTTTTGGAGTACAAAAACTAGCACATTGGTGTAAGTTACCATGCAAAGATAACTATGCAAATTTAGTTCTTGGTTACTGTAGTGTTAATGACGGGTAATTCTGATGATTTCATTTGAGTTATTCTGAATTAATGTATCTAGTGAGGGCAGAATCTGACCCACTCGACTTTGATGTGTGCTCTGCTCTGTCAGGAGCTGTGAGGTTCTTTTGAACAGATGCCTGTGTTCTGCTGATATGCAGGGTCATTAAAAAGATCAAGATGACCAAGGCTGAGACGTTTGGATGGTTGCAGACAGCTGTGCTTTGCCTCTGCTGGCTGCATGGGGTGGATTCTACGTGAATTTTCCCTCTGAGGTTAGGTGTGTGGGAGCATTTTGCATGCTGACCACTGCCAAGCCCCAGCCCCATGTCTGGATGTACAAATCTGGGTGAAGATTACAAGTTATAGCCCTTCTTGAGAAAGCAGTAAGTTCACATGTGTCATGTAGAACGAAATCCATGCAGGGCTTTTGCTAGACAGGCTATGAGAAAGTTTCAGGGCTTTTCCCAGAGACACGAGGTAGCAAATAAATAGTTGCTGAGTGTGTTGTTTCTGTACTTGACAAAGGTTTGGTGTTTAGTGTGTTCTGTAAGTACAGGACTTTGCAGTTTACTGCTACCACAGCAAAGCAGCTGGTCACCAAGTAGCTGAGTCAATGATAGCCTGAAAGGCTTCCTTCCAGATATTTTTATGGAGGAGTTAAAATTACACAGGATTCTAAGATGTCCTCAAATGATTGCAATGAATACCAGCTATTAACTTAATCTGATGGTCATACCTAGCTAAAACCCAAAGGTTTAATTTTACCTGTTCTGTGTTGTTTTCATGCTGTTTTATCTCTATACTGCTGTAATAGGTGCTTTATTTCAGTGTATGCTTCAGTAGATTTGTTCAGAGTGCATTTGTTCATTTTTTGATTTTTTTTTTGTTTCTTTCAAAGCCTATTGGAGATAAACAGTGAATGATGCTACTGCTTATATACAAATAGATATGTAAGCAGAATGGCATCATCCAGCATAGTAAATATGGGGCTTGTTTCTCAATGCAAATAAAGTTCTGCAGCTAAATTTAGCTCAAAATATTAAATCCTTGAAAGGAGAGCAGAATAAAGCTGTACTTCACTGTTTAGGTACTGAAGCACAATCTGCTTTTTTGCTTTTTTTTTGCTTTTTTTTTTTTTTTTTTTTTTTTTTTTTTAACCTTTTCTGAAGTCATTACACACTTTGGATCTTTCCCAAACATGTCTGTGATTCATGAGCTCTGTTGATGAAGGCATTGGGATGAAGAGCAGGGCTAGATGCAGCCATGGTTTGGATATGGGTTGGCAGAGCTACTGAGCTGCGACTTTTCCACATGAGCCCGAACACAAGCAGTGCCCTCAGCAGTGCTGCTGGCTGGGAGGAAACACTGTTGTGCTTTCCCCCAGAAAATCCATTCCAGCTGAAGAGTTAACAGCCCAGTGAAGAAACTGGGCCATATTTAAAGTGTTAAAGGTAGAGTTCTGTGGCAGGGCAGCTAAACTGGCTCTCATTTGGACCTGTATGGTTTTCCAGAAGAGAAGGAGAAGGATGAAGTTGGCTGATGCTTGATCCTTCTCTTGGAAAGCCTCTTTCATTAAGTAGCTGCTGATAGGAAGTGTCATTTGGCAGTTATAAGGGCTGGCAGTTGCAGATAGGTCTCTGCAAAGGCTGTAGGCCAGAGGGAACCCAGGAGGGGATGCAGGTGGAGGCATGCTGAGGCAAAGCCTGACAGGACAGCACTCGGCAATCAGACCCGAGTGCCACGTGCCTGTCGTGTCCACTCTGCAGCCAGGCAGGTAAAACTGTCTGATCTTTAGAAATGCTGCAGTGACTTGTGCTTATGGCAAAGTAGTCATTGCCTTTTTTCCCCCCCACCAGTTATGGTGCAGGGGATTTTTTTTAATGAGTCAGTATTTCTTGCCAGTCAGCATTAAGCAGCATACACAAGAATGTAAAGACATACAAGCACCGTGCTTCTCGCTCTCATTCAACAGTAATTCTCTTTGAGATAATTGTAATAAGTCATAAAGATATACTCCATCATGGCAGAATTGTTCCGTACCTGTGATAAAAGAAGTGGAACTGCACTTTTTTCTCTGAAAACAGAGTTGTTTCAGAATTCCTGTTTCCAGTGTTCCTGAGCTGGCTTCTGATTTTTTGGTCTTGTGCTTAAACTTGGAATCCCCCTTATACAGCAGGGCTTTCCTTTATTTCTTGTGTGCTCTAAGATTGTCAAGGTAATGTATTTTAGATCAGGAAAGGTTGGGATGTATACAGTTGTTCATATATATTCATGTGTGTAAATTTAGATGTCCAACACTACATGCTATTAACAATGAATGCTTGCTTCTTTTTCTTACTCAGTTGCACAGGTTGAGAAATGAGTGTTTGTGAAGTGACACTGCATATGTAATTGTGAGGTAATGGAGCAAAATGTAACATTCTTGCTGTATTTCTTGGCACTTGTATTTAATTGTAACCATAACAATGAATTGATTAATTTGCTAAGTGCAAGAACTGTGCTAAAACTTACTCCCCCATGTCTCTGAGTGCCTTTGCCACTAGGCAACAGTCTTTTTCCAGCTTGTGTTCTCCTTGTCTGGTAAAAAGGTCTGACAAATAGGTGCTGGGTGTGTGTGTGCATGCATGCACATGTGCATGTGTTTATTTTACTCTCATTTAGAGCCATTAAGAACTTGATCCCATAAGGTTCTGAGCATTTTTATTTCCTGACGACTTTTCAGGGAGAGCACCTTGTAGAAAGCATTTGGCCTTGATGATAACACTCATTGCAGAAGGGGGAGAAAAAAGTTGGGGGGGATGAGAGTAGGGGAGGAGATGGGAGAGAGTGAGTGGAGGATCGTGACCAAAAGCACTGAATCCACCATTTTCTTTCTGCCTGGCTGGTGTGCTTGCTGCCATTAGATTCATGGCAGCCAACCAGCTTGGAGACAGGACTTTACACAGGTTGGTAGGTGTGCATGGCTTTTATCTGCCACTGCCCTCTACTGAATAGAATACGAGAGATGATTTTTCAGATATCTATTTCTCTAATAATTTCAGTCTTGAGGCATCTGAGACTCCATTAGAGCAGACAGTAGAGGTCCTGTACTTCCGTACATCTTTAATTTTTCGCAGGACGTGATATACGGCCTTCTGCCATGTAATGCAAAGATGTGGAGCTTGGAGACAACACTCGTAATGTTCACATTGCAACGCCATTTAAACCCCTTATATCCTGTGATGTAGAATTAATAGCTCTCAAGTCAATGCATGCAATGTATGTGTAGCTTTAGGAATGTCACCAACTCTTTTTACATAAAAAAACCAAAACAAAGCGCTAGGCAGCCTGTAAGTAGAACAAAGTTTGATTTTCGTGTAATTTTCCAGTTTGTTAAGAAATTATTTTAATAAATTAAAAAGAGCAACAGTTTTAGCTTTTAATTTCTTTGCTTTAGACAATTCAAGGCAAAAACTATTTGTGGTTTTTTTAACCTCTGACATGGAACAAAATCATGACTGAAGCTAAATGTCATTCAGGCTTCTCTCAATTACTGGGGAAAAACTCTTTCAGGCTGTTTCACTATTTCATCAGCTTTCCCTTTAACTAAAGCAAGGGACAGTTTCTGGGTGAAACAACAGAAAGCAGTAAGAGCTTAACAGGGCCCTCCAGGTAACATGAAAGAGTGCCCCAGTCATCTTCTGTCTTGTTACTCTAAACACCAACTGCATTGTCTCGAGTCGTTTTCCCTTGCGGGAACACTTAGCCTTACCAAACACAGCTCAGCCTTACAGGTACATTCCCACCAATTAAAGAGGAGGGGTTCCTCACAAGTGCTGCCAATGCACCCACCTAGCTTGAGCGAGCACTGCCAAGTACAACAAACAGTGCCAAAGCGTGTGGTGGTTTTGGGCTCTGCTCCAACGGGGACCAAGATGAGACACTCAGTCACAACTTAGCCTTTACATAAAGCCAAATCTTTGTGTATTCCCCTGGATTATACTTGGAGCCATCCTCATAATGTAAGGTATTCCTGGGTGGCTTCTGGCCTCATCTGCTGGCAGAGCTCCAGTCTGGGAGAGACTGGGCAGTGGTGCATGCTTTGGGTTGAGGCTTAGTTTGGGGCTTACCAGTTAGGTTGGCAGGTCTGGTTTGTGGCTATCAAAATTGAGATTCTCTCAAGGTTTTCAGCTGTGAAGCATATGAATTTGGGGCCTTGCAAAACACCAGCCTCCCAGAAGAGAGAAAATAGGTACCTTCCAGTCTTGGATCTAACAAAGAACTGAGGGTGGGGTTTGGATGAAGGTTCCTATCTGTATTCTCTGTTTAGTTTCAGCATTGTGGTTTTGGACCATCAGTAGTGGTAACATACAAATGATTTTTCACTCTAAAGAGCACAGTGAAATGCTATTATACTTGTTAATCTTCTTTTTTATATCTTGCCAAGTGAGGACTGCTACACTGCAGCTGGCATAGTGGAGGTGCCTGTGTTTTTGCCACTCTTTGTTCACGGGGGAATGAGGACGGTTTTCTATACACAGTATTCTGCCTTTCCCTTAAAACATCTGAGTCACACAGCTGTTTCCCAGTTAAATCACAGACTCAATCTCACTGTACATTAAATTGTGTTATGCAACACAGGCTGGCGAACTTGTCCACTGATACAAACTGCACAGAGGAGTCTGAAGATGGACAAAATCCCATTCCTTTCAAGGTTTTACTCTTCTTTTTGTCAGTGACACTTCCATTATAAGCCCCTGCCTTGATTTGCAAGAGGTTTGGTTACAGTAGGCTCTGCCAAAGACTGCTTTAAAATCTCCTTAAACCTCTGTAACAGAGCCCAGAGTAAAAGATGTTCCCATGTGCACACCATGACACCTCAGGCTGCCACAGCTGTGAACCTGCCTTGCCAGGCCTCTCTTAGTGCTGCTGCCACTGCATTTAGACCCCCAACAAAGAGGAAGGCAGTGGGTGCTTTCCACTGCTGCTGCCTCTCCCTGCTTTGCTGGCAGAGGCCGCGTGGCCTGGTTTACATTGGCAGAAGCCAGCATAGCTCAGGGATGAATTTAGCCCTTGGCACTCCTTAGAGAGCTGACTCAGATGACTGCACTTGAAAACTACAAGCTGGTCTCTTATTTGATTCTCATGAATGTCCAGATTTTATTATTATAAATTTTACTTCTTGTAAAGCTGTTATTGTGTTTAGTAGGATAGCCTTGCTGTACGATTCCCTGGGCTGTCCTGGAGTTATTACAAGAATAGAGTAGTAATAGTTTTCACCTATACAGCACTTTATCCCAAAGGACCTCAAGTTCTTCACAAAAAATAAATCCAGCCTGATCAGTGGGCCAGATGATAGGTAATATCCATTATTTTTTTACATGAGAAAAGGAAATTATGGAAATTTTAAGTGGTGTGCTTAAAAGTGCATAGCAGATGAATTTCAGAACTAAGGTAGAAGGTAAATACTAAAATTCCTTCCTCTGAAATCTGTGGGCAAAAGGATGACCTCTGGATTTCTTTTCTTCTGCCAGCTGCTTCTGTGAATCACATTCAGGCACAACTAGATCAGTTTGTGCCTTGTACTTCTTTTGAAATTGATTGATTATCTCTGAATTTCAGCTGATATTTTGATTTGAGCGTCCTCCTGGTCTTTGCTTTGAGGGGGAAAGCTTGAAAATGCATCCAGAGTATAGATTTGGAAGGTATGGTAGTTTCCATAGCAGCGATTCGTAGGCAGTAGCTCTGGAATATACCTGCACTGCTCAGTGTGCTGCTGGCAGCGTCCGGTGCTACTGAGGGCTTGATCCATGAAATCCAGCAGTGGGAAGAAGTGGTCGGAATTCATCCAGCCTGTCTGAACAGATACCCTGTATCTGCTGTGCGTGTGTTAGTCTGGGACTCAGAAAGGACAAAGGAACCCTTGCTGACAAATCTACAGCTAGAAAGGAATCCTCAGTTAAGTATCAACTACCCATAAATTAAGCTTGGGAAGACTTGTGCCGTCCCAGCTAGGTGCCAGGGTCATGTTGTATGCATGTTTTGGGAAGGTTATACATTACACGTTAGGAGGTGTCTTTTCAGCAACCAAATGTTATCTGTGCCTGGGTCTCCACAGAAACAGACTCCTCGCACCGTTTCTGCTCACTTGCAGTTTTGCAGCATGCAGCACATTCCTTAGATTTTGAGGCAGAAAAACTGGAGTTTGTCTTTCATACTGTGTGAATTCTTTGGCTTTGGAGAGAGCTCTAGACAAAGACAAGAGGAAATAGAGATTTGCTTCAGAAATAAAATTCTGCTGTCCTTGTTGCCATTTCCCTGTGAAATTGCCTTCTGCCAACTCTGTGTCTGACGCACAATTTATATCGGAAACAGAATTGGTTGGGGCAAGTTTGTGACTGTAGTTGGCATTTCTGTAATGCCATGTTCTGAATGCACAGCCTCTCCCTGCATCCCGGGTGTCTGAACACATTAGGAGCATTGAGGGGAGGAGGGCCTTGGCAGTGAGTGCTGGGGGGAAAGCCACAGGCACACAACTGCACAGCCTCAGCGAGCAGAGTTCTCAGCTGCTCCTCTTAGAGGACACCTTGTTAAAACTGGGTGGGCATGCCTGAGAGACACCACTGGCTAATACTATCTATGAGTTTAATCTAGCTGCTAGTGTGAGATTTCTGTGAAGCTATAGAAGTTTTTGTCTAAATTGGTCTTGCATGCAACATGCAAGCAGACCAACTTCTTATAAAAATCTTAACAGAGGAAACTGAAATCACTGGATTAGTTTGCTGTGTAGGGACTCCATTAATTGTTCTAATAACATTTGACTGAAAATTACCCTGCTATTCAGTAGTGCTTGGGTTTGTTTCTTAATCCAATCACCTCATGATTGCTCTCTAAGCTTTCCCCTTCCTTTTCTATTCTCAACATGCAATTAAAGTGAAACTCTCCTGTATTATTACTGTAAATAACATGGAAGAGAAGAACATATTTTTTCAAATGTTACTGCTTTGCTCACTCCTGTTAGCCAAACTGTATTGCTTTGATAATTTAGTTGACTTCACTGAACTTATGACAGCGTGTGGTTTTTTCCCCTTACTAGTAGAATAAGTAAATGGTCAGTAACAAATAGATCTAATTGTTTGTCACTGCCATAAAGATGGGGTTTGCTCTTGCTTTAAATAGCCATGCAGGTCTCTTTGTTATATCTACTGAAGAAGACAAAAGCAGGTACGGGGAAGCTGCTAAGCTACAGAAATCTTTCCTTTCTGGAAGTTTCCAGGTTTCTGCCACAATTATTTCTTAGTATTACATTTAGTATAAAATATAAAAGTCCAAATTAATTGGGGGTAAAAAGATTCTTTCAAAACAAAATCTCCAAGCTAAGAGATTAATTCCAACTTTTCAATAAGGCTGTCTAATGTCATGCTGCTAAAACATTTGGTTTAGACTCACAGTTTAGAAAATTTTTGATGCTTCTGTGACCTGCTTTAGAAACTTACTGAAAAGTTTCTGTAATTCTAAATTACAGAATTCTATTGCTCATGAAGTTTGAACAAATGACAGTAGTTGGATCCTAGGCAGGCCATGCTGCCAGACTGCATAAATGCCTTCTGAACCCAATAAGCCGTGACTTGGACCTCCGTGGACTTTGGAGCACACTCTTTATGTGTCTTGATTCAGGGCAGCAAAGCCTTTGCAAACCTCTGAATGAGGTTCTGTAAAGATGGCTGTACACTACGAAGCTGGCCAGATGCTGTGATTTTTGTGATGAGGGTAAATATCTGGGATGCATTAAGGTGAATTAGTCAAACTACCTTTATACCATTGCCAAGCTTTCAAAAGCGGAAGGCTGCCACTGAGCCACAAGACCCTTACCACAAGCAGCACCATGCTACTGTAACTGTTATTTAAATGATTGCAGTGGGAGGTATCTCTTAATAACCATATTAGTACAGAGTTGCTTAATGACTTCACATGCAAATAGATAATTAAACCATTAAAAGCTATAGAACTGTGAACCATGTCCCTAGCGAACTTCAAAGTTGTCTGTCTTCTTAATGGACTGTGAAAGCCAAGCCTGGGTCTGAATCACAATGTGAAGTGGAAGGAACCATAGGAGAATATGGATCCAGATTTTAACTTGAGCCATTCTCCTGATGAGTCAGGGGTTTTGAGTTATCTGCTTTGCAAATATACCTATAGATGTTTACACAGAACAACACATTTCCATCAAGTCTTCCACTATGAAAGGGCTTCTGTTTTTATCTTTGCTTTCATGGGAGAATAATACAGAGTTCAATGGGAAGATGCTGTGAGAGAGAATTCTAGTGGATCCCTATTTCTGGACTTATGGGCACAAGATTTCTAATACTGCAGAGTTTTTTTATGTTATCTGCATTTGTATTCTGAGATCAGGCAAAAACTGTATTCTGAAACTGGCCCACTGGAAGGGGAGGTGAGGGGGGGTGTGTGTGTGACACTGAGAATGCGAAAAGGTGGAGGCTTTAGTGAGGTCTCCAGTATGCCCTGGAACTTCAGACAGAGGTCATACTTTTTTATCTTGTAAACTTACAAATACAAATAACAATGAGAATGCCAAATGGCATAAATCTCAGGTTGCAAGATTTGCAGTTTTAGAGATTTTGTAAGAAAACAAAAAGGCACAGATTTGCTCATGTCATTGGAACACATATTATTTAATGCACATTTCTGTTCTAGTATATGCATGTTTTTTTTTGTTTTTTTTTTTGGCAGGCTAGAATTGAGCATTTTGATACAGAGCTTTAGCAGACAACAGTGTTTGTAAGATTAAAAGACAAGGTCATCAGGACACATGGCATCTTCAGTTTCATCCTCTGAAAATAGATTAACATATTAAAAAGCTGTAGGAGAGTTTTTATAAGTAAATTTCACTTCTGCAACAAGACTTTTATTTCTTGTCACTTCTTTTTATTAGATATTTCAGTTTTCAAATAACATTTTTTGAAAAAGCATTTGAAAAGGACCCTTGCCTGTAGCAGGAAGCATAATCTCCCCATTTCTCTTTCTCTCTCCTTCTCTCTCTCTCTCATTATATGCTGGCATGAACACTCTGACATTGCTAATTGCCTCCACATTACACTGGCTGAATTCCAACAGTAGTGGCATAAAAATTAATGAACAAGACAGAGCTCACACATAAGGAACATATGGTGCAATAGCGGTCAATTGCATTCGAGTTTAAAATAATGTCTTGAGAGAATCATGATCAAAGCATTTTCACAAAATGAAAAGGGCCAGATTCTACTTGTGCTTTGTATCTATGCTACCTCACTGTCCTCACTGAGAGTGTGAATGTGAACAAGAAGATTCCCCAAACTGTAAATAGAGAATGCCAAAAAATTGTTTCATTTGCAAATGTAGCAGGAATTTCCCCCACTATTCTTACTGTGAAAAATAGTAAGTTAATTTTCTTCTGGGGAGCAAAGCTAGGGAAAAAAATGTTCTTTGAAACAGAGAGAATTCTTCAAAGATCTTATCGCTGTCTCTGCTAACAGTGCCTTTACAGTGCAAGCTATGCAGTTTACAGAAAGGTGACACAGTTATTTCCCATTATCCTAAAATGTGCAATTTAACGTTAACACAAGTTAGCTTTATCTGTGTATATGCTTCTCGCAAAATCCAGATTTCAGGGCAATTAAGATAGTGTTAAAACAAGGTACTCTCAAGATTCTTTCAAGTTGAAAGCTTGCTTAAGATTAATGTTAAAATTCAGGTTTTATTCTCTTGCCAAAGTACATTCTAGGTAACCTCTTGTTAACATTAATGGGAGTTAAATATTTGCACTCAGAGAAAAATAGACCCCAGATATTATACAAACTGCTTATATTACATAATATAAATAAGCACTGCTTGTTTAGTAGCTTTTACTGCCTTATTGTGGAACAAACTGTTACAATAGTATTGCAAGGTCTTACAATATAAATTATCGATTTTTATTATGCTGGTGATTTCATATCTTTTTCTTTGTCTTGTGAGATTTGAGCACCAACTTTAACTTATATGGGACAAGTCCTACAAGAGTTTAATGAATGACCCAAATAAATCCTGTATCAGTGCAGAGTTCATATACATGGAAAGGAGCTTTGTATCACTACAATGCCTGTTTCCTCAGCCAGATGAGTTTTACTTCAGCCCATTCCCCAGGTTAGAGCAGCCTGGGTGTTGCCTAAACTGAAATGTGGCTGCAGATGGCCCCGCTGGGTCATTACAGCCACTGGAGAGAGCTGGAATGCAGAAATGCTCAAGCCAGTCCCCAATATGCCTCCTGCTACTCTGCAGGAATTTCCTTGGGGCTAACTTACACTGGCTCATAGCCATTTCCACTTTAACTCCTAGTAGGATAAAAAAGGGTTAGGACAGCTTATTGAGGCACTGGGAATGAATGGTAGACAGCTCTTTACCTGCCTGGATATGAGTTTTACCTGTATTTCAATTTTTCTCTGCTACTTAAAGAAAGTGTTTCTCAAAGAATTACTGAGCTATCCTTTTGGTAGTCTGATCCTGAAGCAGTAATTGCTTCCCATCTGGATTCTCAGAATATGGTATAATGTTGATTTCAGTTGTGCTTTTATTTACTTATTTTAAGGTTAAATAAAATACTTGATTTTAAATTGTGAGCATAGTTTTGGGTTTTGCTTAAGGCATATGACAAATTATATTTTAAAGGAAAAATCGTGCAATAGCTGAGAGCTGAGTTGGGTACAATATAGTAGCTTCAGCATTTACAATGCAATTAGGTGCTGTTCTCCTGTGATTAATGGGCCAAGTAACACTCCCACTTACTATAATAAGCTTCCTGATATGAATAGGAGATAACTGGGATTGATACTGAGACTTATGGAAATGTCCTGTTCTGCAGAGATGCAACAGGGAGAGAAAAGCACCTGCTGAGTTGCTGTTTGTGCTGCTCTTACCCCAAGCTGGTTTTGGCCCACAGTATCTTGGTCTATACACAAGGAAGCAGCCTCTCCCTCTTCTCTCTCTTTTCATAAAAAGAAGGCAAAGGGTACCAGATGGCATGTGTTACAGAGCTTTTCCTTCTAGCTCAGAATTTATTTCCAAGATGTAGAATTGTGAGGATTCCTTCAGTCATCCCCCCAGAGTCACAGGTTTGGTTTCTCGCCAGTGGCATGTAATACTCTTCCTGGCATGCTGTAGGAGAAGTAAAATTAGTTCAGAACTTCAGTTTGCTGTTGCGGCTTTTTTTTCCTCTGCTATTTGAACATGCCTGGAAAAGGATCAGTGTTTAAGGTTTATTAACCATTTCATTTCTGAGTGGGCCATATCCTCTCAATCTGGTTGTAGACTTGGGTAGTTGTCAAAATCTGAAGTCTGAGTCTTGTTGCTTAATACCACATGCAAGTATCTCTTGTTCTTTGTTGTGTTTCCTTGGTATGGACTAAAACATTGAGAGAACTGGAAGTGACTTTTTAAAAACCCTTATTTATGTAGCTTTTCTTGCAAAAATACTACTGGTAAAATTTATTTTCCATGAGTTGGGACTTCCAGATGTGGTTTCAGGGTTGCTTTTGTAGACAAAAGAGAAAGAAAACAAACTAGAAAGTTTAAGTAATTATCGTAGATTGTTTCCCTTAACATTTTCAAGTGAATTTAAAGCTACATGAAAAAAATCCTCATGAAATAGTTACTACAACTCAGTGACTATTATATACTAATAGATAAGTGATTATTATATAGTGGTTTGCAAATTTAGGTGCAACTTAACAAGTTTTAAGTGTCAAAAGAAAGTTCATGTCAAGGGACTTCAGCAAAAAACTTCATTTAGGTATCGGGACAGCACAACTAAATTCTTTGGCATTTGCTTTTTTTTTTTTCCTTTAGACAAAATTTTTAAATTATGCTATGGGTATGAGAGTTTAATATTATGAAAAACTTTTTTTTTTTTTTTTTTTTTTTTGCTATCCCTCTTACACATTCCCTTGTCATTTTACGGTGTGCTGCACTGTTATCTCAAGAACAATACACATCACACTGTATGCATGTAGTTGAGGGCATGTTTATATGAAAAAGGAGATTGTTTCTGTCTCGCTATAATCCATGTTTGTACAATTCTTTCAATGTCGTTTAATTGTTTTGAACTCTAAAATGAAATGACTTCTAGATAAAATGAGCTTTCAGCTCTCTCCTTTTGTGACAGATTCCAGAGCATCTCTACCTCAAGGCACGTTTGGTCACCATTTTGCCTTTGTGACCCTTCCTAACCTGTACCACTCAGCAGGCTAGCACTAATGTCAGTACTGTTTACTTGGGCAAGACTGATAGCATCCAGGTGGAGGTTCCAGTCCTCTTTTTTTTCTTTCCTTTTTTTTGCTCCCTTTCTTTATGCAGCCATGGAATACATACCCTAACCAAAGAGTCAAGCAGTGGAGTGTTTTGATCTACCCATTTTTTACTTTACAATTTAGTTAACATTGTCATTTTCTTCTGCACAAACACAGGACAAGACCTCCACTCAGTGGGAAATGGCATAGTTTAACTAGCTTCAGTGGTGTTATACCACTCTGAGGTGTACTAAGGATCCGGCTTGTAAATCTGAATTTTTCCCTTTTTTTGACCTTTTCTAAATACATTTTCTTTACACTTTGTGGTCAGCTTGTAGTCCTCACTTCTCACTGAAATACTGACACCAGCACACTTCACTGAGTTAATCACTTGTGTGCTGGTTTAGTAACGCCAGTTACCTAAATGCCTTTTCCCTGCTTTTGTTTCATTATTTCATTTAGATGAACAAGGTTGTTCAAATTAGTATAAATCACTCAACTTGCAGCTTTTGACACTTACAATTTAAGTATTGAACAACTGTCCTTGACAGCTGAAAGTTGCACATTCTCTGAATTTAAGACTGGAATGTAATTCTTTGCAATTAATAATAGATCATTAGAAATACTCTGAAAGTATCCACAACTGAACTGTAAAAGCGCTGTGACTGATCAGAATCCTACTGAGTGCTGCAGCAGCGCCTGTCAGGGAGAGAATATTTAACAGCGAGTGCTTGCCTTCCTCTGCAGCATCAGCTCCTCCAGCCAGCATAAAAGCAGGGTGGGAAAAGTCCCCGGTCACGTCTTCAGGGACCAGCCTCTGCAAAGAGCAGAAATACCATTAGTGTGGCAAACTGTGCCCAGTACTTCTCCAAGTGCAGGAAGTCCAGTGTAACCCCAGTGCTCAGCTGAGGTTACGTTTCTTTAATGCACACACATCAGGAGCCTGCCCCTGGAATGCGGCAGGAGGCTCCAGCCTTTGGCTCCAGCTGCAGAGCTCGTGATCCTACCTCATCTCCAGATAACACCTAATGTGGTGGCCGTTTTTCCAAACCTTTAACTGGAGCTCCATGGTGATACCTGTGTGGGTTCCTGGAGGAGATGAATAGATGCAGCCCATTGAATTTTAGAGAGAAATTGCTGAATTATTTGCCCATTCAAAAAAATACAGATTTGTCAACAGGTGCAAATCGCTAAAGATGAAGCTTTGTAAACATATTTTACTTCCTCCCCTTTGGTCTTGAAAGATCACTCCTGACTGCAGTAGTGGTGTGCAGCACTCCTTTCTGTGCTCACCTATTAGCACTGCAGCATCTTTGTAACTCTGCCACTGAGGGTTTGTGCACTGATGACCTAATGCTGAGATGTTAAAGCTAAACAAAGAACGCCAGAAATAACAATTTGCTGTTCTCCAGTTTTAAACTTAAAGGAAAATGTCTGAATTTGTTTCTGATTAGAACTGCAGACTCGCATAGGAGAATCTTTCATTCTATTCTACATTAGCTTGGTGGTTGGTCTGTTTAGAAGCTGAAGTTCCCTGCAATAGCAGAAAAAACCTGTTTATTGTGCCTATTTTCTTGTGAAAGTGAGTCACATGGGCTTTTGTTATATTTATGGCAGTTGAATGAAATGCAAAGCAAGAACTCATTTCTAAGGTTTGTAGCATTTGTGGACTTGATAAAAAATATCCATGCAAGAAAATAGTCAAGATTTAAGTCTCAAACTAAAATTTATTTACCAAAAAATAACACTGTCTTGTTATTACTTAATGTGTCTTTGTGCAGGTGCAGTCACTCCTGCTGCTTTGATTGCTGATAACTTACTATGTGCTAATGTCAAATACGTTTGAAAGAGAATTTAAAGTAAGGAATCTGAAGTTTTATGCTATTATCTTGATCTGGTAGTGTTTTCTTCAGTCTATCTGGAGGCAAGAGAGAAGGAAGGGAGAAAAGATGATACTTACTGAAGCTAATCTTCCTAGGCCCCATGTATCAACATTTCTACGGAGTCCTGTGCAGAACTAGGCTGAATATCTGCTTTAGGCTCCTGCTTTGAAACACCCACAAAAGGAGCCTCTCCCTCTGCCCTGAAGATAGAGAAAGCCTGGGCAGAATAAACTCAGAATATCCTCTGCTGATGCTTACTAATTGTTAAAGAAGTCAGGAAACTGTTGTCCTAAGAAAAGCTTACTCAAGTTGCATTCATTTGAATGCAAGGTTTTCAAAACTTTACCAGCAGTTAAGTAACACAAACACAGCACAAGGCAGGCTGGCTCTGAAACAGCCCTTAGTGCAATATAGTCCAAAGTCAGCATTCAGCCCATTAGGCCAAATTCTTTGGAAAGCTGTCTAATAAATAGATATAAGTCCAAATGTATTTGAGCTTAAACTTGCACTTAAAATTCTTCATTTTTTATGTAGAGAACCATTCCAAAAGTTTTGTTGTTGACTGCTGCTGAGGTGTTGCATTTTCACATGTAACATAGATTCAGACAATATTTCTACAAAAGTTCGGTGGTTGCTTGCAATGCTAAAATGGACTTTTGCTCAAAGGAGATGACATGTCTGGCTTCATTTTTTCTTCAGAAATTTAAGGAAAAGAAAAAAATTAAATTACACAATAAAAAGGTCTTGCATCATGCCTAAGGTCATTAGCATCTGGCTTTGGGAAGCTGCCAAAGGGAATGAATTTCAAAGACTGAGACTATTAGCTGAGAGCCTGCCAGTCCCAGGAGGTCTTACCTCAGTCTTAGAGCAAGAGCTTCCTGGCAGATCTTAATAGCTGTGACAGTACTTTGAGTGCAGGGATATCACTTAGGAGTGAGTCTAGAACTACACAGGACTTAGAAGAAACTTTTGTAACACAGTGAATGGCTCCAGGAAGCCACCCAAGCCCAGCAACCGGGCAATGTGCAGGTGTTGCCTGCTCACAGAGGTTCTCTCTGCTCCGGGGGAAAACAGATGCTTTTCTGCACCTGCTCTGTTTTCAGCCCAGCTCAGAGGAATGCACTGCATTAATCTTGTACAGAGGTGACCAAGGCAAGGTGAATCGGCAGGGTCTCTTCCCCAGCCATGAACAGGCAGCTCTAGATGAGCGCTGCTGTATATAAACCCTCAAGCCAAGAATAGGCAGTGTGTGTGAATAGAGGTACTGCTCCTGCTCAGTCCTCCAAACACTTCTCCAGCCAAAAACCCCAATCTCTTCTAGCTAACCTGAAATGAGTCACAGTCAGATTGTTTTGTAAAGTCCCTGTTTTTGTCATGCACTGAGGAATGGATCTATGGTTGTACATTGTCTGCCTGTTTATGTGACACTGCAGATCGAAATATGTGCCCATCCCTTCCAGCAGCCTTTAACAGACACAGTAGGAAGGTCAGAGGAATGCAGGCTCTTCTGGGGTACGAACAGCTGCCCAAGGGTGTGCTTTGGAGCAGACATCCATTTTAAAAAGGGAACTGTGTGTGTGTGTGTGTGTGTGTGTGTGTGTGTGTGTGTGTGTGTGTGTTTTAGCACATAGGTAAAACAAAAAAAAGCTTGGGCTGAGGCATCCAGGAAGTGAACTACCAAAAAAACCCCATTAAATAAATCCCCCAAATAAATAAATGAAGCAAACCTGCAAGTCACTGGTGTTGATTCCTTTTCTTCAGTGCTTTGTGTCTCTTTTCCAGTGTACTTCTCTACTCAGTGTCAGTTACTGTCCCCAGACATGAAAGAGCTGGTGTTCTCACCATGTTACTGACAGAAGTGATGAAAGTATTTCACTGATGGTAAAATGAGTGAGCATAAGCACAAAGTTTCATCAAAACCTGCTTTGCTTTACGTTTAAGTTCACCCTCCTGTTGTTCTCAACTATTCTTGATAGATCATTGGCAATCCAGGTGTAATAGAAAGAAGTGTCTAAAATCACTTGCCTGGCTGTAGAAATGTACAAACGTGAGACATTTGTTCCAATAGTGTATTGGTGTTGCAATACATAGAGATGAAATACATCTTCTTCAAACAAGAACCACTGTTGTTTCACAGAGAGCCTGTGGCTCATCACTCTTCTGCATAAGATCATTGCACAGCAGAATGAATTTTGCAAAACATAGTGCAGGTAACTCTAAAATGGGATGGATTGCTGCCTTGCTTTAACCTCACTAATGGTGTCTGGTCTCAGTTCAGTTCCCGTATGGATTCATTTTAGTTCTCACATTGCTAAAACTGGCATCTTTTTTCTTGGGTTTTTCTTTTCCTGATAAATTGAATCATGTTCAACAGGATCAGGGAAAGCAAGGATTTGAGTGAACTGTGAAAGGAAAACATGTTTTTCTTATAGTTGGCTCTCCAGGGCATGATTTGGGTGGTAGATGGGACAGGGTGGGAAAGCATGCACTGTCTGAAGGCCCCACAAATATCTGTGTGATGCCTTTCCTCAACAGCTAAAATATGACATAATTTTAAATATCTGCTTGTGCTATCACAGGTTGCATGGATTTTGTTGTATGAGTAGCCAGAAAATTTTTTGCAAGAAGTGGAGAAACTTTTTCATATTGTTTGCATTGGTTCAGTTAGGTTTTAATTGCAGGTTCAGTGCATCCTTTGTGCAGTTTCATCTGTAATGCAAAAATTTAAAAGTGACACACAAGTCAGTTAAGTATTTTTAAAATGTTAACCATTTTTATGCTTAAATTTAGCTTTGAAGAAACCATCTGAAATAAAATATTTTTGACAAAGACTTAGCAGTTTGATCCAAAATAAACTTATGAAGAGCTGCTCAAATACATTTTTCAAACTGTAATTGGAAAATAACTTGTCCATCTTTTTTCTGTTAATATTAAGTAAGTCTAGTTCATTGTTCTTAAAAATGTAATTTTTTTTTTTTTTTAATCTGGAATACTGATAGGCAAGTTAAAAGGAGATCAGTGCCCACTCCACTCCTGCTGTAGCTGCTTGGGGCCAGGTACTGACTTTGCTAATTGGGTGCTTTTTTGCCTAAGGCAGCACAGCAGGATGCTGGACCTGGTGTCCCCTCCACCTCCCCTACATGTGTGCTTGAGTGATGCTTGTGCTTCCTGATAAAGAAATGTTTGATTTCAGAGAGAAGGAGCAAATGCTCTTTAGTATGGATGCCTTTCTTTTCCCAAGATCACTGTTCCTTTATCAGCTCATTTATTTGTCAGTCGTGTTTCAAAGTCCAGCTGTGTGTTCAGAGCTTGGCAATTTCCAGTCCTGGATGTGGTTGCTAGACACCTGAGATCTGCAAACTGCAGGTCCTTGGTAAACACTTGTATCAAACTACATTTATTTAGTAGAGAGATAATAAAGCAGGTATCTGCTGTACTCCTGGTCCCAAATGCTGTTTACACAGGCTCCTTGGGCCAGTTTTTCTGATTGTAACTGGCTAGGTGTGATGCAACACTTTAATTGGTACATAAAATAAGCAACATGTTCCATTGCTAATGGCTGGACTGTACTGAGCAGCTTCTAATTAGACTAAAGAAGCTCCAAATACTGGCATTGTCACAAACTGGCTTTCCAGCTACTTATTTACATCACAAAATCTGTGTATGAACGTAGCTTGCATCCCCCCTTCTTGCAAACACGTGTTTCTCATTCTGTGAGGCAGATGCTTCACAATGAATGTCATCCAGGTTATGTAGTCTGGAGAAAGCATCTTGATAAACAGAATATGAAATTTCTATGGCTAGAAATGAGTTTTTAGAGCTTTCTAAAGAAGCCTATTTTTGTAAATGGACATATTGCAAAGGGTCTTCTATCTCTCTTTACTGGCCAGTGTAATATGCTGGTTCAGCACAAAGACATCTTTTTCTAAGTGTATAGAGGAAGAGTTTGTAAAGGCATTTGGGGCTATACCTGTACTCTGCTGGTTTTATAAGCAGCAGTTGCCACTTGCTTCCTAAAATGGAGCTCAGAAGAAAGTGTTATTCTTGGGAAGAGGATAAAGCCACAAAACTGGCTGAATGACAGGCTGTCTCTGTCCCAGGTTTATTGTATGATTTTGGGTAAATCACAAACGTACTGGATTGATCAAGGGAGATAATGCTTTCAGTGAGGGTTGTGATGTTTTATTGATGGGGTTTTTCAATGAAATGTGTTGAAATTACTTGAAAAGAATGGTGTCAGAGGTATATGGAGTTTCGTACAGATTTGGTATAAATTGTATTTCTGGGAACTAAGCAGATTGATAGCAATGAGGGTTTTAATGTATTCAGAGTATAAAACAGTGCCTCTTTGGTAGTCCTTCTTTACTATAAGGGAAAATTAAAGATCACACCGGGTATTTAATTTCTGTTGGAAATTGCAATAGTTTTTTAATAAGAGATTGTGCTGACAATACCATGGCCTTATTTTAGCATGAGGGATTTCAGAAGAAGATAGCACTAAATACTCAAGCTGAATTTAGTGTTTCTTACTTTTTCAGGTTTTTGTCTGTGGAATTTTAGTGCTCCTTTAATCAGAAGTCACAGAGGCTGGATGCCAGCTGCATCTCCTGTTTGAGGAAGAGACAGTTCAAAAAGAATATTCTCTTAATAATCTGTTGGACAAGGAGCTGATGTTAGAGCCATATCTGGGTGAAGAGTTTAACGCAGAAAAATTTAAGACAAGCTGGGGGCTTTGGAGCAAAGCATGTGGCTGGACTAATAAAAATGCCTCATGGTTACTGCTGGAGGGCTTGATCCTGCTTCCCTTCAAGCAAGCGACACAAGTCACATTGGCTGTGCAAAGGCAGGATAAAGTCTTTCAGCTTGTGGACAGCCTCAGCAGGAGGGGACACCTGTCCCAGCCATTGAAAAGGCATCAAAAGTAATCCTGAGCTGCTATTAACCCCATGCTGCTGCAGTATGGGCTGTTGTAGCGTGGTGGCCTTTACATCCTATAGGGCAGTGACCATTCAGCTTGTCTCTCTAGGAGCCCCAGGCTGCTCCTTACCACCACTGTATGGTTTATTTTAATACTAGGGCAACATAAAAGAGAAAAGGAGGTTTGTGAAAAGTCACACAAACGGTGTGTGTGTTTAGTATACCTGAAGGCTCGTTACTTCCTTGTGGTAATCCTGCCAGGCCTCCTCCTTCAATCACTTCTGTGTCGGTCTGGCAGTCAGCTTCCTGCAGATATTTTACCCCAAACCACTGCTCCATAAGAGACTTCTGTTTTACACCTGCCACCCTTCTTATGATTGCATGATTTCGCACCTTGTTCTAGCCCTGGCACTCCTCCAAGCAGTTCCCAAACGTGCACTAAAAAGTGGTTGGTCTTGAAGCACTTTTCTTTTCCACTTTTCATGCTATGCATACTTTCCTATTATTTTAAACCACGGTATTAATGGAGGGAAAGCCCAGGTAACCAGTCCAGGGCTTCAAAGTTGTTAACAGGGCAGCTCTGGTTTCGCCCTAAAATAGGCTTGTGCTTGCTCAAGTGCATTTCAAGAAGCATCAGTGATAAAATTTAAGGGACTCAGTAGCCAGTACAATACTTAATTCACATCACCTTTGTGTTTTTTGAATTGCTTCTCTGTTGCAACACTCAAACATTCCCACAAGTTATTTACTTTCCAAAGTTGCTAGCTGTCTGTGGCATCCCAGCCACTTTAACCAAGTCTAGTGTCCAGATCACTCAGATAAATACAGCTTGAGCTGACCGTTTAGCTCATCTGAACACGTTTAAGCTGATAATTTCTAGTATGCAAGTCTGTTGTTTGTGCTGTCTAAATACCGGGTAGGAGACGTTCTGTTTTTTCTATAGCCTCCTGTCAGAAAGCTGAGACAGGGATTGGCAGAAGGAGGAAAGGGGCTGGAAAACCTGTAAGCAGAGAAGGGCTCTGTGCTGGAAGTCTGCTCTGTATCCTGGGTTCAGAGGAAGGCAAAGTGGTGAGGAGATGAGAGGAGGGGAACTGCGGAGGCTGCCTGGGCAATGGGGCAAGGCAGCATTGGAAAATAAATGAGAGCTCACGGCAGATGCCAATTCCTCAGCCAGCTATTCTTGGCAATGAATATAAAGCTTAAAGCAAGGAAAAGTTATACATACACACACATCTATAAATAAATATAAGTATTTATGTATTTTATTTTTAAAAGGTTTCTCTTATTTCCAGGTTTTAAATTATTTCAGACGCTGCCTCTATTGGAGGTGCCACAATAACTCAAAGCTTCCCAGAGACAAATCTATTATAGCTTATATCACAGGAATGCCCAGAGGCCTCTTGTAGGGACAAAGCCTCATTGTGTCAGATGTTATGGAAACATCGTGTATATCTTTGATTTGTAGTGGATTTTGAATCACCCCTAATAGTTTAATATTTTTTTCTCATCAGTAAGTTTCAGTTTTCATGCTTTGAAAGGGGCTTTGAAAGGGCTTTTCTAGGTTTGGGCAAAAATTTCTATAGATCGCTACAGCCACCTCTGCATACAATTTCTATATACCACCATTGGCAAATACCAACAGTAGGCAATAAAACTAGGTATCAGTGATTCAGAAGATGTATCACAGTGGTAGATTTGAACAGTAACTGTAAAAAGAACAAGAAAATGAGAATTTTTCTTTTTTTTTGTGAAGTAATCTTAGAATTGAAATGTCCCTTTGCTAATGAAGTATTTAGACATTCTGTGACCAAAAATGATGGAAGCAGAAATGTGATGAAAATGCTAAAGGATCTTTAGGAAAAACTTAGTGTAACATTTTCAGTTAAGTATTGTCTTGTTTTTTCCCAAGTAACAGTAGGATTTGTCCTAGCTGTTGCTAAGCTGGTTTTTTGATAATCTTACAGACACTAGGTTGACTGTACAGTATAAAATTGTCCTATTGAGCATACCAATAGTAGGGTAGTTGCTTGCACAATTTAGCAGCAAACTCTGTAAATAATATTGGAGGCCACTAGGACTGTTAATTTATTTAACAAGTGCTTCTGTAAAGTTATAGCTTTGATCAGGAATGGTAATTTTATTCAGTGTGTGAACACAATAATTTTGACTTTGTTCAGCATAATAAAATAGCATCTGCTATGCACAAATGTTGGAAGACATTTGGACTGTGACTGCATGAAGTGCTGGTTTGTGTTAGCCAGAGTTCCAACATTTTTGTTAATGCCACTCACATCATCAAGGTATATCCAAAGCTACTACCAGGTAGCCGGGCAGCTTTTACTGCAAGTTTCTCACATATTATCCTTCTGCACTCCATTTCTAAAGTCTTATCTCCCCTGTCCATAGCCAAAAGCTACTAACTTGGAACAAAGTTCAATCAAGACCCAAACATAATGAAGAAGGAGAAATCACAAAAGATGGAGTTAATGGCTCTGGCTACCGCTGTGGATCCTTTTGCCACAGGCTCTGAAAGTCTGGAAAATTAATCAAAGTTCAATCAAGGATGTATGATATTGCGGCTGCTGCAGCAGCAGTGTCTGGTGTCACCTGGGAGCTGTCCATTAAAACCAGCTCTCTGCAAACCGTCCTGCTATCGATGTGCTATCCCACTCGGAGGGGGTAGGCAGATGCTACTCCAGGACATTGCTATGCCTTCTGCTTTCACTCCTGGGTAAACTTCAGAAGTTTAACACATATTCTAGGCGTAAAAAGAACAGGCATATGTCTGGACTAAGTAAAAGAGGCAGCTTTGAAGAAGTCTACTAATGGAGGATGGGTAGTGCTTTCAAGGCAGTTTTCTTGGAATGTCACTGTAAAATAGGAACTGAAATTTTCTCCCAATCAATTAGAAGAGTATGTAGATAGGAAGAGAGCTAAGAGAATTAAGGTATTGGTTATTGTATAAAGCAGTAAGAAAAGTCTTCAGCAGAGTGGGAGACCTGGTAAATAAGCCTCTATGACAAGCATTGTCATAGAAGTGACAGTACTTTAAGTATGATTGTTGAACTCAACCATTTGGTCATAAATTTGCAGCTGATGAGCTTGCAAAAGAATCTTCAGTATATAAATTAGTAAATTTTTTTTGCAATAATTCTTCATCCAAAATTTGTTTAAAAAAATACAGACTATTTGCTTTTTATTTCATTGCCTGGGAAAAACATGTCATGTAACTTGTTTAATGTTTATGATTAAAACTTGGCAGGAGTTGTAGGCAGAGAAAATTCATCTTTCATTTTATCAGTCTGCCACTGAGACATGTCCTAGTCATCTCTCTAATACTCTAACACTCCCATGAAACAAAGCAAAATTGCCACCACTGCTATTACTGCTGTGTTACTCATCAGTTATTATATGCCATGGTTTAAACGGTCAAAAACCACTACCTGGTATTACAGAACAAGAAGGACAGAAAAAAGAGGAGAAAATAAGAAACAAAGCCATAACCAAAAAGAAGGAAGAGGCTGGAGGCTGTGAAAATAAATACAAAGCTCCATAGAGTAGGTAAAGGGTCTCCTGTATTGGTAGAATTCATCATCTTTGGGGGAAAAAAGAACATTACTGTTTCAGGTGTTATAATGCCAACTCTCCTTTCTTTAACCATGTGAATATGAGTGGCTACTGGTTTTATGGCAGGCATTTTAGTCTGACTTTGACACACCTCTGGCCCAGTGTCACACCCTTTGGCTCCAGGGCACAATCCTGGTTCCTGACTGTTCCTCTTATGACAACACCAAGTCTCTGGAATTCTGTCTCAGCCCTTTCAATCAGATAGCATAAACATGTCTGTCTCCCCATTGTATTTCTGCCTGGTTCATCAAAATGGCTTGACTGAAATTACTGGTATTCTTTTGATAAACCATTAGTGTTAGAAAGGGGTTTGAATTTTTTTGTCAATTACTAAATCTTGGTGACAGGCAGAAATCTGCCTGTTAAAACTTGTGCTGTAATTTGAGGATTAAATACTGCACCTCTGAGAAACATCAGTCTCAAAACTGATTTGCTCTAAGAGACTTAACGTTGTTAGGAGCTGCAGTCTGACAAGGTAGATTCCTTAATAACAGAGTTAGCAATTAAATGTTTTAAACTCCTCACAGTATTTGCAAGATTAGAGGGCAATTGATAGACCTGTGCAAAAAGGGACATGTGTAGCCAATACAGCACCCACCTTAATCCCTGACAGTGAAAGACTTTAACTCCCATTATTGTTTGGTTATTAGATAAAATTGGAAAATTGCATTTCACTTGCTAGAACCTTTCTCATCTTTGGGAAGTTCTCAAAGAACTCAACTTCGCAAATTTTTTGTATTTTTTGCTAGCACTTTCATGCAAACCCATCCCAAGCTAGACTGATCATGCAAAGAAAGGTGGGCAGAGCACCCAGGAGCCTATGGGGATGGTGTTTTTGCTGCAGCATTCCCATCTCACTATTTATAGCCCTATCTCTAGCTGGGTGAGTATCTCATTCATGTATATGACATCGTATATGGAAACGTTGCAGTCTTTTGCCATCTATTTAGACAGAAGCTGCATGCTTCATTGTAGGTGAAAATGTTTAGAAAGGTAGAGAACAGTTAGCCAGTTTTTTATCTCAGCCCAGAGGGTGGGAGCAGTGGGAGGAAGGAGCAAAAAAGAGTCCTTTAGTGCAGACTCTCCAAAACAATCTAATAAACCTCATTTGGAGATTTCATAAATGCTCTCAGGTCCTAGAATGAAATTGTTAGCATTCAAGAGAAAGGCACAGTTATGACAGAATTGGGTGAACTCACCACTGTGGCATATGTGAATATGCTTTTGTTTGGAGCGATAAAATGCTGTGCTTGTTTGTCATCAGGTGTATGCTAAATGTCTTTTGTTCAATGCAAAGCTGCATTGAAGGATAGACACTAAAACAGCAGAAAGAGTGGAATAGAGTAATACTTCAGGGTTAGTGCTAACAATGTGTTAAGTGGGGCACTGTATAATTCTGGTGATCCTAAGATACCTCCAAAAAGATTTACACAGAGAATGAATAATCCAAATTGGAGAATCTAAATACACAACTACAGAAATCACTGGAAATGGGGGAAGGCTTTGGTAGGGTAATCAACAGCACAACTATCTCAAGCAGTGAATGATAATGAGATATGATGTGAACAAATGTACTGAATTGCTCCAAGGAGTCAAACCAAGTCCTTTAGTTTATTATGTTTCATGGTTTAAAGCTATATGCTAAAAATATACTAAAATGTATACTAAAAAGGTTTTGGTGTTCAATGCATAATTATACCACACTGTATAAATATGCTACTGCTAATGCTGAGAGATTTACCTTGAAAAAGGCTGTAACTTAAAAACACCAAACTTTATTAGATGCAAAAGTATTACATAAGCAGATTTTTCAGAGGCAAATACAGTGACATACAGCAACCATTAATAAGAGTTTAAAAGAAACTTACTGTCCAGGCCAGTCCTGATTGTTAATTGCAGTTTCTTAGTCTTAGTCAGTGGAGAGGCACCATTTCACAGGAATGGGTCAGTGGTACTGGTGTTGGTGATGTGCCTCTGGGTTTGCCATACACATTTTAAATGTTGGCATTTTGTAATGACTTCACTACTTTTTTGGACTACAGAAAAGTAATGCAGTGAACAGTTAGATGAAAATTAATGCTGAAGCAGAGGTGCAAATGCAGATTGTGTTCAATAAACTTATCTTGCTGGCTTGAATTTGTCTAATTTCCCTAAAGGGGATGTAAGCAGGAAGATGGGGCAAACATTTAAACTGGTTAAACTGTTAGCAGAAAACAGTTTTGGACACTTTTTAGCTTAGGCTGCCTTACAAAATCAGCCTGTGTGGAAATACTGAACAAGAAATTTGAGTTTCTTTGTTGCTTAGTGAGACCTGGAGTGCCCTGTCCTTAAAAACATTTTAGGAAACTTTATCAAGTACTTTATGCCTTTAGCAGGCCTGTTTGTAGTTTGACTAGTGCTCAAAACCTGTGCTGCAGCAGACTAGGTTTAAATCTCTTTTCATCTTCCTGTGTGCATGGGTTTGTTAGATTTTAAAAAAACATTGAACTTGCAAGTGGTTTGAAACCCACAACTGTCTGTGTCTTGCTGACAGATTATGAGTTCTCCTCATTTTCAAAGTCCGTTTCTTCTTTCCTCTCCTACATCCTCAAAATCTTGTGTCTCTGTAGTCCTGTGCAGCAATTCCTATTCCTGTTGGCTTTTCTCCCTGAAAGGTGACCCAGGGCCCAGCAGTAGGATCATGGGGCTGACCACTGCTTCACATTTCTTCTGAGAAATGTTTAATCCACACGTCTCTCCAAGGCAAGTGAGCAAAGTATTAAATTAGTGTGAAGATCTTTGGCAGCACTGATTTAAGAAAGAGGGACATAGTGTATTTTGTGATTGGAATTTAGGCCAGGCAGGCAGGACACGGAGGTTAACACCGTTGTGCAGCGAACTCTGGGAGGAACAGTGTGAGGCAGCAGCATATGGTTGGGGAATTTAGAATTTACATGCTCATTTGCCTGGAGAACACAGTGGCAGAACTAACCTACTCCCAGTGTTTAGTCAGTGCTTGGCTATTTTCCTGATAGTCTATTTAGAATGATTTTTTTTTTTTTAATCAAACACCAAAATTCAGGTCATTATTTAAATTTAAGAGTCAGGAGAAATCTTTTCTTGGGGATTGTATTGTACTTTGTGCTGTATGACTCAGTTTTGTAGTTAATACCCATTTTTAAAGTACTGTAGATATTAAAATCAGTTAAGAACACCAGCTTTTTGTTTGTAGTTTTATAGTTCCATGTGTTGGAACTCTTCTCAAAACCATAAATCCTCTTGCATTTGGTCAAGAAGTTTTAGCACTTCCCAATCTGCCCGACATCCCCCTACGTTCATGCTGCTCTGAGCACACAGGCTGGGACATGGAGAAGGAACAGGCTGGGGCAGGTGGGAAGAGAACACTGCTTTTCTTGGGCTGCATTGTTACACTGTGATTTTAGGTATTTGTTATGGCATAGGTGGAGTTCAGAGCTGGGGACCCTTTTCTTTTGCCACTGAGAACATAATGAGGTGCTGTAGTTTCCTCAAAGAGCTTACAATTTACATAGATTTAAAACTAAAGAAACAGTAATTCAGAAGCAAGGAAATATAAATCAATTTAAATAACTTGCCTCAGGTCAAATAGCAATTCAGTGGAGAGCCCCAAGTGAAGTCCAGGACCTCTGTCTCAAGGCTGGTGCCCTGTCCCAATGTCTGTTTCTTTTCACAAGAAGCTGGTTCCCAGGAATTCTGGAAGAAGCTTTAGGGAAGTCACCCTCTGCTTTCCATTTTGATCATTCTTAAGATACATCTTGATAACTGCTCTCTGTACAAGTAAGCTTGAACTATGAATCAGCTGAAATTACTAAAAACACTGTTAATGTACCAGTATTCCTTTAGAAGTTGATCTGCAGATGCAAATCATGCCTTGCACAAGTCACATTATGCTAAGGACCACTGGATTCTGCTAAGAGACGCACAGGTAGTAAAACACTGAAAAATTGCTGATCAGAAATAGTGAACAATTTTAAAAGAACATAAATATGCTCCCATTAAATATTCATTGAAAAAGCTTGAATAATGAAAACAATGCTTAAAATAAAAGACTGTTAGTAGATAATTAATTAAGAAAACAGTAAATTGGTCCTAAATTGTTTGCTAAGGATAGTTAGCCCATTTAATAAGAATTATCATCTTCCAGGCAAATGGCAGCTAGCTAGTAAATAGGTTTTTCCTGGGAACTCGCTACAGGGAAGAGCAACTCTCCACACATCTAAGTTTTAGTCACTTATCATTTTGAAGTCAATTCAGAGCTCCTGGCAGTTTATGTAATCTTAAGCCACTCTTCTCACCTTTGTTGCAGAATTCTCAATCATGTCAAGTCCTTTTTAGTTAACATCACTTCATTAAGAAGGAAATACAATTTTAGTAACAAGGTGTGCCTTTGGCTTTGAGTTAACATCTTGAGAGAGCAGCTAGGTTTTGTGCCCATCATCACAGAACAGATGCTTTTAAAACACTGCTGTTAAGAATCAGTTCAAATAATACATTTTTTGGCCATGACTTCTTGGGGCACTTTTTCCCACCGTTTACAAGACCAGTGATAATCCACATGTCCTGCCTTGTGTCTTCAAGAGAGAAGTGCCTGGGGCATCTTGCAGGGCCCAGAGGTGGCGGTGGAGCCTCCATGTGGTGGTCTGTTAGGAATGGACCAAGTCACCACTGGTGGCTGGCTCTTGCCACACTTGAGTGCCCAAAGGATCTGGCAGACCATTCTAGGAAACTCCATCCCCCTCTCTGTTTTTCCATGTAGTTCAATAGTTTAGCAGGAGAAACAAGGTACAGAGTGGAGAAACCTAAGGATTTAGGAAAGCATATGCTTCCTGTCATGCTCTGTAGGACCAGATTCTGGAATTATGTTGGCCTTATCCTGGTCTGATTCCAACTACTGTCATGCACTTAACATTAACTCTATGCCAGTATTTAGCTGAATGTAAATTAGGTTCTCCTTAAGCGTTGTGCATTTATCTAGTGGATAGTAAACAGGATTAGTAGAAGACAACTAATAAACCAACAATAATAATATGTTAGCTGTCTTCTCCCTACAGCCATCTTATTTCCTACTGCCTTTCCTATGGGATTACAGGTCTGGTCAGATGTTGTCCTGGTATGTTCCTACAGGGATTCCCTCTGAGTTCACTGCAGCTTGCTCATGTCTCTGGTTTACTACAGTGTATTCCTGAGTTAAGAGGGTGCTAAGAAATTATCTGCAGGAGTTAAAAGGAGAGGAGAGAAGAAGTGTTTTGTCCTGAGGGGTTGTTTTGGTTTTTTAAATAGGTGAGAAAGGACTATGACAAAAATCCTGCTCTAGCTCATGAATGCAACCCAACACCTGAATAACTAAAACCAGATTTTGGCCCAATTACTAGAAAGTAATTCTTCTCCTGTCTTTATGACCTATACTGCTGTTAATAGGAAGCTTCAACTTCATAAAAAGGAATAAAATTCAGCTCTAATGCAAAAGTCAGTTGATAAGGGGAAATGTTTTAACTTTAAAAAATACACACCCCACTCACTGAACCTTTGAGACCTCCAAATGTTTAAAAAGAAAAAAAAAAACCTGCAGCAGCTGCAATTTGAAAAACAACACTGACGCTAAAAATAAGTAATTTTACTCGTAAGTACCTCATAGCTTATTTACAGATAGTTGTACACTCTGAGAAGAAGAAAAAAAAAATTGTAATAGGCCCTAGGTCAGCTGCATTGATTTAATGCATTACTTAGGCTGCCAGAGCAGAGGTAGAATCTCCTCACACTGCATTAGGAGCGCCTCAAGCCTCCGTGACTCCTTTTGATCAAATCTCTGTGAAAGATGAGTGTCATGCCCTCTTCAAGCCAGCTGTGAGGGGACTGCCCTGCGACTGGAGGAGCGCGCTGGAGCACAGCACTCCGGGGCAGCGAGGTGAGAGCTGGCTGCAGAGGTGAGAGGCAGACACAACTTCGTACTGTAGGTCTGGAGAACACCAAGGGGGAGGATCTTATTTCACTCCCCTGTGCACAGCCTGAGCATACATCAGACCTTGAGGTGCTCAGAGTCAGACAAGAGTAAAGAGGCGTGTGATGGTTCTGCCTTAGTACTTGTACAGACAGGAGTGTTTCCAGTACTTCTTTGTACAACTCACTGAGGGAATGGGAAACTGTTTTATAGCTCTGGAAACATAAGCACAGTAAGAATGTCTGAGGTAAGGAAAGTTCTTTGCAGTTCTATATGAATGTATGTTTTTACTGTGCAACTTTTACTTATGGCTATGCACTGTGGAGATGTAAAAAATGTTGCAATGGTGTTGTTTTAGGTAATGAACAATGGAGATGAGAGCTGTAGGGAGCTGTGCTCTCCATTTTTTAATTATGAAAAGATACTGTAAAAGTAGAAAACTAGTTTCTGTAAAAAGAATCTATTTTTTCTTTCTGCTGTGCACTGTAAACAACTGTGTGACTTTCCTGTTCTACTGTAAGTAATGCAGAATTGCAGGCTGATTATAATAAGCAGAGCCATCACTTGTGTAATTGTTTTCCAATTGAAGTAGTAGCATGTAAATCATAAATACTTGACAATGTTTAATTGTACAAGTCCTCATATACATTAATAGCAGTAAAATCTGTGATTTGTGACTCAGATATGTTTTGAGTCAAGTGCTTTAACCAGATACATTATCATGATGTATAAATGCACTAGAGAGCAGACAACAATGTAATTTCAATACAAAGTTCTTTAGAAATTGCCACTAAAGTGGAGTGTAATGTGTGCCCTTTATATACAATTTATTTTTGACTATTTAGCACCCAGAAAAACAGGCCAGCAATTCTTTTCCTAGGATCAGTCCGTTTGTATTTGGGGGGGGGGGGAAGGAGGTGTGTGGGTTTAAGTACGAGTGTATGTGTATGGGGGGGTCAGGGTTTTTAAATATGTTGTGCTAATTAAGTGTCTTGTGTTGTGATGCATTTAACTTATTTATTTGGATTTTTTTCATCACATAGAAAAATAAACATGGTTTAATTGTCAGCTCACAGATTATGAGGTTTTGTTAGATGTATTTAAGATACAGCATTTTACTTTCTGGTTTATTAATTGGTCAAATACTTCCAGTCCTCTGTGTAACGAATTCTTGGTTTAAAAATGAGGAGAGGGCAGATCACTAACCCAGGGGAGGACTACTGATACACACAGGCTGTGGTTTATCCTTCTGTAAAATCCTACAGACAAAAAGTGACACTATTTTTTTCCTCTTTTTTTTTATTTTCTTTTTTTTTTCCCTTTTCTTTTTTAGATATTTTTCAGTTTGAATAACCTGGGAGCCAGGCAACATTCTGGTATTTTGGGGATGTGGGAAAGAGAAAATAAAATAGACTAGTTTTTTTTAATTTAAAACAAACCAGTGTTTGAAAGGCATTTAACAGTCAATTTTCACATCTGATCTGAAGTTGGATTTTATTGTGCTCATTTAGTTGAGATTGTTGTTCAAGCAATTCCATAAAAATTTTTGTAATTCATGTAACTACTTGGCTTCTTGAACCTCGGGAGCTGATTGTTTGTCTTATCTTCTGGTGAGCTAACTCTGCGTTATGTTGCAAAACCTTGGGGCATGTTGTGTTTCTTCGTGTTCCTGCAGTCTGCAAGTGAAGTCAGCTTCATTAGTTTCATGATGGCACATCAGTACATGGCTGGTGTTGCCGCTTCCTTCCAGCTACTCCCGGAGCATGATCTGGGCTGCCTTGGTTTGGATAAGCTTGTAAGGATTTGTCAGCCAGATGTGACAAGATTGTCAAGAGGCAAGTAAAGAAGGAGATCTGATATTAATCAGTGCATAGCTTGGAGCCAAACTTTCTCAAATGCAGTGTAGTAACATGTTCTTCTCATTTACTGCTTCTCTTTGTGGCTATAGAACTGCCACTGTCTGAGTTTGACGGTTAAAAGGGATGCCAGCTAATAGTCTTTAATTGTAAGGATACAATTCTAGGTGGGAAAAGATCACATGCTTCTATTTTTAACATCCTTTTGGAAAATGAGCGCAGTTTGCTGTAAGATATGCAAGCGTTATGTTAGACAAGGGTCTCTGTTTCTCTTCTTTGGTTTTAAAGCAGTGAAATTGTGGCTCAGCTCTCAGTGCTGGAGGAGCGGGAGGTGGGGGAGTCTCACTCCACTCCAGGTCATGGGGCAAAGTGGGTCCACCATTATTTTAACTGCTAACAACAGTGCATGTTTGGTTTGCTTTGTTCTAGTGATTAGAACAATATAAACTGAAGAGTACCTTTCTAATTGCTCCTTTTACAGAAAAGGGAAGAGTACAGACTTTTTAAGAACATATCAGATATTCAACTAGTTTATTTACCATTATATGTATAGTGCTGATAGTGGTTTTTTTTAATAATCAGTATAATTGTGCAATTCTATTTGAATTAAGCGCTAGAATTTTGAGCCATTTGCAGTTTAATCAGACTTTTAACAGTAAGTGAACATGTAAAAATAAGTAATCTTATGGAAAATACATTTGTTATACTTAATATATATATATATTTGCTTGATTGATTTCTTAAAAGTAGTTGTTCTGTTTATTCTTTGGTTTACTGAACCATCTACAATCCATTCAGAGCCTTAAGAGTAATGGTATCTGCAACCATATCCAAACATTTGGGAAAGCTGAATCTTTACAGAAATAGGAAAAATTATTACAAATATTGCATCACTTCACAGACTTTTACTTGAACTTCTGCCTCCTGAGGCTGTGGCGAGGTTTGGCCTTTTGATACCAAATGTCTTGACTTCCAGCTTCCGTGTCTGTTCGTGATATTGTTAAAAGATCTGTTCCTACATATTGAGCGTGTCATTCCATTTCCAATTCAACAAGCCAGTGAATTATTTGGTTTGCAGTAATAAAGACTTCATTGCAATGATGCTAAATACAACTCTGATAAAAACAGAAATGTTCTTGTTTTATTTTAGATTCCAGCTTTTGTTACGTGTTGTAAAAGCATTTTGGTATGATTTGGCATTTAGTAAACATTTTTCACGCAGATATGAGCTGAAGTTTAGGTACAGATCTTGAATTCATTATTCAGTAAAATATCCACCAAAAGTAAAGAAGAAAAACTGATTTTGCCCTCTGGGTCATCGCCTGTCCTTTCTGGTTTCAGTGGTTCCTGCACCTCTCACAGTTCCTATGTGCTGGAAGCCAGCAGGTTTTGTCCTAGCAGATGCTATAGTTGAAGTTTTACAGCAAGTGTCATTGCTTGTCTTCTTTTTAGTTTTTATTTCTTATTATTTTGTGCTGTAATTTAAAAAATCCTAGAGATTGAAATTTCAGTATTCAGACTCAAAAAAATATTGAGGGAATGAGGAAAGTGGCAGTATTTAGTAGACTTCAGTCATTTTAGTATAAAGAGCAATATTTCTTTCCACACTTTAAAACCATTATAGAATTTAATCAAAGAGGGAAAAAATAGAAAAGAAGAATTTTTTAATTTTTTTTTTTACTTCAAATTTCAAATATAGAAGATCATCAGTGAGAAATAGGCATTTTTTTCATGTGAGAGTAACTGATGTCTGAAAGCCAGGTGAAAACTTCCTCACTTGTGCTCAATAAAGGAATACTGAGTTTAAATTGTGAAATTTACCAATGGAGCTACATGGTTGCGTAAAATATTGCATAACTGGAGCACCATAGATAGAATCGTGTATGTGTACAAATAGTGTTGGGGTATAAAATTTATGAAATTGCATTGAATGGAATTGTGTAACCCTAAATATTTCAGAGAACTGTTATTTCATTTTTGTTCTTTAATCCATGTCTTCATTCTATAGCAGGAAAAAAGAGGAGAATTTAAGCATGTATATTTTATGGCTTGGAGGCTTAAGCAGTCGCACGAGGAGCTGAAAATTTTAGGATTGTCTGTACACATGCACCATTTTATAAAATCGGTAAAGAGTTAGAGGCCATGCAATTGATGTATTCTAATATTCCGCATTTCTCTGATACTTGTGCATTTGTGTTAATAACACTTATTTCTTGCTAGCATAGGGTTTAGCAGTTAAATATTTAATTGATCTTCAGTTCATGGCTAGATCTGTAGCTTCAGAATTTAGTGTAGCATGCTTAGCATGTCAGTATGGATAAGTAGTATGTGCACAATTTATTTGTTAGATTAAACAGCATCTAGTGCTTTATCGCATAAAATTTCACACCATTTCTGTCCAGTGACTTATCTTTACCCCTAAAGTCTGACCAGTTTTTCTCATCAATATGCAGCAATCTGTTACTCATTTTTGAAATGCACTAATAAGAACGATTTTTCCTGTAAATTTTTTAAAAAGGGATGTGATTTTAATATCTTGTGATACACTGCTTAATACCAGCAAAATGTTTCTGACCTATGCAGGCTAGGGCAGGTATGCTGTGGGAACTGTTGCATCGCAGTCTGTTTCAGAATCAGAAGTAAATAACAATTCTGAGATAATGATAACCTGGTGTTCTTCCTTCCTCAATTTGTATTTCTTGTTTTCATTTCCAAACCAAACCATAAAAGAGGCTCTGCCTATGTCCCTGAGGTGGACCAAGCTGTCTGTCAGCACTTACCTGTTGTTAACAAGAGAGATTAATTGCTGCATAAGCCAGTCTATCTACAGCCATGCTGCTGAATGGTAAAATGAAGTTTTACTGTCCAGTTTTTGTTTAGAGTAGCACTTGAGTGTGTGTGCTCACGCACACACACACACACACACACACACACACACACACATTCTTCTCTCTTTATAATTATTTTGACAGTGCCATTAACAAGAGTTGCCCTAAGGGGCCCTGTAGGGTAAGTGACATGCATGAGGAGTGATTTTCATCCCGCAAGTTATGCTGTGATTAAAGTTTGGCCTCGCAGCGTGACTGCCTTTCTCAGAAACAGCTCCTTGCGCTTCCTCGCCCGCTGCCGTGCCCGAGACTGCCCTGAGCTCCTGGGGCCCGAACCCGCTCTGGGTTTAGCTCAGCCTCTTGTCTCAGCTCCTCACTCCTAGGACTCTCCTCACATAGAAAGACTTTCTAATGAAGTGATGACATGGGCACTGTCTTTTAAATCCACAAGAAAGGTTGATTTGACGGAGTGGTGCCATCCTGTGAAGGTATTACCTTATTTCACTTGTATCTTACTGAGCTTATTCACTCTCCTCATGTTTTCATCTTTTTTGAGGACATTTTAGTCAATTATTACAATCACAATTAAATGTTCTCAATTCAAGGTGCTCAGTTGCCCCCACAGAAGAGAGATTTTGTCTAGGCAAAAATTTGTTTTGTTCAGCCCTGATGAAGGAGAGAGTAATGGGGTAATGCAACTTGCTGCAGGCTCTGGGTTGTAAATATCCTGATTATGTGTATTGTTAGGCTGTGGATGTTTAAAAGGAGGTCAGGTTTTGGTATCTGAACCCAAATAAACAGTATGGATATATACCATATATCCATATAATTAATGGGTTATATTTCATCGTCTTATCTAGAAAATGTATTCAACTTGTGGCCTTTGTATACTTCTAGAAGAAAAATCATAACAATTCTCCCACAGAACAGGGGTAAGTGGGAGTTGAGTGGTAGGTACACCAGCCAAAATTTTAAATAGAATAGGTTTCAAGTCCAATTTCTAAATCCATCTTGGCCTCTGAAAAAAAGCTTTTTGTCTGGACTCTTCAAAGGTTCTTGCACCTCCTAAGCTTGGTGGGAATAGATGGTTGGTGTGAATGAAAACCAGCCAGATTACCGAGGAGCCATCGTAGGTTAGGAACTGAGCTGTGAGTGTAACTTTGTGTTTAGTGGCACTGTAAAAAGCAAATCATGGCCCACCTCCACCTTTCCCATCTGTGTCCTAATCAATCTCTTAAGCAGGAGATAATAATTTTGCTAAATTATTTTACTAATAAGAAGTGTCATATGAATAGTCTCAGGCCAGCATTTTTAATGTGTCTGAATGGAAAAGGTTGGAGTTATTTGGTCAGCTGCTTACTCTGTCACATCTGTGTACAACTTTTCTCTACTTAATTAAAATCTCAAAATACATAAAATACCAGATACATTTTCTGGTTACAACAAGGTGCAAAGCTGGTTTGCTTTTTAGGAAAGTTTGTTGTTACTTATGTATATTAAGTAACTATTAACAGTAGCCGTTACTTTGTAAGAAACAGGTTTTTTGATATAGAACTGTGGAAATATGTGCATTCAGTCCAATATAATTAGAAATCTTACAAGGATATTTTTCTTATTCTAATAATTTTGTGTAATTACTTATTTTATTTCTACACTTTAGTATAGAAATAATAGAAATTGCAGCAACCAAGTGTAGTGGACTAGGTGGAAATGTACTTGAATGGAAATCCCTTTGTTTCGGGGGCTCAGACTGTGAAAGGCAGGCAGTGTTTCTGTGCTGTGGTGGTGGGGAACTTTCCAGGACCTTAAACACGTGACAGAAGGAGCCACCACATTACTGAGCTGAACACGTGCAGGTTGTAGCATGGGCCAAGTCTTTGTGCAGAGTAACTCCCACTTGGGCCTTGCTGTCAGACCTGTACTGCAGTGCACTATTTTTTCCTTTTCCCAGTCCCAGTGTGTCTTCCCAGCTCCACTTCCAGGCAGCCAAGGGCTTCCATATTCTGTCCATCCTCCAGGCATCTTGTTACCTCTTTGAAGTGAGCATGCCAGGAAGGAGAAAATGGCCCAGAGCCTTTCCTTGAAGATGCTGCAGTGGCCCTGCTAAGGGTCTCCACAGGCAGGTGGGATTCAGAGCCTTACTAGGCTGGGAGTAAATTGAGACTTTCAAGGAATGATTAGAGATGCAAGGCGCTTAATCTATCAGATTTAATATCAACATGCATTTCACGCCTGATTGTTGGGCTCTGCCTTCAACAATTACACCATCTAGAGAAACCCAGCACGTTTTGTGCTGTACATGGAACATACTGGGATGTATTTTAGTTCCAGCGAACTACAGAGAGCTCAATACTGTATCAAAAACTGAAGTCTGTCTTCAGGAAGAACAGACACAAGGGCTAAATATGCACTATAGAATGGATGGGGGGATACATGTGGGATGTATAAAACTCCAGATATTAGTCTGATACGGGTAAACTGGATTGTGATACAGTGAAAGCAAGGTGAACAAAATGTGAATTGAGAGCTTGTTTTAAATCATGACAAAGCTGACAGTCATTATTATTTATCAGCAAAATATATCCCAAGGGAAAGTGGCAAAAATTGCCTGACAAACAATGGACAAAGCAAAGCTTTGCTCATTGTATCACATGGAAAAGGATGGCACTGAGAGAGATGCTTATGATAAGGGGTTTTTGATTTGTCTCTGCTTTCAGTGTTTGTGCAAAGGATTTAAACACAAAAATAATCAAATGTAACTCAGTGAGGAAAAAGGAACTTGTTAAAACTCTGCAAACAAAAGAAACCTGGTGGATTATAATAAAAGCATGAAAGAAAAAAAAATTGACGAGAAGGGAACTTCACTCTCATTTATAGTTACTATTCTCTTGTGAAAGGTACACACAGATTAGGATTTGGCCTTTGAGTTAGCTGTGGCTGTACTTTTAATTTAAGAGATGGTAAAAGTATCTATCCCTTTACTTCCCTTGCAAATATTTTGAGGAGCAAGCAAGAAAATGCTTCCAAATAACCAGACACATGTCCTGTGTTAAATTTTTTTTCTTGCCCCACTGTAAATCATGCCTCTTCCTCCATAAGTGTTGTTACTGTGGAGCCACTGTGGGTCTAATCTGCAAATATGTGATATGTCCCACTTCTTTCCTATAGGATTAGTGCTCACCAGAGTACATACCATGGTGGATTAAATATATTCAGTGGGATTACCACCAATGATGATGAGATGGCCATAGGAGATATGGCTTGTTGCTAGAAACCCTCAGGAAAGGGCAGTGAAAGCAGTATCTGCTATGGCTCATCTAATGAAAGTTTCTCTCTTGTATTTGTTTCATGAAACTCCTATTCCTTCTTCAAACTTGTATTTTAAACCGATAGAAATTTCTAAGCCCTACTTGTAAAAAATATTCCTGTAACCTGGCATCAATGACACCATTTTGTTGGTAATCCTCGTAGCAGAGCAGGGGAGCTCTCAAGCTCTTCATGTGATGGCAGTAGCTTGAAAGGAAAAGCAGCAGTTTTTAAAGTGGGGAGAAACTTTGTGCAAAAAAAGCAAGGGTTTTTCTTACGTTCCAGAAGTGGGGGTGCTGACCTGTGCATTTCTGTTGTTAAATAGCACCAGGGTAATCTGGCACTTGCTCTCTGATGTCTGCACCCAGAGCAGTTTTCCAGCATGAGCAGAGATCTCCAACTCAGTCCTGACAAGATTTTCAATATTTCCTTGCTTCCTAATTTTTTTTTCTCAAGCCAAAATGCTGTCAAACCAGAACCCACTTAACACTGAATGGGATTGGATACACTTATAGTACCCTTCTTGTCTTGCTGATATTTTTTTAAACTTGTTGTATGTTGCAAGTGAGCATAGTCCAGGAAACTTTCTCAAACTTGCTTTGTGAAATGAAGCCTGATTATATATCCAGAATCAGCATGAGTATGTCCCATTAGCCTGGGCTTTTCCTTAGCTGTGAGGGCTGTGAGTGGGTTGCAAAGAAACATTCAGTAACTTTTGAAGCATAATTGAAGCCACATCAATATCTGGCAAAAAAAGAATGTGAGCAGGAGTGACTTTCAGGCAGCAGATGTTAAGAGTCAGTGATTAGTAGTTAGATGTTTTGCAGTGACCAGTTTAATGGTTAATGTCTGTCTTGTAATGAGGGATCATTTTTATTTCAAGTTCAGCATTCAGATTCCCACGGTCATGCTGGTAAAACCACAGAAAATTTTATCAGTCTTTTCAACTCTATTTTTTAAAATAATTAAGAAAGTGGGGATGATAATGGATTAGGAAAGATCCATTTGTGAAGGAGAGAGTGACTGGAAAGCAATAGCAAGATCCTTGATGATAGCATGAAATTTAGTTTTTTAGACCATCTGCTTTCTGTTTCTAGAAAATGAAATTAAATAATGATGTGAATGAAAGGATTGTACTTTAAAAAAATTTCTACTGTAATTTCCTTCTACATTTCCAATCCTTTAATTATAATTTTCAAGCTTTGTACCTATGAAACACAGAAAGTTATTCCTTTGTTCTGCAGAATGAAATTGTGTGTACATCCCACTTGTTGGGAAAATAAAGCTTATTAAAAGACTTGATATAATTACAGTACCTTAGAATGGGTGTATTAAGGATAGTAGGATTAATGGGCAAAAGTAAGTTTTGCTGAATTTCTTTTCATTAAATTTTGATATGTGTTAATTTGGGAGATAATCAAAGTGCATCTTTTACAAAGGCCTTTTTAAGTTGAACAATGACAATATAAAATTGTGATTTACTGATGATTTCAGAAGCTAATTTTGCCCTGTTATATATTCTGTGACTGTCTTATATATATTATTATAAATCTTGCTAGAAAAGCTTTAGGAGACTTCAGACTGTGACAAACACAAATGAAGGGAAATGCTAAAAACCTGGAAAATCGTAGTTGTTTCTTCTTATGGATTCTTTCAAGTAATTTTTTAAGTCAGCAGCAGATCCCTGATTCAAGGGTGCACCTTTGATATGTTACCAGGATGCAAGCTAACTCCTTCTAGTTTCCAGAAGCAATAATGTGACTTGAGAGAGGTTCAGTTCAATATTTAGAATAGAGGGGGAACTCTATTCCCTTTGTAGCAGCTGCTTTCATATATGTAAAACAAAATCCCCTCCTTTTACTTGTTCCCATTTTGGCCTGTGCAATCTTCCACACATACACAGGAAACCAAAACACATGTACCATAGAGAAGAAGGCTGTTACAGAAAGCTATGAAATGCAAAACTTGGTGTGGTGCATCTTTCTTGTCAAGTACACAAATTAAATAGAAAAAATAGTTTTAAAGGTCAGTGGTTTGTGGAACATGTCCAAAGGAAAAGGAATGAAAAAAAATTTGGAATCTCAATTAACTTATCATCGTGACAGCTTTTTTCATTGTGCAGATTTCTGTTACTTCTTGCAGAAAAAGGAAGTACTCTTTTGTAATTTTGTCTGAAGGGAATGTAAAAGATGCATTTATGGAATGCACTGTACCTTACTGAATCTAGCAGGTTGCTTGTGGAAGGGCTTCAGTCCAGGCAAGTCACAGAATATTACGTATGCGGAGAGGCAGAAGATTCGAACTGCATTATTGTTTGATATCTTGTGGTAGAAATGAATCTGCAGTCAACTACAGCTTTTCATCCCTCAATTTTTCCATAAGAAATTTATGGCTTTTTATTGTTATATGGAAGTATTTTAGCATTTAAGTGAAAATATATCCTCCATTAAAATGAAGCAATTGACACTGCGTAGGATATTGATGTGTATTTTATGACTTTATGGGGAGCACAGAGCTTTTCTCAAGAACACAGGATTTTGCAATGGCTCCTTTAAAAGATTAAAGGCACAGTGATTCAGAGATTTCAAGAGCCCTGTTGCCACTTGTTCCAATTCTTCAAATACAGGCAAATCTCAGCATTCAAGTCACTGCAGTTTGGAGATGTGCATGTAAGGTAACTCCTGAATAAGCCAGATAGAGATTTTTAAATCTTGCTCCAAATCCATTACTAGACATCCAAATGTCATGAACACACTTGTTTATAGTAACCTTTTGTATGCAGTGTTCTCTTCTGCCCTGAGTCTGCCAGATTCTTCAAGTCTAAAGAAATGCCCATTGCAAATCTGTGAAATTAACTTTCTGCCATGTACTTTTGAGTTTAAATGTTTCTTACATCCATCTTTCTTAGAAGGTTTTTGGACAATTAGGCCTCTTTGTATGTTTTCTGAAGTACCAGTGTGGGAACGCCATGTTTCCTTTTTTCTTCAAATCTTACTTTCCAAAATGTATTACGAAGAGTGGAAGCCCCCATTTTGCATAAAACCTTAGGAGAGGGAACATTAATTTAAATTCTATGTAAAAAAGTAGACATTTTTCAATTGCATGATCTCTTTTTCTTTATTATTCCAATGAAGACTTTCTGCACATCAATTTCTTTGCTTTCCCTTCCTCAATAAATTTTCTGTTTATGCAGGAACTATTCCTAATGCCAGATCCAAGCAGTGCAGAATCCTGCAAAAGCTTTGCTCTGTGGCAAATCCCTCTGGAGCTTTAACTAGGACCTCCAAGTTGTATTTGTCTTCTCCAGCAAATGGGCACATACAGAAGAAATCATATATTCCAGGAAGCGAGTTTGTATCACCCCATTGATTAGGGACAGCTGAATACTAATTTGATTTGCATTATAGACGACCTCAGTGAGGGTAAAGTGATGTACACACTGAACTGTGCAACTGGTTGCTCTCTGTGCTCTATTTTGCTTTCAAGCATTTCCCTTACAAAATGTGATTGTTCAGTCTTTGAGGAGTTTGAACTTTTGTGTCTTTGACAGAATACAAATATTTCATGTGAATTCTGGATGTGTAGGGCATGGCATCTATGCAGAGCTCATTAGAACTTGCTATATGGCAGTATGGAGTTCCAGCAAAACTGCAAGAGAAGGGTCTTTCACCTGTACATTTTTGTTTTCAAACCTTCCTGAGAAAATGATCATACATGAGGATCATAGCTTAGATGAATTCATAATTTATAACAATAATCACTATTAAAGTGCTTCAGCCTAAATAAATCCACAGAAGTGTTGCTTTGTATATTATTAAATATTCTGCTTCCATATTACTGTAGTGTTTCTGCTGGTGACTTGACTCTTCCAGGCAGAGGTAGCCTCGTATAACTCAGGCTTTGCCTGGATTACTTATGTTGCACATTGATAGGTCGGTGCTGGTATGTTAACATTGTGTTCATGTGGATTTTATGGGGGTACTATAGATGTATAATCTGTACACTCTGAACGGTGCTTATATATTACCTATAATGCTTTCCATTGATCTCCAGGCTATCCGGTGCACTCTCGTGAACTGTAGTTGTCAGTGTTTCAAACCTGGGAAAATAAATCAGCGACAATGTGACCAGTGCCGGCATGGATGGGTAGCACATGGTAATATTTGTTTTTACAATCTATAGAAAACCATTTAGGATCCTCATAACTATCATATGCTTTTTGTGTCACTCCTCAACCCCCACCCCAGTATTAGTTGCATTCCATTTTCTCTTCCTCGGGACTCAAGTTTATTTCCATTTTGTGATTTTTATTTTCAGCCCTGAGCAAACTAAGAATTCCAAACCTCTACCCATCAAGCCAAGTAGAAATAGTTCAATCCAATGTTGTGTTTGATATCAGTAGCCTCATGTTGTACGGAACCCAAGCCATTCCTGTGCGCCTTAAAATTCTGCTCGATCGGCTTTTCAGTGTTCTGAAGCAGGAAGAGGTGATACAGATTCTCCATGCTCTGGATTGGACACTGCAGGATTATATACGTGGATATGTGCTACAGGTATTTAGAGGGGCTTTTAAAATAGAAATATGACAGTTAAGTAGTTTTCTAGCTTAATCTTCTCAGTGGTTCACAATGTGTTAATAGAGTGGCACATCTGAAAGGCAGTAATAGACCTGTATGAGCTTAGTGCCAGAAAAGAAAGAGTGGATTTCTGGTGATTGCTCTCTTTTTTAGTTTGACTTAATTGAAGTCTTTCCACTTGCTCAAATCTAACAACAGAGGTAAGCAAAAATAAAAATCAAAAGTTGCTGGTAATGTGTCAAAGTAAAGGCTTTGGAATTTGTTTCAGTATTATTTAAACAGTGAGTTTGCTTTTATACAGCAGAATAATACATCAAGAAATAAACTTACCATTATTTAAAACACCAGGGACAATATTCATCTCTGGTAGTGCTATCGACCTTACTGGAGCTGCAGCCAGAGTGTATTTGGCCCTATGTGCTTACACTGATGTTAGTCCTTGCTGCTGTGGAAGTTACCTTTTATGTAAAGTAACATTATGATCTTACATTATGACATGAATCAATATTTAATGGTCTTGATAATCTTGCTTTTTAGTGTTAGGATTAAAAATATGGAATCAATTACCTTGAACCTCTATCACATGAAAAATTTATAATGTTACGTTCTTCATCATCTTAGAAACTCTTGCATGCACTGTGAAAAATCTCAGTAGGCCATCAAATACATGTTCTGTGATAAAATATTTATTGTAGTTATTGGGAAAAGTTAGGCATAGCTAGAGTTTGAAAGAACTCCAACACTAGTGTAATTACAGCTGTGCTCTGTGAAAACTGGCAATAGATCAATATAGGTTCATTTGTTCTCTGATCTTAGTTGCTTGGAAGATTATTAAATTTGCAATGAAAGAATACTTGACTTAAATGAGGAGCTAAATCTTGGTCTGATTGCTCCATCTCTGCTGTCTTTGCTTACAGGGTACTATCTGTTGTTCAAATACCATGTCTTAATTTTTGTGGAAAAAAATAGTTTATTGGAAAGTATTTCTGTCAGTTCAGGAAGAAATAATATCACCAATGTGGCAAAATTTGGAAGAAATTATCACAGACTTCACATTAATCTCATTAAATGGAATTTTAAACACTTTTTGCTAAAGAAATTTTAGTCCCTGAAAAAAAAGAGAGGTTTTTGGGGAGGTGTTTTTCCTTTGCCTTAAGTAATGTCTAACTCATTTAAATATTTTTGGCTTTAGGATGCTTCAGGAAAGGTGCTGGATCACTGGAGCATAATGACCACTGAAGAAGAACTGGCTACTTTGCAGCAGTTTCTTCGCTTTGGAGAAACTAAGTCCATTGTAGAGTTAATGGCAATTCAGGAGAAAGAGGGGCAGTCGATCATAATACCACCACCAACTGCCAATTTGGATATTAGGGCATTCATTGAGAGCTGCAGCCCACACAGTCCTAATTTTTCTGCTTCCTTGGACAAAATGAGTCCCACCAACATTCATCCCTTTGAGAATATTATAAATAGCATGGCTTTCATGCTGCCACTTCAGTTTTTCAGTCCAGTGCCTCCACCTTTGATAGGTTCACCACCAGAAAGACATTTGATTGAGCAAGGTCAAGACCATAGCAACGAAACCAAACAAGATCTTCAGATACCATTTTCTGAAAGCAGTTTCTTAACTTCTAGTTCTGCACCATTTCAAGTTGAAAATGAGAGGAGCATAAATGGTCCAGATGTCACTAAAACAGAAGATGATGCCCTTTTAAGTGATTCCAGTTCACATAATACAGCAGCCAAGCTTGAAATGACAGCACTATCTCCAGAAAACAAAATTAAATCTGTGGAAAAAAATGCTGGGCCAAGAAAAGGGCGTGTCTTCTGCACTGCATGTGAAAAAACATTTTATGACAAAGGTACTTTGAAAATACATTACAATGCCGTTCATCTGAAGATAAAGCACAAATGCACCATTGAGGGCTGCAATATGGTGTTTAGCTCATTGCGTAGTCGAAATCGTCATAGTGCAAATCCTAACCCCAGACTCCATATGCCAATGAACAGAAACAACAGGGATAAGGATCTAAGAAATGGTTTGACCATTGCTGGACCTGGAGATAGTAAAAGGACAGAATTCACAATTTTAACTCCGGATAGCAGAACTATTTCCAGCTATGCCAGCTCATGTACAGATTCAAAAGGCCAGGCTGGATTTTCCAGTATTGGACATAACGGTGTCCTCTTTCCAAACCTGAAGACAGTACAGCCTGTTCTTCCTTTTTACCGTAGTCCAGTCACACCAGCTGAGCTTGCCAATACTCCGGGTACTCTTCCTTCTCTGCCTCTTGTTTCTTCCTCAATACCAGAGCAGCTTGTTTCCAATGAATTGCCATTTGACATGCTTCCCAAGAAGAAATCTCGTAAGTCGAGCATGCCCATTAAGATAGAGAAAGAATCTGTTGAGACGCCCAATGAAAGTAGCGATGTTGCCAGTTCTGAAGACGATTCACGTCTGCAGGGGGTAAGCGATGGAGAGCTTGAGACCTGTGAGCATAAGATAGAGAAGCGGGTGACCGACAGGGTGGAAAAGCACCCCCATTCAGGTAATTCATGGAAATCTCTCTCTGGGGTAGAGGGCCCAAAGTATTTTGAATCGGTCTTTGCACCAAATAACAAATACATCGAGGATATCTCTGAGAATGAATTGCAACACTGTGAGAAAGAGGTTAAACCAGAAGAAAACCAACCATTAAAAATAGTTTCCCATGAGATTATGTATGAAGATCCAAAACACCACCACAGTGATGTTATAAAACCAATGACTGAACCCCCCATGTTTATTAAAGAGCAGTCAAAGCACAGGATTCCTAAAAATGACTGCCCTGAATTGCAACACCACTTGCTGACCGGGGGCTTTTTCAGCACTTTGTCAAACAGGGGTGCTGCCATTCCTTGTTTTGAAGACTCTAAAGATATGGATCATGTCAGTCAACATGCACTAGGGATTCAGAAGGAAGAAAGCCGCTTTCATTGCGACATCTGTAAGAAGACTTTTAAAAACCCTTACAGTGTAAAAATGCATTTCAAAAATGTACATCTCAAAGAAATGCATATTTGCACAGTTGAGGGCTGTAATGCTGCTTTCCCTTCTCGTAGAAGTCGAGACAGGTAAGAAAATTATAAACAAAATTGTATTTATTTTACCATCACAATGGAGCCTAATTTGAAATTAAAATGAGTGTTTGAGGAATGGAGCCTACAAATATTTTCTGTATATCCTCGTATAACAGGTATGATAACTTATCAGAACATTCTTGAAATGAAAATCTATTGAAATAAACATTTCCTTTCTACAAGACTACAAGGTATTAAATAAAGCCATGAAAATTTCATAACTGATAAAGACTGCAGTAGTTGAAAGAGTACTTTAGTACATAAAGGGAAAGCCATAAGGGTTTGAATTCAGCAATTTTCCAGTAGATGCATGTGTGGACTTATATGTTTAATATGTACTTTCATGTGTATTTTAATGTATACAGTGCTTTTTAATGAAAAAGCAGTGAGGTCAATTCATGAAATCCTTATTTGCCCTTGTCCTTTCTTTACTCAAGGATTTGGAACATACTGGTGAGAAAAAGCCCATAAGAAAAGCAAGATTAGTCTTTGTCAGCCCAAAATTAACATTGTGCAGTGGTAGTCAAGCTAACGCTATCTGGTGTGTATTCACATCAGTAGTGCTTTTCTGTGAGATTAAATACTAATTCCTAAACTAAAGGATGAGCTTGATTCAGTTTAATGTTCATTTCACTACTACATTGCTGTAATTCATTTTATTTCATCCTATTATGCACATAAAGCAAGAGCTGAAGCTTTATTTTTGACCATCAGTAATGTATCTGAAGCGGTCAGTGATAGGTAACAAACCTGTTCAAGTGCAACAAAGTGTTACAAGTTTTCCAAGTCTGCAGCTGTGTTAGAGCAGCTTTTGGCTGCAGGAAGCATGCCTGGATAGTAGTTGAGAGTGACACGAGGTTTAGATTGTCTGTAATCTGCTAGGAGTTCTGGAGCCAGCTGATGCAATCCAGAGAGGATGAGCTGGTCTCTGAGGACTGGCCTCTGCATCTGAGATGCACAGATTCATCTGCTGCTGGCAGGGCTTCATACCCTGCTGCCTGCATCTTCCCAGATGTGAATTCCTCTCCACTGTAATTGCGATATGGGCCACAGGAAAGAAGGCCAGCAGTAAGATTTGCATTCACATGCCACAAATTCCTTCCCACACCAATATGTTGAGATAAGTTTGAACATAGGTGCTTTTGGAAGATGGGTTTAAATTTTTTTTTTAAAAGCAAGTGAGCTCAGAAGACATTTCACAAGCTTTTTGTACAAAATAATAGTTACTTGGAACAACTTTGCAGAAGTTTCTAGACTTTAGCATAGAGTAGTGTGACTACAAATGCTAAATATTTCTTTGCCTTTTTGAACAATTCATGGTTCTGATTAAACTATGATGGCAAAGAGAAAGACAAATGTTTTGCCAGTATTACAATAAACTCAGCCTTTTAGACAGAGCCTGCATTCTCAGTGAGCTGACTGATAATATTCAATGAGGAGCAGTGATTCTTTATGTTTTGGTTGATTTAAACTGAACCCTGAAATGCCCATTTGAAAACCACAAGTTGCATATAATTCAGTTTTCCTTTTCCAAGGAAACTCCTGTCAAGAAAAGGCTTTGTACTGATGTGTACAGGTGCATCCTGGACATGGTTACAGTACTTGGAGATGATCAACATTTTTTGCAGACTCAAGTGTCAATCCTTTCTTTCCTGCTTGGTCCATTGGGAAAGAATTTTCTTTCTTACCCACCTCAGTCCATTCTCTGATCTCAGTTCAGTTTACAGGTTTTTAGTCTGTCCCCCGCCTCTTTTAGGCTTAGCACTAGATCTAGCAGAGCAGACAGCTGTCCCCAAAGCAGGAGAGAGTCTAAAACATTGATTGCTGCAGTTATTGCATAGAACCTGATATATGCCAGTGAAAGCAAGTTCAGAAACCCAGTCACATGTGTAAATTGTCCATGTGCACTCCCAGTGTGGCAGTTGGTCAAATCCGAAGTACACAATTCATGCATGCTACTAAATATTGGTTTTCCTTTCTTTGTTTATGATCATTATGAAACAGCCGTTAAGTGAGGTGAAACACTTTCTTGCTAAGCTTGTCTTTGTTCTTCTAGACATAGTTCAAACCTAAACCTTCATCATAAGCTTCTGACTAAAGATACACTGGAATTCAACAACCATTTCAATGCAACATACCTCTTGAAAGACATGGCTAAGGAGTTTTGCCAAGATGTTTCTTTAAAACAACACGTTGGACATACTTCTGTAATCTTCAAAGGAATGAACAGAACAGGCAGCTACGTTTTTCCAATGAGCAAAATTGCAGAACCCTGTTCTGAGAGTTACGGATATGATCCATTAAATGATGGAGCTGTTCTGGATCTAAGCACTACTTCCAGCGTTAAATCTGAGAGCAGTGCTCATTCTTCATGGGATTCTGATGGAGGAAGTGAAATATGCACCATGCCCTTGGATGACAGTGATGAAAGCTGTGAAGGACCCAGCCTAATGCCCAATGATGAACTCTACCAGGACTGTACTTTACTTGAGAAAGCTAATCAAAACTTTATAAATTCACCTTCCAGTTTGCCAATAACTTGTCATATATGTCAAAAAACATACAGTAATAAAGGAACTTTCAGGGCTCATTACAAAACTGTGCATCTCCGCCAGCTCCACAAATGCAAAGTCCCAGGTTGCAACACAATGTTTTCATCTGTTCGCAGTCGGAACAGGCACAGTCAAAACCCCAATCTGCACAAAAGTCTGGCTGGGTCACCAACTAGCTTACAGTAAGATCAGACTGATCTTAATTTATTTCTGCTAAGAATTAATCATTTCAATTAAAGAATGTGTTAACATTAGTTTTATTTAAGCTCATTTGACTTCTAGCTCACTCAACAACCACAGTCAAATTCTTTTCTCCTGTGTGTGCTCTTCAGCAGTTTCAGTTAGCAAAGCTTGGTGCTGTAGTTTTTGTGCAATTGTTTTGTTCCATGTTGAACAGTTAAAACTTCTGTAAGGAAAAGAAAACATCTTAGAATTGGGGGAAATACGGAGACATTAACTAAAGTGTTTCTGATACCTTTGAAGTATTACTTGCCACAATAGGAGATTCAAATGAGAACCATCATTGCTTGTGTTTACATGTTAAATGAGTTGTGTTGTGCAAGAAATGAGTAATGATTGGGGTGAGTTTCCTCTGGTTGGGTTGAGAATCTTGAGGCTATCATTTCGTTCCTGAGATATTAGTCTGAAGCTGACTTGCAATGTTAGTAGAAAAGAATATATGTACTAAAGTATCCCAAAATCCAAAGAAGAAAATACACATTTGAGAAAACTGCATACAGTCCAAATCTTCTCAAAATCCTGCAGTCCTTATTCTTTAAGTTTGTGTTTTACTTCAGTGAAGATTAGTCATTGCCATTTCTTATAATTTAATACCATTTGCTCTGCAGGAAAAGGGGCTACTTAACTTGTTGGCAGAATAGCCTGAATAGGTCTGAGACATTCTGATAAATTGTACTGGTAGAAAGAATGAATAGGCTAAGCTGAAATTTCTAAACTACAGCAAATGCATCCATAAAGTTGGGGGGAAAATAAGCCCTTTAATTTAAAATGCACTTTTTGAGTTCTGCTTTCAGGAAGTGAAAAGTTCTGTTAAAAATATGGGGGAAAAAAAGAGGAAAAAATCCCAAACCAAACTGCTTAGTAGTTTAAGGGTGCAATTCTAAGCCTCTGAGAGAAAGAGATAAAATGGATGCAGTAAATAGATACATCTTTTATGATGCAGCAGTTAGTTTCTCTTACCAGTGGGGGATAAAATGTGTTGATCTTTGTAACAATAGAATGCTTATTCTCATTCACACTTTTTTTTAAATAAGAACGTTGTTCAATATCTGTTAGAATGTTTCATATCTTTGTAGTTGCCCCTGTAATTAACAGTATTCTGCATTATGTTCTATGCACTTAAGACTGGCCTTGCATTGTATTTAAAAACACTTTAATATTTAATTTGCAGTCACATCATACAAATGCTGTGTGTGTACTTGTGGTGTGTCCTCTTTCAATCGTTTGCAAAGAGGAAAAGAAATGAGACCAAGTCTTACAGTACCTTTTTACTTTATTCCACCAGTGGAAATCTGTTGATCAATTCTAGTATGCAAGCATGACACTGACAGCACAATCTGTACATATTATACCAAAGTGCTTACAGTATTTGTGGTTTCTAAACTAGTCTAGCTTTCCAGTTTAACTGGATCTTAGTCTTTATTCATTTTTGTGACTGAATAAAAATAGACTGAAATTCAGGATTTCATATGTATGTAGAAAGAATAGTACAATGCTATTGCCATATGTCTTGATGTTTAACTTATTCTAAAAAATCCTATGGTATTGTAACCATTTCATATTGTATAAAAGAAACAAATGTGGACTGAATATTTCACCAATTCTTTTGAAAACTGGTTTGTGTGTGAGTATGGGTTATGCAAGGAAAAAACATGACACAGTTGTAAATGTTTGTGCTCACTAGAAATGGTTTCCATGCATTGTGTAAAGTAATCTTCTATTTTTTTAATTTACTGTAGGTTTATGTATATTTAAAATAATCCATTTGTGCTTGAAGCCGTCAGGAAAAAATATTAGCCTGTTGAAAGTTGTGCCATTGCTTTGAGGTTTTGTGTTCTGGGGGAATCGGTGTTTTGGTTTTTGGGGGGGAATAGGGTGGTGTTTGTTTTGTTGAGGTTTTTTATTGTTGTTTTCTTTGTATTTTTGATAGAAACTTCTATCAGTGGGGGTCATAGTTTGAAAGCTAAGGGCACAACCACAGGAGACACAATTGCTCCCAGCTTTTTGATAGTATAAATCAATTATTTGTTATCCAGCTATTTCAAGCTTTTTTTTTAATACATATATATATATGTATTTATATATATATAAATTTCTTGGTTTAATCATTAAACGTTTTTTTTGGAACAAAATGTGATGTAAACAAATGTAATGCCCATTTATTTTGTTTTCACTGTGTCAAAAAAAAAACAAAAAATCACATTTGTATACCCTAATAATTTTGTATGTGTTAATAAAAACCAATAATAATTTCTCTGGTTGATTCAGAAAAGTAGGCTTTTTTGCTTGAAAATACTGCAATTCTTAATTTTTATTTTTCAAAACAATTTCTGAGAACACATTCTGTCTGTAGAGAGCAATGGTTTGACAATGGTGCTAACTTATTCCATAATAAGTAAGTATCATTATTTTAATGAGCCATTAGAAGTAATGTAATAAATGTTGTCAGATATTTTATTGTTTTTTTTCTTTGTGCAGTAGGCAAGGGTAGAGGTTCATTTAAAAGCCATCAGCTAAACAGAAGGTAAATATCTCATCATTGAGAACTACACTGAAAGATATTTTGTGCCCTCTTTTTTCTTTATACTTTGGAAGGGTTTGTTGGGGTTTTTTGTTATTTCTCAAAAATGTGGGCAGGATGGGAGATTTCTCAGAACAGGCTAACCCGTAGTACCCCTGGAGCAGCATATGTATCTCATGAAGCGTTTGTGTAACTCCCTCCTCCTAATGACCACAATGTGGCTGGACCAAGACTTGACATCTCCTGTTAGTTTTAAATATGTGTGATGCTTATAGCAGCCCGTATCACATATTCACCACAGATGTTGAAGGAAGTAACCTCACTTCAGAATAGTAGTACCATTATTTTTGGAGCTTTTCAGAGTTGGTCTGGAAAGCTAAAGCAGCTTCCCCTGGCTGAGGCTCAGTTCCAGAGATGTTCACATCTGCAATCTGTGAGTATGTGCAGCTGAGGACTCAAATCTTTTCTTGAGATTTGAACTGGGCCTGGGCATGCCCATCCCTACTACTCGAGTATGTTGCTCCTTTTTTATTTTTATCTTTTTCCTTCCCCCTTAGAAAACAAGAGCCTCAAAAACTAGATCCTGTCGTCCTTCTGTGACTCCAAAGGAGAAGGCACGGGTGCACAGTGCGGGGTAGCCACTCCAAGCATCCAGTTTCAGAACACAGGTATTTTGAATAGCTTGTGGTAGCAAATCTGTGTCCCTCTGGAACAATGAGTGTACTGGTGCTTACAGGAGTATTTGCAGAAATCTGTTTTGAATGGAGTGTAAGGGATCTGTTTTTATAGCCTCAGTTTTCTAAGTACTTTGAAAAGAACTGCGGCAAAACTAGAGGCTGCTGTTTCTAGTGAATCTTTACTGAAGTTATACACTGCAAAACCCAGCAAAGCGGAGAAACAAGTTCTGAAAATACCTGTCTGATGTCCTGCATTGAATCAGGAAGCCTAAAAAACAGCTAAACTACTTGGACTTAATCCAGGGATTTTTAGGTAGAGTGCCAGGTCCTCTTTGAAAAGGGTTCACGAGCAACTTCTGATTAATCAGCAAGCATAGATTTAAGAAAAGTGGCTAAACTAAAAACACCTTTAGAGTTTGAGATACAGCCCATAAGGATTCCATTCAGCCTGCAAGTGAGCATTTATTTCCAAGCTGAAGTGAGATGTTGAACTGGGAAGGAGACAACAGTTAAATGAAAGGAGGAAGGTTGGATCAAAGGTTTTGTTCAGAGCAGCATTTACTGCCAGTCCCCCCAATTTGAGGGGAGGGCAACACAAAGAAATAGAATTAACTATGCATAGCATGATCGAGTCAGCTTTGAATAACTTGGAAAAGTTTTGGAAAACTCTTGAACAGATTGCTGGCTAGAGAGATTTCCACATAACCTCAGCAAGCATGTTTCTGAAGGTAGACCAGCTTTTAATTTCCCCTTGCCTTCACCCCTCACCCCCTGGCTCCCCTTCCCTTTTGGCAGTCCTTGGATTATGTGAGGTTGCTAACTTGGAAATGTTCTGTTGAAACGTCACCCTGTTAAACTGCAGCCCTGTCAGCTCTGTTCCCTGTGAGCACCCTCCAGCTTTTATGTGTGGTCTGTAAGGAGGCAAAGGAAAGGTAACACTGTGAAGTGACAGTCCCTCTCTGGTGAGCACTTCATCTAATTCTGCACTGGCTTCATGGAAGCATTTGTAGCCTTTTATATTGTACCTCTGTAGCTCCTACCCTAAACTGATAAAACTGACTGTGAATTACTATCCATTATTACCTGCAGATGCTTGTGCTTAATAAGCAAAGAAGTTGCTTTGACTGCTGAGTGCAGCACTGAAAGAGTTTGTCAAACTTATGTTTGCCAAAGTCACTAGCAAAACTCTCCTTAATTTGGACTGTGAGGAGTACCATATATCAGCTTCTACAATTTTTTGATATTTTTTTTTTTTCTTTTCAATGACTTAAGGCCAATCCAAACATGTCCTAAGTGTGAGCTGATTCTTTGCTTCAGTCTTTTAAATCTTTGGTCATTAGTCTTCTTGTCCTGTAGTTTCTGCTCATTCAGTGTAGGGATTTCCAAAATGTCTTATTTTTATAATATTGCTGCTATTGTTAACTCCTGCACCTGCCACTCTTTACAAGCTTGCAAATTTAGAAGCTTCCCTGTCATACAATGATATGAGAAAGAAGCTTCCTTGCCCTTTTTCAGTCTTTACAGTCAGACTGTAAGTTCTTAAGATATGTGACACATTTCCTACTTGCTCCCTGCCTGTACATCCCCTACCACAGACTAGTGTTTCTCAAGACCAGAAGCTCAGTCTGCCTTTCTCACTGAAGCCTAAAGCCAGTGAGGTGACTGTCAAGGATGAACCCTGGATTGTTCTCACCTCCTCTTTGTATCTCTTCAAATACAGAAAGAGCTAGTCCTAATATTTGTTTAGTCACAATAAACTGCAATGGCTTCCTGACTTTTTAAAAAAGAGAATCCCATAGTTGCAAATAATATATTACTGTTAAGGTATGTACTGAACAACTTGCACTGCAGTAAAACTGAGCAGATGAAAAGATTTCAATCTGAGCTCTCATTTTAATTCCAAAGTTATTATTTTTAACTATAGTCATTATACAAGCTGTTTTCTAGGAAAATATCTTATTTGAATCTGCTGATTTATAAGAATGACGATATGTATATGCACTTTGTGCATAGGTGATTTATGCACACATATATATCAATACATAGTAAAATTGCATATGCATGGGGCTGCATATTCATGTTAAATCTAATTCTGTTCTCATTTATGGTAATGTAAGTTGGGAGCAATTTCAATGAATTCAGTAGAACAGGGCTTATAGTACTGGAATCATGTCTCAACATGGATTGTTAGTTACATGTGTGAGTAAATAGGCCCATGTCAGCTGCTTACAGTGCTTTGTAACTGCTAACTTACTAAAACAGGTCAAAATATTACACCATGAAAGAAAAAACAAGTTTTACTCATTTCTACGCCCCCGTCCCACTAGAAATGATTAGTTTGCAAGCAATATTTCTACATGACCAATGTAACAACTGTACTAGTGTTATCTTTGCTGGTAAGAGCATGAAACAGATCCTGTGTAGATATAAAACACTAACTCTGAGCTTGGCCAGTTTAGGCAAGTTCAAAATCTGGACAGATATGCCTTATGACATTCCGACAGTCTCCAGCCAAGAATTCTCAAAGAGAACAAAATGTGTGAGTGTACGGAGTATAGAGATGTGGAAGAACCAGGAGCAGCCAGAGTGACTTCAGAGGAGAGGCTAGGAAAACAACATAACTTACTGGAGAGGAGACATGTTATTGCTGCTCTGGGAAGCCAACATCTGCACCTCTGTGTGGGATGATATAAACCTTACGTTGGATTCCTGAGCACAGAGAGGCCATGTGCAAGCAAGAGGTACACGCAGGCTTCTCAGGCTGCAAGCAGCTCCAAGGGAGTGTGCCCCAAGCCAGCTACTTGCCTAATGCTATCCTTTGCAAAGTAATGCAAGGCTTGGTAATGATGTCTACAAAAAATGGGGGCTTCTCTCTCTTCAGAGCTTCCACCTTTTGCTAATGACCTGTAGATTGTGAGCCCCTTTGCCTTCCTCAGCATATC